>JBANSL010000009.1:28610474-29210474 GCA_037127255.1 Persicaria tinctoria
GTTAAGGTCATATCCTCAAGTTTGTGTAAGAGTCCAGTAAAATATTACATGGAAGCCGAATGAATCATAGTCAAGAAGTCCAACAATGCCACATTTCAACTACCAGTGGATCTCCATCAATTAGATTTCTAACAAGTAACTTAATTCAAGTTCATCAATCATAGCATTAATCAAGGGTAAACGGTGGTAGACAGTGGATCTCCATCAATTACAGTTCTAACAAGCAAGTAGCATGGTAGAAGTTAGGAATCATTTGCTAGAAGTAGAACTGCAGTATTGCCTGGATCACAAAGACTCACAGTAACATGATCTGGAGCCACAAAACCGCCGTAATCGAAAGGAAATCCACCGGAAATCAAAACATTCGCAGACGACACTCGCACAACGCATTCCACCAAAAATAAATTATTTTTCCAACAAATATCGACATTGGAAATCAATTTAACAAGTAATTCAATTCAGCCTGTTTGATTGGCATGTTCTCGAGCTGTAAAGAAGAAAATCAGCCACCATAATTGCTCTACACAAACACAACGAAGAACCAAATTAATCCATCAGTAATTGGGAGAATTACAATGCTTTAAAACCGAATTCAATCCTAAAAAGCAATCACACTAGCAAAAACCCCAAAAATCTGACTAAATCCAAACGATTAACCACAAACAAAGCCAAAACACACCTAGGAAACAAGCAAAAACCCTCAGTAATTAATAGGAAAAGAACAAGACGAAGAGGAAGAGGACATGTTCGACTGGGAGAGAGTGGAAGGCGAAAGCGAGGAGGAGGCGGAGGGCGAAGGATCCAAGGATTGGGGAAGCGGTCCTCGCCGTCTCCGGAGAAATCGTCGGGTTTCATTGTGGTGTCCATCGCACCTACTCCCTTGTCACCACCACCACCGCAGCGCCACCGCTTGCCATAACCAGGTCGGTAGGTCCACTCGCCAGATCCGCCGCTACCACAATTGGCCGAAGTTGGGTTGCAAGGGTTTCCTGATCGAGGAGGAAGCCATATTCGCCCCCTCCTCACCGTTGTCATCAACCACGGAAGAGGAAGAATCGCAATCACTCGAGCAATCCTTCGACCAAGCTCTCTTCATCCCCACCGCCATATCCGAATATCTGTGAATCTGCGATTTGAACCTGCGATCTGAGAATTCAGACGAATCTCTGTGAATCTGCTATCAGAATCTCCCTTTCAACCGTGAAAATCGACAAAATCGCATATATGAATCTCTGATTTGAATCTCCATTTCGATCCAGCCGCAACTCCGATCCAGAGGTCTCCATGCCTCGATTCCGAACGGAGGCAATGATGATGGCCGCGACTCCGATCAAGAGGTCTCCATGGCTCCCCTTCCGCTGTGTAATCAGACGACCGTTTTCTCGCCTCCTTCTCTCAGATCTGTGGGAACTCTATGGAGAAGTTGAGGCAGCCTATGTATCTAAACAAGGTTAAGTAATAACAATGGTAAAATGGGGTTTTCAAAAAAAAATTAAAACATTTAGCAAAAACTGATTTTAAGTGGACATTTTGCAAAAAGGGTTTGTCAAAATGGACATTTAGCCAAATTTCTTCAATTAATATTAGTAATGTGTATCTCTCTCTCTATTTCTCTCTCTCCGTATATATATATATATATATATATATATATATATATATATAGGGTAGGGTTCAGGTGAGAAGATATCGGTCCGGTGAGAAGGAAAGAAGTAATTTTATTGGCTGACACACATCTAAATTTATAAAAATAAAGAAAGGTCTCACGCGCTCTCTGATCTCGTATAGAAAGGGGCTTCTTCCTCCATGGCCTTTCTCCCTCCTTCCTCCAAGCCGGCCTCCTTCCCTCCTGACCTCAAGGCCGTCCTCCAAGCCAGCCTCCCCGCCGGCCCAGGCTCCCCCGATTGACGCTCCCCCGGCGTCAGGCACCACCTCCGCGGCCTCCTCGGCTTCCCCATCTCTTTCCCCTGGTCGCAATGATGGCGGAGGGAGAGCCAGAGGCGTGAGGGTGGCAGATTTAGTCTCGTCGTCACATCGTTGCCGGAGGAGGCGACGGAGCTGTAGATCTCGCGGCGAGGGAGGGAGAAGAAATCGCCGTTTCATTAATTTCTGGCTTTTGCTCTATTTACTGTTGACTTCTGGCTTGGTGTGTGTTAACTTTTTTTTGGTTATTTTTGTTGTTCGATGGTGTGCGTTCAATGATTTATGGCTTGTGTTCAATTTGTTGTTCGATTTGTTTTCCTTCGATTCATAGATTGCCTTGATGCCTTGTGTTCGAATGGTGTTTGATGGATTGTTCGTTCACTGTTGACTTGCCTTGTTGCATTTTTGTTTTCCCACTGGTTTATATAATGTGAATCTTATGTAACATGAAAAAGGGGGTCATTTTACAAACCGTAACCTGAAAAAAGGACATTTTACAAACTTGTGCAATTTTATTCAACATATTTTAATTTTATTCAGTGACTAAATAGAGGTTGGTTCTGTGATCAAATAGGTTGGTTCAGTGACTAAATTGAGGTGGGTTCAGTGACTAAATAGAGGTTGGTTCAGTGACCGAATAGAGAGTGGTTCAGTGATTGAATAGATAGTGGTTCAAGGACCGGACACAGTGGTTCAGTGATCAAATAGAGATTGGTTCAGTGATCGAATAGAGTGGTTCAGTGACCGAATAGAGAGTGGTTCAGTAACCGAATAGAGAGTGATTCAGTGACCGAGCAGATAATGGTTCAGTGATCGAATAGAGTGGTTCAGTAATCGAATAGAGATTGGTTCAGTGACCAAATAGAGTGGTTCAGTGACCGAATAGAGAGTGGTTCACTGGGTGTGGTTTACTGAATGTGGTTCACTGGGTGTGATTCGGTAACTAAATAGAAAATTTTAATTAATGTTTGAAAAAAAAAAGGAAGCAATTACGATTTTGTAATGTATAATTGATGTTTGTAATATATAGTGATACATTTAATATTGTACGAAGCAATTACGATGCGTTTAACATTAATTAAAATGGGCAATTATGATGCATTTAAAATTGTTGAATCACTGTGAATAAAACTGTTGAACCACTATGAATAAAATTGTTGAACCACTCTGAATAAAAATGTTGAACCACTATGACTAAATAGAAGTTGGTTCAGTGACTAAATAGATGTTGGTTCACTAATTAAATAAAGATTGGTTCAGTGGTTTATTGACTAAATAGAGAGAGGTTCAGTGACTAAATAGAGGGAGGTTCAGTGACTAAATTGAGATTGATTTAGTGAACCATTTTATTTTAAAAGAAAAATAAATAAATAAATAATTAATTAATTAAAAATAAACATTAAAAGAAAAAGTAAAAGAAGAATGAACTTGTGAAATTTTTTAGGTTCATGAACCACTTCTTTATAGCTTCATTAACCACTTATTTATAACTTGTGAACCATGTGAATCACTACAAATAAAATGGCCGAACCATTGTGAAAAAAGTTGATAAACCACTGTGAATAAAAATGCTGAACCACTATAAATAAAATTACTGAACTGTTGTGAATGAAATTGCTGAACCACACTCAAAAAAATATATTTTATATATTTTTAATAAGTGAAAATGTCAAAAATATATTTTTTATATTTCATTTTAAGAGAAATATTTGATTTAAGTATATAAACGTGAGAGGGGGTGCAATTCCCTAAGCCATCCACCCATTCCGATTTTTCCGCTGTACAAATGCAATTGAATTAAACGAGGGGGGCAATTAATGACGCGCCTGTGCACACTCGCCGCATGCAAGTGGGGGAGCTAGGCGCGCTCGCTGGAAGTATTTTTTGGGCAGTTAGGCACGCTCCGGGTAAGGATTTTTTTGACATTAATTTAATCTGTGTGGACCAATAGAATTGCTTCTTTCCTTCTCACTTTTGTTGACCTTTGCACCTGAACCCAACTATATATATATATATATACTACTTTAATTGTTTTTTCAATCAATAAGTTTAATTTAATACTGTATATCACTAAGAATTTATTTTTAAAAAACCGCGTCATGATGCGAGAATAATACTAGTTAATTACATGCTATTGGATAAAACTGTACAGTACTTAATTAACAATGTACTATATAATATTAGTCCAATCACACAGTACATACGGTAGGAATTAATCACACAACGCCACCCCCTCTCCGCTCCCTCACAACCGCCGGCAAACCGTCTTTCAAGGTGGCTGTGAGGCCTGGCACAAACCTTGGCGGGCCTGACGGACCCACGAGTCGAATATCGAACAACCTAACAAGAGACAGGCACACAATCTTAATCGTCATGAGAGCCATTTCCTTGCCTAGACAAACCCTACACCCTGCTTGGAAAACCGGATACTTATACAAGCTTATGGGGCTAAAAACCCCTTCACAATCCAGCCACCTCTCTGGCCGAAACTCGAGGCAATCGGGTCCCCATATCTGGGGCATCCTGCCCATTGCGTACGGGTGGAATGAGACCTTATCGCCCTTTCGGATCCACGTTCCGTCAGGCAAGACATCGTCAAACTCGGCGTACTTGGAGTCGATTTGTACCGGAGGGTACAATCTTAGGGCCTCATGCATGACCGCATGTAGGTAGTGAAGCTCTTTGAGCTGGTCGAAAGCGTGTAACCGGTTTGGGTTTTCCTGCCCTAGTACCCGATTACTCTCTTCTCGGATCTTGGACTCGACATCCGGATGTCGAGCTACGAGGAGGAAGAAGACGGTGATGGCGGATGCCACAGTGTCGCGGCCCGCTAATAGGAAGCTTATGACAATGTCTCTTAGGTAATTTTCGTCGTCGATGGAGATCATGAACCTATTCAAGGAAATTTACCAATCGAGGAATAAACATTAAGATATTAAATTGATGACATTAAATCAAAGATAGATGGATTGAAGAGTTAGTTATGTAAATTACTCCGTAGAATAAAAAGTTCTCAGTTTTATGATTTAAAGAAGAGGTCAACCATGTGATTGATCGAATTGAAAACATAATTTTATTTATTTAATTGGAGCATCTGTTACGTATCCAAGCTAGATTCTTTGATTTCTATTTATTTAAGTGCCTATTTGGCATAATTTTAAATTTTAATTAGGAATCTTGTTGATTGGTTGAAAAGGAGCAAAAAAAAAAGAAAAAGGTTGATTAATTTGGTTTAGTTCTGTAATATCATTTAAGAAAAGGGACTACTATTTACACCGTCTATTTTTCCGCCAAGTACACGGCGCAACCGCGCATCCGCACTCCGCGGTTGCATTTTTTTTTTTAAAATCCTCTTCTTCTAGCTCGCAAATCCCTAGCGTGGATCTCCTGAACATGCCGCCGGCGAGGCTCCGTCATCGTGCTTCTTTCGAAGGATGTCCTTGACTCTGACTCAGACCATCACTGCGCCCTCCTTCGCATTCGCTGCCTTTTTCTTCTTGTTACGAGGATATGGCGGAGCGGGAAGAGGGTGAAGGGAGCGATGAGACCTGACGGCGTTGAGAAGCTTTAGTAGGGCTGAGACGGTGGCCTCGAGCACCGCCCTGGACCTGGAGCGGCTCCTCTGCAAACGGTGACATGAAGCTTAGGAGGAATTAGGGGATGAGTGGGCGAGGAAGGAATTGAAGTTGAAGGAGGAATTGGGGGATAAATTAAAATCAAGGGAGTGAGTTGGAGACATAAAAGGAGGGAGGAGTACACAGGAAGGAGGAAAAGAGAATTTCATTCAATTTCAGATCAATTTCGGAAGCATTTGCCTAGAAGGAAGAAGAAGGCATCAAATCAATTTCGGAAGCATATGCGCACTCAAAGTCCGTGTGTGCATTTGATTTTTTTTAATTTTTAAAAGGCATGATTTCGGAATGGGCCCACCTCCCCCTTCGCACTGCGCAATTACACTCGTAAACCGAGTAACTTGCGATAAATTGACTGTGTAATTAGCAATCCCGTTAAGAAATTGGATTAAACTATTTCTCATTCCACATTCTCCGAAAATATATGGACACATGAACATTTGTACCCCAGCCCTTCAAAAGTGCAAATATTTACTTAATTTTGCAATGAAAACCATGATATCATTGGAAGAATAGAAAAAATATTGTGATAACAAATATTTAATAAAGAAAAATAAGGCGGAGATAGTTAATTAGAGTATCTCTAAAACATTTCTCATTTTATTGATTTTAATTTGAGCTTTTGAGGAATTTTGTTCAAATTTTCTATCCAACTCCTTGTATTCTCAAAAAAATATACTATAAAATAACGATTAATGGTCCATTTGACAATGCAAATAGCTTTTCAGAGCTTTTAGTTTTAATATTTTAAGTTTTAAATAAGTTAAATATAAGATTTTAGTTTAATTAATTTTTGAAATTGGATTTTCATCAGCTACTCACCCCAAGCTTTTTAGAATTCTATTCATTTTCTATTATCTAATTAGCTAGTTTGTATCAGCTACTCTATCACCTGGATTAACAAACACCTTATTAACTTATGCAAACTCTAATTAAACGTATATTTAATACGGGTAGATCCATTTAATACACTTAACATATCAGATTTAGCTACCTCATCAGCTTTGTGTTACCAAACTGACCTTAACAAAAATCAGAACAGTTTTCCAAATGTGGAGCATTCTTCAAGTTTTTAGATAGATTAGGTTATAAATACATATTTTTCAAAGTGGAAACAAATGTTGAATATAAGAGTAAAAATAATTTGATTTTTGCTTACTAATTTCGAAGAATTTTTTGGAAAAAAAAACAGTTGAAATGTAAGAAAAAGAAAGGGTCTAATGGCAAAAAAAAATGCAAGGGTAAAATTCTATTGAACAAAAACGGGATAAGTTTTACAAAATAAATCTTACATGAGGGCATTTTTTTAAAAAAAAAAAAGCTCTATATAAATAATAAATTTTCACAAATTCAACAATTTATTTTTTAAAAAAAAATCACTAGAAACCGTTTTTATGAAAAATAAATAAAAATGCCAAACTATCAATGTTTAAAAATATTGTTATTAATTTAATTTATAAGAATAAATAAAGTGATAATATAATATTTAAGCATATATAAAATATTGCTTTACAATTCCAAATTATTGTTGAATGATTTTGTAAAAACATAGTAATAAATTCTATTGATAATCTTGTAAAATTTTACAAAAATAAAACATAGGGTTAGCTCAAGTTGGGACAAATAAAGACCAAAGTAGGAGCCACTGCAATTAAATACTCTGTGTCAGCGTGGATCTAGCGACTGACAATGAACCCTCACCACGTTGCCATAAGGCACTAAGACCTTATTAACTTATGCAAACTCTAATTAAACGTATATTTAATACGGGTAGATCCATTTAATACACTTAACATATCAGATTTAGCTACCTCATCAGCTTTGTGTTACCAAACTGACCTTAACAAAAATCAGAACAGTTTTCCAAATGTGGAGCATTCTTCAAGTTTTTAGATAGATTAGGTTATAAATACATATTTTTCAAAGTGGAAACAAATGTTGAATATAAGAGTAAAAATAATTTGATTTTTGCTTACTAATTTCGAAGAATTTTTTGGAAAAAAAAACAGTTGAAATGTAAGAAAAAGAAAGGGTCTAATGGCAAAAAAAAATGCAAGGGTAAAATTCTATTGAACAAAAACGGGATAAGTTTTACAAAATAAATCTTACATGAGGGCATTTTTTTTTTAAAAAAAAAGCTCTATATAAATAATAAATTTTCACAAATTCAACAATTTATTTTTTAAAAAAAAATCACTAGAAACCGTTTTTATGAAAAATAAATAAAAATGCCAAACTATCAATGTTTAAAAATATTGTTATTAATTTAATTTATAAGAATAAATAAAGTGATAATATAATATTTAAGCATATATAAAATATTGCTTTACAATTCCAAATTATTGTTGAATGATTTTGTAAAAACATAGTAATAAATTCTATTGATAATCTTGTAAAATTTTACAAAAATAAAACATAGGGTTAGCTCAAGTTGGGACAAATAAAGACCAAAGTAGGAGCCACTGCAATTAAATACTCTGTGTCAGCGTGGATCTAGCGACTGACAATGAACCCTCACCACGTTGCCATAAGGCACTAAGACCATCTCCAACAGCTTCCCTAAAATTTTCTCAAAAT
Organism: Persicaria tinctoria; assembly: GCA_037127255.1. Lineage (NCBI taxonomy): Eukaryota > Viridiplantae > Streptophyta > Magnoliopsida > Caryophyllales > Polygonaceae > Persicaria > Persicaria tinctoria. The sequence goes on from JBANSL010000009.1 coordinate 28,618,604, forward strand.
GGGGAAACAAAATACATATTCTCCAAATTATTTTCGCTTTAAATCCAACGGCTTCCCCATTTCGAAGATTTGGAGAATTGTTTAGTTTGGAGAATGCTGTAGATTTAGGGAATCCTCTCCATTTTTTCTGCTGCTTCTCCATTTTGGAGAATGGAATGGGGAATCTGTTGGACCAAAAAATCTCTTAAAATTCTCCAAAAACTCCAAAATCTCCAAAATGGGGAAACTGTTGGAGATGCTCTGTAACTTATTTTATAGCCAAATCAAGAAAGTAAACGGTAAAAATAACTAACCTCGACAGTAAATCCTTCCTGGTTGAAAACCCGATTTTCTCCCTCTCCCTTATGATACTCTCCGCCACCAAATTAACCTTCCTCAGCGCCTCCTTCAGCCTCCTCTCCGTCCCCAAATTCAACGCCCTCTTCGCCTTCCACACCGCCGGCACCGGCTCTAGCGCCCTCTCCGCCGACAGCCTCGACGCCAAGTCAAACGCCTCCGCAAACTCCAACGGTGACATCACCCTCCCCAGACTCGCCGGGTCGATCCCGAACGACAGCCTGCACATGTTCTCGAACGTGAACTTCCTAAACACCTCTTGCAAATCCAGCACCACTCCAGTGGTGGCGGAGGAGACGAAACAAGGAAGGAGCCGGAGCTTGATCTCCAAAGAAACGGTTTCGAAGGCGAATGATCGGACCGAGTGGGATCCAAGCGCTGTCGATGCAACCTGTAGAGTTTCAACTTTAAAACCAATCGGCAATAGAAAGAGTAGTCAAAAACCAACTGACAATAGAAAGAATAGTTTATGGACTCATATACTAAAGTTTATTATGTTTAACTTTCGATACGTACACTGATATAATTCACATCGATCTCTAAACGTATATATACGCTGGAGTTACAGACCTTGCGTTGGAAGCGCCAGTGGTGGCCGTCGACGACGAAGATGCCGTGGCCGAGGAGGTCGCCGAGGATGACGCGGTGCTGTTTCCCCTTGCCGTAGGAGTCAAACTTGGTCTTGAGGATGTACTCGACGTTGGTGGGGTCGGCGGTGACGGTGTTGCGGAGGACATGGATCTGGATGGTGGAAGTTGGGGAGCGGCGGAGGAGGTGGGCGTACCAGTCAGGGAGGCTGGGAAACGACGACGTCCAGGAGCGGGAGACAAAGCAACGGCACGTGTCGCACTTGCAGGAAAGCCGCCGGAAGCGGCGGACGAGGAGGAAGAGAGGGAGGAGTAAGAAGAGGGGTGTGAAGAAATTGAAGGAATCCATGGTAGTGTGGACTATGGAAGGTGTGGGAAGGAGTTGGAAGCAGCTAATCGTGTTAATATATACTTTTTTTTCAATGAAAAATAATACGGAAAAATAAATATACACTGTATATGTTTTTTTAAAGGGTTGTTTGGTTGAAAATAGGAAGTATCAATTTCCATGAATTCAATTCCCGTTAATTAAAAATTCCCATAAATTTGAAAAAGTTGTTTGGTTGATTTATAAGATGTGGGGATTTAAATAGGGAGAATTGATTTTTTACATTAAAAAAGGGTGGAATTGCAACTCACCTAATCCCCTAGGTAAGCAAAATTCTCCCATTTTGTAGAAATTGAAATTCCTGAGAAGTTAAATTCCTGTGTTTTTTCGTGTTAAAAAAAGTAATCAAATACATATATTTATCCCACTTTCTGGGTTTTTTAACTTCCTGGATTTTTAAAGGGTAACCAAACTAGCTCTAAGTGATTGGCGACGGGGAGAGCATCCGATTTTGGGATGATAAATGGGCTGAAAATGTGCCTCTCCGGGAGCTGCTGATAAACGACGTGGCCATGAGGGACTGTGCTGGGAAGACTGCGGAGTTTTGGTCATCCAACGAGGGGTGGGTTTGGCACAAATTCAGCAGCCTCCTCCCTGCTGTCACGGTGCAGAAAATTGCTGTGTTAGTCGTCACGGAGATGGAGGACAGATTGTCCTGGGCGCCTAGCAGCAACGGTGAGTATTCGGCAAGTTCGGGGTACTCGGCTATATGGGGCGAAGGTAATGAGCAATCTCCCGACACCTCCTTCTTTGGTAAAATTTGGAAGTTGGATGTACAGGAGAGGATCCGAGTTTTCATTTGGATGGTTAGCAAAGGCGGGATCCTGTCAAATGCCGAAAGATGTCGAAGACACATAGGTAACGTTGATTGTTGTCCTATTTGTAATCGTGAAAGTGAATCCCTTGCCCACCTGTTCCGCGACTGCGATTCTGTAAGATGCTTCTGGTTGCAGGTTGAAGGCGCCGAGCGGGGGCGGGATTTCTTCTCGCTCCCGTTCGCTGCGTGGATAAGGAGTAACATCTCTTTGTCGGAGGGAGGCTCGGGCAAGGCTAAGTGGAAGGAATTCTTTGCGATCGCTCTTTGGAAGATTTGGAAGAGACGAAACGACGTGGTTTTCAACAACGAGGGGAATGCCCCCCTAACGGTAGAGAGCTGCTGGAATCAGACGGAAGAATATACAGCTGCGAAAGGATCAAGACTAGAAATTCATAACATGAAGACGAAGCGGCCATGCCCTGTCAGCTGGTGTCCACCTAGCGAAAGGTGGGTGAAACTCAACACTGATGGGGCGGTTAAGGACTCTGGTGCGGCTGTGGCAGGCGGGGTGATCAGAAATGAAAAAGGTGAATGGATCGTTGGCTTTGTCGTCAACATCGGTGTGAGCTCGGTGGTGGCTGCTGAGCTTTGGGGAGTCGTGAAGGGGCTGGAGCAGGCTTGGGATAATGGCTTTAAGAAAGTGTTGTGTGAAGTGGACTCAAAAGTGGCGCTGGACCTCATCACGAGAGCGGTCAGCCCGTTGCACCCGTGTGCTAGCCTGGCGTCGTTGTGCCATGGCTTCCGTTGTAGGAACTGGGATCTTCAGTTCCGTCATATTTTCCGAGAAGCGAACCGTCTGGCGGACGGCCTAGCTAACCTTGCTTTTTCCTTCCCTGTTGGTTTTACTTGTATTGCTTCTACTCCGGATGAACTACTGCAATGTGCTACAGATGATGCAAATGGAGTAACTGTACTCCGAATGCAGGCTGTTCCCACAGTGCAATAGGTTGTAGCTCTTGGTTTCCTTTGTCTTATTAATTCATAGGGCTTAGCCCGATTCCCCCACCAAAAAAAAAAAAACTAGCTCTAAGTGGGTGTGGAAAATAGGACGGCATATTAATTCAATTTAAATATTTTCTTTCTGACTCAAATGAGTTTTATTTGTTAAAAAAAAATGTTGATTTTTTTTTGCTTGTATGCATAAAATTATTATTGCTAGGGATGAATAAATTAAACTAAATTAACCTGGACCATTTCTTCGGTTGAAAACCAGCTACATGTGCCACTTGATCGATAAGAACCACATGTACATAGTTTAATATAAAATAATTCTTGTTGTTGAAACGTATGCAATGTGCCAAAAATAGTTCATGCAATTCTATTATTAAACAAGTTAATTAATTAGACCATGTTTATCAGTTACTATTCAAGATACTAAAATTATTATTTTTTTATTCATCTCTTTCCGCCACATCAGCATAACATCCATTTCTCACTTTTTCCAGTTTAACAAAAGCATACCTAACATCCCACAATCCATCTTTTTTTTTCCAATTCAATTTACGAATATACCCTTCTATAACAATTATTTTCAATATGTTTATAATATGATTATAATATTATATTAGTATATAATTACTAAAATGTAATTATAAAATTTAGATTTAAAATAAAATAGCAAACTCCATTGATTAAAAAAAGGAAATTACACAAAATCTAATACATAAACTAAATTGCAACGTAAAAAAACACAATATGAAATTTGCGAAATCTAATTGCCTCCACGTATGGAAAATTACAATATAATTAAAATGAATATAGTATTATGATAATTTTTAATATAAATATATTGTAAATAATTATTTTTTAAAAAATATGTCGAAACATATTCAAAATTGATGTCTATGTGTATTGAAAAATGAATATAATATTATGGTAATTTTTAATGTTTTATTTTTTTACATTTTAAATAGCGAAAATGATATTATGTGAATGTAATTAAAATGTGTCAGATTAAATCTCAACCGTCGATTCCATTAAATCTCAACTGTTCACCCCGTCCACCAGTGGTATTGTGCCATGTGTCCTCCCATGTGTGGCAATATGGCAGCCCAAAGATGCATAGCATCGATGCTAAATTAAAATCCCTTAAGCATCCCTTCACCCCTCACTTAATATTTTATTAATATTTCTACACTTAAGTATCTTGAATAGTGGCCGTTAAAGATGGCCTTAGAGAGTATATGAATTTTGTTTTTAATTGAGAAATAATGTGTATATATTTGGGGTTGAGTATTTTAACTATTTGGATGCAAAATGATGGGTACGTTATCTACTAGGGATAGGTTAAGCAGAAGAGGAGCATCAATTCCGAATGTTTGTGGTTTCTGTAATTCGTATGGGGAAGATGAGGTCCATTTATTCACAAATTGTCCTTTTGGACAAAGCCCGCTCTTAAAAACTGAAAAATGCGCAGAAGTGATCAACAACCTCTCTGATCAAAATAGGAACGACAAGACTATAATAGAAAGTCTAGGTCAGTGCTTGAATAAAATAAAAAAAAGGAGGGGATGACATTAAAATGGTGGTCTATCTGGTATTACAGAAACCAAGTAGCTTTTAGAAACCTAAAAGGAGCCTTCACAAATAGAGATACAATCTTTCCTGAAATCTGTCAGGGGAAATTGGAGAAGGGCAGCAATGGAAGAAATAGATAATTGTGTAATGACGGCTGGCTATAAAGTTTTCTCGGGTCGTAAACTAAGCAGAAAGAATGTCAAATGGAGGAAGTTGGTAAATGGTTATCTGAAATTAAATTTTGATGGAGCTATAAGTGGAACTGGAGGAGCTAGTGCAGAATTTATAATCAGGAACTGGGTGGAAGATGTTATTAAACTATGTTATAAGGAATTAGGAGCTATTTCCCCGCTTATGGCGGAGACGATCGCTCTTAGAGAAGGAATTATTGTTGCAAAGGAAAATATTATCAAAAACTCATTATCGAAGGGAATTCTCAGATTGTCATAAATCATCTTAAATCAAAAGGCTCTTGCCCCTAGGAAATTGAATTGATTATGGGAGAATGGAGATATCAAAGGTTTGTTGCAGACCTTTCGGGATATCTCTTTCTCCCATGTGCCCCGTGAGGGTAACAGGGTGACTGATAAGGTTGCACACCTTGGTCGTCCTGTTAACGGGTTGGCGCTGGAGTCTCATCCAGATCTTTTAGATCTCATCCGTCAGGATGCTTTCGGTTAGAATTTCTAACCGAATTCTTACCTAATAAAAAATATGATGAGTACATACTAAAAATGGAAACTTGTTTGTTAAAGCTCGATAAATTGTTTTTTTTTAATTTATTCATTTTTAGTCAAAAAGAGGATTGAGTAACAAATCCAATTAGCATTGCTGAAAAACCAAAATTGCATTAAAGAGAACCATTTTTTTTTTATAAGGAAATAATTCGATGACCAGACATATCTGGACCCTCGAGAGGCCGACAAAGTCGGAAGACGGCGAACCGTCAAACATACAACGAAATAAAAGGAAAACGGTGCAATACAAGAACCGGCAAACAAACAGTCTGAGCCGACCATACGATCCTAATCCCGAAAAGCTGAGGAGAACGTAGACTAATTCCGAAGTCAAACGCTACCATGAGATGACACCGCTGATCAGCGGTACATCAGAAATCCCTATTAAAGAGAACCACTTTTTTTTTTTTTTACAGTAGGCAATAAATTGGATGTACTAACGACATCCATGATCATCTCGCATGATGATGTTCTGGAACTCACAACAACAGGAACTCGAAATAAAAGTACAATTCAATTGAGATTTAGCAAGAAAATCAGCTGCACCATTTGCCTCCCTATAGCAGTGCTGAATTGTGACGCTCTCAAAATCTTTGCTTAACGAATGGATCTCTTGGATTATTTGAGCAACCTCCCATGGTATATTGTTCACTTGATTGATGGCATTGACGATGATTGCACAATCACTTTCAACTATTAATCTACGAATCCCCATCTCCACTGCCAGTCTTATACCTGTATAAATTGTAAAAGCTTCTGCTAGAATGACCGAACTCATCCTAAGATTACATTTATGAATCCGAAGAACTAGACCATCATTATTCCTAACAATACCACCAACCTGCGATTGAGTATCAATTTTCACCGAAGCATCTACATTGATCTTAATGACATTTATAGGAGGGCATTTCCAAATTAATTTATCAGGAGGTCTAACACGTTTAGGTAACTTTGTTTTTACCTGTTGTTTATTCCAACATCAAAATTTTGTCTATAGTTTGAGTTAGAGCATAGATAATAACTGTATCCGAAGTATTGCGAAAAATAATTCTATTTCTGAGTTCCCAAACAGAATGTTATAAATGGCATAAGTCTGTAAAATCTATATTAAGAGCTCTAGTATTTAAAATATTTTCCGAAACATTACTTGTTAGAATTGGAATATTATAACATTTTCCCAACTTAACACCCAGATTTTGAATAAGAGATCTGGTGATCCGACAATTAAACAATAAATGATTTGTATCTTCTGTATCAGAATTACAAGGAGAGAAAGTACTAGGAACTCTATTTATATATCTATTTAGACGGGTCGTGGTAGGTAGGATATCTAAAATAATTTTCCAAATAAAATTTTTCATATTCGGAGGAATATTAAGTTTCCAAATTCAGTCTGCCGAAATTTTCTTAGTATTCCCTGCATTACAAATAGAAGATGTGGATTTAACAGAGAATTTTCCATCACTACTATAAATCCAAATTAACCTGTCTGGAATATCAATTATTGGAATATGGATATTAGTAATAGCTTGAACAATATGAGGGGGGAATATACTATTTAATTTATCAATATCCCAAGAGTTGGTATTTGTAAATAAATCACAAACTTTTAAGTTAGGATTACGATCATTCCGAAAGTTTTGAAGACATTGCGCATTTACCCAAATGTCAGACCATACATTTATGGTTTTCCCATTACCCACTAGCCATAGCAGACCTTTAGAGAACATATCTCTGATATTAAGAAGTCTGCCAAACTGCCAAGAGGTTTTGAAACTGCCTCTTTCCATTAGAGATTCTTTCGAGAGATATTTATCCGTAATAACCTTTGACCAAATATTATCAGGATTAGCCATAATTCTCCAAAGAAGTTTCATTTGCATACCAATATTAATTTGCTCAGCTGATTTAAAACCTAACCCACCATCTTTTTTAGGAGTACACAGATGTTCCCAGCTGATAAGAGGATGATAGTTATCCGATTGAATTTTATTCCAAAAGAAATTTTTGTTGATCTGATCAATCTTTTGTAGAACTCCTTTTGGAAGAAGAAAAGACTGCATTAAATAATTTGTTTTAGAATTTAGGTTTGCCTGAATTAGAACCGATCTACCAGCTTGAGAGAGAGTATTAGATTTCCACTTTGATAGCTGCTTTTTAAGGCTACTTATCGCCTCATCAAACAAGACATTACAAACCCTGCCACTAATAAGTGGTATACCAAGGTGTTTTTCCATTGATTTTGTAACTGGAATATTTAGCTGTTGAGCAAGGGACTGGGCTTTACTGAAAGGAATATTTTTAGAAACTTGTAGAGAACTTTTATTATAATTTATAGTTAATCCAGACATATTGGAGAAAGTATTCAGAAGATTTCTAATCGTATGAAGACTTAAATCATCAGCTCGTCCAAAAATTAGAGTATCATCTGCAAAGGAAAGAAATGGAATAGGATCACTGCTATTTGTAAGTTTGATTCCAACCAAAGGGTCACATTCCAAAGATTCTTGTTGCAACATTCTCCCTAATAGTTCCATAACCAATACAAAAATATATGGAACAAGAGGATCTCCTTGTCGAATTCCCCTATAAGTATGAAAAGTACGGCCTGGCAAATTATTAACTAAAACTGAGAAACTAGTTTTAGTTAGACAGGTCATAACCCAGTTAATCCATCTGGAATCAAAACCAAATTTGTTTAGAATAACACGAATAAAACTCCAGCTTATTTTGTCATAAGCTTTCTCCATATCTAGCTTTAAAGCCATCCATCCCAGTTTACCTTTTTTGGTATGAAAAGAGTGGAAAACCTCATGAGCTATTAGTATATTATCCTCAATATTTCTACCTTGAACAAAAGCTCCTTGAAATGGGTTAATAATACGTGGTAAGATAGGCTTCAAACGATTAGCCAAAAGTTTCGAGATAACCTTATAAATAGTATTACACAAACTAATCGGACGGTAGTGGTTAATGTTACTAGGTGTATCAATTTTTGGAATAAGTGCAATAAAAGTTGAATTTACTTCATTGAGTAGTACACCAGAATGAAAGAAAGATTGAACAGCTTTGCAAACTAATTTACCGACAATATCCCAGTATTTTTTATAGAACTCTGGTGGAAACCCATCAGGACCTGGAGACTTGTCATCTGTCATTGAGAATAGGGTATCCTTAATTTCTTTATTTGAAAAAGGATGTGTTAAAATTCTGTTTTCAAATTCAGTAATTGTCTGATCAATTAAATTTAGGAAATATGGATTACTGTTAATCGGTGCATTATTAGAAATGAATCTTTCGGCCAATTCAGTCGTAATTTCATCTCTAATTTGATCCTCATCCTCAATCAATAACCCATGTTTATTTGTAAAATTACGAGTGACATTTTTTTAATTTCTTATTTTAGATATGGATTGGTAGTATTTGGTGTTTCTGTCTCCAAACCTTAGAAAATTTGATTTTGCTCGTTGTTTCCAAAAAGTATTATTGAAGTCCATGAGAGATTCACGCTTACTTAGCAATCTATTACGCTTAATGTTTATTGTATCGTTTAAAATCCCACCAATTTGTTGTGTTTGTAGTAACAGAAGCTGATCTTCAATCTCTTTTATCTGTCGGAAATTATTATTTGGGTGAGACTTACACCAGATCCTTGTATTTTTTTTAAGAAGTTTTTGTTTTTGTAATAGAGTAAACATAAACGACCCGTCAAGTTTATTCTGCCAAGTTGATTTAACTAATCTATTATAGTTATCATTGCTAGCCCAAGACATTTCAAACTTAAACGGGGAACCAGCCCTAATTTTTGCGCTTCCTATTGACATAGACATTAAAGAGTGATCAGAAGTTGTGAAAGGATGATTGTGTACTGATAAATTAGGGAACTGAGTTAAGATATCTGTATGAGCCATTACTCTATCTAATCGTTCATAGATATTATCAATAGGATTTTGACTTTTTCTCCACGTAACTGAACTACCTGTATAAGGGATCGTATGAACATCTAATTCTTCCCTAATCTGTTGTATTCGCAAGAATCTATTAGCTTGCGGAAGTACACCACCAATTTTGTCAGAGCCTGTTTCAATTTCATTGAAATCTCCCATTAACAAACATGGGAGAGATTGCCCGTGAATGACAATGAATAACTCATTCCAGAATCTATTTTTTTCAATTTGATTAGAAGGAGCATAAATGAAAGTAAGAATGAAACTAAAGTTATCAATTTTAACCAGGTAAATAATATACTTATCTGATGCAGATATTGTTTGAAAAGACTGCATAAATTTAGACGTGTTTAGTAAAATCCAGAAACCACCTTTTGTTCCAATTGAGGCAATATGATGATCATCATTAAAACCTGCTCGCTTGTAGAAGGATTTAGTTGGTGGCTCAATTGACTTAGTTTCAGCAAGGACTAACATATCCAATTTATTTCGTTTTTGAATATAAGCTAAATCTTGCCCCAGGTTAGTTTTTCTCACACCTCTGATATTCCAATATGCGATGTTTATCATTTAAAATAATATTTTTCCATACCCGCTTTGTGAGCATTACTAAGACATACAATATCAATAATATGATCACTAACGTTAAAATTATTTGTGATCCATCCATGCCAATTGTTACACACAAATCTATTCTGAAAAGCACTTTGGGATAATGAAGTAATTAATCTATAGCCCATTTGTACCGGCCAGAGAATTAAGAAATCACCATTGTTGTTAAGCACCTTAATGTTAATCACCTTAATATTGAAATCAACCACAACCGTTTTACACCTATTGAACCGATTAAGACAACAACAAACATATACTCCCAGGAATACAAAACCACAGTACCCATGACAATCAAAATCTGTTAAGCATATCAAGAGGGATGTTAATCCAGAGAGATTGTTGTTAAGCATTGTTGAATCAAAATTTAGGCACCATTTGTGAGGAATAATGTAAGAGGAACCTGCTGAAAGTATAATACATATGCGAACAGCATCCAGACATACAAACATAGACCACACAAAACCCTTAAACAAAGGATCTAACCCAGCCGACAGAGGCAAATCCCTATGAACCACAAAACTAGGGACATCCTCCAGAACACCTGTACAAGAAACCTTCAAGGCAAAACACACAACCCTTACCAAAGTACAACAAGCCCAGCCAAAAAAAACCACAATCCTAGCGCTATTACAGTACCAAAATTCGAAGGGGAGACGGGAAAAAACCTTAGAAAACGAAACCGCCCTCAATAAGAGTTTAAATGGCATAAAACGATCAAGGAGACTGCTTCTGCTTCTTGTTACTATGATCACGAGAGTCGACCTCATAGATGTCCACAATCTCCTTCGCCTTGTAATGGCTCCTCTGCACGTTACAATCTTGATCTTGAACGGATATATGAACCCCTTGGAAGAGATCAAGTCCATAGAAGAGAACAAGTCCATATCACTTGGAGCCCCATGGACAACAGCATAAAGGAACGAAGAAGACATGGCAATATTTGTGTGAAAATCCCCACACTCAACGCCTGAAGAAAAGCAAGGATGCCTGCAGCTGTTGGGATTATGTAACTCTCTCCAAATCTGTTTCCAGTTATGCGCCTCAACCTGTATAAAGCAAAACAAACGGGGTGTTAACCCAACAAACTGGTTGTTAAGCCGATTAGCATCATATGTGAGCCAATTCATTTGGGAATCCTGGGTTCTAGAAACACCAGTAGACAACAACCAACAACTAAAAGCATCCATAATTTTTTACAACAGCACAGAACGAATAAAATAGCAAGTAAAACAATTAATCCAACTGAAATCAAAATTTTTAGGAAAATAGATATGGATATCATAGCTGTTGGTATATATCAAATCACTCCAAATCTGTTTCCAGAAACACAAAGGGGGTGTTAACCCAGAAATAATGCTGTTAAGCTCTATAGTCTCAGTTGAAAACCAACGTTTTAGAGATCTCATGGTTTTGGAAACACCCTGAACTGATATAAGATAGTACCTAAAACCGGAAATAGCTACCATATTACACACAAAGCCCTTAAGCAGAGCAGGAAACCAAGCCGCCAAAGAGTCTTCCTTATGAACAACAATATCAAGGATGGCCTTTGGATCACCTGCACAATCAAACACCAAACACACAACCCCCACAGTACTAAAACACATTGAGGTACAGAACATCACATCCCTAAACATATTACAATACCAAAAAAAATTCAGCAGACAGCTATAGAAAGAACAGATCTGAAATTTAGGAAAAATTGAAAGAACTTCAAAGGATCTATTTATCATATAAGAGTAAATCACTTTGGGTAACCAAATATAACCTAATCTCATGCTATAAATCTGTCGATAGGCAAACAAATTAATGAGACATTTAGAACAATATTCCCAGTCTGAAGAGGTTTTTATAGACTGAAGAGGACAATATTCCCAGTATATGTAAAGCAGATGACACAGAGTATATAAGGTAATGAGTGAAACAAACTAATCAAGAGTAATCTCTATAAAACCCAGCATGCAACGAGAATGAACACATTTACTGACAATAAACACAAAGACTAACCTCACATGCATAAGAGACCTAAAACACACCGAGACACCAATCAACAAAAAATCACACCTATAACAGAGCCAAGCTTCGAGGGGAATTCGATCACAAACCGAAGAAAAACACACCACCCTCTTTAAAGATGTAACTGAGATGGCAAAAACACAGTTGAATTGAGATAGGAACAGGCAAACAAGGACAGGATGTAAATATATAGAATTCAAATCAAAATTTGAGAAGGTAATAGCTGTTAGGCCTTGAGAATTATACATCCCCATCAAATCAAACAACGGATAGCTGATAGTTTTTAGATTCAAACATATCGAGATATTGTTACCCTGGCTGTTAAGCCCCAATTTAAAACTAACAGAATTACCTTTCATATGCCAACATCCGAAACTGCTATCCTCTGAAGAGGAAAAGCAGTAACCAAAGAAATCAACAACCAGCAGAGCAAACACCAGTCGAAGGAAAGAGATGAAGAGAGGAAGGTGAGCTCGGGCGGCGAGAAGGCCGCACAGAGCTACAGAGGAAGAAGACAGACGGCTAGGGTTTTGTTGGGAGTGTTTTTTCTATTAAAGAGAACCACTTGATTTTGTATAAAGGGGTTAACTGTGGGTGTGTATGGTTGCATTTTTAACTACTAAAAAAGTAATAGAAGTAGGTAGTTTAAATTATAAGTTGTGTATGGTAATTAATTTTAGCTAGTTTATAGTTAAAATGGGGGGTTAAAAAATAAGCTTGTTTTTGCTGCTTATTTTGGGTTTTGGCGGTTTATTTGGTTTGAAAAGACAAGTATACCCCTAATAACAATCAAATAAACCCTACTTTTTACAAATAAACTGTTTTTCGTCTCATACGGAGTTTATATTTTTTCATAAAATTTTAACTACTTTTACCAACAGTTTATAAATTTTTACCCTGTTTATAATTTTAGTCGGTTTATTAACCCCGTCCCATACGAACCCTATATATATTGTTGGTGATTTAGTTATTTGATCATTTTTTGAGCTGGTCAATAACGTTTTAATTAATTAGTAAATTAAAAGTTGAATTATATATACTTGTTTGAATTTTTTTTATGGCCTTTATGGGTGTGCTTTGTTTTATACGGAGTAGTTCGTGTTCTAAGAACCAAAACCTAATTAAATATACATATTTACTATTAAATTATTTTGTAATTTGTTGTTATCTTATATCTTCAATGTTCATTTGGAAATAATGATTGATCTCTTGCGAATTGAATATTAGCTAGTTATGGTAAAAAGTTGATCTACTATTATTCGGCGGCCTTTGGCATTGACTAAACGATCCGTAAGGGCGCGCGATCCGTAAGGGTTTGATGGGCTAAGATAAAAGGGGAGGTTGTGTGCGCGCATACTAGAGCCTCGAACAACACATAGATCTGACGTGATTTCATTTAAAGTCAATTGGTAATGAGATGAGTAACCCTTCACCTTTTTATGTTGTTCCAGCATTATCTATATATACTGCCGATTTGGGACAATCACATTCAACAATTTATTGTTAATTGATCGTTAATTATATAAATGTAAGATTTTTCCTCATAGATTTTTCAATAACTCTGGTCTTCTTGACCTCATCCCCAAGGATCTACCCGAGAGTAGTTCTCTTCCAAATTCTTTCCTAATAATAAAAAAAAAAGGATGCGTATGTTTTTGCTGCTTGTAATTTGCAATTACCCACAATATTGGGGGATATAGAGGGCAAATTGGCCAATAGCTAGGAAATGGGAACTCGACAATAGTGGCCCACAGCTGCTTCGAGACAGGTGTGTGTGCCCTTTATTAATAACTAGCCTATACCCCGTGCGCTACGCACGGGATTTTTAAAATTAATATAAGTACAATTATCTTATTGTTTAGATATTATCATATTAATCAACGTGTTTTAAATAATGTATAAAACATAGTACTCGTCTAGGAAATATTCGATTTCATGTCTTCTTTGTCTTAATTGTTTGGATATAGACAAACATATCAATCCCTTCTCTTCTTTATAACAGTCTGGATGCTTTTACATATTGAAAGTTTACATAAACTTGGTAGAAGATTTCATATTTATAACATGACATTTTGATTTATTAATTCAAATCAGTTTTCAAGAGGTTTTAATTAAGTCTATTAGCTCAAATCGTAAAGTGTTATACTAACGCACAAAGATGCGAGTTCAAATCTCATATAAACTATCTTGTATAGTTCATGATAGCTTCAAAAACATATTAAAATTTGATTGCAATAAAAACAATAAAAAAATGACAACAATCAAGATCTGAATAGGTAAATATATAGATATAGTGGTTAAACTAAGGGTAAAAAGAAATAAATTCAAACGCTCCACAAAATTTGTCACTCTACTACTATCTTTTTCTCAATCTAAGCCTACCCCGTTAAAGATGCACCAACGTAAGCCCTATTGACACAGGGATACATATTATATAATTATATAATTATATATTCTTTTGTAAAAGGCGAAAGAATAGTTCGCTTTGTGCTTACTACATGACTCCACTATATAATTATAATATATTCCTATATAATTATAATGCATATATAAATATATAAACGAACCAAGCCCATGCGTGAGACAAGGTGTAACGGGATGGGCCAAATTTGAACCCATATTATAGGCCCACCCCAATCTACACTCTACTCTCCTTACATTCCAGCCCAACCGAAAGAATCATATGCTTCCCACCAAAAATATGACAGTAAGCAAAAGTATGACAGTAAACAACTATCACTCAGACCGACTTCATTCCAAGCGAAGATCATCACAACTTCAAAAACACAAAATCATCACAACTTCAAAAACAGATTAAAAATGGCAGCTGTTAACACATAATTCAAGCTGGCAGCTGTTAACACGGAATTCAAGCTGTGAATATTGATTTGAATGTAAACTACGCATATCCTTTTACAACTTCAAATACAGATAAAAAAATGGCAGCTGTAAATATAGAATTTTGTCACTTTGCTATAAAAAAATCCACATTTTTTTTTACTTTAAAAAAATATGCATTTTTCCAAAAAAAAAATCTGCATTCTTCCTTCAATTATGAATCCACATATCTAGCAAGTATATTTGATGTATAATGAGTGCATACTAAAAATCTGCATTTGGTTACTTTTCTATCAAAATAGTTGCTATTAAAAAATCTGCATTTTGTCCCTTTCCTGTAAACAATTTGCATTCTTGTAAAAATATCTGCATTATTCTTTAAATTATGAATCCACATATCTAGCAAGTATATTTGATGTATTATGACCACATACAAAAAAAATCTGCATTTGGTTACTTTTCCGTCAAAATATTTGCCGTTAAAAAATCTGCATTTTGTCACTTTGCTATAAAAAATATGCATTCTTCTAAAAAAATATGCATTCTTTTTTAAATTATTAATCCACATATCTAGCAAGTATATTTGATGTATTATGACTGCATACTCAAAAAAATTGCATATTTCTCTTTGATGTCAAAAATCTGCATTCTTCTAAAAATACATGCATTAGCATTTGGTTACTTCTCTAAGCACACCAAACGAAAGCAATATTTGTAGCTTGTTTTATTAAAATTCTTAAAGCATCAGATATAAGAAATATTCAGCATTCTGCATTTGTACTTCCACAATTCGGATCCTTAATCACATACATGGTGTTACATAATTCATCCATCGTCAATGACACCTTAATATCTCCATCATTCGGATCCTTAATCGCAGACCTGGCTAACCTTCTTTCCACACTGGCTGACTTTGGCGCGACCTTTGCCTTCCACCACTAAACCTTGCATCACCATGCTAGTACCTTTCGCTTTAACCATCCGCCGTCGAAGGGTGTATCACCAGAAATGTGGTGACATGAAGTTCGTTCAGCTCCAACCTAAAATATTTACGCAACGGAAGGTTCAATATAAGTTACTTAGCAATCACACCTAAGGATTCAGTGGCATATATATACATCAACCAAAAGCAAAACAAACTGATAGAGAACAGGAGAGAAGGAAGATAGATGAGAGAAAAAAAAAACTTTGAATAAAAACAAAATTGATCTATCGTTCACAAATTCAAAGACCAATCACCAAGACTAAAATGGATTTTTAAAGCCCTATTTGAAGAATGAAAAACAGAAACACTACTTGGATTCAAAATCTAATCTAAGCTCCTTGTCAGAACAAATAAACTCATTGTTTATCTCATCACCAACACAATCTGAGGCAAACAACAAATGATGGATATCATTCTCTCAGAGTCTCCAAAAGAGAACTTATAGTCCTTAAACTACTAAACTAATGAACTAAAAAAATAGAAACGGTCTTTTATTAGAAGATATTCATGTTTGGAAAATAGAGGGTTACCTTTCCTTGTAAATGGGCATGAAACTCCGCTCATCTCAGCTCTCTCCAAGACAACCTAACATAAAATATCAAACCAAATTATTCTAAAATGAAACATTTTCACACTACTCATGAACATAACATATGTAAAGTCCTAACCCATCTTGACACTAATCTAGTAGGCATGTATCTTCTTCAGACCTTGTTTAGGATGATCCAATTACTGATCAGCAATCACAAGGAAAAAAGAAAATAAGGATTAAAGAACATAGATACTAAACAATGCAATGATTCAATCTATAGGAAGGCGGGTCGTGTTTTGGTAATTGTTGCCCACGAACAAAGTCGCTGAAGAGGTGCAACGCCCTTGATGGTTGCGCGTATGGCACCATATGTGTGTCGCTCCTCTTACTGTCGCAAACGCCAAGATGTTCCCGTACTCTATAACCCAACCTCTTACCTGCATTTGTCACAACATGAATTTTTGTGATAGGAATTGGACTCATAATCCAGATTTAATATGCAATAAAATTCAGGTCAGAGAGGTAACTCGAGAGCTAGGAAATTCAGTTTGTACCCAGCCTTGGTGAAACCAAGCTCCATAAGGAACTGTTGTATCTAACTTGAGTTCATGAGCAAGCTCGCGCACTAGTGTTCATGATCCTAGTAATGGAACCACAAAATCTTGTTTGCCACACTGGTCATCATAGTCCAACAACACTGATTAGATTGAGTTCATTGGTATTATCAGTTTTTTTCAAGAAATTACTCTAAAAATCATTATTACTTGATTATAAACTTAAATTTCAGAAATAAACTTAGAGCTGCAACCTACAAAAGGTATTGTTTCCCGAAAATTATTTACTGTTTTATGCATATTAGTTTTACTTGAAAACCCAAAGGGGTATGTTATTGTGGCTAATCCTTTTGAGCAAGGGGATGATGCTTATGTGGGCATCGACTTCAGTGTAGTTGAGGAAACTGATGAATTGAAAAACAAAATGAGAAGTTGAAGTAAGAATAAGTAGAGGATGATCCATTTAGTAGGTAAATGCAATTTGGATATTGCAGATTGAGACGATACGTACTTGCTGCACATAGACCAGGTGTATGGCAACCCCGTTCGGTTGGCACGGAGAGCCTTTTGAACCTCAGGAAGGTTGAAGTAGAAGTGTCTTTCATAGTCATGCAGACATCGACACCTACGCTCATGTTAGTAGCCTGATAGCAATTCATTCAATGATAGTTAATACTAAAAAAAAATCTTGAAATTCTACAATGTGAAGGTACAAACCAATGAATAATTCAGCCCTAAAATTCCAATTCAAACAATTGAGGAAGTGGAGAGTAAAGGGAAGTTACCAATTTCTTTAGCCTCAACTCTTGCTGCACTATAGAAGGATAACAGACATCAAGGATCACATCATACGGGTTAATATATTCACCAACAATCTGGTTTGCAGTGTTTAAGGCATCGTTGCAAGCTGCAGACACATTTTGATTGCAGGAGAGGGTGTACAAAAATATGACTTTGACTAAGAGAGGGAAGGTAAGAACCTGTGACTCCAATAATGAAATCTCCACAACAGAAGTGGTAGCCTTCGTATATCGCAGGAGGGGGCACCGTTGTTCACCTACAAAAGAAGCCGTTCAGATAAGACAACCGTGGAAGGAGTGAGCTGGAAAAACATAGAATGAAGACAATCAAACATATGAGTGAAGAGGCCAACCAGAATGGAGGTGAAATGGCAGAAATCAAAACAAAACAGTGAATAAAAAACCATTTATATATACTGAATTACAAAGGATAGGAAGTTAAAATAAAATACCCACATGGGTAAAAAAAATAACTACAAAACCGCCTATAAAACTGCCAAAGAAGTGGAGGAGTTGGCAAGTTCAGGTAGTTATATATGGACTATCTGAGCTCAGAAGAAGTAAAAAAAAAAAAAACTACCCACTAACCAAATAAAGTATCTCAGAAACTCCCTATAAATCTACAAAAGAAGTGGATAAGTAGGTAAGGTCAGGTAGTTATCTAGGGTATAATTGAGCTTGGTGTAAAAAAAAAGACATAACCCTAACATCCAGAGGGCAATGAACCAAGCTCTGAATAGGTAAAACACATAGACATGAAAATATATAAAATATGGGCAAAATTACACATATTATATAAACTTAACCAGCACAAAATAATTGGCTACAAAATTGCTTATTTTAAATGAATGCTCACATCAACGTACGATTAAAAGTTCAACAATTACTTTCCACTTCTTTAGATGAAATACATGACAAAACGATTCTGAAATTCATATGAAGAGGCAAAACGATTCAATCGGTCCATTGGTTGTCAATGAAACAAAAATCAATTCACATACAAATCTGATTAGCTATATGAACACAAACAACCAATCAAATTCACAAATTCATGAAAAAATTAGCCCTACAACCATTCTGAAACTCATATCAAGAGGCAAAACGATTCAATCATGGATAAACTGAAGCAAACCAACCGGAAACCCTAGAAACCACATGAAAACGAATACAAAAAGGGGAAAAGGATAGACTGGATCGCTATACCTTCAAATTGCATAAACCCCGCCTCGATCCGACATAGAGTGGCTCCCTTTTCCGCTTCTCCTCTGGCTCCATGCTTCGTGTTCTTCATATGACAGATCAATTCATTGTGTTTTGTTAGTAATGCTACAATGGTTGTCAATGAAACAAAAATCAATTCACATACAAATCTGATTAGCTATATCAACACAAACAACCAATCAAATTCACAAATTCATGAAAAAATTAGGCCTAGAACCATTCCGAAACTCATATGAAGAGGCAAAACGATTCAATCATGGAAGAACTGAAGCAAACCAACCGAAAACCTAGAAACCATATGAAAACAAAAACAAAAAGGGGGAAAGGATAGACTGGATCGCTATACCTTCAAATTGCATAAACCCCGCCTCGATCCGTCGCTGCATCCTCACTGCACAACCTCTTCACCTCTCCGTCCTTCTCTAATCGCCGGATCTGGCCTCTAGCCCCGCCGGTTTCCACCGCCCTCATCACCTCCCCTCTTTCCCCTCTCGCGCTCGGCCTCCTACCTAGCACTCCCGCTCTCTCCCGCACTCGCGCACCGGCTCGACCCTACCTCCTCACGCTCGCCTATAATCGTTGTTCGTCGGTCTTCTCCTCCCGCTTCCTTCTGAATGAGAGGGAGTTGAGAGCGGGGAGAACATGGGGCTAAGAAGGGAAGGAGAGAAAAAATAAAATAAAAACTCTTTTTTGGGGAAAAAGTAAAATAAAAACTGACCTAAAATTGCTAGGCTTGACACGTGGCAAATTCTTTATAGTAGGGGATTATGGATATCAGCTCGTGGGTTGACTGATCAACTGAGCATATAAATGCCACGTGGTTGAAATCGGAGATCGATTAATAGGTCTTGAATACTCACGTGCTGTATTAATAGTGTCCAGATGTTGAGTTGGGGATATTTGGAGAGGTGGTGGGCGGGTGGCCTCCAGGTTCCATCTACATCTACATCTTCGACAATCGACGTCGGCGGCGGCCACCGTATGGGCCCACATGCATTGGCAGCATTGCGGTCCTCTCTCTCTCTTCACTAGGCACTTAGAGTAACTCCCAACAGGGTGTGAATGTCGCGGATACAGTTGTGGATAAGATCAACGTCCATGACCATACCATAAATGTGTGATCGAGCGAGATACAAATAAGTCACGCCGTACAATCCAAAAGCGTATAATATTTCCTTATTGAAACTGCCGGTATATTTACATGTCACAGTTAATTACTTAAATCGGGACCAGTACGTGGAATATCTCAGATCATAAGGGTATTAAATCAATGGCAGATTTAGTAGAGCTTGGGATGGTTAAACTCCTCTAATTACGCTAGAAGAAAAATTCGAGAAAAAAAAATAGTATTTTTTTGAAAAAATTTGCTAAAATATCACCCTTTCTTAATCTAATTAGGTTAATAGCATACTAACTTTTATAATTTGCCGTTCTAACACTCAATTAACAGTTATTAGCCCCTTAGCAGTCCTTCTCCCCAGATAAATTGTCGTGGTGAGAGGTGGTCGGAATGGGCAGGTGCAAGAACGGGAGGGTGTGTGCGAGGCTTCGTCGGTGGGGGCTGGGTGTCGGAGCGGCTGGATTTGCGCTCGGGATGGCCGGAATTGGTGGAATGAAGGCTGAAAATTGGGAGGTTTAGTGCTCGGTAATGGCGGATCTTGGCCGTGAAGGGGAAGGAGGAGGCTGCTGGTGCGTCGGGGAGGGCAGTACGTGGCCAAGGAGGGCGGATCTGGTGAGGGAGCGCCGAATCTGGTGTGGAGGCGCCGGATTCTGGGCAAAAGCGAGAGACGGGGAGCAAGGGAGCGAGAGGAAGGGGATGAGCCGAGGTCGAGCGAGTCCAGATCTGAGCGAGAGGAAGGAGGCGGCGACGAGTGAGAGGCGGAGCGAGCAAGGTCTAGGTCGAGCGAGCGAGGTCGATCGGCCGGATCGAGGGACTGAGGAGCGGCGGCCGGAGCGAGGGCGGCGTCCAGAAATTTCAGATCTTGTACAGAGGAGTCTCGACACCCTGAGCCCCACGTTGCACCGGATTCCCTTCTTCGCCCCGTACAATTCCTTGCCATTCCATTCTCTTCCTGTCCCTGAGCTCTAGGATGATAGGTTGTCTCTCTGCTGACAGGCGTTACTAAGCGGGCAACGGAGAAAGCAAGCGGATTTGATGCCTGTGGTGATAGGAGGGATGGTGTTGGATGTTCTTTCTACTCCTTCAGTTTCTGCTAACCCTAAAAGCACTACCCCTGGCAAGGTCCAACTTCTTTCTTTTCTATTTCATTTCTGTTTTTGGATTTTGAACTGGTTTTGCTACTCATCTGAGTATTGAAATTAGGCATCATTTGGGAAATGATAAAAGTGAAGTACACAGTTTCTTAAAAATGTGTGATGTTTCAAATGTTCAATTTTTTCTGACAAGCTGTATTTGGCTGAGTTACTCTATGTATAGTTGAAAATTAAAAAAAAAAACCATTTACATATTTTAATGGTTGAGAAGCTGTCAATTCGTGGTGGAGTAGATTCAAATCCATCGATTGCCTATATGGAAGTAGGGAATGGTTTTAATGTAAATTCTAAATAGATTTGAGTTAACCTTGCTTTTGTTATGTTTGTTGAAAAGTTTTGTCTATCAGATGCTATCTTTTTATTCCCCCTCAGGTAGATTTCATTCTTTAATGTAATGCATTTTTTTCTTTAATGTAATGCAACATTTTCATATTTATGGGTTAATTTTTGTAATTTTACAAAAATTTCTATTTATGGGTTAATTTTTGTAATTTTGTGAAAAATATTGCATTACATTGAAAAAGTTGCATTACATTAAAGAAAAAATTGTCATCAAAACGTTACATTGAAAAAATATGGCATCACGAAAACATTACATTGAAAAAATATGGCATCACGGAAAAAAAATATATCATAAAAAAATTGATATCAAAAAAGTGTTATCAGTAGTCAACGGTAAAAAAAATGGCATCAATGGTCAATGTGGCATCACAGTAAACAAAAAAATATCAGCAAGATTTGAAAAAAGTGGCATTAAAAAAGTGTCATCAATCCATTTTATTATAAAATCAAACGATTTGATTAAAAAAAATCATCAAATAATTACACTAGAAAAATGGCATCAAAACACTGCTTTGAAAAAGTTGCATCACATTAGAGAAAAAAATATCATCTAAACATTACCTTGAAAAAATATGGCACCACGAAAACAGTACCTTGAAAAAAAATATGGCATCAAACGATTTGATTAAAAAAAGTGAGATAAAATAATTACATTAGAAAAATGGTATCAAAACACTAATTTGAAAAACTTGCATCACATTAAAGAAAAAAATGTCATCAAAATACCACTTTGAAAAAATATATGGCATCATTGTAAAAAAACATATCATCAAAACATTGACATAAAAAAGGGTCATCAATAGTCAATAGTAAAAAAAAGGCATCAAAACACTGATTTGAAAAAGTTGCATCACATTAAAAAAAAATTGTCATCAAAACATTACCTTGAAAAAATATGGCATCACGAAAAAATTACCTTAAAAAAATATGGCATCATCAGCAAATAAAAAGTAGAATCGATGAAAATATATCGATATATAATTGATTAAATTAAAAAAAAAATGGCATCAAACGATTTGATTAAAAAAATGGCATCAAATAATTACAGTAGAAAAATGGCATCAAACGCTGATTTGAAAAAGTTGCATCACATTAAAGAAAAAATTGTCATCAAAACATTACATTGAAAAAATATGGCATCACGAAAACATTACCTTAAAAAAATATGGCACCACGGTAAAAAAAAATATCATCAAAAAATTGATGTCAAAAAAGTGTCATCAGTAGTCAAGGGTAAAAAAATGGCATCAATGGTCAATGTGGCATCACAGTAAACAAAAAAATATCAACAAGATTTGAAAAAAGTGATATTAAAAAAGTGTCATCAAACCATTTTATTAGAAAATTGACATTAAAGTGAAAATAAAATGTACAAAAAATAGCATCATAAAAAAAAAAAAAAATGTTGACCGGTCAACGGTCAACGTTGACCATCGTTGACCTTGATAGTTAAATTGGGAAGGGTGCTAGGTTAGTTAATTCATTTTGTTTGGGTGCTAGTTAGCTAATTAGATATTTATAATGTGTTAGTTGTCAAAATAACCCTATTTTTTTGGGTGATTTTGGTAGATAGCCTTTTTTTAATATTTAATTGAGCACTTAGGCTCCAAATCAATTTAATTATTTTGATGTAGACCCCTTCCCAATAGGGTGGGTTGGTCAATGGTCAACCGTTTGACCGTTGACCGGTCAACGTTGACCAACCCATTTTGATGCCATTTTTTTTTGATGCCATATTTTACCGTTTTGATGCCAAAATTTTACTATATAGTATTTTCACTTTGATGCCACTTTTCTAATGAAATGATTAGATGGCACTTTTTAATGTCACTTTTTTTAAACCTTGA
This sequence comes from Persicaria tinctoria, assembly GCA_037127255.1. Classification (NCBI taxonomy): domain Eukaryota; kingdom Viridiplantae; phylum Streptophyta; class Magnoliopsida; order Caryophyllales; family Polygonaceae; genus Persicaria; species Persicaria tinctoria. The sequence goes on from JBANSL010000009.1 coordinate 28,641,954, forward strand.
TGACTTTTTTTGTTTACAATAATGTCACGTTGATCATTGCCATTTTTTTTACTGTTAACGACAGATGCCACTTTTTTTTATGTCAATTTTTTGATGATATTTTTTTTACCGTGATGTCATATTTTTGATGATATTTTTTCAAAGTAGTATTTTGATGACATTTTTTTCTCTAATGTGATACAAATTTTTCAAAATGGTATTTTGATATCATTTTTATAATTTAATTATTTGATGCCATTTTTTTTTAATCAAATCGATTGATGCCATATGTTTTTAATTTAATCAATTGTATATCGATTTATTTTCATCGATTATACTTTCATTCACTGATGACACGTTTGTGATTACACTTTATTGATGCAATCACTTGTGGTGACATATTCATTAAATTTTTATTCATGGATGACATTTGTTTATGGTGACAATTTTATATAATTGATGACATAAGAGCTTAAAACGTGGAATCAAAATATTGTCACATTATTGCACATATAAAAATACAAAGCCTTTGAAACTACGACATTAATATTGGTTGTATACGTAAAAATACCTATTATAACATGTCATCAACTAAAAAAATACATCAATGTAAGTAATATAATGTGAAATCAATAAAATAAATACATGGTGACATAACCATCCAAGAATTATATACAACATTTCTAAAGACTCCACCTTCTCAAAAGTAGCATCAAAGTAGTTGGTAACAATTCTAACTTAGAACTAGCATGTGTAGATGACAATAGACTTGGTAATCGAGGTAAAGAGATGCTAACTGGTTGTAGGGTGTGAGATGTTAGAATTTGGAGCTCGCCATTTTTGTCCAAGAGTGGCTTCCCCTTCTTGTCTCTCTTGACCATATCTTCAGCATTTCCATGGTCAGCAGTGATAACGTAAATGCCTCCAACTTGCTCAATTGCATCAATGATCATCTGTAGCAATGGACTTGTTCCAATTCTTGAGAAACACAGGACTTGATTTGAGTGTTTTAATGTATGATACTTCTTATACTCTTATCTCCTACTGTCACATAAAAGATTCAACAAAGTGATGGCCGGTAAATTCAATGCAAAATTACTACTGTATCAATCCTTGTATACACCTAATGCTTCAGAGTGGCAATTTCTCGGAAAAGGATTAAGATCAACCTGTCATTCTCGACAATAAATGGAAGGAAATAATACTACAGCTTAACGAATGGTTTCCACACTTATCCATAATCCAAGTATTTCATAAACACGAAAACACCACCCAAATAAAAAATCCCAAGTGAGAGATCATTCATCTTTCCAGCCATTTCCAAAGTTATAGACCTCCAAAATAAAGTAAAAACCAATGAAGCTGCAAACAGTTAAACAAGGGTAATCAAAGACATGTCTTCCATCCACACAAAACTCTCGGATGAAATTGCTAGCATAGTTCAATCTTTCCCTCAATTCAGAAAATGATTTATTGGATGTACTGTGTTAATGTGTTATATAAGAAAATTATCGATGGAACAACAAAACAAACTCAATTCATCTAGGCATTTCATCGACCATCTTGGATGCACCTATTACTTCACCCAATTCAAAGCTATTCAGCACCTTCCAATTTTCCCTAATTTCCCCTAAATTCGAAAACCTAAAGATACACAAAGAGTACATCAGCAAAAATAAATAATCAGCAAAAAGAATACATAAACGATAAGAAAATGGAAGCAATTTCACAAAATTGGGGACAATTGCAGCCAACATCAAAACCCTAATCACAACCAAAAATCAAATACAAGTAGATTGGGAACAACTAAATGCCATCAAAATTCCGAGTAGCGAATTCCCAATTAGAACCCCGTCCAGTAAGTCCTGTCGATTCGGTGCCAGTGCCCGCCCGAAGATGGTTCCATGGTCGATCCAGGAGACAGCAAATTCAACCCTAACCCGCAATCTCAGATCCATGTGAAGAGAATAAGAAGAAGAGTGTACCTGGAATCACAGAATCGAAATCGCGTGAAGAAGTAGAGGAGATGAGAGATGGAATCGCAAGGATGAAGACAGGAGGAACGACGATCGACGGGCAGCCAGGAGAACATGAGAGCGCTGGGAGAACGAAGAGGAAGAAGGAGCACCTGAGAACGAGCCGAGGAAGGGTCGGGAAAGCGAAAAAACAATTAAGAAGGTTTAAGCATCCTAAAAAAACATTTAATGGGCCTATCTACCTAACTAAAGATGCTAAAAGGTTCATTTCAGCAAATTTCCTCTATTTTTTTTTGTAATTTTTATTAATTTTATTAATATTTTTTTAAAAAAATAAAGAATTATAAAGATGACTTAACTTAATTGGTAGGAATTTTTTTATTACCTTAAGGCCGGTTATGAGTCAAAATCCCTTTAATCTTACACTAGTCTATTCCTCGTGCTATGCGCGGATTTAATATAAAAATATTATAAAATTATCATGATTATTTTCAAATTTAATTGTAAAAAAATATTAACCTTCAAAAATAAATAAAATATATTTATCTATAGACAAAAAAGATAATCTAGATATTATAATAATTTTTATATAATTTAATATTAAAAAAAAATTATTTGAATAACAACAAAAAGTTGTTTTTAACGACTCCCAAATTGATTAACCATCATAATTTCAAACAAAATCAAAACAAATCTTATAGGTAAAGAAGCATCATTTTTTTTTAGGACAAGCTACTCCATTAAACCCCTTCTAAATCAAGTTCAACAAGTGAAATAAAAGTAACAAACAAATTGAAGTCATATGCAGCAACTAACGGACTCTCAGGCCGAATTTGGGTGAGGTGATGAGCTACCCGATTGCCCAGTCGACGAACATACACGAATAAACACCCGCGCAGCTGGCTCGCTACTCCCCTGATCGTTGCAATAACAGCACCAACTGACCACATGCAGTCACCCCATTTTGATCTTGGCGATCAGGCTGGAGCTGTCCGATTCCACCACAAGATGATCGATATCTTGGTCCACCGCCAGCTGCAAAGCCCACAAGACCGCTTTTCCTTCCGCCGCCTCAACATCCCGTAACCCGACGCACTTTCGAGAAGCCACCAGGCCGGGCAACCCGTCATCACCCCTTAGAATGACACCAATACCAGACCCCTTAACCCTATCCACTGCCGCATCACAATTCGCCTTGATCCAGCCTTCCGAGGGTCTCTCCTACCTTCCTTCCAACCTTGTCTCGCCCCTTGGCTTCTCCTTATGCGCCGAAGTTGTTGCTCCATTATGCTCGTGAATCGATAGCAGTGCCTCCTCCAATACTCTTTCCCTTTCAATAGATGCACCCTCAAAGATACGTCGATTGCGATTACGCCAAATCGACCACATTAACACAAGCCACAACTGCAAAGAATCCTAAGGCAACTTACTGAATGCCTTCTCGATCCATTGCCCCACATCGTAGCATCCCTCGCCAATCGCACACAAGTTTGGCTTCAGCTCCCATACACCATATGCTGCACTACAAGAGTAAAGAGCATGAAAGGAGGTCTCCCTTCTTCCACACACATCACACAAATCGTCCTCAGTCACCTTCTTGTCGAGTAGTCTACTCTTGCACGCCAGAATATTTCGGGCAGCCCTCCACACCATCGAACGGACCCTAGGAATAACATCAAGCCTCCATATCTTCTTCCAGAACGGCTTAGATAGACTATCGTTAGAACTCCCAACACTTCCCTCTGCTGTGAGTATTGCATTGAGTGCTGCATAGTAGGCCGACTTCACCGTGAACATCCCGTCCTTGATGTGGATCCATGCTCTCTCATGCTGTATCTCAGGGCTAATTATGTACAACTTCAGAATAATCTCCGCATCACACGGCAAAAATAGCTCTCTAATCAACCCTTATCTCCATCCCCCAAGATTCCAATCTATAAGGTCCAGCACACGATCTTCCCTTGAAGCACCTGTTGGATTTTCAATCACCTTATAACTAAGTGGCCTCAGCACCCACCGGTCTTGCCAGACATAAATACTAGCCCCGCTCCCCACCGAGCAAACCAGTCCCGACTCAAGGAGCTCCCTCCCTTTACAAATGCTGCGCCATATGTAGCTTGGGCGGTAGCCAAGCCCCGCCTCAAGAAAAGTGCAGTTCGGATAGTATCGAGCCTTAAGCATCCTTGCAGCTAATGAATCAGGTGAGGTCATCAATCGCCACCCCTGCTTAGCAAGTAGAGCTAGGTTGAAACTACGTAAATCTCGGAAGCCCATACCACTAGACCTGTCAAAACACAACCCGACCCGAACGCCCGAAAAAAAATCGACCCGAACCTGGGAATTTCGACCTGGAATTTTTTTTCGACCCGAACCCGAAACACTTGGAAATTTTCTGGGTAATCTAGGTTTCGACCCGGTGACCCGATTGACCCGGTGATTTTGACCCGATTTACCCATTTGACCCGGTGATCCGATTGACCCGATTGATTTATAATTATATATGATTAAATATTTTTATGGAGATTCCAATTTATTACATTTTATAATTACAATCACTTGATCTTTCATTTTCAAATCAACTTTTATATTTATTTTTATTGTGTAATACTCCGTCTGATCGATAGTATTTGATTTTTTATTTTTCAACGGACTTTTTTAAGAAGATAAGAATTCTAAAAAATATTAAAATATTAAAACAACTCTATGCTTATTACTAATTGCATGAAATTATTTTTAAAAAATTATTTGAAAATTTGATATTTTATATATTATTACATTTTATTAAAAACTACGAGAAATAATAAAAATCAAATATTTTAGATCAAAGTATATAATTACAAGCACCCGAACTTATGAACAACATCTTTAACTTTAGAATTTTAAATTTATCGCAAAATTATCAAATCATGATTTTTTTTAATTTAAAAAAGAAAAAATTGACCAACCCGAAATCAACCCGAAAACCCGGTCAAACCCGTATTACCCGGGACCCGAAAATACCCGAAATCCATATTACCCGGGACCCGTATTACCCGAGACCCGAAGTGACCCGACCCGAATGACCCGTTTGACAGGTCTACATACCACCCAACTCCTTTCCTAAGCAAAGCCGCTTCCAGCTTATCCAATGGATTTTCTTTTTGTTGCTTTCATCCCCCCACCAGAAGTTACACATGAGCCTCTCGATATCATGACAAACATTGTCCGGCATGTAAAAACAAGACATAGTATACATGGGGATGGCATGTGCAATCGATTTAATCATTACCTCTTTCCCTGCACTGCTAAGAGTAGCCTTCTTCCAGCCCTTAAGCTTCTTCCACGCCCTCTCTCTAACATTCGCAAAAATGGCCCTCTTCGACCTTCCAACTACAGTAGGTAGCCCCAAGTACTTGTCGTGTTTCGCCACCTATGAACCCCTAACACCCCTTGAATGCTGGCTCGAATATCCTCTCCCACATTCTTGCTAAAGGATAGCTCTGATTTTGCAAAGTTGACTTGTTGTCGCGATGCTGCTCCATAGGTATGGAGGATATGGATCAATTCACTGCTTTGTTGACAAGATGCCTTTTCAAAAATCACACTGTCATCTGCAAAGAAGAGATGAGATACTCGAGGAGCCCCCTGGCGATCCTCAACCCTTCAATTCTACCCTCCCTTTCACTAGTCTGAATTAAAGCTGAGAGGCTTTCTGCACAAAGGAGGAACAAATATGGGGAGAGTGGATCTCCCTGTCTCAACCCTCTGGACGGGTGGAACTCGGACGTAGGGATGCCATTCATCAGCACTGCAAAGGACACCGTGGATATGCATTTCATAATCATCGCTATCCATCTATCGGCAAACCCCAACCTCCTCATGCAGTGTTGATGTCTACTAAAATAGCCATGTTTTTGTGCACATTTTAGCTCCTTATTTTGCATACTTTACATGTTTTGGGTGTGAAATATGTTGAATTTATGTAGTTTATGCTTATTTGCAAGAAATGGAGGTCTACATAAGTTTTGGTTTAATTTTACAGAATTTGGAGCCATTTCGAGACAAATCCAAGACACTGGAAACTACTCGATGTCGACAACACTTGTCGATGTCGACAAAATGACAAATCGAGAAACCAAGCCAAGCAGCGCCTGATCGAGAAGAGCAACTCGAGGACCACAACTTCCTCGATGTCGACAAGTCATATCGATGTCGAGAAGATCATCCAAGCCCAGTCGAGTTGGAAAGTTACTCGAGAAAGCTGAAGTCGAGAACACTTCTCGATGTTGAGAAAATATCTCGATATCGACAACATTTCGCTGGAGTCCGCGACGTTGCCAATTCTACCCGAAGTCGAATTGAGGAGTAGAGAAATCTTACACAGCAAGGAATCCGAGGTCTATCATGGATCTATCATGAAGAGAAGATTATTCATCGATGCTAAAGAAGATAGAGATTTTAGTTATTGCACTTTTATCGTTAATGTTCTATTTATCTTTTAGGTTTTATCATTAGAGTTAGATATAGTTTGCTCTCCTTAAATCATAAGGATTGAGCCTTATAAATAAAGCCCTAGGGGCTCAGTTTTATGCATTCAATTTCAGAGAGACAATTACACATAGAGATTTAGGAGTTTAAGGTTTTGGCAATTTACGACGGTTGATTGCCGGAATTGTAAAGGCTTTGAATTTAGTTAATGCAAGTTATTTCTTTCAAATCAATGATGTCTGCGATTGCAATGAGGCGTGAGTATTCCACCCACTTCTGGGGTTGGGGTGAGCCCAACGAAAGCCATGTCGGCAGATTAGCAATTACGGAAGAAGGTATTTTGTCGTTATCTTAATCTATTCCCTATGTGCTTCATCTTTGATTGAGAAATTGAAGAACTCATGTTGTGAAACTTGGGTAGTAATTAGGATTTCTATTCGAAAGATTATAAATGCTAATTATGAAAAGGAATAGATGCAATTAGGATTATTTGTCGCAAGATTTATATTCCTACTTGTCGGATTAGGTGAAAGCCTTTTCCTTTATCGATAAAGTTACCGCCTTTTGTGATTTATATTCCGCTTGCATGGTAATCGTTGTCGCAAACCCTAATCTTGGAAGTTCTTTTTCATCCATCGATTAAAGTTTTCGAAAAGCATTTGCAATTTAAGTTTTAAAGTCACTGTTTTTACTCGATATCGACATATCTTGTCGACATCGACAACATCCTGCTGCCTTGCTGTTTCTACGTTTTCCTCGACTGAGAACAGGTACTCGACATCGACAAGTTTCTCAATATCGAGAACTTTTGTCGGGATCGACGAGTTTCTGCTACTGCTTTGATCGACAAGACTGATCTTCTGTCGAGTTATTTACTCGAGATCGGTAAACTGTTGTCGACTTCTGGACGTGGGATTTCGCTTCTGCCTAGGATCCGCTGGCCAGCTTCCTCGTGGATTCGAACCTGACTTTCTCTTACTACATTTGGAGGGAGTCTTGAACATTATTTGCTGGGATTCGATCGGTTTGCTTTACTTTGTTTACTTATTGTTTTGCATTCTCGATTTCCTCTTACAACAAATTGGCGCCGTTGCCGGGGAAGCTATCAATCGCGCCTTAGGTAGTCAGTTCTCACGCTTCTTTTGAGATCGTTTGCAGGTGTATGCGTCGTTCTGGTCAGACACCTGAGTTTGACGCCTTAGACGAACCAGAACGCCTTTTTCACATCAGGGCTAAACTACAAAGAGCTATGTCGGCCGTTGAAACACAGGAGCAGCTGATTGCCAGACTTACCAGGGAACTCGCCGCTAAGGATGCCACTATCGCCAATGAAAGAACAGCAAGGGAAAAGGCAGCTGAGCGCGCAAGGCAAGCAGAAGCTGAGCTTGCCCAATATCCAACCACTGCTGAGGATTATATGCATCCGACTCTCATCGTGCCTGAATCGGCGATTCTAATCCCTGAAAACTCTTTTGAAATTCGCACTCAGTTTCTCATAGAGCTTAAAAATAATGCCTTTTGTGGCAAATTTAATGAGTGTCCTCTTGAACATATTACTAATTTTCATGATATGTGTCGTACTCTTGCAGAAGGTACAACTCTGAAAAATGTCAAGATGAAGGCTTTCCGCTGGTCGCTGGCTGGACCGGCACTGAAGTGGCTTGAAGGGCTGAAGCCAAAATCTCTCACCACATGGGCACAAGTAGAGCAGGAATTTCTCAACAAATTCTTCCCTCCTGCCAAGACAGCATTCCTCCGCCAAAAGATCACTGCTTTCAAGCAAAAGCCTGGGGAACCGCTAGCAAAAGCATGGGAATGCTACAAAGAGCTGCTGCGATCTTGCCCTACTCATGGACATCCACCCTACATCATTCAGGAGATCTTCTTCAACTCTCTAGATCAAATCACTAAGGACAGAATCAACAATTATACTCGCTACGAGTATTTGACGATGCCGCCAAGTGACGCATGGGGTGTGCTAGAGAAGCTCACTACCTACGACAACAAGTATGGGGCTCCTACAAACTATGATGAGAACACCCATGCCAGACCAGCCCCATCTATGCCTCTCTATGAGCCATCAAAGGAGATAGACCCTGATGTCAAGGAGCAGTACTACAGAGATCAGAATCGCAAGCTCCTCAAGCAAGTCAAATATCTCTCTGTTAACCAACCCTGCATCGAATGTGGTTCACAACGGCATACTACTACTGAGTGCCCGCATACGGAACAAGTCAGGATGGCAGAGATTCATGAAGAGGTGGCTTACGCAGGGGGTCCCAATCGCTATATGGGGGACCAAAGGTTCTATCAACCTCAACGGAACCAAGGTCCTCCTAGGAACCCCCCCGCCCTACAGAGCTCCTGGACATCCAGAAAGGGATCAAAAGAAGGATGATTTACAGCTCATTCTTGAAGAGATGCGCCGGAATCAAGGCACCATCAACAATCAGTTCCAGAATATCCATGCAAAATTTGGAGAGCTAGACACCTGGAAAAGGAACATCGAGACTCAGATGGGTCAGTTCGCGACACAGATTCCACAACCATCCGGGAAGCTCCCAGGCCATACAGAACCAAATCCCAAGGGACAGCACGGACATGTCGCTGTTGTAAAGCTACGGAGCGGTCACAAATTGCACGAGCCAGAGAACGAAGAAGAAAAGGATAAAATTGTTCCCAACATCGATAAGAATCTTGTCGACAACGACAAGGTTTTACTCGACAGTGAGGGACAGGGCAACTCGACACAAAACAACTCAACGTCGACAACATTTGTCGATGTCGAGGAACCTGCTGTTGTCGATATCGAGAAGAAAAGCACTACTGTCGAGGAATCTTCTTCACCTCCGGAAGCTGTTCTGGCTCATAACACCAAAAAGACGCTCCCATTCCCTTCCAAAAACCAAAGAGATCCAACAGACGGTAAGTTTCAGCGTTTTGTGAAATTGCTTCAGAGTCTGAATGTTACTATTCCTTTTACAGAAGCATTGCACGAGATGCCTGCCTATGTCAAGTTCCTCAAGGAGATTCTCAGCAACAAGCGATCGATGACTGAGATTGCTAAGGAGTGCAAAAAGATGGATTTCCCTGAGAAGCGACCTGACCCAGGTAAGTTTGCTATCACTGTTGGACTTGGTCGTCATAGATTTAAAGCACTGTGTGACTTAGGAGCAAGTGTTAGCATCATGCCCCTATCCATCTGGTCAAAGGTGAAAATAGGTGCCCTGGAACCAATTGATGCCAAACTCTACATGGCCAACAACACCGTGGTAATTCCTACAGGTATCGTCAATAATGTTCCTGTTAAGGTCGGTAGATTCTTTGTCCCTACAGATTTTCTTGTAGTTGAAATGGCAGAGGATCCAGCATGCCCCATCATCCTAGGGCGACCTTTCCTAGCAACAGCAGATGCCAACATTGGAGTAAAAAGAGGAATTCTCACTTTCACCATTGGCGATGAGATCATTGAATATTTCTTCAATCCAGACACAGAAAACTGATAGGTCTCAACTCCTTCATAGTAGAAGGCGCTGAGACTTTAGGAATTAAAGTAATAAAAGTATGATTGATTCCTTCAGGGAAAGGCATGCCATTACGAATACCGAGAACACATTTTGTAACTCCAGGCCCAACAATATCCCAGGGTCGTTGATAAAACAACGCTGACATACCATCCGGGCCCGGCGACTTTGTGGGATGCATAGAAAATAGAGCATTACGTACCTCTTCACCGGTGAACGGTAGTAGTAGCTTCTGATTGTCCTCACCCGTCACTAGAGGCTCGATACCTTTAGTAGCCGTCTCAGGCAAAGCCATCGCATTGGCCTTAAGAATATCTTTAAAGTAATCAATTGCCACTTTTTCCATCCCTTCCTGACTTCTCCACTCACGCCCCTCGTTATCAACCAACTTCGTAACACGATTCCTGCGCCTTCGACCGTTAGCCTTTTGGTGAAAAAAGCTAGTATTTCTATCTCCCCATTTGAACTCATTTTCCCTAGCCCGTTGGAACAACATAATCTCCTCCTTTTTCAATAAATCCCTCCCCCTTCACTCAAGCTCCCGCCTCCTCTCAACTAACCCGCCCGACATTCCAGTCTCCCTCATCTTTCTCAGCTTGTCCTGAATCTTACCCAACTCTCTAGACACATTGCCGAAAGTCATATATCCCCACTCCTGTAAATCATTTCCACACCTACTTATCTTTCCCATTATCCCATCCTCCACCATACTGCTTCCAGGATTCAACCATGCATTTTTAATCACCTCCACACACTCCTCGTTCTAAAGCCACATGGCTTCGAATCGGAAAGGACGCTCCCCTTTCACCTTTTGCATACTCCCCTCATTGTGTTCATCCAACATGATTGGGACAAGTCGAACCACCCTTCATTTGCTCTGTTCAAGTGTTTCACCCTATGATAGGCTAAAAACCTACACCCACAAGTGTATGGGTTCAGTTGTAGTAATCAAGTGTCGTATCCTCAAGGACCGGAGGAGTATCGATTGTACTTTCAAGCTAGTTCGACCAAGTTCAGAATAAACAAATAGATTTTAGAGAGTATGTATAAAGTAACCAAGAAAATCGATTTAATGTTGAGAAATATGTATGGGGAAAGCGTTCTAGGGACAAGGATTTACCAACAATGCATCATCAATAGGCATAAAATATTTTCTTGCTCGAGTGATTCCAAAATCAGATTGTGAAGGTAGGTCATCTAAGGTAATCGTGCATCCCCTTTCGGATTTAGCACGAATGTGCCTAAATCGGTTAGCAATTCTCCTTTCGGGCTCAAGCGACCGATTCAGGCCCTCTAAGTTCGTAGAGTTCTAGGAAATAATCACACTAACATCGCCTTTCAGCTCCGAATAATATCAAATTGCCTATAACGTCTATGACAACCTATAAATCCTCAAGAAGTTTAGTTTCACTTTCGATCAATAAACTTCGGGTTTAATCATGTAGTTCCGATGGATCCTAATCACCTGTCGGTCTCGAATCACCATCTAAATTCCAATTTAAGGTTTTAGTCTTTCGATTTCAAACCCTAAATCGGATCTAATCGACTCGCATCAATCAGATTTAGTACAACACGATTAAACCACAATCTAATTCGGGAATCATTCGAGAGATACTAAGAGCAAGCCTATTTCCGCATCGTCGGGACAATCCCAACCCTAGAATAAGAAATCTAGCAACTCATGGATAAGTACATGCTTGATTCAATTAAATTCAGCAAAACAAACATAGAACAACGGAGATGGAACGGAAATTACCGGAATTTGATAGATCGAACAAGGTTTTCTTCCCAAAAATCTCTAGTCTCCTAAAGCTCTCTCCAGCCCTCTACAATGTCTGAATTCTAGACCCAAAAACCGACCTCCCTTCCAACCTTTCGAATCCCCCCTTTTGTTTAGAAAAGAAAACGAATTTAATTCGGAACACAGGAAACACTCGGCCGAGTGGTTTTTGCACTCGGTCGAGTGGACTCTAAAAAGCTAGGACTGTTAAGCACTCAACCAGAGTGAGTCTCGAGTGGTTTCTGCACTCAGTCGAGTGCCTTTTGACTTGTTCACTCTGGCACCACTCTGGCACCACTCGGCCGAGTGGTTTCTGGAACCTAGCTTTGCCGAGCTTGCTTCGCTTTATTTGGCACGTTTCCTTGATCCCGTGCCCCCTAGCTCATCTTTGATGACTTTTTAGCGTAGAGAAGATCATCGATCCACCTCTTTCTCTTTAAACTCTTGAATCGACGCCAAAACCGCTCCGCAACGCCTGAAATCATAACAATCGAGCGGTAGACACCGATTCCACCAAACTAAACCAAAAAGGGCCAAAAATACATATAATACTTACTCAAAGGCCCTAGATCCTATGCAAACATGCCCTAGAATCATCACTAAATAGATGCTATCACCCTAGCATTTGGGAACAAGTCGAACCACCCTTCATTTGCAAATCCCATATCGATCCTCTCTTGAATGAAACTCGCATCCTTTCTCGCATTATCCCATGTAAACCGGTTACCTTCGAAGATTATATCCCTCAATCCACAATCCTCTATAGTATCCCGAAAGTGCTTAATGTTATTAAAATCAGGCGGCAGGCCACCTTCTTTATCCGCCGCACTCAAAATTTGATTGAAATCACCCATGATAACCCACGGTTTCCTGACATCATCCTTGATCCTCCTCATCAGGCTAAACGTGTGGTGTTTCTCCTGCTGCTCAAACCACCCGTATAAGCCCGTAAACCTCCAGCCTCCCACCATCGCATCAATATGATGTTGCGTATATGATTGGATGGTAATTGGTGTCACCTCTTCATTCCAAAACAAGCCCAGCCCTCCCGACTTTCCAATGCTTTCCACCACAAAACAGTTCTTAAAACCTAATTTCCTCCTTATTACCTCCATCCTCCTCTTGTCACATTTTGTTTCCATTAAAAACACCATTTTGGGGTCCTCCCTTCTCACCAGCACGACGAGTTTTGCAACTGTCGGGTCCTTCCCCAATCCTCGATAGTTGTAGCTAAGAATCATCATTGCGTCCGACAAGAGAGGTTACCCACCTCACCCGCCGATATCTTCTGTTTCTTGGTTCTTACCTCATCATCTGTCCTCATATTGTTCCCATTCCCCGTATCCATATCCATGTGTTCTACTCCCTCCTCATAACTCTTCCTCTTGTTGCCGATGTGCTGAATCGCAACTCCTACTTCACCCTGAGGCTTATTGGACTTCCTCACCCATTTTTTTGAATATTTTATACCACCCCCCCTTTTCCTTCTTTCACAGTGCCCTCTACCACCTTTTCCTCCCTAGTAAAGTGGTCCACCTCACCCCCTCCTCCCTCACTCATTATCTTATCTCCCTCCCCACCTTTCCCCACGTTAACCCCCTCCCTCCCCTTCTCCACTTGCTCTCCTTCCTTTGTCTTATTTTCATTTTCCCCACCCACATCACCCCCCCTTTATAATATTATCATGATTGTCTCCCTCACCTAACCCCCCAATTAGGTGAGAACTTCCCACCTTATCCTTCTCTTTCAACCTTACTGCCTCAACTACCTTTATTAACATCACCTCTTCCACATTACTAGCAACTTGCAGATTTTCCAGTGAGTCTTTCTCCATTTCCTTGAGCATTGCCAACAAAGATCTCCTACCCACCTCTATGCCTTTATTCCTAGACTCCCCCCCCCTCCCTCATCCCATTTTCCTCCCTTCCACTTCCTCAACATGTCCCGATCTTGATCTCTTTCATTCCCCTCCCGACCCGTGGTCACCCTCATAGGTGAAGCTCGAAGCTCATCCCCATATTCATTATGGAGACCTTCCCCCCCATCTGCCTCACAGTCCCCTTCTAAGTTGCCAATTCTTCCACACATATAGCAAAAGTTAGGGAGCCTTTCATATTTGATTGTGACCCACATCTTCTTCCCCTATCATTAGAAAGAGTCCCCTGACTAAAGGCTTCGAGATGTCGACGTCCACTCTAATTCTAAGATATCTCTCATTCAGCAGCAAGTCATCCTCCTTAATCCCAACATACCCACCCAAGCTCGCCCCGATTGCTTCCGCAGTTTTCTTATTAATCGCCACCGGAGGTATATCATACACCCTAACCCAAAACTGAGCATGTGTAAACTCAATCTTTGAGGGTTGTTCCGTCCCCGGGTACTTCAGCACTAGTAACGATTTTTCGAAAGACCACGGTCCCCCTTGCACAACCTTCTTCGCGTCCTCCTCACACGCAAATTGAAATACAAACAGGTTTTGCTTTAACTCGCGGAACAGAAAACCCTTACGCAGTCTCCACGCCCCTTTCACGGTCGATTTTAGGGCGAAAGCGTCGAACGGTCTAGTTGATATCAGCGACCCAACCAACGTAGTATTCCCCCCCTTCCTGAGTGCCCTATGTCTCAACGAACCCGTCCACCACCACACATTCCTTCTCAGTTAGATGAATATCCCTATCCCTCTTATCCATGGCAAAAGTGGCAAAATCAGAACCTTAACTACCTTTGAAGCCGTTGTTGTACCCCGCCTGAGTCCGGAGTATCTCACACGTACGAAGCCGGTGAGGACAACCTAGCTCCCACAACCCAACGCCAGAGAGGAAGCAAGCGATTTCGAAGACCACCAGAGGGTTGTCGTCGTGTATCGCCCAACGCTCTATAGGTAAAGAAGCATCATAAAAACATAAAATAGTAGAAAACACAAATAAATCTAATTTAAGCGAGAAAATATGCATCACCGTCTTCAAAATGAAAGCCAACACATTTCTCAAAAGGATTTTTATTCTTCAAGTAAGGAATTTGATAATTCGACAATCAGACTCCGCGATGATATCATAATATGTGTCAAATCATCATCTCATGCTAATTGGAAAAAATAAATGATATGTCCAGCCTCTACCATCTTCGAGGTTGAGCCCATTTAAATAGCTCTTACACCCAAGCAAAAGTCAGAAGTGTATGAGGTGAGTTAAACCCCTTTTAGATGGGAAGGAAAAAATTGCATGTTTTAAAAAAATAATTTTTACTGATTTTAGAACTAATGTACGAAAAAATATAAAGTTTATTTATCTTAGTTGGTACAAAGTGCATATTAAATCATCAAGTTATGAGTTCAAATTATTGGGCTTGGCTATAAATTTCTACTTCTCTTAGTTTTTCATTTAAAAAGGACTGTTAAAATAAGAAATTTAAGGTTTTTTTAAAACTTTTTTTCTAACATTCCTTCTTATATATGGATATAAAGAAAAATTATTAAAAAAAAAAACGAGCCTCCCTTATAAAATCATTCATACAATCATACCTCTATCACTGCTCACGGGCTCACAATATATTGTTATGATCATTTATGTTTTTTTTGGAAGCATCAATTGAGGAAGACCTCAGTTTAATATTCTTTATATTTATTAATTGAGGCATCACATCGATCTTTTCATGACTTTGCAGTATTTGAACACCCTTATATTTTGAGCTGATTCCGCCGCATGCCCTAGAGCTATGATAACCTTTAACACCGTTAATTTTTCCTTTTAAGAATAAAAGAAAAAGATCAAACCCAAAGAAAAAAGAGTGGTCATAGATAGCCCAAAAAAACGCTTTGCGTTTTTAGCCATAGCCCTTGAAATTTAGCACACATGGCCCAGTTTGGCCAAAAATTGCACAAAAGTGCAGGTCATGGGCACCGGTTTTAGGGGGTAAAGGTGGAAAAGAAAAGGGAGGGGGGGGGGGAAGCATTCAATGCTAGGCAAAAAAATAAAAAGGAAAACTGAAAAGGAAAAAAAAAGCATGCTACATTTAATGCAGATCAAATCGAATGAAATGTGGGAAAAAAAAGGAAAGCAGGCATAAAAAAAGAAGGTGAATCTGAGTTCTAGTTTCATTTTGGGTGACATGGTGTTTAAATTTAGGTGACACGGTGTGTAAGTTTGGGTGACACGAGAAATCTGGGTTCCGGTTTAAATATTGAGTTTACATATTCTTTCATGTGGCAAGGTCATACAAACAGGTGACATGAGTGATTTGTTTCAAACACACTCAGAAATGTGAAACTTCAAAATCAAAGAAGTGACACGGTAAATTCTTCAGGTGACACGACCAAGAGCTTGGGGGGGAAAGGAAAGCCAGTGTAAAAAGGAAGGGGAATCTGGGTTCCAGTTTCATTTTGGGTGACATGGTGTTTAAGTTTGGGCGACACGGGAAATAATCTGGGTTTCTCTCTCCTCTGCTCACTTTTCACCTTAAATCGGCTGCCCAAGTCACCTTTTTAATTTGCACAAACACATCCCTATGCTATATTTGCAATTCTCCCAAAATCCATGGCATTTTTACAAAGTAAAAAAAAAGTGTCTAATCATACAAATGGCCCAAAAAAGAGGCAACATAGAGAGAGCGAGTTTGAAGAAGATCGACAAAGCCATTCCACCACCCTAACTGCCGCGCGACGAACTCTTGTCACCCATTCTTGATTTGAGTTTCGACCATCATTATTATTTTATTCTCCTTGATTCCATCACTTTGAAATTAAAGGGGATCGAGTGGTTGATAGAGACTAAGCTCGATTTTGGAGAGCGTACTACTTTTAGATTCAAATCCATGGGCTTTAATTTGTAGATAAGAGATTTAGCACTCTTTAGCAAGAAGATAAACACTAATAGTATATACTAGGTATCAAATAAGAATTAATTTGTCAAATCGGACTTTTTTTGGGTCTTTATTGGGGGAGTGTCCACCAAGCCTATCAAATTAGATTTTTGTCTATCCCTAATTTTTCGGACAAAATTGCCCTCATGAGAGATCTAACTCCATCGCTGCACATCCATCCCCTCCAAATCATCACACCTCCATCCCTAATCTTCTTGCTTCCGTCATGCTCATCGTCCTCTATCCCTTCCAAATCATCGCACCTCCATCGCTCTCCATCGCCGCACCTCCATCGCCACACCTTCATCGAACAAATCGCGCCCGTTCTCGATCGGAGGCTTCGTGGTGGGAAGGGGAGATGGAGAACGGCAACCATGGTCATGGTGGAAGAATCTATCTCTGGTCATTTCGATTCGGAAGGATTAGGTGATGGTGGCACTGATTTCCTTCGATGGTTGCGATTTGCGGTGATGGTGGCACCGATTTCCTTTGCTGATTGCTTCCAATTTTTCGGTGCTGGTGGCACTTATTGCCAGTGCTGGTGGCCTCAAAATCAGTCTTAACTAGAGGAACACATAAGAGAGGCCGGAGAGAGACTCCGACAAGAGGAGAGGAGAGGAGGCCGGTGGCTCCAACGTCTGCGTCGTCGTCCATCTGCCAAGGTACTGTGCTCCTACCATTGTTACTGTGCAGAAATCATCTTCGGATGCTAATTTTGTTTTTTATTAAAAAAAAAAACTCATGTGAAAATGCGGAAATAGATTGAATTGATTTGGACTTCTAATGCTTAAATGTGAATTGAGGCGTAAATACATTGATTCACCTTATGAAATTGATTTGGACTTCTAATGCTTTGTTGAGAGATTTGGATATTGACAGTTTCAGCAATTTCTTTTTCTTGCTGAAACTTTTTATAGAACGCTGAAATGCTTAAATTAATTCTTTATTAGCAAAATTCGTATGCTGAAATGTTGAAATTAATTCTTATAAAATTGTATGAACTATTATATCTTACCCACAACCATATATTTCAACATTTAAGTATTTCCTCGTTACAACATTTTAGCATTTCAACATTTTTTTGCTTACACGGAAAAAAAGGGGTGTCGAAGTGATAACGTGAAATTGTTGTTGTAATTGCTAAAATTGGTGTTGAAATTGGGCAAATTCGGTTTCAGCAACTCCGGTTTCAGCAACTTCGGTTTCAGCGGTTTCAGCAAACACGATGGACATTTAGCTAATATAAATAAGTTAGTGGACAAAATGCTAATAAAGGCTAAAAATATAGACATTATAGTAAACACCCCATCAAACAATTCTCGTTTGAAATCTTTGGGTACATTCACCTTCAATTTGGTTGATGTGGGTGAAGGGTAGTGGTTGCGGGTGACGTTCGAGGACATATTTAGGGTTCAATCTCGATCTCTTCATATTTCTTGATCCGAGCAATAAATGAGATAGATTGGTAAACATGAGTCCACACAGATTTCTATTTTAGGGATTGTGGATAATTTAGAAAAAATTTAGGTATTTTTTTACCAGCAGATTTCTCATTTCCTTTTAAATTAAATGATTCTCCAAATTTTATAAGTGATGAATCAATTGATTGAAGATGAAACAAAATTAATTTTTAAAATATATTTTTTAATTTCTTATTTTAGAGAAATTTTAAAGAAGTTGTTAAACATGCTTTTAATTTATGTCTCTATCTTGTACTCTTGATTTTTCTTTAGTTCTTCTGCAATTTAAAGAACCACGGAACAAACAGAGCACCTGGGAGCTCCATGCCTCCATTGAACCCGCCGCAAGCTCTAATTGAAGAAATTGAAATACAAGACTTAAGTAAAGAACCAGAAATTAAAATTTGAGGAGTTAAATGGGTTAAATTTTTATCATACCTCCTACAAATAATTTTTTATTAACAAACCTCTTAATTTAATAGGTAAATGAATAATTTTTATTAATTTCTGTTTTTGACCTATTATCTTTTTCTTTTTTTTTAAATGGAACGCACTGGAGCGGACCTCAGTCTACCTCTATGTCCGTCCCTGGATAGACTAATGGTGATTTCCTACCTTTTCGAATTACCTTTTATTTTTTCTTCCATCTCCCTATCTTTTCGATTAAAACCTTTTATTTTTGCGCTCTCACGCGCGGGTTCCCTTCCCTGCCTTCCCCGTTCTGTCTATTCGAAACCCTATCCCTTTTGATGAAGATTACCTGGTCGTACACCTCTGCCTATCTTCTTCCTTTGAATCCACTCCTAAGTATGGTTGATTGGCCTATAATCCCCATAATCCTTTGGATCGGCTACTCCTCTAGGACGATTGTTGGCGAATTTCTAATGGCCTCTTGCCTTTCCCCTCATTCTGGGTTAACGTATGGGATTAGGGTTTGTTTCAATCCCTTTGATCTAATCTGTTGTTGCTACGATTGGGGTGTGAATTTGGCATTATTTGCTTTGGATTGGTCAAATCAACCACCGCCTTGGCCTAATTTGTGGTGTACGGTCGCCAGAACAGTAGATGCTTGGCCAATTCCGTTTGGCTCTGGGGTTTTCTGGCAAGGGATGGCCGGGATGGTTTGCTGCAACAAGGTTTCTTGGGGCACGTCTCTTCATCCTGGATGGGTGTGCTCTCTCTCTGCTTCCCTCTCCCCCCTCTCGATCAAATTTCTCTACTGAAGGGTGGGTGTGTGGTACCGGTGTACTCGCACATCTTCTTCTCTCTTTCTCTCTTACAGTTCTACTAAATCCATATTGTGCAGTTTTAACACTTGTCTTGTTTCTGTTCTGATCATGGCTCCTTCTGGAGTGGACAAAAGGAAGAAACCTATGGTGGTAGAAGATCCTGCCCCAAAAAAGTCTAATACCCGAAAGGGGATGCCGGAGGGCAAAAAACTCACGGGAGATGCCCAAGCTTCCTTGGCGGCTCAGGAGGCATGGAGAAGGCAAGTCAATTATGAAACTAGTATGCTAAACACCGTCCAACTAAGATTTACAAGTCTCCCTAGTAAACGATCAAGGGGTGGTCCTATTAAGATTGGGTTGATTAGGAGTGTTTTTCCCACTTTTCGATTAAAGTTAATGGCTAAAAATTATGTGATGAAAAACTGGTTTGAATTAATCTCCAATAAAGGGGTGATTGAGGGTGTCTTTGTGGTCACGAGTAAGCACGATCGAGTGGCATTAGGTCATTATTATTCTCATATGAAACTTGGTAAACCAAATTATAAATTAACAAGCTGTAAGGTCGTGTCCATGGATGCCCAGGAGGAGAGCCGAAAGGAAATGATGGAGATGATGGGTAGCAGCTATGGCCTTGTTTTCTCATCTCCATATGCTGAGTTTTGGGTTGCTAATAAGAAGGGTCAAAAACCGGATGGGCATGAGCAATTGATCGCGTACTGTTGGCAGCTCAAATGTTGGTGCGTCTGTCAAGATTATAAATGGGAACAAGAAGTAGACTATAGAAGCGCAGAGTTTTTAAGGTTAGTATACCTCTCTTTCTTTTTCTCCTTGATCTTGATTATATTCAGAAAGGATCTTCGGTGGATTGTTGGTAATCTACTAAGTGAATTGAGATCAATCGGTTTGTTTACCATAGTGTGTGGACACATCACAATCAAATGGGTTATTGACCACTGTAAGTTAATCTTGATGGTCTTGATTAGATCTAGTATGCAACCAATGGATCACACCCCTCTTTCTATGATTTCAAAGTCACTTAGGAATGCCCCCACTTGTACATCAAATGGTCTGTTACATTTTCTATTGACAAATAAGAGTTTAGAGCCGGTTCTTTCCAACAAAAACAGTAAGCTTGATGAATCTGGGATTATATTGGTAATTAGTTATCAAGAGGAAGTATCTTTTCTTTACAATGCTTGGTTAAACAACGATGTTTATGTCTCTAAACAGAGACAAACTCGTAAGCCATGTAGTTGCAATTATTATGAACGGTTTAAAGTGGTCCGGAAGCATAAATTGAAGGCTATATGTAGATTATGCAAACTCGCCCCCTTAAAATGGCAGCACAATCTGTTTGAGACAGATTGTATGGTTAAAGGGTGTAAGAATTTGCAGATTAAAGTTTTCCTAAGACAACATCACGTTAGTATTTTACTTGTCAAGGGTAGTCTCCAATCTCAATTTTTATTAAAAAACCCAATACCTTTGGTCCAAAATCCGTTTAATCCCAAAACCACTTCTAAAACGATTAATGTGATAAATCATTTACCCGACCCAAAACCAATACTAAAGCATAAATTTGTTAAGTCCCACAATAGACTATGTAAAAGGAATAAATTACTAAGTGTATCCTTGAGTCCCAAATCTGAGCAAGAAAGAAAAAACTGGTGTTTTTACTCCTTCAAAGGGCCGATTGACATAAGTTCTTCAAAGGAAATTTTTTTGTATGGGTTAGGGTACTACAACCTCCATACAGAACGAAAAGGTGAATAATGAAAGTCTGTTTCTGGAATGTGCGTGGGATAGGGAAGACAACCTTTTGGACTGATATTAATGCCATGAGAATCAACAATTACTTAAACCTCTTAATTGTAGCAGAAACTAAGACCGAAACTATTCCGGAAGAATCAGTATGGAGAAGTAGTGGTTTCACCAACGTTGTCTGGTCCCCAGGGGTTGGACGTTCTGGGGGTCTTGGCGTTCTATGGAATGAGAATCATACTCTTAACGAACACATCTCAGTAAAAATCCATCTACCTCGAATCATTGGGATGGAATATGTGAATCATGACTGCAATTTCAAAGGAATGATCTTCTCGGTGTATGCCCCCCCTCATGAGAAAGATAAGAATGCTTTCTGGGAAATACTTACTGAACAAATAACAAATGAACAACTCCCATGTCTAGTAATTGGTGACCTGAATGAAATCAGCCAGAGTTGTGAAAAGGAGGGTGGTGGGATGCCCTCTCTTGCTAGGTTTAATAGACTAAACCAGTTTAAGAATATATGTTCACTAATAGAAATTCCGTGGTCGGGAAATAAGTTTACATGGAGAAAGAAAAAGTTTGGAGAAGACAATATTCTAGAGAAGCTAGATAGAGTATTAGTTCATCAGCAATTCCTAGACGTATTCCCTAACATAAGTACACTAAATGGTGCATTCTCGACGTCAGATCATTGTCCAATTTTCGTTCAACTAATGTCGAAAGCCATATTTAAACCCCCACCATTCAAGATGGAGAACATTTGGTTTCATAGACCAGACTTTAAGAACATAGTGAAACAATCATGGAGAGCAAATTGCTCTGGCTCGACTATGTTTAGAATAATGCATAAAACTAAAATTCTAAAACAGAAGACCAAAGTCTGGAACAAGAACACATTTGGGAATTTTTTTCGACAGTTAGCGGAAGTGGAACAAGAATTGATTAGGATCCAAGCAGACATAAACGGCCGAGAAAACAAGGTTTTGATAACAAAGGAAAATAATCTAATTCAAAAAAAGGAGAAATTGTTGATGTTTCAGAGGGAATACTGGAGCCAACGTGCAAAATCTAAACATCTACGACTTTCAGATACAAATACAGCTTATTTCCATAGGGTGGCGTCGGGAAGACGAAATAGAAAATTTATTAGGAATATCGTATCCTCTGAAGGAACCGTTATAATGGGGGATGAGAATGTAAGAGGAGAAATAAAAAATGACTTTGTAAAACGATTCTCTAAAGAACCAATCAATCTAAATCTTATGACAGACTACATACAGTTACTACCAAGGTTAGTGACTGATGAGGATAATTGGATGCTTGTTTCCCCGCCTTCTAACGGGGAGATAAAGAATGCGGTGTTCAGTCTAGGCTATAACAAATCACCAGGACCAGACGGCATTACAGCTGAATTTTATAGAACCTACTGGGAAATAGTCGGTCCGGATATTATCCAGGCCGTAAAAGCTTTTTTTCATACAGGTAAAATTTTAAGACAAATTAATCATACGTTTATCTCCTTACTGCCAAAATGTGATAATCCGGTTAAAACAACGGATTACAGACCCATTAGTTTATGTACTACAATATACAAGGTAATCTCAAAATTATTAACTGAAAGACTGAAGAAAGTAATAGGCAAGCTAATTCACCCTCTTCAAGGAGCGTTTGTGTCAGACAGGGCTATTCAAGACAATGTGCTAATTGCTCACGAGATTTTTCACTCCTTTAAGAGTAGGAAAGGTGCTGATGGGTGGTTGGCAATAAAATTAGACATGGAAAAGGCCTATGACAGAGTAGACTGGAGTTTCACCGAGCTAGTCCTTAAGCAATTTGGATTTCACCAAAAGTTTGCAGAGTTAGTGATGGAATGTGTAACTACGGTCTCATTTTCTGTCCTAGTTAACAATGGTCCTACAGAGGTCTTTACACCGTCTCGTGGGCTGCGCCAAGGTGACCCCTTGTCGCCATTTCTATTTCTGCTAGGGGCAGAGGTCTTGGCTAGAAAATTAGTCTTTGAGGCAAGTCAACCAGGTTCTGCTCTTGGCTTTTCGTTTGGTAGAAACTGCCCAAGAATCCCCTTCTTCGCATTTGCAGATGACATAATCATTTTTTCGAAAGGAAATCTTACGACATGTGCCCAAGTAAGAAAGATTATTGACGAATACTGTCAAATCTCAGGACAGAAAATCAACTATCATAAATCGGCATTTCAAGTCACAAGCGGCATTCCAAGGGCACGCATCCCGGAAATTGAAGGATGCTTAGGCATATCCAAACAGACAAAATTGGATAAGTACCTTGGATGTCCGATTGTAAATGGGAGGGTAAACAAAACAACATTTGAAGAAATAATCACCAACAATACAAATCAGCTCTCAAAGTGGCGAGCTAATTCTTTGTCACAACAAGGAAGAGCAACACTGATCAATACAAATCTGTCGTCTAAACCACTCTATGCAGTGCAAAGCTTTATGTTACCGCCGCAAATACATAAACAATTAGACCAAATCAATAGGTCTTTCTTCTGGAACAAAGACAGACTGCATAAACCGCTTATTAGCTGGGACAGAGTATGTAGACCAAAAGTGGCAGGAGGAATGGGTATCCGGAAAACTCATGACATGAATGAGGCGTTACAGTTAAAACTGTTATGGAAAATCATGGTGGAACCTGACAACATTTGGGTTAGAATCATACATCACAAATATCTGAAAACCGATCACATACTAAATTATGATGAAAGAGGGAATGCCTCGTGGCAATGGTCCCAGTTGCGAAAGTTGCTCCCAATATTTAAGTCGGGACTGATGTGGACAATAGGAAACGGAAAAACTATTAAGTTCTGGCAAGACAGGTGGAATAATCTTCCTCCTCTATTACAATATTGTACTCTGCCAAACAATATAGACATAAATGAAACAGTGGATAAGTATACAAATAATGGAAACTGGAATATCCAAAAGCTAGAAAATGTCCTCCCAAGTAGCATGGTGGAGCAAATAGCACATATTCATGTGCCATCAGTACCACTGGAAGACCGTCTATATTGGTGGCCGGACAGGAAAGGATGGTTCTCGACTACCAGTGCGTATAAGCTAGTCACAAACAACACTGAACTACAACCGGATGACAGTAATTGGATTTGGAAAACTGACGTCTCCCCGAAAGTAAAGAATTTCTTATGGAAAGTTGCTCAAGAAGGACTACCAACTGCGGCACTACTATCTAAACGTGGAGTTGCCATACCCCCTTATTGTTCAATCTGTAATCACCATGAAGAAGACGCAGCCCATATCTTCCTGGAATGTAAATACAGTACGTTCTTTAGAAAGATTGACAAAAACATCCAAAAGCTAGTGATAGACACATTACATATATCAAGAAAGATTAAACCTATTATGAACATAATAGCCGAAAACTTGAATGGGAAACAGAAACAAGAAATGGCCTTTAGTTGGTGGGTTGCCTGGCTCACTAGGAACCAAGTGGTTTTCAGACAATAGAAACAGCTATCAATCAACAGTTATGACCAAACTGTGAAAACGCATATGAGCAACTGGTTTAGGGCCAACAGAAACTCTACTGACGAAAAGAACAAAGGGTATGATAGGGAGATAGGCACAAGGAATATAAAACGAAAAAGGACAAATCAGAAATGGAAAAAACCCCCACCGGGATTCCTGAAACTAAATTTTGATGGCTCGGCTCCGGACAAACGGAACAGCTCAGCTGGTTTTATTATCCGAGATTGGGAAGGTGCCCCAATTACAGCAGGGGTGGAGACGATTGGAATACAGTCGGCCCTGTCTTCGGAGGCCCGGGCATTACATTTAGGTATAAAGAAGGCAATTGAGTTGGGTTCCGATAGACTCATAATTGAAGGGGATTCCTTAATAATTATAAATTATCTTAAGCATGGGATGAAATGCCCGTGGGAAATCGAAATGATAATGTCAGAAATATCTTGCCTACTCCGTGGGTTTCGCGAAGTGAGATTCTTTCACATACTTCGCAAAGGTAATCAGGTGGCCGATTTTATTACACGAATGGCCCGTTCTACCAGAAACCCGGAACTGCTTACTGATCCAGGTCTTCTTGACCTCATCCGAAAGGATGCTATCGGATAGCGCCTCGGCGAATCCGAATTCTTACCTAATAATAAAAAAAAAAAAACCTTTTATTTTTTCTTTCCCATTAAAAACAATTTTAACAATGTTAAGTATTTATACAAGTTAAGGACACGGGACGGAAATGGTCCAAACTATAGGGTACCATATGAAAATTTAAAAAGTTATACCACCAAGTAAAATAATCTATATACATATACTAAAACCGATGTATTGGTGCCTGTGTGGCGGCACGTGAATGAATCTGCCTTTTATTTTACCATTAACTCATATAATTGGATAGATGGAATATCTCATAAAAGATTAAATATTATATAAGGAATTTTTTTTATCTAATTACTACTTATTACAAATTTTGGTGGGATTTTTTTATATATATAACATGACATGTCACGGATTGAAAGTTGAAACTTTAATTTGTGCATTTACAACCTATACAAATCGAGATCCTTATCACAGTTTGTAATATTTTACGCATCAATGTTCAATGATTTATCAATTTATATATCATGTTATATTAATTTTCTTAATTGTTCAATGATTTACCAATATATTTATCATGTTATATTGATTTTCTTTTGTAAGTTAAGTGTCATTTACCAGCTAGATATCTATATATCTATCTATCTATATATATACATATGCTAAAACCGATGCATAGCGTCCTATGTGGCGCATTGTGGTTGAATTTGGGGGGAAAAATCATATGTGGGGCGTTGTGGTTGATTCTAAGAAAAAAATTAATAAAATAATATGTTATCATAAATAATTTATAGAAAGTTATATAAGCCACAATCTATCTATACATATATATTTATATCTATATTATTTTTTGAGACCAAAATAATTTATTAAAATATTATGTTGTCACAATTCATTCATGGATAGCTATTTTAGTAAAGTAACGTAACAAATATATACTATATATTTAATAAAAAACAATATTAAAATATTTTTCAAAACAGTTATCTATTAAATTACATGAGATTCAATTAATGCTATATTAGAAAAAATGCCTTATAAATGTGGATTTGATTTATATTTTGAGAGAATCTAAATAAAAGATATTTAGATTTTTTATCATCCGTCGAATATATTTTTTATATCTATATTATTTTTTTGTGGAAAAATAATCTATATTTAGATTATTATTACTTTTTATTTATTGGAATCTATCTAAATTATTTATAATATAATATTAATGTATTCTCCGTACACGGGACGAGACTTACACTAGTACAATATAAAATAATTCGATTTTTCTATCCTATTCTCCAAGGACATAGGATAAGACCATAAATTTAGAATTATTTTTGATATTTAATTAATTTAGTCTTTTTTTCAAAATAAATTTTTAGGGTTGCTTTTTTTTTTTAAGAATCTTTCTAAATTTGGAAGGGATATCAGAAGGAATTTCTCATTAAAAAAAAAACTAAACGGATGTACGATATGAAATGACGGTCTCTAACTGTAGAAGTATTCAAACCATAATCATTATACGTTTTAACTGATATAATCCATAAATGTATATCATATCCTGCGACAAAGGTAGGTTTGACATTTAATTAAGACCCCAAAATTAAAGAAAATGTAGGTTTGACAATTCTAATTGAATTTCGGATATACTCGATTTTTTAATCCTTTCATTTTCAGCTCGTGGTCTGTTTCAGTGTTTTTTAACTGAATTATTTATATCTTGATCGCCTTGAATTTGAGTTATAAATCAAATTTTAATAGTCAAAAAATTAGTTATACCAATCCGAACTTGACTTTTGATCCCATATAAACCAACTTATTGTTTACCTTTTTAGGGAATATTTCCTTGCTTAAATAGTCTAATGTATAACCATATATGGTGCATACTATAAAATTTCATAATTTTGAGATCAATTATATATATATATAATCACCCTTAAAATAAGTGAGTTTTCACAAAATTACACTTAAAATTTACAGAAAATCATCCATAAATTTATTTCTTTCAAAGAACCACCCATGATCTTTAAATAGGTAAAAAGTGTTTTTTAAATGTTCAATTCTCACATTTTGTATTCAATAAAACTTAATTATACAATAAATTAACAAAAACATTTAAGAAAAATACGAAAACATAACATTTTTATAATAACTTTTTACACGTAAAAATGGTAGAGTGTGGTTAGCTATTTACTTCCCGGGAAGTACAAAACCTAGGAAGTAATTGACAATACATGTGTTTGGTACAAAAAATTAAAGTTAAAAAACACAGGAATTAGAATTCCTGGGAATTGAAATTCCTCCAAAATGGTAGAATTCATCTTACCATGAGGGGGGTGGGTAAGATTTACTTCCCCCATTTTTTTTTTCCAAATTACTTCCTTTTTTTCCAAATCTTATTTTTATTTTAATTTCAATTAAGAAAATTTCCAATTTATCCCTATAATAAGAAGAGCCTGTTAATAAATAAAGGCTATAAGAGTAATTTTAAATAAATTCCTATGAGATTTCCCTGTTCAACCAAATAAATTATAGGAATTGAGTTCATGTGAATTTATTTTCAACCAAACATATTTTTATACTTCCCGGAAAGTAAAATTCATGGGAAGTTTATTTCACGGGAAGTAACTTCCTAGGAAGTGAAATTACCACGTTTAACCAAACGAGGCCTAAGAAAAAAAAATCTATGAGTGAGTTTATGTAAAATTTTGTTTAAATGATAGTTTTGTGAAAACGTGATTATTTGAAGGGTGGTTTTCTATAACTTAACCCTATTATTAATGCCAAAAAGTGTGAGTAGGTGGTGTAATGCATGCATCTTGAAGAAGGGAAGCAGCAATTGAGTTGATAATAAGCCCACACCATAACAAGGAAGGCCCACCTTACTTGGGGAGTACAAGAAAACGACACTAATTTAGGATTGGACGCTGGGGACTCACTGTGAGTTAACCGATGCAGCTAGGCTCTGCATCCGGAGACGGAGCTAGGGGTCCTTGAGGGTCACCTAATCCCCCTCATCCGACAAATTACCTAGGTGTACTCTCCTCGTCGATAGCTTCGTTTTAATATATAGTATGTCCTAATTCGACATATGAGTAAAAAGTTATGAAATTACAACAGTATTAATTACTTTAGTTTTATTTCAATATACTATAATACTTTAATATTTTACTTAAATTGACATTCACATATTATAATTCATCTTGAGAGCATCGAAACCATAGGTTATATATTACTTATTTTGAGAATATGGTAAGAAGTTACACAATATTACATGTTAATAGTTCAGTATTTATTTATTGCGTTTTATATCTTTATTTTTGTTTTTTATCCTTATTTTCGTTTTATATATTTGTAGTATTTTCGAAATTATAGATTGACACTAGTTTATACTATCGAACACATTATCTTTTACAATTTTTTTTCTCAATTTTATTATCAACTACTATGGTGACCCCACTCAAAATTTTCTGACTCCGCCCCTGTCTGAATCCATCCATGTCGGCAACACACCACCTAACACGTCCCAATCAAACGCAATTATAAAGATTTCAATGGATCATATTTTAGATGGGGTTCATTACTTCAAAGGCATTGTCGACTTGGAAGACAACTTAAAGTTAATGAATAAAGGAAATATTATCATATAATGATCACTTGGGTTTGGGTGTGTCAATTGGTCAACCACATAGTTGTACCTTAGTAAAAAATATATTAGCTATAAATATTAAAAAAAAAATTGACCATCTAATTTAGGGTTCGAGATAAATATTTCTACCTCCTAAGAGCATCGATCAGCAAACATGGGTTACATCTTCTCCTTTTTTATTTTCACCCTCTTATCATCATTTGACACTTCATTTATTTTTTTCTTTAAATAATTTTGTACTTTTTCTACCTCTTACTAAGAGGTTTACCTTACAAACATGGGGTAACCTTGTTCCATTACTTTTTCCATCTTATTAGTTTTATTTATAAATAAAATTAAAAAATGCTTGATATTAATATTTTTTTATTACATTAGATGAAAAATAAAAATAATAGTAACATTATATTATAAGCAAATAACAAAAATAATTACATTAATGTATGAGAATGGAATATGAAAAAGAAGTGCAAACAATATAATAGGTCAAGATAAGTATATATATGAAAAAATTATACTCAAATTATGGAGAAAAATAAAATAAAATTAATGGTATAATTATTATTTAAAAATAATAATAATAAATATATATTATAAATATATTTGAATAATTAATACATCAAATAAATATAGTAATGAAATGGTGGGAGCCACTTGTGGTGGAAGAGGTTACCTTAGTGGGAAGGGGTAACCCCTTCCAACCTTTTCCCTTAAGGTTTAGCTTGCAACCATGGGTTTACTTTTTAAGACCTATAAGGTAACTAAAACCCATGGTTGCACATGGTTTAAGAGCATCTACAACCAAGGGTTTTTACTACCTTAAGATAATTATAAGGTAACCCCATAGTTGTAGGCACAACCTTAAGGTAAAGAGATGAAAGGGCTTACCTTGGTGTTGAGAGGTAGAAAATGCCTTGAACCATGTGCAAAAGCATGATGCTTTATTTATTTTTATGTCTTTTATTTAACTAATGATATTATGATTGGTGAAAATCATATAGCGGGTATAAATAAATGGTAAAAAGAGAAGAATGATATAAACTCAGGGTTGTGGAGTTAAAATATGAAAATCATAAAGAAAAAGGTTGATAAAGTGAATTATTTAAAAGAAAAAAACAAATGAGGTGTCAAAATATTATGGGGGGAATTTGTGAAATGCCCAAAAAAACTTGTTCTAATTGGTGAAATGTCCACATTTTGGGACAAATTGGTGAAATGTCCACAATATAAACCACCTCCTACTCTCTCTCTCTCTCTCTCTCTCTCTCTCTCTCTCTCTCTCTCTCTCTCCGAGCGACTCCTTCCTCCGTCTATCTTCCCCCATCTCCGGCTATTCCTGAATCCAGCTCCTCCGTCCATATCCGTCCATCTCCGGTGCATCGACGCGTCGTCCCTGACCACATCCTTCTCTATTGCAATCGAAGGCGGCGCTGTTCGTCGACGATCTAGGGCTTCAAGCGAGTTCGACCGGCTCATCTTCCTCTCAGTTGTGCTCTCTCATCGTACTTCCCAGATCGCTGTGCTTGTTTGTCATCGCCTCCTTTCTCTCCTCTCTTTCTTCAGGCGATTTCGCCCGACTCATCTTCTTTCCTCTCCGCATTTCACACAAGTAACATCTTAACTAAATTGACTTCAAATTTGACTAAATCAGGGTTTTTCTCCATTAATTTTCTATGAATTCAAGGTTGCAATCTGGAAAAATTTGTAGTGAGCATCTCCTTATCTTTGCTCACCCACTAATTTCGGCTCATTGAACCCGCCCTAGCCATTTGTCTTCACCTATTGTCTTTTATATCGTTTTGTGTTGCATTGTGATGATGCGTTGCGTTCGAGGTCTCCTTTCTCCGGTCTATTGCTAGGTTTCTCCGATCTATTGCTCATTGTGGATTTCCAATCTTTGAATGGGACATGTTTTTATATGCAGATGATCAATCCGAGATCGATCGACCTTGTGTTCGGTGGAGTGGTGGTGCATTCTCCCACTCCTAAAACTCTAAACATCATGATGCTGTCTTACGAGAAGGTTGGTGCTTCTGTCTTACGAGAAGTTGTTTACACAAGCTCTGAACAAGTAATCTTTCTTTGTTCTTAATTTCTTGAGTAAAATATATGATACCTTTTGGTGTTTGCAATTATTTGGCATTTTTCTGGTGTTTTCTCTTTATTGCTGGTAGCTAATGTGCACCTTATCATTTCATGTACTTGATAGTTTGGCAACATTGAAAATGTACTATAAGTCTCAACTATTACCCCAAGCAGCTGCATTGCTCGCTGCCACTGCACATTTATGAATAGGTGTTTAGATATTTAGATAGGTGTTTATACTCTTTATCTGATTGTGGTTTATACTCTTTATCTGATTATAATTTGTGGAGGATGTCAAAACTGCACATTTGATGGGGTTTGCTTTTGTTTTAGTCGGTATTGTCCACCTTGCTGGTGGAAAAGTCTGTGAAGGTAATTGTTTAAACAATATGTGTTGATGTTAGCAAGTGTAATAGGTATCCATGTCAGAAGGTCAACAACCCTTGCTTGCCTGTTTGTTGTTGCCTGAGTACCTAGGTACTTGTATAGAAAGCAAGAGGCAACAAATCAGTTCTTACAAGCTGCAACCGTCCTTTATATTCAAAGTGTGATGGAGAGAGGCGGTCATCAATGTGCATGTCAGAGAGATCTGTCCAAGAGGCTCTGGAGCGCGCTTGCTCAGGTAGGACTACAATCGTGGTCGCTCACAGGCTAACAACAATACGAAATGCACATGTCATAATTGTCATTGACGATGGGAAGGTGGCTGAGCAAGGGTCTCATTCGCACTTGTTGATGATACAGCTGCAGAGGCTCACGCAGGGGCAGACAGTAGGATAAAGTTCATCAGGGCGACCGAGAGATGATCAGGGGAAAGAAACCTAGTGAGGGTGTGATGACGATGGATTGGTTCAAAATATAAATCAATCTCTTTTGATCATTTTGTCTGAATTCTTGATTCTTGACTCTCCCACAGTTGATAAATCTAAGTTTATAGCATTCACAGTATATATATATGTTCTTATTGATCTGGCAAGCTTGAAATCCCCACAATCACCATCTTTCTTATCAATGATCAAGCTATCATCTTGTCTATCTTCTTTAGCACCTAAAGCTTCCACCTTTTACTTGGGCTTTTTCTTAATATGTTTTGAATTTATGAAATTGGTTAAAAAAATTTGTGACAAATTTTCTGAAAATTTCTGCGTATTAAGTTGATTGGGTATACATCCTAATGATCCATTCCTTTTTTCTTACAGGAGAAGGAAATCACAGAGATGGAGTTATGGAAAACTATGGTTTCGTCGCAAATGAATGCACTGATCAGTGAAAGTATGAATCTAAGGTGAGTACAAATTTACTGAATCCTAAAACCGAGTAGAACAATCATCGGATTAAGCTGCATATATGGTTTATATTGTTAAGTTCTTTGTTTTTTGATGATGCAGAGTTGATGTTAAGAATGTAGCAACCACCCAATCCGCTCTGGAGAATCGCGAGTTTGCGATTCTTGCTATCCACTTCTTCTTCATGTGTGCGGCGTTTCTCATTCTCATGTCAGTAGGGTCGGCCTTGGGCAAGTGCAAAGTCCAGAGTCTCTAATTTCGCTGGACCTCGTAAAAATAGGCCCAATGGTAGTATATTTCTATTTTTTTTTTGGTGTATTGCACGCCATGAATTGAAAGCGGAGAAATAGCACACCTCGCCTCTCCATCTTCTTCATTAATTTTTCATAGAAAACTTCAATCTTTCTCCCTTCTTCAAGATTTCTAAAAAACTTCAATTTTTAGTCTTTCAACGGATCTATAAAGCCCTTACTATTGGAGGCCTCTCTACAAAGGTTCTTCCTAGGTATGTAAATATGTAATCTAATTTTAGAATTCCGATTAGCAATTGTCAATTGTTCTCTACAAAACTTTGATTCGAATTTGATGTTCACAATGCCGTTGGAACATGCTTCTTGGCTGTTGGAGGCGCTGAGGCCTGAGAGTCCATTCGTGTGTAGGTCGATTCTTGTTTCACCGACTCGCCGAGTGCTCCAATTGCAGCAGTAGGTGACGTCCGATCTCCATTCTTATTCCGAAGATGGTGCGCATCAGTAGGTTACGACTCGGGCTCGCTCCAATTGCAGCACTATAGCAGGTCGGTGGCGTCTCCAGTTGCAGAAGGTGACGACTCTTTTGTCCTTTTTAGCTTTGTGTTCATGGAGGTTTAGAAGGGCATTGGCAATGTGGATAACCCTAAATTTTTTTGTGGCTTATTGCACTAATTGCAGTTGCAGTGACCTCTCAATTTTCTTTTGATCAAATTGCTTCAATTTGATTAGTTGCTCGATAACACTAACCTCAATTGCTCTTGCTGTAATTGGCTACTAGGTTGGTGTCAACAATCATGTCAAAAAATGGTTGCCTTTTCACTTGTAGGTTTGATTAAATTAAATAATGTTCTTGGAGTTGCTTTCAAGGTTAAAGTAAATTTGTAACAGGCGGACACAAGTCTCTAGTACTTCATCATTTCAGAGTTGAAGAACTCATCAATCAAACATTGCTTTCAATTTCTGGGTATGCTATTTAAAAGGCGGGAATTGGGCTTTGTACGTGTGTGAGTTAAAGTTGTATCTTTAAGAGTTTTGATGCTCCTGTTGTAGTTTGAAGAATATTTAATTTTGTTATTTTGATGAACAACTATTTGATAACTCAAGTGTTTATTGCTTAGTTGTTATTTAATTATGAACTATTTGATAATTTAAGTGTTTTGTTGTTATTTTGATTAAGATCTATTTTTTTACGTCAATGTTAAGTAAATTTCATAAAAAATATGGGTCGAATACCATCTCGTTTAAAATTTTGCACGGGGCCTCCGAAACCCATTGGACGGCACTGCGTGTCAGGACAGGTGCTAACGTCCTTTAGAGCCTCAAGGCAGGGCAGCTACGAGAACTCTCGGACGTCAAGCAAGGGGTGGGTGGCAATTCTTGTGAGGAGCAGCATCACAATGCTGATTGGGTTGCTTAGTTTGTAGGTGGTGGTTTGTAGAGAGACTCATTTTTTTAAGCGGCTTTAGTTTCGAATGGATATTTATATATCCTCCTATTTGGTTAATACTTATGACTACAAATCTACAATCAGTCTTGGATTGATTCGGTTTTTTCCCTAAGAAATGAGTAATAAGCACACTCTTACGGAGACTGCAAGTGTATTAGAGATTGCAATGTCACCAATACTCTCTTCTAAATGCACCAAAGGCTCATGGAGGAGGCTTTACTGGATGTCGCAACAAAGATGGTTCTACATGAGCTGATGGGGGCAACGATTTGCAGAAATGTGCCTTGGTAATGCATTGCTGTGCATACATTCCTGTACAAGAAAGGGCATTTGCTTACATTGTTGCGCTTGATTGCTTCCTATCGAACGCCAATAGTGCTCGAAGACAACTATCCAACTCTTTGAACTGTCCTCACTGCTCAGCAGAAGAAGCTATAGAAATTCAAAACATATTTTTCTTAATATGCAAATATAAGAGTACGTTGTGCAAATATAACCGTAAGTTGTGCAAATATGACCCACGTCTAGGTTTTTTTTTTATAAACATTTTGTCGTGCAAATATAAGAGTACGTTGTGCAAATATAATCGTAAGTTGTGCAAATATGACCCAAGTCTAGTTTTTATTTTATTTTATTTTTTTTAACATTTTTTCGTGCAAATATAAGAGTACATTGTGCAAATATAACGGTAAGTTGTGCAAATATGACCCAAGTCTAGATTTTTTTTATTTTTTTTGTCGTGCAAATATAAGAGTACGTTGTGCAAATTTAACCGTAAGTTGCGCAAATATTACCCAACTCTAGTTTTTATTTTATTTTATATTTTTTTTAAACATTTTGTCGTGCAAATATAAGAGTACGTTGTGCAAATATAACCATAAGTTGTGCAAATATGACCCAAGTCTAGTTTTTTTTTATATTTTTTTAACATATTGTCGTGCAAATATAGGAGTACGTTGTGCAAATATAACCTTAAGTTGTGGAAATATGACCCAAGTCTAGTTTTTTTTAAATTTTTTTTTAAAAAATTTTGTCGTGCCAATATATATAAGAGTACGTTTTCGTTGTGCAAAAATAACCGTAAGTTGTGCAAATATGACCCAAATCTAGTTTTTTTTTTATATTTTTTTTAACATATTGTCGTGCAAATATAAGAGTAGGTTGTACAAATATAACCTTATGTTGTACAAATATGACCCAAGGCTAGTTTTTTTTTAACATTTTGTCGTGCAAATATAATAGTACATTGTGCAAATATAACCGTAAGTTGTGCAAATATGACCCAAGTCTAGCTTTTTTTTTATTTTATTTTTACATTTTATCGTGCAAATATAACCATATATTGTGCTTGTGCAAATATAGCCATATGTTGTGCAAGTATAACATTTTGTTGTGCAAAAGTAAAAATAAAAATATAGATTATGGATCACATAATAAAATATATATAGTTTTTTTTTTAATTTCCATATTTGTGGGTTAAGTTTTGTAATTTAATAGAAACTTCTTCTTCAACCTTCGTCAGTTCGTCCTGGGCTCGCTCGACCTCGCCGGCACTCGCTCGACCTCGCCCCGCCACTCGCTCGACCTCGCTCCGGCACTCTCGCTCTCCGGCGCTCTCGATCTCCGTCTCGAATTCGACTAATTGGAACTGTAATTCGACTAATTGGAACTCGAATTCACCTGATCTCCCCACGCCGAATTGATTTGCCGAATCAATTAGCCGAATTGCAGATCTCCGCCGCCAAATCAAGTGCTCGCTCAACCTCGATCCGGATCTCCCTCCCTCACTCGCTCGCGCGCTCACCGCCTCCGGAGATGTTGACCAGATCCGGATCTGAGCACTTGATCCGCGCTCGCTCGCTTTGGCCTCGGCTCCGGCCTCGCTCCGACATCCCCCGATCTGTTTGTTTTGATATGTCCCCCGACCGATATGTTTGTTTTGATAATCTGATTGAATTAGTATATATAGTGTACATTTTGCTAATTTGTCCAAAAAGGTGGACAATTCACCAATTTGTCCAAAAAGTGTTTGTTTGGCAAAAATTTTCAATATTATAAGGAGAGGGGAAAAATGAAATTTTTTGCCAAACAGGTACTTTTTTTTAGAGAAATTGGTGAATTGTCTAACTTTTTGGACAAATTGGAAAACTGTCCAATATATATACTAATTCTCGACTGTGGCGCGTGACATTAGATCTGAATTGTGAAGCTAAATCTTCCCCCCAACTGTCATGCCGACACCGGATTGGAGGCGAAGCGGTCGAGATTCGAGGTGAGGCGCTGGATCGGACGAGCTCTCGCTCGTAGTGAGTGCGCTTGTCTTGAGCTGAGAGGATCCTCTCCCTCTCTTTGCTCTCGCTGCTCTCCCAGACACTAGGCGACGAGAATAAGGTTGCGCCGGCGCTTCCGTCCGACCAGGCTTTTCGACCGCTGCCGCCACCAGGCTCTCTGACCACCGTCGGACTAATTGTGTGTCTTGAATGATGAATAAAACTGAGCCTCATGGGCTTTATTTATAGCCTTCCTTCCCTATCTATTCTAGGAAAGAAGATATCTATCTATATCTAGAATTATATCTAAAATACTTAAAAGATAAATAAATTGTTTTATGGAAATAAATTTAAAAGGAAAAGAAAAAACTAATTAAGGTAGGTCTTCATGATGTTGATAGATCTTGTCTCTTTGGATAGAACTTGATCAACTTTGGATAGATCTTCGGACAAGCTGTCTTCCTTCACGCCCAAGCAACTCCAATTCTACTCGGATTGATCAAGTCGAGAAGTTTCTGGAAACTGGTCTACTCGACCTCGAGTACGGCTTGTCGACCTCGAGTAGAGTTCGTCGTCTCGGCTAGGCCATGCTCGATGTGGCTCGGACTCGGCTCACTGGTGCTTGTCGACCTCGAATAGCTCTGGTCGATCTCGACCAGGACGGCTCCGTTGACTGGGCTTCCTCGGGTTGGCGTGCTCGACAAGCTCGGATCTGGACTCAGGCGCCTGTCGACCTCGAGTAACCTTAGTCGACCTCGAGTAGGGATGATCGTCGACTAGGTCGACTAGGTCGACCTCGAGTAACCTTAGTCGAGTTGCTGTGTGGTGCAGACGATGATTCCTGCTGGTTCTCCTCGAGGTCGACGAAGGTCTTGTCGAGATCGACCACGGCCTTGTCGAGATCGACTTGCTGTTCCTCGTCGTTCTGCTGCTTTCCGACCTCTGGCTCTTGCAGTTGATGGCCACTTCTGAGTTTTATAGCAGCGATGTGTCCAGTCTTTCCCTTAGGATTTGGTTCTGAAGATCCTGGAAGTGATCCTGACTGTCTGGGGATTCCTGCTGCTAGCTAACCAATCTGTGTATCAACTATTTTTCGCCAGATATCAATTTCCCCAAGCCTAGAGTTGACACCTTGCATCTGAGTATAGACGGAGTTGAAAGATTGCCTAGTTTCTGAGTGGTTTCTCCGTATTTCCTCCAGGACTGTCTGTATATCATCCTTCTTTTGATCCCTTTCTGGATGTCCTGGAGCTCTGTAGGGCGGGGGATTCCTAGGGACACCTTGGTTCCACTGTGGTTGCTGAAACCTTTGGTCCCCCATGTAGCGATTGGGACCCCCTGCGTAAGCTACATCCTCATGGTGCTCTGCCAGCCTGACTTTCTCTGTGTGTGGGCACTCAGTAGTGGTGTGCCTTTGCGATCCGCATTCTATGCAAGGCTGGTTGACAGAGAGATACTTGACTTGCTTGATGAGCTTCTTATTCTGGTCTCTGTAGTATTGCTCCCTAACATCAGGATCAATTTCCTTTGCTGGTTCATAGAGAGGCATAGATGGTGCTGGCCTGGCGTATGGGTTCTCTTCATAGGTTGCAGTAGACCCATACTTGTTGTCGTAGGTAGTGAGCTTCTCTAGTACACCCCAGGCGTCACTTGGTGGCATCGTCAGATACTCGTAGCGAGTATAATTGTTGATTCTGTCCTTAGTGACTTGATCAAGAGAGTTGAAGAAGATCTCCTGAATGATGTAGGGTGGCTGTCCATGAGTAGGGAAAGATCGTAGCAGTTCCTTGTAGCGTTCCCATGCCCTTGCCAGCGGTTCCCCTTTCTGCTGTTTAAAGGCGGTGATTTTCTGGCGGAGATGTGCTGTTTTGGCAGGTGGGAAGAATTTGTTGAGAAACTCTTGTTCTACTAGGGCCCAGGTTGTGAGTGATTTTGCTTTCAGCCCTTCCAGCCATTTCAGTGCAGGTCCAGCGAGAGACCAGCGAAAAGATTTCATCTTGACATATTCCAAGGTTGTACCTTCTGCAAGAGTACGGCACATATCATGAAAATTAGTAATATGTTCAAGAGGACACTCATTAAATCTACCATAAAAGGCATTATTTTTAAGCTCTATAAGAAACTTTGTGCGAATTTCAAAAGAGTTTTCAGGGATAAGAATCGCCGATTCAGGCACGACGAGAGTTGGGTGCATGTAGTCTTCTGCCGTGGTTGGATACTAGGCAAGCTCATCATGTGCTTGTTCCCTTGCTGCTCTTTCAGCGGCGATAACAGCATCCTTTGCGGCCAATTCCCTGTTAAGCCTAGCGATCAGCTGTTCCTGAGTTTCAGCGGCCGCCATGATCCTTTTGAGTTTGGAGTGGATGTGTAGGTAGCGCTCCGGTTCGTCTAAGCTGTCAAACTCAGGTGTTTGACCAGAACGACGCATACACCTGCAAACTAACTCAAAGAAACAGTGAGAACTGACTACCTAAGGCGCGATTGATTGCTTCCCCGGCAACGGCGCCAATTTGTTGTTGCAGGAGTATGTCGAGTATTGAAATAAATTTAAAGTATAAATCAGAATGACTTCCCTGTCTCAGCAAATAATACAAGACTTCCTCCCGTTGTAGTAAGAGAAAAGTCAGGATCGAATCCACGAGGAAGCACGTCAGCAATTCTTAGGTAGCTGTAAATTCTCACAGGCAAAGCAGCAGAAAAAAACAGAAACAAATAAACCCGGCAAGGGCAACTAAAACAAAAGCAAAGAATAAACTAAGGACAAAAAGTAAAACAAAGGAAGTAAAGAACAAAGCAAAACAGAAGCAAAGCAGAAACTAAAAGCAAGGACACAGAAGCTACTCGATCTCGAGTAGCTGTCCTCTATCTCGACAAGAACAGTAATGAAAACAGAAAACAGAAACCAAAGGCAATCAACTCGACAAACAAAGTTCTACTCGACCTCGACAAAGGTCCTCCTCGAGATCGACAAGATCTCCTCTGTATCGAGTAACTATGCAGAAAACTGTAAATTGCAGAATTTAAAGACAAACGCAGATTTTCGACTGAAATAAACTTCAATATATAAAAAGACTTCCAAGGCCAGGGTTTGAACACCACAACGATAACCATGCAAAGTAACATATAAAGACATAAAAGATCATGCTTTCCATCAAATAACTTTCGTCATTAACAAATAGGCATATAGAGGCTCTCGCATAAACCCTAATTGTTACTAACCCTTTTTCACATAATTAATCCAAGTTGCATTAAGATCACTTTCGCTTCAATAATACAAACAAGGATCACCTTCAACTCTCGCAAAAGAATCATGCTCATAGGGATAGAAGATGAATCACACATAAAAATCTGACCTTTATTGCATCGCCTCACATGGCCACCGTCGGGCTCACCCCAGCCCCAGAAGTGGGTGGACTACTCACGCCTCATCGTAATTGCAGACATTGATGTATAAAAAGAACTAACTTGCATTAAACTAAATTCAAAGCCTTTTACAATCCTAGCAATCAACTTTCGCAGAAAGCCAAAACCCTAAAAACCTTAGAACTCCTAAACTACTATGTGGAACTAACTAATTGTGTGTCTTGAATGATGAATAAAACTGAGCCCCATGGGCTTTATTTATAGCCTTCCTTCCCTAGCTATTCTAGGAAAGAAGATATCTATCTATATCTAGAATTATATCTAAAATACTTAAAAGATAAATAAATTGTTTTATGGAAATAAATCTAAAAGGAAAAGATAAAACTAATTAAGGTAGGTCTTCATGATGTTGATAGATCTTGTCTCTTTGGATAGAACTTGATCAACTTTGGATAGATCTTCGGACAAGCTGTCTTCCTTCACGCCCAAGCAACTCCAATTCTACTCGGATTGATCAAGTCGAGAAGTTTCTGGAAACTGGTCTACTCGACCTCGAGTACGGCTTGTCGACCTCGAGTAGAGTTCGTCATCTCGGCTAGCTGATGCTCGATGTGGCTCGGACTCGGCTCACTGGTGCTTGTCGACCTCGAGTAGCTCTGGTCGATCTCGAGCAGGACGACTCCGTTGACTGGGCTTCCTCGGGTTGGCGTGCTCGACAAGCTCGGATCTGGACTCAGGCGCCTGTCGACCTCGAGTAACCTTAGTCGACCTCGAGTAGGGATGATCGTCGACTAGGTCTCCTCGAGTGGCTCTCCTCGGCAAGCTCGGACATGGCTCAAGGATTTGTCGATCTCGACCAAGCTTTGTCGAGATCGAGTAGGGCTCTTCCCTTCCGCTTCCGCTCCCGCGAGTTGCTTCATCCGCTGGCAGCGAGTGGCCTCTTCCGCGGCAGCGAGTGGTCCGCTGCAGCGAGTGGAGTCGC
This sequence comes from Persicaria tinctoria, assembly GCA_037127255.1. Classification (NCBI taxonomy): domain Eukaryota; kingdom Viridiplantae; phylum Streptophyta; class Magnoliopsida; order Caryophyllales; family Polygonaceae; genus Persicaria; species Persicaria tinctoria. The sequence goes on from JBANSL010000009.1 coordinate 28,682,429, forward strand.
TGGCAGCGAGTCTCGCCTGGTCGTCCTCGGCTCCTCTCCTTGTCGACTCCGGGCATGGCGCTGAGGCTTCGTCGATCTCGACTAGTGGTCCTCGAGATCGAGTAAGGCCCGGAGCTCGGGTTGGTCTAGCTCTCGATTAGGCTCTGCTCGACCAAGCTGTGCTCGGACAGGCTCGTCTATGTCGAGTAAGCCTACTCGAGATCGAGTAGCCTCGACTCTCAGTCTGGTTCCGCTGCTTTGACCTTGGACTTCTGTAGTGGTTTTCCGAGCTTTTCCGACCTTCTGTAGAATTGCTGTAAAATGCCTCGATTTCTGCGAATTAAACAGAAACTGGTGTAGATTCCATAATTTGGCAAATAAACATAAACTACATAGATTATGTACTATATAAACCCCAAATGAATGTAATGTATACAGAAATCGATATAAAAGTTACTGTAAAACATGGCAGATTTAGCTCACAACAATACCTGATACATTGCTTGGTGTCTTCTGTATTCTATCTAGTTGGGTTATTTCAAGTTGATTGGTATATTCTGTCAAAATAGTTTTAGATGAGTTTGGAGCTGTAAAAATCTTTCAAAAATTGAGTGCAAATGTGCAACTAATTGATTTCGCTGACATCCATTGCAAATATTGTTGCCTTCATTTTTGGTGTCCTACTTTAGCCCTCGAGGTTTTGCACCAAAGCCTATTAGCTCAAAATGGTAGAGCAATGTGCCTATGCACGATGATGCGGGTTCAAATCCCGCATAGGCTATCTATGTGGTATCTCTTATTATGTTTCTCTTCGTGAATAAGAGTATAAGGAAGAAAATAAAATTATAAAGGGCAATTGTGCAACTTTAAAGTGCAGTTGTGCAACTGTAAAGTGCAGTTGTGCAATTATAAAACCTTGTTGTGCATTTCACAGATCTGTGTCAGCAACCTAGGATGTAGTAGTTGCTCAACAACTGCCTATTCCAATTGACTGATATAGTATCATTTCCTATTCTATGCTGAGACTTGCTAAATCTGTCATGTGCTAATTAATTGTCCATAGTGGCCTTTTCACATAGAAGATACGCACTCCGGGGTTGTTAAAATGTGTTATAACATGTTTCATTCAGTAAATATGTAACATATCAGAACACGAGTTTCGCCTGCTTAACATTTTGTTTTATCAATGGTGGCAGCGAGCAATTGCAGAGGGTACTGATTTCATAGAGACGGATATTTTATCCTCCAAGGATGGTGTCCTTATCTCCTTTCGCGATGTAACTCTTGATGAAACAACCGATGTGAGCTCACACAAAGAGTTTGTTGACAGTAAAATCCAATACTGATCATTTCACCGGACGTTTATATAATTATTATTCTAGTGCATTTTGATTCTATTCTTCCAGTTTCAAAGATCAATTCATATTATATATGCAGGAAAGTTTTCGATCATTTCTTTCGAAGAGTTCACCTCCATGCGCTTGATGCCTCTAGTGGTTGGGATATATCCAGAGATCAAAAATCCAGTACTGATCAACCAACACGTGAGTTATTTTCTGACTGAATAGTGTTGAAAAGGAGAACCTTGGATTGATCAATCAGCATCCGATAATTCTTTCAGCTTGTTCATTAAATGCAGAACCCCATCCTTCACCGCTTGCATCAGATATTTTAACCACCAAAATTTACCTAAACAAGTAAGCTTTAGAATATAGTAATCAGAGAGCAAGTAGCTCGTATTGACACTGTAATAGCACTTCTGCAGCATCTAACCTTAAACTACATTCTGCATCATTCTTCTAGCACCCTTCAACCAGTACCCAGATCCAATAGATTATATAACTTCCTTGATGCACGTCTTGCAAGCCTGATACCACATAGTTTGATCAGGCTTAATGAAACTTATGTATGCCTTTAAGCTAAAGAAGGCAGGCTGCAGAACAAAGCAGATGCAAAGAATCAGAACTGGTGAATTATTTCACATAATAACTTCATGGTCTGCTCACTAAATGACACAGTATCTTGTCTTCTCCCAACAATGTGTTACTTGTGATATGAGACACTTGCACAACAATGCAGTTGTGCAACTTTAAGGTGCACAACTGCAACAAGCTTAAGGTAAATACTAAATTCACTGCTTTGAAACACGAGTGCATAAATAAGATAAGAAAGTTCAAAAATAAGATTGCTAAGTGCAAAAATAATAGTATGACTAAACTTTATACATTAAACAAGAGGCATGGAAGAGATGTTACAAGATATCTTCTCTTTCAGCAATTTTACTCTGTCAGCAGTTAGCTCTTTGAGTAAGACAACCAAACAAAATCAGAGATTGAGCTTCAAGTAATTAAGGATATATATCTTGAGATGGAGAGTGCCTTTGAACAAGCCAAGGATATCTTCACAGGTTGAAGACACAAGTTTGCATTTTTTAAAGTCCCTAATAGTAACCTATTACTCCTAATAGCTAAATTTTCACCAACAACATATAGCTCCAGTAGCGGCAAAAATCATGTCAGCATGGTTAGAATACTGATTCGTCATCACAGTTTCATCAAATCTCCAAAACCATTAGATAAAGTACAAGTCAACAACATCAACATTCAGTGGATTTCACTAGAAATGGTGTCAAGTCCTTAAATCTCACTCCAAAATAACTAAGAATAGTGGATGTCACATATGAACTATGTCAGCTGCATAAAACTCCAGGAGAATTCATATATCATCTCTGAAAAGTGAAAACAACCAAGAAAATTCATTTGAATGATAATGTTGTGCATTTTGGTTAGGTTGAGATCAAATTGGAGGCTTCACCACTAATCTGTACAAAGGGCAAAAAAAAAACCATGTCAGCACACTAAGCAAATATGGTCTTATTTTTGCTCATCAATAGACTATAATTGCACAACATGGGGGATTGATGGAAATTTGCTCAATATGATCTTATTTTTGCTCAATAATAGATTATATTTGCACAACAATTGAGACTTGTGAAATTGTGCTCAACATTATCTTATTTTTTCTCAATATTATTTTATACTTGCTCAATAGACTATTGCACAACATGGTCTTATTTTTGCTTAACAATATATTATTTTTTCACAACAATTGAGACTTGTGAAATTGTGCTCAACAGGATCTTATTTTTTCTCAATATTCTTTTATACTTGATCAATAAAATATTGCACAACGTGGTCTTATTTTTGCTCATCAATAGACTATAATTGCACAACATGGGGGATTGGTGGAAATTTGCACATAATCTTATTTTTGCTTAACAATATATTATATTTTCACAACAATTGAGACTTGTGAAATTGTGCTCAACGTTCTCTTATTTTTCTCAATATTATTTTGTACTTGCTCAATAGATTATTGCACAACATGGTCTTATTTTTGTTCAACAATAGATTATTTTTGCACAACAATTGAGACCCGTGAAATTGTGCTCAACATTATCTTATTTTTCTCAATATTATTTTATATTTGCTCAATAGATTATTGCACAACATGGTCTTATTTTTGTTTAACAATATATTATATTTGCACAACTGAAAAGGTGCAAATATAAAACTGAAAAGTGCAATTTTATAACTCAAATACAAAATTGAAAAGTGAAATTTTATAAATTTATATTTGCACAATATAAACTTATATTTGTGACAATATTATATTTGCACAACATGACCTTATATTTACAAACCAATATAAAATTTCAAAAAGTGCTGACACGAGAAAAAAAGAAGTGCAATTTTAGTTTGAATGTGCATATTTTCATGCTCGGCTCAAGCTCGGCTCGTGAACTGAACATAAAGCTCGAGCTTGGGCTCGATAAGCTCGTTTATTTTCATGCTGAGCCATCGTAGGCTCATTTTTTCTTAATGTGTTCATTTGGCCTATTTTGAGCTCGTTTTGTTTTTGTTCGAATTTAACTCGTTTGCTCATTTATTATACAAGTTTGAAGCAAGTAGAAACATACAATCTGAATTTAACTCATTTGCTCATTCATTATACAAGGTAGGTTGTATTTATAATGATAACTCCCTCCCTTGATAGAAATTGAAATAAATGTTTTCAAGGGCTTTGACAGGATGTTTGTGTCAAAGGCCTTGGCGCATTAACCGTTGATGAAATACAAAACCTATATTATTTGTCCGAATATTATTTTATCTTATTATATACTTCCGTTATATTATATGTATATGTTGGACTAACCATTTCAGGAAGTATATTCGAGATTATCTCTTTCCTTTGGCGCATATGAGGAGATCTTATTCAAAAACGGATCATGGCTTCGAAGTGTCCTTATATAGAAGATTGAAGATCAAGCCTGATTCTAGAGCCGTTGGTGAAGATTCTCAGGCGCTATTCCACTCTTATATAAAGGAAAGAAAGAAGAAGACAGAGATAACAAGTGCTACACGAGTTTTCAACCATCAAGCGATTCTGTCTTCCAAAGTGTCTCTCTGCTAAGCGCTCAAAGAGTTTGTTGTTTATTTCAAAGCCTTTGAGAGTCACTGTGAGCTTATAGGATATATTCATTTAAAGTGTTACTCGAGAGTTTATAACTCGGGAAGTTGCACTAGGCTATTGATTTGTGAGAGTAAGAGGATTGTACTAGATAGCTGAGAGAGGTGGGGCTCTTCTAGATTGGTCTAGGACTCCAAGGGAACGTGAGTTGACTAGATTGCAATTGTATAGGAGAGAGGCTTCTTGGTGAGCTATTAGGATCCTAAGCTAAGCGAATCAATAAAGCCTTTGAATCCTAGGGTTGTGGAAGAACCCTAGGCGGGGACGTAGGCCAAGTTGTGCTGAACCTTGTAAACAATCACTCGTGTCTTTTACTTATTTCTTTACCTTATTTCCGCACTTGGTTCGAATTGTTTAACTTTGTGATTCAGGTTTATCTCAAAAGGTTTTGGTACAAGCTCCAAAAGTCTTGAGACTTTCTGCGAAAAACGGACATACTCTATTCAACCCCCCTTCTAGAGTATTTCTTATTACATTGTTTTTACATTATCGAACCTTCAATTGGTATCATAGCTTTACTCACTGTTTTTGATCTAATAATCTTGTGAGTTTTTGATCATGTCTGGTGAAGCAAGCGGAGGATTTGCACAGGGAAGGTCCACAAGCAGACCACCACTCTTTGTAGGAAACAACTTTGTCCACTGGAGATCTTTGATGAAGATGTTCATCATAGACCAAGATCTAGAGCTTTGGAACATTATAGAGAATGGTCTGAAGATTCCAGAAAAGGATGGACCAAATGACACCAAAGTTGCAAAGAAGGAGTCTGAATACAACCAAGCAGATCTTGAAACCATCTCCAAGAACTACAGGGCTATTAACTTACTTTATTGTGGTCTTAGCATTGATGAGTTTAACCGTATTTCATCTTGTAGGTCAGCTAAAGAGATTTGGGACAAGTTGGTCGTCACCTATGAAGGAACGAGCCAAGTGAAAGACACCAAGATCAGCATCTTCCTTCGAAAGTATGAGCTCTTTAAGATGAAGTCTGATGAGTCAATCAAGGCCATGTTCACACGATTCACAGAAATCACCAACAACCTTGACTCTCTCGGCAAGAGCTTTACCAACATTGAGAAAGTAAGGAGGATACTGAGGTGCCTTCCAAAGGAGAAATGGGGTCCAAAAGTAACAGCTATAGAGGAAGCCCAGGACCTCACCACTCTACCCCTTGATGACCTTCTTGGAAAGCTGATCACGCATGAGATGATCCTTAATGAAGACAATGGAGAACTTCCAGCTAGCACTAAGAACTTGGCACTCAAGTCTAAGAAGGATGAGCCCAAGGATGGATCTGATTCCGAAGATGAGGATGACGATGAGGATGATCCTTTTGCTCTTATCACAAGAGGCCTTGCTAGAATTCTCAAAATGAAGAAGCAATTCAACAACAAGGATGGATCAGAGTCTTAAAAATTTCGAGGTAAACCTCAATACAACAAGTATGAAAAGAAGACTAAACCGCTGTCTTGTTTTGAATGTGATGAAACAGATCATCTTGTGAAGGACTGCCCTCAAAAGACAAAGAGCCAGCCCAAGAAAGGTGACAAATGGAAGAAGAAAGCCATGGTGGCTACTTGGAGTGATTCCGACTCTGACTCCGACGATGAGAAGGCCAACATTTGTCTTATGGCCTCAGAAGATGAATCCCACGATGAAAAGCTTGAAGCTACTGTAAGAGAGCTTACGGCAAGTCCAAAAGAGGTACTATCGGAATTCCTTTCTAATATGATTGCCAATGAAGAGAAGCTTATTGCTCAAACTAACATTCTTATTAAGAGAACTGTGGACCAGGAAAGAACTATTGAGGATCTGTCTATGAGGGTCAAAGGTCTTGAAGCTTCTTATTCAGGTCTTGACATTAAAGTCAAGACGCTTGACTCGGAGAAATCTGAACTCAAGCAAGATCTCTCCTCTCTAAGAAATGAGAATCATGACTTAGAGAACGAGAAGATCTCCCTGAATAATAAGATTCTAGACCAACAGACAACCCTTATAAGTTTTACCAAATCCAAAGGCACTCTCGATAAGATGTTGGGTGAGCAACAAAGTTCTCTAAACAAAAGTTGTATTGGTTACAATCCAAAGTTTTTAAAGAAGCAACACATTACCACTTTTGTAAAGGCAAAAGGAAGCAGAACCTCTCCTATATCTCATCATTGTGCTAGAAAGGGACATGTAAAAGAGACCTGCCCTTATAGAAGAAAGGATCCATACATTATTCGTTATACATTTCCTGTTCATTTAAGAAAAGAACGGATAACACAAGTTTGGGTTCCAAAAGGCACTATTTTACCAAATATGGTTTACCCCAACAATGGATCCAAATTTGCTTATTGGTCTAGCCACAAAGGTTGATGTTTGTCTTGCAGGAGATCACCAAGGTGAAAGAGCACAAATGGATTATTGATAGTGGATGTTCGAGGGATATGAGTGGGAAGAGTTCTCTCTTTCATGATCTAAAGGAGAAATCCACGGGAACAATCACTCTTGGTGACAAAGGGAAATGCGACATCGTTGGTATTGGTAGTGTTGGAAGTGATTCCAGCCATAGTATTAAAAATTTCTATCTTGTTAATGGTTTAAAGTATAATCTGCTTAGTGTTTCTCAATTATGTGATAGTGGTAACAATGTCAGATTTAACAAGAAAAGTTGTATAGTGTGCAGAGAAGATACATGTGAAGTTATTCTGACTGCATATCGTTACAACAATATATACGCCGTAAATGCTGATCAAGTGGCACAAGGAAGCTTAACCTGTCTAAAGGCTTTGACGGACGATCCAAAGCTCTGGCACAGGAGACTAGGTCATGTGAGTCCACATACGCTACATAAGCTTGTGTACAAAGGGCTTGTAAGAGGGCTACATGAGATGGACTTCAAAGGTATTGACATGTGCAATGCATGCACAAGAGGTAAACAAACACGTAGCTCTTTCAAACCCAAAAAGGTTGTAAGTTCTTCTAGACCCCTTGAACTTTTACATATGGATTTATGTGGTCCTATGCGAGTCAAATCTCCCAATGGTAAAAAGTACATGCTAGTTGTCGTTGATGATTTTTCTAGATATACTTGGGTTGCTTTTTTGAAAGAAAAATCAGAGGCCTTATTTGAGTTTTCAAAACTTTGTAAGGAGTTGCAAACTTTAAGAAATGAGCCCATAGTTTCTATTCGGAGTGATCATGGTAGGGAGTTTGATCAACTTCAATTTGATTTATTTTGTACTAAATATGGCATCTCCCACAACTTTTCTGCTCCTAGGACACCTCAACAAAACGGGGTTGTGGAACGCAAGAACCGCACCTTAGAGGATATGGCCAGGACTATGCTCTTAGAAAATGCATTACCTAAAACCTATTGGGCTGAAGTTGTTAACACAACTAACTATATTTTAAGTCGTTGTCTTATTCGTTCCATCTTAAAGAAAACTCCTTATGAACTTTTCAAAGGCCGCAAACCACTTATATCTTACTTTAAACCCTTTGGTTGTACATGTTTTGTTCATAACAATGGAAAAGATAAACTTGGGAAATTTGATGCGCGTAGTGATGAAGGTATATTTCTTGGCTACTCCACGAGTAGCAAAGCTTATAGAATCTTCAATAAAAGGACCCAGGTAGTTGAAGAAAGTATACGTGTTATTTTTGATGAATGCAATGACGGTGCTTTGAGTGAAAGTGTTGCAGTTATAGATCTTAACATCCGTGAAGAGAACGAGGAAGGTGATGATGTTGCTACCATGAACACAAAGAAAAGGAACATGCAGGAATCGATTCTTAACACTGAAGAATTGGCCCAAGGTGTTGAAGATTCGTCCAAAGCCCTTGGTGTCCAATCCAACAGTGTTGAGACGTCAGAAACTGTTGTGACTGAACTTAACAGGACCACGGAGTCAGATGCATTACAAGTCAATCCTACCAGTGTGACGAATCAAGGAGTTGAGACTAGCAAAAGGAAATTCAAATACTCCTCATCACACTCATTAAAGGATATCATTTCTGACCCTACTTCTAGTGTTCAAACTCGTTCTAAACTTAAAGATCTTTGTGCTTTTCACGCGTTTGTTTCTCTTATTGAGCCAAAGAAGGTAGATGAGGCACTTCAGGAGCCAGACTGGATCATTGCTATGCAAAGTGAGCTTAATGAATTTGAAAGGAACAAAGTCTGGACTTTGAAGCCTAGGCCAAAACATCAATCAATCATTGGCACTCGATGGGTATTTCGAAACAAGCTGGATGAGAATGGTAAGATTGTGAGGAACAAGGCAAGGCCTGTCGCCCAAGGCTACAATCAAGAGGAAGGTATTGACTACGAGGAGACCTTTGTTCCCGTAGCCAGGCTTGAAGCCATTCGTATTTTATTAGCATTTGCATCTTTTATGAGCATAAAGTTATATCAAATGGATGTCAAGTGTGCTTTTCTTAATGGTTTCTTAGAGGAAGAAGTTTATGTTGCTCAACCCCCCAGGTTTTGAAAGCTCAGAATTCCCCAATCATGTTTATAAACTTGATAAAGCGCTTTATGGTTTGAAACAAGCCCCAAGAGCTTGGTACGAGCGCTTGTCTAAATATCTTTTAGAAAATGATTTTAAAAGGGGGTTGATCGACAAAACTCTTTTTATCAAGACCAAAGGAAAGGACATTTTGGTTATTCAAATTTATGTTGATGATATATTATTTGGTGCTACTAACACATCTTTGTGCAAGGAATTTTCTGACATCATGTGCAGTGAATTTGAGATGAGCTCGATGGGTGAACTCAACTTCTTTTTGGGATTACAAGTTCATCAATCCAAGAAAGGGATCTTTGTCAACCAAAGCAAGTACACTAAGAATCTCTTGAAGAAGTTCAAGATGGATCAATCCAAGGCAGCCAAGACTCCCATGAGCTCAACATTGTCTCTAGATCAAGACAAGACTGGAATAAGTGTCAATCAAAAGGAGTATCGAGGAATGATTGGATCTTTATTATATCTCACAGCTAGTAGACCTGACATCATGTTTAGTGTTTGCATGTGTGCTAGGTTTCAAGCTGATCCTAAAGAATCTCACCTCGTGGCTGTGAAGAGGATCTTTCGATATCTTAATGAAACTAAGGAACTTGGACTATGGTACCCAAAGCAAAAGGATTTCACTTTAATTGGATATTCTGATGCAGATTTTGCAGGCTATAAGGTGGACATGAAGAGCACATCAGGATGTTGCCAATTCTTAGGAGCATCTTTGATCAGTTGGCACTCAAAGAAGCAAAACTCAGTTGCTCTATCCAATGCAGAAGCCGAATACATTGCAGCTGGAGCCTGTTGCTCCCAAATCCTTTGGATAGCTCAACAAATGCGAGATCTTGGCATTAACCTCAAAGGTATTCCAATTAAGTGTGATAATACAAGTGCCATCTCCATCACTAAGAATCCTGTTCAGCATTCAAGGACCAAGCATATTGATGTAAGACATCATTTCATTAGAGATCATGTTGAAAAAGGTGATGTGTCCATATCTTTTATTTCTACTGATTTTCAATGGGCTGACATTTTTACTAAGACTTTGGCAGAGGACAGGTTCACCTTCATAAGACGAGAGATTGGAATGCTTAACAAGGATGCACTTTCGTAGGGGGAGCATTCCCTTTACGAAAGATAAATTCTACTTAGTGTCAAGACCCTTGAGAACCATGTCAAGGTGTGTGAACTAAATGGTGGAGTACATATATCGGATCATATATTTTTGGTTAATATATTTTTAGATATTTAATCAATTATATTTATTTTAATCGGATTTCAAAAATTGCCCATTTAGTAATTTTCTTAAACCGTTAAAGATTTTTTATTTTTGGAAATAGATTTTTTGGTTATCTTGTCCGATTTTAATGGATATTTGAATTTGAATTTGAAAACCTTTCAAATTGGCAATGTAATGATTTCTTTCCTTGGAACCCTAAACCCGTCCCATCACTCCCTTTACTTAAACCCAATACTGTACCCGATGTCTTCACACTTTCAAGATAATCCAAATCCCTTCACCTTCTCCCTCTTCGACCTCTCATATGTTCTAAGAAAACCCTAACCGATTTCCTCCATGGCACCCAAAACCAAGAAAGCTGTCACACCCAAACGACTTGGCGCCACCCCCAAGGGATGTCAGGCCCCTGCTACCTCTCCCACACCTGAACCCGCTCCTCAAGCTATCGTCCCAACTGTCGTCCAAAGCACCATCGCCGAGAGCTCGACCATTGTTCCCAACGGCTCTCAAAAGCGCTCTGCTAAGAAGCCGATCAGTGCTAAACAGAAAGGGAAGAGGAAGATCTTGGCTGAGGAACCAGACGAGGATGGGGAGGAAGATGACCTAGACGCCCTCCTAGAAAGAGATGCCGCCAAGGAAGCTGAGAAGGAGGCCTTAAGGAAGAAAAAGGCCGATGAGGAGGCCGAACATGCTAAGAAACTGGCCGAGGAAGAACCTGAGCGGATTCGGAAGGAAGCCAAAGCCGAGGAGGTTCCATCCGAGGAGGAGCCTGAAGAAGATGAAGAAGAAGAGCAAGAGGGATCTGGAGAGGACGAGGAACCTGAAGGAGATGAAGCGGGGTCCGGTGAGGACTCGGGGTTTGAGGAAGAGGAGGAAGAATCTCCCTCTCCTTCTCCTCCTCCTCCCCCGTCTCCGAAGAAGCGGAAAGCCCCTGCTGCTGTCAAGCCTCCATCCCCCAAGCGCACCAGAAAGGGCACTGTCAAGAGTCTTGTAGCGCCTGTCAAGAGAGCTGCTCCAACAGTTGCGCGCAGAAAGAATGCAGACCCCCCGGCCTATATCCAGGTAAATCAATCCTTGCCCTCCTCTTGGTTTCAAGATGCTGAGACTGCTGGTAAGTGGGTAGACGAGTTTCGAACTCGTAAGATTAGTTGTTCTGATTTTTTAGATGTTGAGTTCTTTGAAGCTTTGAAGTTACCTTGCATTGAGCTCCTCAAAAAATCCCCAGCCTGGACTCTTCTTAACCTTGAGACTGTCTACTACCCCCAGTTTACCCGACTCTTCTACATTAACCTAAAAGCCAAAAACGCCACCGATGGTTGGTCTTTGGAGTCTGTTTTCAAAGGGGTTAGAATCTCTCTCAACTCCAATGATTTTGCAGACTTCCTTGGCCTACCTACCCCAGTTCAACCCGCTGAAATCCACCCCTCAAAAGAAAATTGCATCATCCTAGCCCGAGCCAAATATCTCCTACCCGAAACATCCAACAACACCTCAAAAAAACTCACCCACTCATCCCTAACCCTTGAGGCAAAAATTATTTTTAACATCATTGTTAGATGCCTCTTACCCCGTCTTAACTCTGGCTCACTCCTTACCGACAATGCTATGGTCCTGCTCTACCGCATCTTAAATGGCCTTGATCCTGATCTGGCCAACACTATCCTTGGAACCATGGCTCATGCCAGAAAAGCTAGAAAAGGCTCTCCTCTGCCCTTTGCTACCCTTTTGACCCCTATCTTCAAAGCTTCTGGAATTGATGTCAAAAATGAAGAACAGCTACGTCATACGGGTAAGTTCGACTCTAAAGGCCTTTAAAAGATTGGCATCACTCGGTCTCCCCAAGGGACCTTGAGTCTTGCCACTCCTTCAAAAGCCTTTCCCACTGCTCCAGCTTTCGATGAACGCATGGACAACCTAGAGTTGGGCTTGGAGGAAGTTCGCCTGGATATTAAGGAGCTGCAGAAGGAGATTATGATGGAGATGAGCGGGATTTCCAAGATGCTGGAGGGACTGTGGACGAGGCTCACTGATGATGCTCCAGATGACTAAACCTTAACCCATCCTATCCCACCCCTGAAACGTGTTACATTGCTGGTTTTTGGAAACGTTTTCAAAACTCTTGGTAACTTTTTTGGTGACTGTTTTTACCTCCGCCCTTTGTTGAAAGACAAAAAGGGGGAGATGATATGTGGTGCTTAGACTTTGAAAACCTCTGCTTAAAGGTCTTGGAAGACCTTGGTTTTTGATTTATGGTTTTCGGTTGGATAGTGTTTTCATGCTTTAAAATTTTTTTGATCCAACATTTGTCTAACCCTTGCAGGTACTTAGTCTGATTTCTATTTTATTATCTATGTTTGACTAAGTTGCAGGGAGGCACAGGTTTTGTCTTTCATCAAAGGGGAGATTGATAACTCCCTCCCTTGATAGAAATTGAAATAAATGTTTTCAAGGGCTTTAACAGGATGTTTGTGTCAAAGGCCTTGGCGCATTAAGAGTTGATGAAATACAAAACCTATATTATTTGTCCGAATATTATTTTATCTTATTATATACTTCCGTTATATTATATGTATATGTTGGACTAACCATTTCAGGAAGTATATTCGAGATTATCTCTTTCCTTTAGCGCATATGAGGAGATCTTATTCAAAAACGGATCATGGCTTCGAAGTGTCCTTATATAGAAGATTGAAGATCAAGCCTGATTCTAGAGCCGTTGGTGAAGATTCTCAGGCGCTATTCCACTCTTATATAAAGGAAAGAAAGAAGAAGACAGAGATAACAAGTGCTACACGAGTTTTCAATCATCAAGCGATTCTGTCTTCCAAAATGTCTCTCTGCTAAGCGCTCAAAGAGTTTGTTGTTTATTTCAAAGCCTTTGAGAGTCACTGTGAGCTTATAGGATATATTCATTGTGAGAGGAAGAGGATTGTACTAGATAGCTGAGAGAGGTGGGGCTCTTCTAGATTAGTCTAGGACTCCAAGGGAACGTGAGTTGACTAGATTGCAATTGTATAGGAGAGAGGCTTCTCGGTGAGCTATTAGGATCCTAAGCTAAGCGAATCAATAAAGCCTTTGAATCCTAGGGTTGTGGAAGAACCCTAGGCGGGGACGTAGGCCAAGTTGTGCTGAACCTCGTAAACAATTACTCGTGTCCTTTACTTATTGCTTTACCTTATTTCCGCACTTGGTTCGAATTGTTTAACTTTGTGATTCAGGTTTATCTCAAAGGTTTTGGTACAAGCTCCAAAAGTCTTGAGACTTTCTGCGAAAAACGGACATACTCTATTCAACCCCCCTTCTAGATTATTTCTTATTACATTGTTTTTACATTATCGAACCTTCATATAATATAAAATTTCAAAACGTGCTGACACGGGAAAAAAAAAGTGGAATTTTAGTTTGAATGTGCAATTTTTAGAACCTATTTTGCTTGAAGGTCTTGAAGATGAGATCACAAGAAGATCTCTAACACATTTTGTTTGGATATTTGTAGTACAGTTGTACCCACTCTACCTTGCTTGGATATGAAGTCCAAATTAATACTGTACTGCAAATGTGGTAAACTGGTCAATAATACCACTTGAAATGTTGTCTTACCAAAACCAGCCAAACCTTTTATCACATCTTTGAAGATGCAATATATGATAGTGTATAGGAAAGATATTAAGATAACCCAATGAAACCCTCCTACTACATATAGGTGAGGAAAAATATGGAACAATGGACTCACAACTTTGAGCAAATATGTTTTCCATAATTATTTACCAGGATTCATCATCAACCCAATTTCTAAATCCCTGCTATGATTTCCAAATTCAAGATTTAAAATTTGAATTTCTTTCAATAAACAGGAAACTGACGAAAGCTATCATTCTATATGGCAGGTGAAACAGCCGCTTCCTGAGCTCGCACCTTATATGGCTTGATTGTCACCATCTTGTGAAATGTCGAACAAGAAAGTTGAGAATGAAGCAACACGGGGCAGATCAAGGAGTAAGTCCCCATAGGAATCCTTTCTTGACATGGTTGGCTTGCGAGAGGAGAACTCCATGGACTGATCTCCTTCAAAGCCAAAGATGTCTCCTTTAGTTGGCTCCTCAGGGCTTGTGGTGGCCTCAGTACCCCACCCATACACCTGCGCGTCTTTCTGATCTTCAGAACCTTTGAATTCCTTTTCAGAATTGAGTTGCACTGGATTTCTATCCATCTGCAGAAGGCATCATAGAGAATTCACCATTGACATGAGTGATTTCTCGTCAGCACAGGTTGGGAGATGAGAATCGCCATCTAGGAGATGCTGGGCAATGTCCTCCAGGTTCATGACAAAGACTGGAATTTGGAGGAAATAAAGAATCATGCACGGATGAATCTGAGCATTTGAATGGAAAGATAGACTTTACAAATTTTACATGTCTGCTCACAATGACAATCTTCCTTTCTAAATCAAATAACTTGTAGGCCTTTTGGCAGAGGGATATCCTAAAAAAACACACCTTCGAGCAACTGAATTGAGCTTATCACGAGGGTTATTGGGTTGCAAAACATAGCAAAGACAACCCATAGTGCGAATCTGATCATAAGAAGGAGGAGTATGAAACAAAACTTCAAAAGGAGTCTTCCATTTTAACACAGAAGAAGGCATTTTATTTATCAAGTGAGTGGCACTAAGCACACAATCACCCCAAAACCTGATAGGGAGACCATCATAAACTCTTATGGCTCTAACTGTTTCAATCAAATGTCTATCCTTCCATTCAACTCTACCATTTTGTTCATGAACACCAGGAGCTGACTTTTGATGAATAATACCATGGTCAGTAAATAACTCCATACATCCCTTTTGTGTAAACTCAGTACCACAATCAGTTCTAATGCACTTAACTGACACTTCAAACTGAGTTTCAACCATCTTAAGGAAACTGAGGATGCACCTCAAAACTTGCATCTTGTCTTGAATCAAGTACACCCAAGTAGTCCTTGAATGATCATCTAAGACTGTAAGAAAATACTTGGCACCACACATAGAAGGGGTCTTATATTGACCCCATAAATCCATATGAACAAGATGAAAGGGAGAAGATGCTAAGGATTCAGTTCTATCAAATTTAAACTTGTGCATCTTAACCATAGAGCAAGTATCACAATTGAAATTGGAAACATCACCATGTTTACAGAAGGATAAATGTTTCATCTTAGACACAAACAAGTGACCAAGCCTTGCATGAACAACATAAAAGTTCTCAGCATTATTACACACGAACCTATGTTTATTCAAATCTTTTGCAATCCTCAAAGAAGCATCCAGTTTGTAAAGTCCATCTTCTTCCTAACCTTTGACCAATAACACCTTAGTTGTAGGGTCCTGTAACCAACAAGAATCAACATCAAACCTAAACTCCATATTCTGATCTTTCAGAAGTTTAGACACATTGATGTCTCTAAAGTAGCCATGTTTTTATGCATATTTTAGTTCCATATTCTATACACTTTGCATATTTCGGGTTGGGAATATGTCGAATTTATGTAGTATATGCTTATTTGCCAAAAATAGAGATCTACATAAGTTTCTGTTTAATATTACAGAATATGGAGCCATTTCAGGAGAAAACCAAGAAGCAAAGACGGAAGCAGCAAGTCTACTCGATATCGACTAGTTTTCGTCGATATCGACAAATCATGACCGGACATACCAGGGTCGAGGAACACTATGTCGAGAAGCCGAGAGACGAAGTACCCGACTCCAACACTTTACTCGATATCGAGTTGCTAACTCGAGATCGACAACATCCCCGAAGACCATGCCCGGAGTCGAGGACAACCTAACCGAGCATGTCGACGAGAGGCTACCCGATACACCAAGCCGGCCAAGTCGATGAGACCAAGTTACTCGAGATCGAGAAATGTCCTCGAGATCGACGAACCCCAGGAGCCAATGTCCGAGCCAGTCCGAGGAAGAGCTAGTCGACATGCCGAGCCACTGAAGTCGACGACCATTTTACTCGAGATCGAGGAAATTCCTCGAGATCGAGAAAACCTTCCAGAAGCCGCGTAACGCGTTTTGAGAAATCCTACTCGGATTGAGATTCCTTGGAGTCGAAGATTTCCGAGTCTATTTGTTTCTATCAAGATCTATGTCATGAGGAGAAGATTTATCCACTTAAAAACATTTTAGGATTTTAGATATAATTCCCCCTTTTGATTTAATTATGTTGTTGCATTTATTTATCTTTAAAGCTTTTAGATATAGATTTAGATATAGATAGATGTTTCTATCCTTGAATAGCAAGGTTTAGAAGCCTATAAATAAAGCCCATGGGGCTGATTTCTAGTCATTCAATTTCAGAGACACAGTTACACATAGAGATTTTTAGGAGTTCGAAGGTTTTAGGGTTTTGGCATTCAACGAGAGTTAGGTTGCCGGGATTGTAAAGTCTTTGAATTTAGTTTAATGCAAGTTGTTATTTCCTTTCAATCAATGTCTGAGGTTGCGATGAAGCGCGAGTAGTCCACCCACTTCTAGGGTTGGGGCGAGCCCGACGATAGCCATGCGCGTTTGAGGTAAAGATCCGACTTTTATCGTGTTTTGAGCATCTACTACTTGTTATGTGTTTATTACCCATCTAATGGAGGTCTATGCTAACAACTTGGATTATAAACATAAAATCGGTAGAGACAATTAGGGTTTTTTGAAAGAGTTGTCTAATTGTTGGAAAAGGCGAAAGCTTAGTCCTTTGATGCGATTCACATGATTATCTGTTTTATTCTTGCCTTATGCATGCTTGGTTATCGTTGTTGCAAACCCCAATCTTGGAAGTCCTTTACAGTTTATTTCGAATCCCAAAGCATTTGTTTTACTTTATTTCGTTTTAGTTTCTGCCCTTCCTCGAGATTGACTAGCACTCCTCGATCTCGAGTTACTGATCCTCGATCCAGAATCGCCGTAGCTTCTGTGTGCATGTGATCGACAAGAGCCAACCCGACGTCGGCAACCTTACTCGATCTCGAGTAAACTTTGTCGAGATCGACCAAAACCACCGGGAGCTGCTGCTGCGTTGCTCGACTTGTTCGATCTCCTGTCGACTAACCCTAGTCGAGATCGAGGACATATGTGGTCGACTTCTGCAGTGAGATTCATCCCCACTGCCTAGGATCCGCTGACCAGCTTCCTCGTGGATCGATCCTGACTTCCCACTACTGCATCGGGAGGAAGTCTTGTAACTATTTGCAAGGGACGGAATCTGGTTTGCTTTACTTTATTCATATTTTAATTTGCATTCTTGATTTCCTCCTACAACAAACATACAACGGATTATGTCTGAACTGAGGCACATATAGAACTTTATGTAGCACAAGATTGGGAAACAGACGAACAGTGACATGACTTGTCACAGTAATATGAGTACCATCAGGCAAACCCAAAGAAATAGCAGCTTTCAAAGGACTAAGTTCACAAAAAATACTTTTATCAAATTATATGTGATCAGTTGCACCAGAATCAACTATCCAGGCACAATTATTTGCTTTATTTGTGCCAATAAGGAATGAAACACTTAGAGTACCTGCAAAATGCACAATTGCTTGATTCACTGAGCTTTCAGAGTTATCAACATGTTGTTTTCCTTTCATTAGTTTGACAACTTCATTGTAAATGGCATTCACCATAGCAGGATCATGCCTCACCTCTTGAGTAGCAAAATCAAGAGGATTATCAACTTGAGGAGACTCAAACTGAGCCACAAGTCTTCCTGGCTACTTGCCTCTATCATCACTCTTTGGTCCCTTAAACCATTCAGGATCAAACTTAGCCTTCTTATAATCTCTCTTAGCCTGCTCAAACTTATCCTGATCACTTTGCTCAAACCTTTGCTGTTGATTTGGCTTGTAACTTCCAAATCTGTTAACTGCATTAATCTTCATCTCAGTTTGCTGCAACTTATTCACATTCAGTATATTTGCATCAGATGGCCCTCCTGCTACAGAAGTTACACCCTTGGATCTCTCCTTTCATGGTAGACAGGCTCTTTGCGCCATTTTAACTCCACGACTCCAACTCGTAAAATTGGATCCACTGAACATCGTAGTGACTAATTGCATTCCAGGATGGTCAGAGTTCGAAAGAAATAACGGATTATAATGCATAGAACTCATACCTTGCGCAAAATCCCGAAACTAAAATCCACCATTGAATCCTCCATGAATACCTCTGCCTGCACCAGGTCTAGGTGGCGTGACACTCACAAAGGTGCCTCGTCTAGCTCCATTAACCACATCAGCGAAGCTCTGACCATGTGGAGACATAGATCCTTTACCAGCCATGAGAATACAGAATCCAATCGGACAACACCAAATCGAGATTGCAGAACCAGAATTCCTTTACCGAGAACGAAATCAGAAGCGATAGATCGCCACCAGCTCTGATACCATTTGAATAAGCTCAGTAAACCAAGAAATCTCCATCAACCTCCATTTGAGAACCTTGAAGCATTCAAGGAGTTTCTAACAAAACGTTAGTTTCAACTAATGAGATTTGGCGCCTAATCTGTTACAAATACAGCTTAGGAAGATGCCCGATGCTTAGCTGAAATTACCAATTTGCCCCTCCAGTTTGTCTAACTCAACTAAGGTCGAGTGTGTGTGTGTATGTGTTTGTGTGTGTGTGTGTTAGTTAATGGTCCATGTAGTGTCCCATACACACGTTGCACACACAACGGTCACAAGACACCCTAAATGGATCAATACAATTATACAAAGCACACACGAAAAAGGGAAATTCAGACATAAATACTCTTTCCTTCCGTCCATTCTCGACATATATACTCCGTATTTTCTAAGAAAATATGAATTTTCAATTATTTTTTATAATCTTATACTCTCTCTGTTAATTAAAACTTGTCGTTTACTATTCATGTACGCTTTTTTTGAACAATAAAAACTATATAAAATATTAACATTTTTTTATATTTGTTTTTATAAATACATACTTAATTGTAATAAGTATGAAATTATTTTAAATAAATATTTAAAAAGTTAATATTTTATATAGTTTTTAACACTTAAAAAAACATGTGTGAATAGTAAAACGTCAAGTTTCAATTAATGGAGGGGGTATTTATTAATGAAATGAGGTTGAAGAGAGAGTTCAAACACCGAACCCCGAAAGACGAACTTTGTATAAAATGTTTTAAGACAAGTTTTACAGATGATTCAAATACAAAACAAAGTAAGGAAATGAAAAACGATTAGCCTCAACTAGGACAGTAGTCACCAATGATAGAACTAAATGGGCGATCGAGCTTCAAATCTCACAATCTCTCAAAATCACAGTGTTTGGATGTGAAAGGAGCTCTACCTATGCTGAAGGGATCAAGGGAATCGGAAACTCTAGCAAAGCTCAAGAGACAAAGGAGTAAGGTCGGAAGCAGCATTCAGAATACTCTCTCTCTCTCTCTCTCTCTCTCTCTCTCTCTTAGTCGGTGTTTAGGGTTTGCGACCCTTATAAAGCCGAGCTGAGGTAAGACGACGTTGATGAATTACATACGGTCTGAGCTTGCTGCTTGGGCTGGACTGAGATCAGCCCAATCCAATACAATCAGATCTGAAATGCACATATTATACATACATACATTTTCCCTAATTAAGTACACAAACACTAGAATTACATAAGAGGCGCCACTTAAAGAAGATGACCCTAACAATTGCCCTCCTAATTTTATGTTTACGCATATCGTAAAACTGCCTTATTGAAATGTGAACTTGATTTACTCATTTTCTATCATCGGCTAGACATATTCCTTCTCAACATCAGTTGGGCTTGATCAAGTGCAGAAACTGCAAAAGATAAACTTATCACTGGTTACAATCTTAGTATCAAAATCTACAATGTTGATTTTGCCATCAATCTTTTTGACAAGAAGAAGGTTCTTAGCTACTAAAACACGAATGAAATGGTATCTAACGTCAGTGTGCTTAGTCCTTTAATGGTAGACAGGCTCTTTGCACAGGTATAATGCACTATGGCTATCCATGTGCAATACTGACTTATAGGGTTTCCTTTTCACCTCTTTAAGTATATTATGGAGCCAAATTGCTTACTTGGAAGCTTCAGTTGTAGTCATGTACTCAGCCTCAGTGAATGGGAGAGCAACAATTGGTTGTAGTCGTGCCTTTCAGGATATGCAAATCCCACACCAGGTATACATAAAGGAGGTGGTGGATTTCCTATTATCCTTGTTACTTGCATAGTTAGAATTCACATAACCAAAGAGCTTAGAGGGAAAAGTGTGCAAACCATAGACCAGACAAATGTCCAGTGTTCCTGCAATATATCACAAGAGAAACTTCATTGTAGTCCAATGTTTCTCTGAAAGATTGGACATGTACCTGCTGAGGACACTAACTGCAAAGGCAAGGTCAAGTCTAGTACAAATCATTGCATACATAACAGATCCCACTACAACATCATAAAGTACATTTCTCATATAGTCTTCCTCATCCTTCCTTCGTGGCACCTCAGTCTTTGTGAGATTAAGGTTCCCTCCTAAGGGTATAGGAGCAGGCTTGACATTAATGAAATTGAACCTCTCAAGGACTTTGGTGAGGTACTCCTTTTGTAATTAGAATATTTGATGTTTTGCTCTATCTCTAGAGATCGTTATGCCAAGAATTTTCCGGGCAGGACCCAGATCCTTCATGTCAAAAGATTTTTGGAGTGAAGCCTTGACATCAGATATTTTGGCCTTAGACTTACAGATTATGAGAATGTCATCGACCTACAGCAAGATATACAAGGTAGACACAAACTTAGCACCGAGCAAGTACAAACAAGGATAATAGCTACTGATTTTAAAGCCAAGTTTAATCATACAATTATCAATTTTTTTGTTCCACTGCCTAGGGGACTATTTCAAACCGTACAAAGATTTCTTAAGCAAGCAAACATGACCAAGTTTAGACTTGTCCACAAATCCTTTAGGTTGTCTCATATAGATTTGTTCATCTAAATCACCATGAAGGAAGGCAGTTTTAACGTCCATTGGCTCAATTTCATAATTATAAACAGCAACAACAACAACAACAACAAGCAATAATCTCAGTGTTTTATACTTAACAACAGGTGCAGAAACGTCATTGTAATTAATCCCAGGTTTCTGTGTGAAACCCTTGGCTACCAACCTTGCCTTGTAGCTAGGTTGGTCACCTGGTTTCACACTGTTCTTGAGATTATAAACCCATTTACAACCACTTAACATGGCCTTGTTTGGTTTAGGAACAAGTATTCAGGTTTTATTATCGTGGAATTTATTTCCTCTTCCATAGCAAGCAACCATTTATCATAGTTAGCACATTTCATGGCATGTTCATACAATGCATGAGTATAAGCATCAACAACCTCAGTAATCACAAAACCAATTGTTCTACCTTATTAGAAAAATATTTCCTATTTGGAATTTTAACCCTAGATGATCTACCTCTTGTTATCTGATAATTGGTCAAGTCTGGTCCTTCATCAAAATTATCATGCTCATGATCAGTTTCAGTAGAAGCATCAGAAAGAGAAGCATCAATATGAGGAAGAGGATCAACAAATTCATCATCGTCATCAGAGCAAGGGGTAGAAGTAGAATCAGAAGAATGAGAGTTAGGTTGAGAGGTAGATGAGCTTCCCCCCACTTGATTGGTGAGGTACATCTTTAGTGCTTGAATTAGAGCCATGGTGCTCATAATTATTGGTGCCAAAGCTACTGCTGGATGTAGAGTCAGAGGACCCATGAGGGATTCCAGAGTCAAATTTATTATCAGAAGCCCCACCTTGAGAGGTGGGAACATAGATGAGCATAGGCAGTGCATCCAAAAGGTCTGAAGTGTGTAAGGTTTGGGTTAGTTCTATACCATACCTCATAAGGGGTCTTGAAACCAATGGCAACTAAGGGTGATATGTTGATCAAATAAGCGCCAATGGTAACAGCTCCCCCCCCCCCCACCCCCACAGAAATGGTTTCATACCAGAGCTAATGAGCATACACAGTGTTTTTTCAAGCAGTGTCATCATGTTCATTCTCTCGACTGTGGCATTCCGTTAAGGATTGTCTCGAACAGTAGGATGCCTTATAATACCATGGCCATTACAGAAATCATCAAATAATTTATTACAGAACTCGAGTCCATTATCTGTTCAAAGGCATCTCAATTTAAAAGCAGTTTAACCCTTAGTTTTTATTTTCCAAACTTTAAAACCCTCAAAAGTGTCACTTTTAGCTTTTAGCAAGTGCATCCAAACCTTCTTAAAAGGGTGATCTATTAGTGAAATGAAGTACTTCCTTCCACCAATAGTATCAACCATACCTGGGCAGGTCCCCATAGGTTTGTATGCACATAATCTAAAGGCCTCTTGGCAATAAAATCAGATTTTTTAAAACATTATTTTGCATGTTTACCAAAAAAAATACAACTCTCATAGTTTTTCAAATACGAGGGTTTGCCTTCAAAGAGTCCTAGTTTAAACAAATCATGAAGACATTTGTTCCCTATATGTCCTAATTTAGCATGCCAAACCATAGTATCGTTCATGCTCATGGATGCAGAAACAAATGACTCAGCAGATAAGGACACACCATGCAGCATAGGATTTCCAATGATATGATAAAGACCATGCATGATTCTTAACGCTTTTGATGAGAATCTTACCATTCCTAGAAACAATTCTAATTCCCCTTTTATTGTTAATACCATAGTCAAGGTCATTACATATATATAGATTCAGACAATAAGTTTCTCTTTATATCAGGTGCCCACCTAACCTGTTGAAGGACCCTAACCACCCCATGATGCATTTTAAAAGGAATGTTGTCTATGCCTCTAATAGCAAGTTCAATGATCACCAAGTCTAACCAAACCACCAACAGATTCATCAAGATAATCAAAGTAATGCTTATGGGGAGTAGCATGTATAGTATAACCAGAGTCAAGCAACCATGTATCATATGAATCATCACAGGGAAACATAAGCAATTCATTAGAATAAAACAAGCTAGAATCAAGCACAACAGAAGTACAATTTTGCAATTTCTTTTGTTCAGCATCCATTTTCTTATGATAATCAGAAATTAAATGGTTGTTTTTCTTGCAATAGGTACATTGCTTCTTTTTTTTTAAATTCAGAAGACTTATCCTTATCCTTTTTCTTGTTTCTTTTGTTTTTGCTTTTGTTGCTACCCTTAGAAATTAACACATCATGTTTAGAGTTAGGCTTTTCAAATTTGTAACCTTTAATTTTAAACACCTTAACAATCTCATTTTTCTATGTAATAGCCTCAACTATCATTTTCTTAGTCAAAGACTCATTACTAAACTGAATAACATCCTTAAATGTATCAAATTGAGAAGGAAAAGCGTTCAACAGAATAACAGCTTGGTGGGTGTCATTAATTTTATCATCACATATTTCAAGTTCTTGTATCATGCGAAGAAATTTATCCAAATTATCATCAAGAGACACAAAGATATCCATTTTAAAAGTAAATATGCGACACAATAAAAAGATTCTACTAGACAAAGTTTTAACTTTTAATCTGATAAAGATCCTACAATTTCTTCCATAAAAGTATGGAAGTATCACAGTCTACTACCTGTTTGGCTACCTCATTAGATATTCGGATCATAATCTCACTGTGAGCAATGAGATCTAAGTCCTTCTTAGCTTCTGCAATCATCTCTCATGAAAAATCATTGATGACAGCCTTCCAACATTTTTCTTTGATCAATATCGTCGTCATTTTGACTTGTCACATTGCAAAGTCAGTCATCCCATGAAAGAGTTTGATATGGTATATATGTGTTATCAGACATGAGAACGAAAAAGAGTACCTAAGAAAATAGCAAACAAATTAGTAGATATCAAACGAAAGTGAGCACTCAAACCCTACAGCTTGTGAGCTAAGAGTTTGAATCTCATATTCTCAGTGAGATATGAGAAAGCAATGAACATTCAAATCCTACATCATGCAAGCTAATTAAGGATTTGAATCTTAGTTGTGTACGGACGATCGCAGCTCAAACAGACAAAGGAATGTGAGCTTAGATCTCTTAACGTCACAAGTGGAAATGAAGGAGACTGGTAGGGGAGTCGTAGGAGGAAAGAGATCCTCAACGACTTCTTGCTATATCTCTGGTGTTGTTCGAATCTGAGTCACAAAGGCTGAGATCCAAGCTAACAAACCCGAGACTTTTGAATTTCTCAAAACCCTAGATCCGGAGTTCCCAGAAAACACTCAAAATCGATAGATCTGAGCAAGATCATGAGAGCTAAGCTTCACATAACTACCACAGATCTAAAGGATTTTGAAGAAGAACTCAAAACCTTTTGTAGATCTGGAGTTGCCGAGTATGAAGATCCTCGAAAACTTCAACAGATATGGGTTTTTAGAACCAGATGCAAAGGGGTATTTTGGGATTATGAAATTAGTATAGGCATTTACTTAATAACCAAACAAAAATGGACATTTACCTAATTACACTTTGTAAATGGATATTTCACCAAAATTTTCCACTCATTTGGGGTGTTTGATCAACTCGAGTTATTTCAATACAATTTGTATTATTTTTTAAAAATTATTTTTTGTTAAAAAAATAAAAGAGAATTATTTTGGTGTACTTTTTTTTTTTTTAAACGGAAAAAATTTGACCATAGAGCTGAGCTCTATCAGCCAAGAGCATCCTTGTGGATGAGACTACGCAACAGAGAGTCATCAGGAGTCCAGATTCCGTAGAAGAATGGAGTGATACGGGACAAGCGATCAGCTACCAAATTTGCCTCACGGAAGACATGACGAATCTCAACAGAACCAAAAAAGCCCAGCGAGACTAGACTGTCCGAGACAATCATTTCAGAGTCTCCAGTAGGCTTACCTTTCATACTTTTTATTATTGTTAGGTTGTCTCCTTCAATAATAAGGTTTGTTATTTTTAGTTCTATTGCAGCCCGAAGTCCCTTCGAGAGACCAAAACTTTCACAGCCACTGACAGTTTTGGTTGCTGATGGTCCATTACCAGAGAAAATCGGGGATCCTTCGGAATCACGAATGATAAATCCAAACGAGCCCAAACTATCTGTGGAGAGCGAACCATCAAAATTTAGTTTATGAGTTCCAATTGGAGGAGGTTCCCAGTTGGTTCTCTTTCTCTTTGATATTGATCTTTGTTTCTCCTCTCTTGGTGGTTTGCTTTTGTCAATTTTGCAGTAGTCCGGGCAGTTTAAATTTGCAGTCTTCCAGACATATCTTTGTTCCCTTATAAAAGATAATATGCGTCTTATGTCCGGGTTTATATTTTCAAAAAGTGTTTTGTTTCTGAAGTACCAGATACCCCACCAAGCAAAGGCGAGATCTTCAAAGCTGTTTGTTCCTATCATATTTTTTATTTCCAAAAGAGTAGTGTTCAAGTGCTTATCTTTTGTGAAGCAACCATTTATTTTCCAAAACGTTACCGGGTTATTTGCAATTAGGGTTTCCCTCGTAATCAGACAGTTCCAAAGAAGATGGTTTAGATCTTCATAGCAAGAGTCACAGTGAGGACAGTTTGTCGAAATCCCAAGGTGTCGAGAAGCTAGTCTGACAGAGGTGGGCACTCCGTTCTTCAGGATTTTCCACAGGAATGTTTTTATTTTCGGTGGGATATCAAGTCCCCATACCCAATTTGCATTTGATGTTTCATGCTTCTTGTGGTTGTGTATCATATCGATTGCAGACTTGGTGCTGAACCAGCCATTCTTGCTCCATTTCCAATAAATCCTATCAACATGGATGTGTTGTGGTACTGGTATCGTTTTGATAGTTTTAATTAGGTTGTTTGGAATTATGTTTTGTAAGTCTGCGTGTGGTTTATTTTGGTTCCATGTTTTGTCTTCGTTGAGAAAATATTTTATGTTGATTGTATCGTCTATATGTTGATTTCCTAAGATAGCTGAAATAATCGGTGTTTGGCCTAACCATTGGTCTTGCCAGAACTTAATAGAGGCCCCGTCTCCAATAGACCAATTTAGTCCTTGTTTAAACAACGGTATTAATTTTATTAACTGAGTCCATTGCCAGGAAGAGGTACCCTGCTTTTGATATGTGAGTATGTTTTGGTTTTTAATGTACTTTTCTTTGATTAGTTTGACCCATGGGCTAGTTGGTTCCGCTAGTAGTTTCCACAGTAATTTCATCTGAAGTGCAAAATTCATATCCTCGGAGCTACGCAGCCCTAGTCCTCCATTTTCCTTTGTTTTGCAAACCTCATACCAACCGATGAGGGGTTTATGGTTGGGTCCTTTGTTCCAGAGGAAGTTTTGGTTGATCTTATCAAGCTCCGTATGGACTGATTTTGGTAGCATAAAGCATTGCATTATGTGTAGAGGCTTGGCTGATAGTGTTGTTTTGATTAGAGTACAACGGCCAGCTTGAGAGAGGCAATTCGTCTTCCATCTGTGGAGTTCTGATTTGGTGTTTGTTAGAAGTTCCGTAAATTCTTCCTTTTTCATTCTTCCTTCGATTAGGGGGCAGCCCAAATATGTACCCATTTTGGGGGTGTGTGCTATTTCTAGCTCGTTTCTAATTAGGTTTTTTTGTGTGGCTGTTACGTTTTTGGATGCTTGGAATTGGGATTTATGCCTATTTACCTTTTGTCCAGAAATTCCAGTCAACCATATCGAATGCTTTTTCCAAATCAAGTTTAACAGCCATCCAACCAGATTTTCCATTTTTCCTTGAGAAGGAGTGGAAGACTTCATTTGCAATTAGGATGTTATCTTGTATTGATCTGCCTGAAGAGAATGCGCTTTGTAGTGGATTGGTTACTTTGGGGATTACCCTTTTGAGTCTTGAAGCTAGAATTTTGGATATAATTTTATATGTTGTTGTGCAGAGACTAATAGGCCTATAGTGAGATGTTGTGGTTGGGTTGTCTATCTTTGGGATTAGTGCTATGAACGTATGGTTTGTTTGTTTCAAGATCCTACCACTTAGAAAGAAACTTTTAACTGCTTTAATGACAGATGGTTCCACGATATGCCAGTACTTTTTGAAGAAACCAGCTGGGAAACCATCTGGGCCTGGTGATTTGTCGTTGGCTAAGCTGAAGACTGCATTTTTAATTTCAGAGTTCGTGACTTGGCGAGTAAGCCATTCATTATCTTCATTTGTGATTTCATTCCCTATATGGTGGAGTAGGTTGTTTTGTGGCTAATGTCTGGCCTGTTGCGTAAATCTTTGGCTAAAATCGTGCTTAATGAGGATTCTAATATCTTCTTCGTTGGTAAATGTTATACCCGCCGTGGTTTGTAGGTGGTTTATTATGTTTCTATTTCGTCTACCTGTTGCTATTTTATGAAAATATTTAGTGTTGGCGTCTATGGATTTTATGTGCATTCTTTTCGCCCTTTGTCCCCAATATTTCCGTTGAAAGGAAAGGAGGGATGTATGCTTTGAAGTGAGTCTTTTGATTTTGTTATCTAGGTTTTGGTTGTAAGCGTTGCAGAGTTTCTTTTGTGATTCTAGCAGATCCATTTCTGTTTGCTTGATTTCGCGGAAAACATTTCCGAATGTTACTTTGCTCCAGACCTTGCTTTTTCTTTTGACCTCTTGAAGTTTTTTTTGTTAGTTTGAACATTTTCGAGCCAGGGGTGTCTAATCTCAATGCAGATCGCACTACAGATTCGTAGTCCGATCTCGTTGTCCATGCCATTTCAATTTTGAAGGGTTGCAATTTTGGTCTGCGGTTGTCCATGAGGTCTAAAGTGATCTGTGCGTTGTCTGACTTAAGAAAAGCATGGTTCTTTGTACTAAGATTCGGGAATTGCTTTAGGATAGGGTGGCTAACCATAGCGCGGTTTAGCTTTTCAAATATGTTGTCAATGCCATGTTCACTTTTTCTCCAAGTGTAATCATTCCCGCTAGTTGGGGAATCTACCAGGTTGAAACTTCTGATGGTGTCTTGTAGTCTTGCAAATCTATTAGCTGATGGGATCCTACCTCCTAGCTTGTTGCTAGATTCTAAAATTTCGTTAAGGTCTCCTATAACAATCAGTGAATCCTTAGCGCTGCGAATATAGTCAGAGAGTGAGGTCCAGAAGTCGTTTTTTTCCTTTGCATAAGGGGTTGCATAAACAAATAAAATTTCTACATCAATTTTAAGAGCCGTGTTTATATAGTCTGCTTGAATAATGCGGTCCATCGATGTTCTAACTGTGAAGGTTTAATTGTGGAATTGGGATTCTTTCCAAAGAAGACAAAGGCCACCCGCTAGGCCATTGGATGGGATAAAGTGCATTCTGTCAAATCCTGGTTTCCTCCAGCAATTGTCTGGCGGAGGGTTTGTTAATTTTGTTTCCGCCAGCATTAAGATTTTTATGTGATCTGCTTTGGTTGTGGCTTCAATGTGGATCCAAACGTTCTTTCTGCTAAGGCCTCTTATATTCCAAAAGCTAAACTTCATTTAAACCTTTTTGGGGAAAATTGTAGTTTTTCTGGCTGATAGCCTTGTTTATAGGAGTAGTGAGCCTCCAATTATTTTTGGTTTTTGTTTGTTTATGGTTTGTGTTGTTTGTTTCGTCTATCATTGCGAGTATGTGTGTAATCTCTACTCTGAGTGCCGCTATACTTAAAGGAGTTTTGTTATGGTTGTGTTTAAATATGCATATGTGTGATGATGTCTCATTCGTATAGTTGTTAATCTGCAAATCTTGCTTAATGGTTTCACCTTGAGAAGAAAGCGGATGATTCCCAAGACCACAGTAGTGGTTTTGGATTGGGCATGAGTCATTATTATAAATAGTATTCAAGACAGATTCTAAGTAAGTAATCACACTTATCAGTCCGTAGAAGTCTTTTGAATGATAATAATGATTGTTTCTTACATAAAACGTGCGATAATGGTTTTGTAAATAAGTATCCATCATATAGCATGCTGAATTAAAGTAGTAAGGATCATATTGTTTGTTGCGTCCAGGTTTGAAGTATGGTTTAAAATCCAGATTGGGTAAACCTTCCCAAGTACAGTTAACGTCTAAAACTTTAAAGATGGCAAGAGGACGCTCACTCAAGCTTTGATGTGATTTAGTGCAGCCGTCTTTGATGTAGATAGCCTGGATCAAGATCAGAAGCGTTGAGATCATTTGTGTGAGTATTCCATGAGTTTGAAACCCCAAGCCAACATAGCAAGGACCATGAGACCAGCCAAGCCGAGGACGAGTCTGCAAATTGTGTAAAAAAAATTTTTGCTCGAGGGAATGACTCCCTCGAGCATGATTAGTATGATGATATATAGTATATTCATATATAAAGATGAACAAATATGTTTGATTAATAGTAACAGAATTTTTGCTCGAGTTTAGTTTAAGGTGATGTGGTAATATGGCAAAGCATGTTCTAAGCAGATAGCAAGTGCATTGAGATAGAGTTTGTAAGCAGCAGTAAGAGGCAGATAGGGAGCAAGCAATTATGAACCTTGATGACAGCTCATAATGATGGATGTTAAGGTGTTCATTCAGGTAGTGACTAACATTAAATTGAGAGTCTGCATTAAAGTTTCGATTGTCATTATTATTGAAGTTATTGTGGTTGTGAGACTATTTTGTTAAAAAGGAATTATAGATCTTATTAATAAGAGGCAATGAGAGCATACTCTTGTGAAATTCAAATAAATAACATAGGTTCTGTTTAGTAACCGGAGAGAGTATGCTAGCAGTTGTAATAGCACAAAGTGTTGACAAGAGGGAGTCACTAGGGTCATTGAACCAACAACAAGGAGTATACAAGTAAAGATAGATTATCAAAAGCCAATACCTAGAGTATGATTTATTGGTAAGACATAGGAAATTTATGATATGGCAAAACCATTTGTTTAACAGCAAGGAGTATACAAGTAAAGATAGATTAACAAATGCTATAACCATTTGTTATTGATATGGCAAAACCATTTGTTATGGTTGGAGCTATGATACCAGTTTCCTTGCTTAGTAAAAGTAGTGTTTATAGTGGCATTGATAGTGCTGTGATGGTGGTATGCCAAGGTCGTGGTGTGTGGGTTTTGTGACATTATAAGAGATAAAAGAGAAATTTGGTTAGCAAAGTACCATAGATACATTTTTAGATAGCAGAGAATTTTGTGATGTAGGTTTTGATTCATAGACAAGGATAAAGTAAATTGACAAGTAATGTATTTATAAATGTAATTATACAGATATGGGTGGTTGGTTATAGCATTTATAGAGTGATGCTGCAGTTTAAGGTAATGCGTTATCATAGTCAAGCAAGTAACTAGTAAATAGAGTATAGGCCTGCACTGGTATGAGGATCCTAGACAGCAGTAATAGATAACCAGAGAATGTGCTACAGGGCATTTTAGCAAGAAGTCTCCAAGGCAGATGACAATGCACATATTCAGGTAGTAATTTAAATCATAATTTGATACATCACTAAAGTTGTTATTTAAAGCAGTGGTGAAGCAGTTGTAGTTTTTTGACACTCCTGATTGGGATAATTTTAAGATCTTATTAGTAAGAATTTGTAAAATTATGCTCAGCCATGACCAGTGATCATAACATGGGTTTTGTTTTATGGTTGGAGCTATGATACCAGAAGAAGCAGAAGCATAATTGTAAAAAAATGGGTGACCTCTGAGATCCCAAGGCCCACAGTAGATAATGCTGAGAAGGAGGGATACAGAGGCTGTGTAGTACTGATTTCGCGGCATTCTTATGAAAGGTAAGAGTGAAAGCTGAATAGCAAAGAGCCGTAAGAAGACCATTAGATAATAATGAAGTTCATATTCTAACTTATGGTTCTTAGATAAAGAAAGAATAATATGATAAATGCTACTTTTACATATATAGTTATTCAGAATTGTTTGGCTGTTGTCAATATATTCAGTGTATTGATGCAGTTTATGGCAATGAATTAGCATAACTGATAATGTTTCAAGCATAGAGAACAAGTCCTTGTTCTGAGATAGAGTTATTGGACAGCAGCAAGAGAGATATAGAGAATTAGCAAGAAGATAATCTAGTAATGGAACTTTAAGGTAGCTGTCAAAGCACATTATCCAAAGAGAGTAAAATTTAAAATAATGTGCAGCACTATAGTTATGATAATAACTTATGGTGTAGTTGTTGCTTTGTATCCAGCAACTAATAAAGCATAACTAGAGATAGCTAAATATATGCCAATATATAGTAGGAGATATATTATATAGGTAAAGATATAGCCGGTGCCTAGTAGAATGTTTTTGTTTTATGGCATATAGGAGATCTAAGTTATATATTTTATAATTTAGGTGCTTGTGAGTTTTTAATCTACTTTGAGGCAGAAGTACAGAAGGTTCTAATGTTAAATTACTGTACTTATTATGACAGTTAGGTTTAGAATAGCTAGAGTGTGGATTTTGTTTTTCAACATAAAAGTTTTGTAAGAACTCATCAAGGTTAAGGTGCCAGGCTCCATGTTTAGGAGAGTTCAGGTTTAAGGTAAGGGTGGCAGTGCATTGATGATATCCTACTAGTGTCAAGTAATTAAAAATTTGATGGCAATTTATGAGTAATAAGGTTGAAATCTGGTTAGAGATAAACCAAAAAAACATGTTGAGATAGTCTAGAAGATCATAATATAGATTTTGATTCATTAACAGGGGCAGAGTACAAGCATTAGGATCAACTTGAGAAAGAAACATGAAGGCTCAAGAGATCCAAAACCAATAGTTTACAAGGATAGATAATTTGAAAATAACCAAATACAAAGCGGCTCTAGGTTTGCCAAAGTACAAATCAAGTTTTTGCCAAAAAATAGGGCTTGAGTTCTTTTCAAAAGTTAGTGGATTATTCTCAAAAGGTGATGGAGATAGACTGAGATCATCACAGCAGACCCATAGGTCAGGTCTTGGTAACCCATTGTTTGGCAAAAGCTTGTAATCCATTGATCAGTCAATGTTTTTGCCCCTCTTCAGGATGGAGCTAGCCGTGTCATCATCCGCACCCACAACCTTCCTTTTCAGAGAGCCAGAAGTAGAGGAATCCTTTAGTGGAGCTTCAGAGGTAGTGAGCATCTTCATCAGGGGTTCATCCAGCAAATAGTGCCCCTCATCGTAATCTCCACCAAGCAGGTCATCCTCTTCATAGTCATAGAGGAGACAAGGAAGGATTTCTGAGTTTACTTCGGCTCCAATCTCATTGAAGTCTTGTGGGTTAGGGAGAGGAAAGACAGCATCCATAGGATCATCATCAGAGGTTTTGTTGTTCTCATAGTCAGAAATCTCAATTGGTTCAGAGCTAGGAGGGTGCTCAGTAGTGAGTATGCCAGAGGCAGAGGGACCAGGAATGCCAACCCCCACAGGGCCAACACTGAAACCATCTACAGGCATCCAACCTGCAGGGTTACCAGTAAGGCCAGCCATGGAGGGAGGGATTCCTGGATGAGACAGCACAGCAGCAGTAGGCAATACAGAAGATGTAGTGTGAGCAGGGGTGTTAGGGAGGGTGCTTGTGTCAGTTGGGGACTTAGAACCAATGGACGAGTTTGAAGAATTTGAGATGGTCTCAAAAGCAATGGCCACTCCCCCTCTACCAGATAAGTAGGGTTTGTTGCCAAATGCATGGATGGGGTTAGGAAGCTTTAGAACTTTTCCTTTTTTTTCCCAATGGTAGCCCAGGCATCTCCCATAACAGGTTTGGGGATCATGTTGTTTTGCTTTTTGATTGTAACTTGAATTTTTTTTTGTTTAGGGACAAAGTTAGGACAGTGGTTGAAAATGTGGTCTTGACCCCCACAATTGCCACAACCCTCAGGGAATTCTTCAAACCATATGATGTGGGCAGACACCTCAAGCTGGTTGACAGGGATGAGGATTGTGTTAGACACGGGTAACGCAAGATCTAGGTTAATACAAATCCTAGCATATCTAGCACTGGGATCCACAGTTTGGTCAGTTTTGATTAGGGTACCAAATTTGTTTTTTTCCATGATAAGGGCTAAGGCTCCAGGCTTTTTGTATGCATCAGGAATTGAGGTGATTCTTACCCACATATCAATGGTAGAGGAGTTTTCAGTGATTGGATCAAAAGCATCTGACCATAGCCTCAAAATAATGAGTTGGCCATAGAAATGAAAAGGTCTTGCTTCCCAGATAATAAGAAGATTAGTTGGGTCAGTAAACCTTACCTCAAACCAATGGTTTGGAAGCTCAACAATTAGGAGATCACCAGATAGACCCTTCCAGTCGAAATTGAGTTTAGATTCAAGTTTCTAGAAATCTATGGGAGCACCAAAGGCTCTCCAATAGAGCCTGGCTTTGGTTGGAAAACGGTATTGTGGTTGGAACTGTTGTAATTGGGTGAAGAAAGAGCTTAAGTCCAGCTTTTCTTTTCCTTTGCCACTTTTCAGTGGCTTAGGAGCTTTTGGTTTCTTGTGGGTTTTTTTGGGTGTCGGTGGTTCCTCGGAGAGGACCCCCTTCCCTTTGGTTTTGTTTTTAATGGGTGTCGGTGGATCCTCTAAGAGAATCCCCTTCCCTTTATCGATTTTGTTTGACTCCATTGGAACAAGACAAAGTAAGCTTAAATACAGATAGTAGAATTCAAAGAGAACAGAGAAAGGAATGTTTGTAGCAGAGAAGAGCAGAAACAGAGAAGCAGTTGTGTGGATATTTAATGTTAGAGCATGGAAGCTTAAATAGAGGATGCAAGAGAGAGAGTAATTGAGTGAGTTCACACATCTAGAAGGCAACTGGAAATCCAAAAGAGAGGGGGTATTAGAGCCATACCTGCCAGAGGCGAGGGCAAAACCCTGGGGAACCATCAGATGTAGTAGGTGGTGATGGAGAAGGCAAATCCCGAAGGCCAGATCCGGATTGCCAAGCTTGCGAGGCCACAGAAGTCCACGCCGGTCAGAGGGCTCGTCCCATCGCATCCGACCTCTTGAGAGAGAGCCATTAGAAGAATGATTTCTTGAGAGAGCAATGATTGTTGCAGAGGCTACCCATCGATGAAATTGGGAGAGAGGGAAGCCAGAGGAAGCCCGAATTCCACACCACACTCCACCCCATCCTGATTTCCAGATTTTGTGCCAGATTCAGAAGGCTAAAGCCTTTGATTTGAATAAACTATGGTTGTTTTGGTTGATTGAAGGCTTGAGTGTCACTTCCGCAGTGAATTTCTCAGTGAATGCACTCGAGCTTTCGTCGAGATTTCTGAATCTAGGGTTTCTGGGTTGGGGATTTGGGAGAGGTAGGGTTGCACGCGTCAGCCCGTTCTTTTCAGCAAAAAGAGGGTTTTCTAATACCATGTTTTTAAATTATTTTGGTGTACTATATTGCGATAGTTGATTGTGTTAGGAATTTTATTTATTTATTTAAGGAATATAATTTGTTATGGCAACATAAAATATTATCACTAAGATAATCATAGTTGATTAAATTATAAGCTCATGAATGATTATTGTGGGGATATATATAAGTAGTGGGCAACGTAACATACATATGCATACATTCAATACAATGTATATAGTCGACATTGGAGCCAAGCCGGTGTGTACACAATTATTAATTTGTAGGTCCAAAATGTTCCGTTCTTTATTTAAAAAAAAAACGTTGATCGAGATATAACGGCTAAATGAGAATTAAATGGTGGAGGTGCATCTGCACATTCATCAATCATACACTTAAGTCCGCAGGAAACTTCAAGCTAAATTTTGATAAATTCACAATAACAAATAATTATAGATCCACATGAGCCATACTTCGAGATTGAGAATGACGACCAATATACATATAGACAATGATTCTCTTATCCTCTGGTAAGTTTATCCGGAGGTAAAAATATAATCTTCTTTTGGACAAAAAGTAAGTCAGACTAAAAAAAGAAATAAAAATAGATATAGTAGGGAAATAATTACTTGTAGCAAATAAAGTAACTTTGATCTTAATGAGAAATTAAAGCAAGGTAATCCTTCTCTCTCCAAACACTCCAACGATAATTTCAAATTTTAATCTCTATCTCTTCAAACAGTAGGAATTGGAGTTGGAACCGTTAGATTGCTCAATTGAAGGAGTCTTCTTAAGGAATCCGGTGACGATTGATCATCAAAGGTACTAGGATTTAGGGTTCCGACGTCAACTGCTCGAGATCGAAGAACCCGCAATCGATCGTTTTCCGATCGCTGAACTCGCCGGACACCGAAGGTGAGCGGTACATATATTATCCGATTGGATCTATATTAGTGAATAAGGGATTGTCGTTAATTTGCATTTTGAAACTAATTAGAGTGTAATTGTAGTTCGAACGCTAAATTAATTAGGATTTCGGATTTCTCTTGAAGATTTACCGATCATCCTCTTTTCTCAGCTACAATGAGCCAGAACAGGGATTTTGATCTTAACGTGGGATACGAATATGGGTCCGGCTCCGATGATTCGATCAATGGGTCAGGCCTGCTGGACTTGAACTTGGTCGAAATTTCGGATGATGACCGCAAACATTTCGTCGAACAGTGAAAACCACATCCAGGAAGACGGCGATCAAGGAGACGATGATGAAGGAGACGATGCTGAGCCTCACCAGATTTCCGATAACCAGAAAATGAATCCTCCCCATGTCGGGCTGATGTTGGAGCAGGAAGCAGATTTTATTTGGTTAATCCACGGATATGCGAGAGAAAATGGATTCATGGTAAGAATTTGGAGTTCGGAAAAGTTACCCCCCGCGGAAGGAGGCGATGGGAATACGGGCGACAGGTACAAGTCAGTTAGGATGGAATGTACAAAGGCGGGTAAGTTTGTGTCCAAGTCAAAAGACCCGAGCAAGGGATCCACTTCAACCATAACAGGTTGTAAGTTCAGGGTGAATGCTGTCTGTGATGGACCTGGTGTATGGAGGGTAACCACCATTGGGCTTGAGCATAACCACGAGTGTGATGCGGAGATTTCAAAATACCTTACATATTACAAATACATCACCGAAGGCAACAAGAAACGGATCTTGGATATGGATAGGGTCGGCGTACTAATAGCCAAGAACTTCACATGCTTTGAGGTTGCCAACGGGAGCCATGATAAAGTGGACTTCACTGAACGGGGCCTGGGGAACCTGGTTGCCAAAAACAGAAGCCGGCAAATGAAGAAAGGGGACTTTCTTGCAATGAGGGATCATTTCGATGCAATGGCTTCAACCAACTCGAACTTCTTCTACAGTTATGATGTGGACGAAGACAACAGATTGAAGAATGTGTTTTGGACTGACGGAAGGAGTAGGGCAGCGTATTTGGAATTTGGCGATGTCATCTCATTTGATACAACATACGTCTCAAACAGATACAAGATGCCATTTGCACCATTCATCGGGGTCAATAACCATGGGCAGAGCGTGCTGTTTGGGTGTGCCCTACTCGTCGGAGAGGAAACCGAGCACTTCGTGTGGTTGTTTAACACTTGGCTCAGCTGTATGTCTGGGAAGGCACCAACAGCAATCTTAACCGACCAAGCCCAATCCATTGTAAGCTACTGTATATATCTTGTATCTACATATGTAGTTAAAATAGTCTTATTTATCGATAATGTCCATTCATTTATTTTCAGACAATGCAGTGGCGCAAGTGTTTCCCAATGCTTCGCATCGTTGGTGCATATGGCACGTGATGCAGAATGCTAAAAAGCACTTGGGGAGCAACCCCAAATGGGATGCAATACTAAGTGCACTCCAAGATGCTCTACACGACTCCTTGAGTGAAGGGGAGTTCGAAGAGGCATGGGATGCGATGCTGGAGAAGTATGGTTTGCGTAACAACAAGTGGTTATGCAAGATGTACGAGAAGAGAAGGCGTTGGGTTCCTATATACTTCAAGAACAGCTTCTGGGCCGGGATGTCAAGCACCCAAAGGACTGAAGGTATGAACCATTTCTTCAAATCGTTCCTCAATATAATACTACGTTGAAGTTGTTCGTTGAGCAGTACGGTCTAGCATTATCGAAAAGGGTAAGGGAGGAGGAGATGTCGAACTTCACATCTATAAATAAGCCCCTCAGGTGCATGACCGACCATGTGTTTGAGCTCGTGTTCCAAGAGATGTACACTACTACAAAGTTCGAAGAATTTCAAGTTGAGGTGCGGAACCTCGTGTACGCCAATGCACTAAGGGTCGAAGACGATGTCAATGTGTGCACTTACGTCGTTACAGTAAAGTTGCCTTATTATCGTTGTACACGGTGCTACAAATACAGGGTTACCCTTCAAAAAGACAACACCGACGTACATTGTGAGTGCAAAAACTTTGAGTTCCGCGGGATATTGTGCACCCACATTTTGCGTGTCTTCAGCGAAGAGCAGGTGTATTACGTTCCGCAGAGGTATATTCTGGATCATTGGCGGAAGGACCTGCCCCAGGAACACTTGAAGGTTGCAGTCCCTTACTATAAGCTGATAGAAAAGAAGTCAGACGGGATGAAAGGGTATGGGGATATTCATGGTAAGGTGGAGAAAATCGTCGGATTGGCGATGTACGATGAGGATTTGTACAAGGTTGTGAAATCTGACCTCCAGGAATTGGAAGACACGGTCAAGGAGGCTGCGCTGGGGAAGAATCGCCTAATTTTTCACAACCTGGATGGCATTGGTAAAGTGTATGGGCAGCGAGTGGTGATCCCAACTGAAACGACCATGAACGACGACATGGATGTACCGGATAACGATCTATCCCCCGTGGTAGATCCACAAGACAGAAGGGGTACAAGCAAACATAGAACTAGGAGGTTAGGCTATAGAAGGCAAATTGGGCGGGAACGTACTGAGCGTCAACGCAGACAGGGTGGGCCAAGCAGCACTACGGAGAGCCATGCAGGTCCCAGCTATGGTATTCGCCAGCAAAACATGATGTCCATGCCTAACCCTCATCTTTATTACAATTCGGTACGTAACTGGGATTCCAATCATGCTTTCTTGTCAGATTCTTTTCATTGGCATCATACTTATGATCAACAATTCCCCTCTTCGTTGGTAGATGATGCATACACAAGCCATGCAGCACAGTGGCCTGGGCAACTATGGGTTTAGTCCATTACATGGTGCACGTGGTCTTCCTTTGAGGGTTACACAGGTGAGTGACAACATATTACTCTTCTCTAACTTCGGACTCTTTGGAACCACTTATCAATAAGGTATTTTTCTTATGCAGTGTTGTATGAGGAAATCGAGAATGCAAAACAATAAGTAAACAAAGTAAAGCAAACCGATCGAATCCCAGCAAATAATGTTCAAGACTCCCTCCAATGTAGTAAGAGAAAGTCAGGTTCGAATCCTCGAGGAAGCTGGTCAGCGGATCCTAGCCAGCAATGGAGTCTCACGAACAGAAGTCGACAACAGGTGCTAGATCTCGACTAGGGTTAGTCGACAGGAGATCAGACAGTCGAGCAGAGCGTAGCAGTCACAGGTTACTGGTGGTCGATATCGACAAGGTCTACTCGATATCGAGTAGCCTTCGTCGATGTCGAGTTGGTCTTGGTCGAGTACCTGCACAGGAGAAGCTACGGCGACCTTGGTCGAATATCAGTTGGTCGAGATCGAGTAGTTCTAGTCGGTCTCGACGAGGGCAGTAAGTAAAACGAAACTTAAAGAAAGTAAAAACAAATGCTTTGGGATTTTGGACTAAACTTTTATGTAAAAAGACTTCCAAGATTGGGGTTTGCAGCGACAATAACCAAGCATGCATAAGGTAGAATCAAACAGATAATCATGTGATTTGCATTAAAGGATAAGCTTTCGCCTTTTCCAACAATTAGACAACTCTCTCAAGAAACCCTAATTGTCTCTACCGATTTTATTTTATAATCCAAGTTGTTAGCATTGATCTCCATTAGATGGGCAATAAACACATAAACAAGTAGGAAAATGCTCAAAACATGATAAAGGTCGGATCTTTACCTCAAATATGCATGGCTATCGTCGGGCTCGCCCCAATCCTAGAAGTGGGTGGACTACTCACGCTTCATTGCAAACTCAGACATCATCGATTGAAAGGAAATAACTTGCATTAAACTATATTCCAAGACTTTACAATCCCGGCAATCCAACTCTCGTCGAATGCCAAAACCCTAAAACCTTCGAATTCCTAAACTGTCTCTGTGGAACTCCTTGTCTTCTCTGAAATTGAATTAATAAAACTGAGCCCCATGAGCTTTATTTATAGGCGTCTAATCCTTGATACTCAAGGATAGAATATCTATATCTATATCTAAAATTATATCTAAAACCTTAATGATAAATAAAAGACATAACATAATTAAATCCAAAATAGGAAAATATATCTAATGTCTTCCATGGATAGATCTTCTTCTCTTCATGATGTGTCTTGATAGATTAGGATAGAATCGGCAATCTTCGAGCCCAAGCAAAGCCAAACCGAGTAGAATTCGTCAAGTCGAGCAACATGGCTTCTGGAAGCGTCGTCGACCTCGACAAGGCTCTTGTCGATCTCGAGTAGAAATCTTGGTCGACTGGCTTGGCTCCTCGTCTCGGCTAGCTGGCCCTCGACAGACTCGGACATGGCTCCTGGCGCTCGTCGATCTCGAGTAGCCCTAGTCGACCTCGAGTAGAAAAGTTCTGTCGACTAGATCTTCTCGGGTAGGTGTGCTCGACAAGCTCGGATCTGGACTCGGTGCTCGTCGATCTCGACCAAGTCTTGTCGAGATCGAGTAGGGTGTGGTCGAAGATGGCTCTCTG
The DNA here is from genome assembly GCA_037127255.1 of Persicaria tinctoria. NCBI lineage: Eukaryota > Viridiplantae > Streptophyta > Magnoliopsida > Caryophyllales > Polygonaceae > Persicaria > Persicaria tinctoria. The sequence continues at coordinate 28,722,405 of JBANSL010000009.1, forward strand.
GTGGTGTCGAGGACTTCTCCTCGGCTTGGACTCGAACAAGGTCTTGGTGGCTCGTCGATCTCGACCAAGTTTTGTCGAGATCGAGTAGAGATGTGCTCGGCGTCTTCGCCCTCGGCTTCTCGATCAGCTCTTCTCCTTGTCGACTCCGGGTGTAGCACTGGGCTTCGTCGATCTCGACCAGGTCTTGTCGAGATCGAGTTGGGTTCCGGAGCTTGGTTGGTCTGGCTCTCGGTGTTGCTCCTAGTCGACAAGGCAGTGCTCGGACATGCTCGTCGAAATCGAGTAAGGTATACTCGAGATCGAGTAGCCTGGGTTCTTTGCTCGATTCGACTGGTTCCGCTGCTTCTTTGACCTTGGACTTCTGTAGTGGATTTCCAAGCTTTTCCGACCTTCCTTAGAATTGTTGTAAAATGCCTCGAATTCTGCGAATTTAAACAGAAACTGGTGTAGATTCCATAATTTGGCAAATAAACACAAACTACATAGATTCTGTACTTTCTTAGCCCAAATGCATGAAATGTATGCAGAAATCGATATAAACTTAAGTGTAAAACATGGCAGAATCAGTTCACAACATGCAGCTATCCCAAACACACGTCGGGATCTTCGTAGAGATGTGCTCGGCGTCTTCGTCCTCGGCTTCTCGATCAGCTCTTCTCCTTGTGGACTCCGGGTGTAGCACTGGGCTTCGTCGATCTCGACCAGGTCTTGTCGAGATCGAGTTGGGTTCCGGAGCTTGGTTGGTCTGGCTCTCGACGTTGCTCCTAGTCGACAAGGCAGTGCTCGGACATGCTCGTCGAGATCGAGTAAGGTCTACTCGAGATCGAGTAGCCTGGGTTCTTTGCTCGATTCGACTGGTTCCGCTGCTTCTTTGACCTTGGACTTCTGTAGTGGATTTCCATGCTTTTCCGACCTTCCTTAGAATTGTTGTAAAATGCCTCGAATTCTGCGAATTTAAACAGAAACTGGTGTAGATTCCATAATTTAGCAAATAAACACAAACTACATAGATTCTGTACTTTCTTAGCCCAAATGCATGAAATGTATGCAGAAATCGATATAAACTTAAGTGTAAAACATGGCAGAATCAGTTCACAACAAACACCCCATACTTAAGCTTGCTTGTCCTCAAGCAATACTTTTATTTGTCATTCAGGGGAAGAATTCAAAACTCTCAACATATCAGATTCATTCTCATATAACCCTGCAATCAATTACCATCCTCGAAAAGGTACTAGTGCCACAGATCCATGCATGTGCAATTATACAAAAGCAATATCTACTCACAAAAGGAGGGTTATGCAAAAATAATTTATGTGACAAAGCATTGATAATCAAGAGGACTTTAATTTAAGCTCAATAAGGAGTAGATTGGTAAAAGGCAAAAGGTCGACAATTTTTGGCAATGTGGTGCTAATGATCCGGGGAAATGGAGTATTTCCAAACTGAATTTCCACATTTTTTTCTCCATAAGATTCATCACCTTTCATAATGCTTTTATCAATAATAATGCTTTTACCTCTCTAACCTCAGCACTACCTTCTCGCGAGTCGCAAACATGGGTGTCATGAATGGCCCCGGATAATTAGTGCTTTGGACTCCTCACAATGTGTCCCATCTCTCCAAACTATTATCTCAAAGAGCAGGGTCAATCTACCTTTATCTCCTGAGGTGATTGGATTTTCTTTCACTCATTAAATTTTCCATATATTTCAAATAATTTCCCACCAAACTCCAATAATGATAATTATCAACATAAACACCATATGATAATCTCCATAATGTAACATCATTCTCAACATAATCCCCGGATAGGGTAAAGAATGGAAAATATTTAGATCATGTGGAGCAATAATTGAAATAAGGCATAATATGGCTTTTGTGTAATGCATAAGCATAGGTAAGGCTAGAATTATAACAATATGAGCATTATATGGAAATATAAAGTCCTCCATCCTCTTATCATGCAACATGTCAAAAGTAACATCAAATTTACCTCCTTTCATGGTTTTCAATAAAATAATGCACATCATTTTTACTTCCCTTTACTAGGCAATTTCATGCTATATCTCTAATGAATCCAATTTTGCATCGTCGAGTTCAATATAGCTTCCATGACATTATTTCAAAATTTTCAATGGGGGTCATTTTTCTCAAAATTTTGGAAAACATGCATATATGCACATAAATCAATAATGTATTCCAAAATAGCCATGTAGCAATTCAAAGCAATAAATTCTAAATATGCACAAAATATGTCAAATATGGTCAATATGCATGAAGCAAGCCCTTCCCCCACCCCATACATAAACATTACAGTGTCCTCACTGTACAAAATCAATTAAAAACAAGAGTAAAGGAAGGAACTCACATGATAGTGTATCGAGGAAGCTGAATCAGTGTGTGTCGAGTAGGTGGCTAGTCGATATCGAGTACGGTCTACTCGATCTCGAGTAGGTGGCTAGTCGATATCGATTACGGTCTACTCGATCTCGAGTAGGCTGCTCTGCGTCTGGTGGATTCTGAAGTCGAGGAGCTCTGGTGGCTTGTCGATGTCGAGTACGTCTACTCGAGATCTAGTGTCTGGGCTGCTCCTCCTTGTCGTCGTCGACTTGGCCTTCGTCGATTGTGACTGGTTTTCAGGGACTTCTTCCTTCCACCTTTCGCGATCCTTATATGCTTGCCGATCAAAAAGTATTAGATTCCACAAAAACAAGACTATCCACTTAAATAATTCTAAAACATAAAAACAAAAACAAAAACCAAAAAGTCCAAATAAATTCATAAAGTTTATATACACGTACGCTCTAGATTTTAGAGTCGCTAGGCGGACTTCACCGTTTGCGCTCAAGGACCAGTAGTGTGGGGCCCGCTCATGTGTTGTGAGCCTAATTTGCCATGTTTTACACTTAATTTTATATCGATTTCTGCATACATTGCATACATTTGGGTTAGAACAATATAGAATCTGTGTAGTTTACACTTATTTTCAATATATGGAGTTCTACACAAGTTTTGGTTATATTTCGCAGAAATCGGACGCACTTTGAAGCTTAAAGGAAACTCATGGAGAAGATAAGGATGTTGCAGCTGGGGAAAACACCATTTTTCACCATTCTTCATTTTGAATCAAGCTTTGATGTCTTCATGAGAGTTGTATCCCTCGGAAAGAACTTTCCAACGCATGGTCATATGCATCAATCCGACGAACGAGGACTCGGGAAAGTGCGTTTCAAGAACAGAGCAGAAAGCTGAGAAAACTCTACTCGAGCTCGACAAGACTCTACTCGATCTCGACGAGCCCTGGTCGAGCAGACCTGGTCGAGCAGAGCTGATCGAGGACACTGAGTCAGAGACAACCCGACTCCCGGAACCCTACTCGATCTCGAGTACCCCTGGTCGAGATCAACGAGCCATGTCCGGAGTCGACGAGCTGTGCCGAGCCGAGAAGCTGAGGACGAAGATGCAGACCACCTCTACTCGATCTCGACGAGCCCTGGTCGAGATCGACGAGCCCCTGAGTCCAGATCCGAGCCTGTCGAGTAGAGCCACCCGAGAAGACCCAGTCGACATAGCAACTCTACTCGACCTCGACGAGCCCTTGTCGACATCGACGAGCACCGTGAACCAAGTCCGAGTCTGTCGAGCGCCAGCTAGCCGAGACGACAAGCCAAGCCCAGTCGACCAAGAAGTCTACTCAAGGTCGACAAAGCCCTTGTCGAGATCGACCACGAGTCCAGAAGCCGTGTGACGCGGTTTGATGAATCCTACTCGACTTGGGATTGCTTGGGCGCGAAGATTGCTGATTCTATCCGAAAATATCAAGATCTACCTTGAAGAAGAAGAGTTCTATCCATTGAAGACACTTTAGATATATTTCCTATTTTAGATTTAATTATGTTGTTGCTTTTATTTATCCTTTAAAGTCATAGATATAGTTTTAGATATAGATATAGATATTCTATCCTTGATTAGCAAGGATTAGAAGCCTATAAATAAAGCCCATGGGGCTCAGTTTTATTCATTCAATTTCAGAGCAAGAGAAGTAGTTCCACAGAGATGGTTTAGGGAGTTCGAGGGTTTTAGGGTTTTGGCAACCGACGAGAGTTGGATTGCCGGGATTGTAAAGTCTTGGAATTTAGTTTAATGCAAGTTGTTTTCTTTCAATCGATGATGTCTGAGTTTGCAATGAAGAGCGAGTAGTCCACCCACTTCTAGGGTTGGGGCTAGCCCGACGATAGCCATGCATAATTGAGGTAAAGATCCAACCTTTATCATGTTTTGAGCATTTTCCTACTTGTTGATGTGTTTATTGCCCATCTAATGGAGATCCATGCTAACAACTTGGATTATAAACATAAAATCGGTAGAGACAATTAGGGTTTCTTGAGAGAGTTGTCTAATTGTTAGAAAAGGCGAAAGCTTAATCCTTTAATGCAATTCACATGATTATCTGTTTGGTTCTACCTTATGCATGCTTGGTTATTGTCGTTGCAAACCCCAATCTTGGAAGTTCTTTTACATAAAGTTTAGTCGAAACCCCAAAGCATTTGTTTTTACTTTCTTTTATTTCGTTTTACTCCCTGGCCCTCGTCCATCTCGACCAAGCCTGGTCGACCTCGACCACTGATTCTCGACCCAGAGTCGTCGTAGTTTACCTGTGCAGGAACTCGACAATCCCGTACTCGACCAAGACGAAGGCTACTCGATCTCGAGTAGAGCCTTGTCGAGATCGACCACCGTTCCCGAGCTGCTGTGCCCTGTTCGACTGTCCGATCTTCTGTCGAGTAGCTGTACTTGAGATCTAGGACCCTGTTGTCGACTTCTGACCGTGAGATTCCACCGCTGCCTAGGATCCGCTGACACGCTTCCTCGTGGATCGATCCTGACTTCCCGCTACTGCATCAGGAGGAGGTCTTGTAATTATTTGCATGGGCAGAATCTGGTTTGATTTATTTTGTTATATTTCATACTCGATTTCCTCTTACAACTTGGCCCTTCTCCTGGATCATCTAGGTCCTGATGGTAGTATCCAAGCTCAGCTGACAGGTGGTTGTTTGCATCATCTCCCTTCTCTTTCTTCTTCTTCCTTGTAGCCTTTAGCTTTTGCAGATTCTCTCGCCATGGTGTCTTATCTCCCCTTAAATCATTGAAAATTTTATTTATGGACTGAGGGGGAGTAGAATTCATACCTGAACTTACCTGTTCGGACCCAAAACAGAAATCTTTGGGCTTGGGTCTACTCGATGTCGAGTACTGTTGGTCGAGATCGAGTACCGGGACCCCATACTTAGGCTCTTCGCAAGTTTCTGGCTCAGCAGTGGTCGTCGAGATCGACAAAGGCTTGTCGAGATCGAGGAGAATGCTTGTCGAGATCGAGGAGGGTTTGTCGACCTCGAGTACAGTTCTGGCGCTTTCCTCCGCTGTTTGTTGGGTCCCGTGGTTGCTGATGCTTTTCACCTCCAGTCATGAAATTTCCTCCTTTGTAGGGCCAAAAGAGAAATCCAAAACCTCATTGCCTATGGTGAAGGTGAGCGAGCGATTCTTGACATTAATTCTGGCATCTGCAGTAGCTAAGAATGGTCTACCAAGAATAATAGGGCTAGTAGGATCTTTAGCACAGTCTATGATAAGGAAATCTGCTGGAACAAAGAATTTACTAACCTGGACGGGGACATTCTCAACTATACCTGTAGGGATGACCACTGTATTGTTTGCCATCTATAGTTTGGCATCCACAGGTTCTATGCATCCTATTTTGACCTTCCGCCAGATTGATAGCGGCATGATGCTCACACTTTCTCCTAAATCGCATAGAGAATCATATTTATATTGTCCAAAACCCACAGTAACAGAAAACTTACCAGGGTCAGGCCTCTTTTCAGGGAAGTGGAGTACTTTGCATTCGCCTGCGATCTCTGAGATGGATCGCTTCTTGCTTAGGATTTCCTTTAGAAATTTGACATATCCAGGCATCTCTTGCAGGGCTTCTGTAAAAGGAATAGAAACATTCAGTTCTTGCAGCATATTAACAAATCTGTTAAACCTACCTGCCGTGGGATCTTTCCGAGCTTTAGAAGGGAAAGGCAGTGGCTTTTTCTGCGTTGGAGCCAGATCAGCTGTCGGAGATGCTGCTGAGTCGTCGACGTCGGCTTGCTGCTCCTCGACATCGACCAGGGGCTTGTCGACATCGACTAGGGGCTTGTCGACCTCGACCTGGGTTGTCGACCTCGGGTTGCTGTTCTGCGCAGCGGAGTCCAAGCTCAGCTTCTGGTCTTGGTCGAGTAGCTTCTTGTCGACATCGAATACGGGCTCCTCGAGATCGACTAGGTTTTGCTCTATCTCGAGTTGCTGCTCTGCCTGGCTTTGCTGTTTCTCGACCTCCGGCTCGTGTAACTGATGCCCACTCCTGAGTTTGATAGCTGTGACATGTCCGGTTTTCCCCTTAGGATTTGGTTCTGTTTGCCCAGGGAGCTGTCCGGACGGTCGTGGGATCTGTGTAGCGATTTGTCCCATCTGAGTCTCAATTCCCCTTTTCCAGATGTCCAATTCTCCAAATTTGGTGGTGATGTTCTGGAACTGGTTGTTGATGGTGCCTTGATTTCGGCGCATCTCCTCAAGGATCAGCTGCAGATCATCCTTCTTTTGATCCCTCTCTGGATGTCCTGGAGCTCTGTAGGGCGGGGGGTTCCTAGGGGGACCTTGGTTCCATTGTGGTTGATAGAACCTTTGATCTCCCATATAGCGATTGGGACCCCCTGCGTAGGCTGCCTCCTCATGTGTTTCTGCCATTCTGACTTGCTTTGTGTGTGGGCACTCGGTAGTGGTATGCCTCTGTGATCCGCATTCGATGCAAGGCTAATTGACAGATAGATATTCGACTTGCTTGAGGAGCTTGCGATTCTGGTCTCTGTAGAACTGCTCCCTGACATCTGGGTCAATCTCCTTTGCTGGCTCATAAAGTGGCATAGATGGTGCTGGCCTGGCATAGGAGTTCTCCTCATAGTTTGTAGGAGCCCCATATTTATTTTCGCAGTTAGTGAGCTTTTCTAGCACACCCCATGCGTCACTTGGTGGCATCGTCAAATACTCATAGCGAGTATAATGGTTGATTCTGTCCTTAGTGACTTGATCAAGAGAGTTGAAGAAGATCTCCTGAATGACGTAGAGTGGTTGTCCATGAGTAGGGCAAGATCGCAGCAGCTCTTTGTAGCGTTCCCATGCCTTTTCCAGCGGTTCCCCTTGTTTTTGTTTGAAGGCGGTGATTTTCTGGCGGAGAAGTGCTGTCTTGGCGGGTGGGAAGTATTTGTTCAGAAACTCTTGCTCTATTTGGGCCCATGTGGTGAGAGATCTTGGTTTCAGCCCTTCAAGCCACTTCAGTGCAGGTCCAGCGAGAGACCAGCGAAAAACTTTCATCTTGACATATTCCAGAGTTGTACCTTCAGCAAGAGTACGGCACATGTCATGAAAATTGGTAATATGTTCAAGAGGACACTCATTAAATCTTCCATGAAAAGCATTGTTTTTAAGCTCTATAAGAAATTGAGTGCGAATTTCAAAAGAGTTTTTAGGGATTAGAATCGCCGATTCAAGCACGACGAGAGTTGGATGCATATTATCCTCTGCAGTAGTTGGATATTGGGCAAGCTCAGCTTCTGCTTGCCTTGCGCGCTCATTTGCTTGTTCCCTTGCTGTCCTTTCATTGGCGATAGTAGTATCCTTCGCGGCTAGTTCCCTAGTAAGCCTTTGTATCAGTTGTTCTTGTGTTTCAGCGTCCGCCATGATCCTTTTGAGTTTAGAGTGGATGTGTAGGAAACGCTCCGGTTCGTCTAAGCTGTCAAACTCAGGTGGTAGACCAGAACGACGCATACACCTAAAAAGTAACTCAAAGAAGATGTGAGATCTAACTACCTAAGGCGCGAATGATTGCTTCTCCGGCAACGGCGCCAATTTGTTGTATGAGGAAATCGAGAATGCAAAACAATAAGTAAACAAAGTAAAGCAAACCGATCGAATCCCAGCAAATAATGTTCAAGACTCCCTCCAATGTAGTAAGAGAAAGTCAGGTTCGAATCCTCGAGGAAGCTGGTCAGCGGATCCTCGGCAGTAATGGAGTCTCACGAACAGAAGTCGACAACAGGTGCTAGATCTCGACTAGGGTTAGTCGACAGGAGATCAGACAGTCGAGCAGAGCGTAGCAGTCACAGGTTACTGGTGGTCGATATCGACAAGGTCTACTCGATATCGAGTAGCCTTCGTCGATGTCGAGTTGGTCTTGGTCGAGTACCTGCACAGGAGAAGCTACGACGACCTTGGTCGAATATCAGTTGGTCGAGATCGAGTAGTTCTAGTCGATCTCGACGAGGGCAGACAGTAAAACGAAACTTAAAGAAAGTAAAAACAAATGCTTTGGGATTTTGGACTAAACTTTTATGTAAAAAGACTTCCAAGATTGGGGTTTGCAACAACAATAACCAAGCATGCATAAGGTAGAATCAAACAGATAATCATGTGATTTGCATTAAAGGATAAGCTTTCGCCTTTTCCAACAATTAGACAACTCTCTCAAGAAACCCTAAATGTCTCTACCGATTTTATGTTTATAATCCAAGTTGTTAGCATCTATGTAGCACGGAAACGGAAACGGACACAGGACACGGACACGGGAAGACACGGGGAAACGGCAATTTCAAAAAACATAGGACACGGACACGGCAAATATATATGATATATATATATATCCTTTTAAAGGTCTTGCAAAGATGTAAACATTTATACTAATAAGAGCCACCTAGATGATAAGACCAATGAGATATAAATAAATAATTATATAACATTTCAAATCAAAATATATACAAATAAACATTGCTAAGTCTAAAAATAAATCAAAGTATAGAGAGGAGGTGGTCCACCATCATGTCTTGTTACCCCCCTCCAGTTGTTCTGCTAACTATATCAAGTTATCAACATAATCCCAAAGTGGTCCACTCCACCTCCACGTTCCGTTTCAAAGAAATACCCCCTCTACCACCTTCATTAGTTTGTGATCCTGAACCATCATATATCAATTTCTAGATCGTACACCTAAATCTCATATAAATTGAAATAAAACATCACTCAATCAAAGTAACCCTAAATCTGAAAATAAATCAAGGTATAGAGAGGGAATGAGATAGGGAAAGAAGAGTTGAAGGAAGATTGACCGGAACGACATTCGTTTGTGTTCAGAAAGCCCGACGATCGACGGTGGTTGGTGCAGATCGAAGAACAACGGTGGCTAGTGTAGAACAACGCTCGGCAGTGGCTAGTGCAAAAGGACGCTCAAGAAGAAAAGGGCAAAGGTTGATAGTCGGGTTTGTTTTTTTCTTTTTTATTTTAATTATGAACCGGGTTTTTTTTTATTCCAAACCGTGTCCATTATTTGTGAACTGTGTCCAAGGCGTGTCCATCACGTTTCCATATGTGTCCGAAGTTTGACCGTTTCTTGACCGTGTCTAGGCGTTTTCGAGGTGTTTCGTGTCGTGTCCGTGTTTCCGACACGACACTGTGCCCTACATAGGCGTTTTCGTGCTACATAGGTTAGCATGGATCTCCATTAGATGGGCAATAAACACATAAACAAGTAGGAAAATGCTCAAAACATGATAAAGGTCGGATCTTTACCTCAAATATGCATGGCTATCGTCGGGCTCGCCCCAACCCTAGAAGTGGGTGGACTACTCGCGCTTCATTGCAAACTCAGACATCATCGATTGAAAGGAAATAACTTGCATTAAACTATATTCCAAGACTTTACAATCCCGGCAATCCAACTCTCGTCGAATACCAAAACCCTAAAACCTTCTAATTCCTAAACTGTCTCTGTGGAACTCCTTGTCTTCTTTGAAATTGAATTAATAAAACTGAGCCCCATGGGCTTTATTTATAGGCTTCTAATCCTTGCTACTCAAGGATAGAATATCTATATCTATATCTAAAATTATATCTAAAACCTTAATGATAAATAAAAGACATAACATAATTAAATCCAAAATAGGAAAATATATCTAAACTCTTCCATGGATAGATCTTCTTCTCTTCATGATGTGTCTTGATAGATTAGGATAGAATCGGCAATCTTCGAGCCCAAGCAAAGCCAAACCGAGTAGAATTCGTCAAGTCGAGCAACATGGCTTCTGGAAGCGTCGTCGACCTCGACAAGGCTCTTGTCGATCTCGAGTAGAAATCTTGGTCAACTGGCTTGGCTCCTCGTCTCGGCTAGCTGGTCCTCGACAGACTCGGACATGGCTCCTGGCGCTCGTCGATCTCGAGTAGCCCTAGTCGACCTCGAGTAGAAAAGTTCTGTCGACTAGATCTTCTCGGGTAGGTGTGCTCGACAAGCTCGGATCTGGACTCGGTGCTCGTCGATCTCGACCAAGTCTTGTCGAGATCGAGTAGGGTGTGGTCGAAGACGGCTCTCTGGTGGTGTCGAGGACTTCTCCTCGGCTTGGACTCGGACAAGGTCTTGGTGGCTCGTCGATCTCGACCAAGTTTTGTCGAGATCGAGTAGAGATGTGCTCGGCGTCTTCGCCCTCGGCTTCTCGATCAGCTCTTCTCCTTGTCGACTCCGGGTGTAGCACTGGGCTTCGTCGATCTCGACCAGGTCTTGTCGAGATCGAGTTGGGTTCCGGAGCTTGGTTGGTCTGGCTCTCGGTGTTGATCCTAGTCGACAAGGCAGTGCTCGGACATGCTCGTCGAGATCGAGTAAGGTCTACTCGAGATCGAGTAGCCTGGGTTCTTTGCTCGATTCGACTGGTTCCGCTGCTTCTTTGACCTTGGACTTCTGTAGTGGATTTCCAAGCTTTTCCGACCTTCCTTAGAATTGTTGTAAAATGCCTCGAATTCTGCGGATTTAAACAGAAACTGGTGTAGATTCCATAATTTGACAAATAAACACAAACTACATAGATTCTGTACTTTCTTAGCCCAAATGCATGAAATGTATGCAGAAATCGATATAAACTTAAGTGTAAAACATGGCAGAATCAGTTCACAACATGCAGCTATCCCAAACACACGTCGGGATCTTCGTCGTTTCAATAGGAACCGTATCAACCAGTCCGGAAGACTCAATGAGTTGGGCACTCCTTGTGATGTAACTTATTTCAATTTTTATAGTACTTCTAAGTTGGAACATTTAATTTGTATACCCAATTTGTAAACAATCTTCTTTGTAATTTGCATCGGATTACAAGTCTAACTTTTAAAACGTTAGGCTCAATTACCAGCCCATTACACTAGTAGTAGTTACCGGCCCAGTCTTCAACAGCATGATGCATTTTGCATCAACCAATGCAGCCTCTAAGTGGGTATACGACTATATGTCAATTGTGAAGTGCAATAAAATAGGAATCGAACCCGAGTCCTATTTGCCTATTTGGTGTGTGGAGAGTAATTCTAACTCATAAGAGTTAGGAAAAAAAAAATCAAATGCATGTCTATTGTGTATATTTATGCAGAAATTAGTTATATGAAAAAATTGTAATTAATTTTGAAAATATGCTCAAGTTAAAATTTTCTTTGAGAACCATAAAACTTATCCAGAAAAAGGCACATACCATCAAACTTGTTTATCACACACACAAAAAAACTACCATTGTTTATCATACACACAGAAAACTACCATCAAACTTGTCCAAAACAACTTGTCCACAATAGGCCTGATACATGAGCCGAGTAGCTCGGGATCGACTCGGGCTCGGCTCGGTAAAAGCTCGACTCGGGATCGCTCGAATGTATATATGAGCCGAGTTCGAGCCTATACCTGAGCTCGATTCGAGCACGAGCCGAGCTCGAGCTCGAGCTCGAGTAGCTCGCCAGCTCGTATATATATAAGTTAGCCTAGGGTTTGTCTAACCCTTCCGCTACTCCCAACCGCCTCCATCCAATCTTTCATCCTGTCATCTCTCGATCGCCTCTCAGTCTCTCAATCTCGCTCGGCCGCTCGTGACCTCTCCTCCCTCCCATAGTCTCGTCGTCTGAGCCGTCTCTCAGTCTCCAGCCGGTCGCCGGCGCCGCTCGCCAAGTCTCTCCTCTGGTCGCTGCCTCTCTAATCTCCCAAGTCTTTGCTTCTCTCCGCTCTCCGCTCTCATCCCGTCGGCCTCCCTGCTCCGCTTTTCTCTTCGCTCTCCGGCCTCATCTCTCTAATCTCCCTCGCTTCTCATCTTTCCGCTCCTCCACTTACAGATCTGGTCTCGAGTCGTCAGGTTTACGCTCAATCTCGCTTCTTCTTGAAATCCTGTGCATAGATGGTTTGTGCATAGATTAAAATTGCAAACTTTGTGCATATATGATTAATTTGAGATTCTGATTTGGTTTGTGTTGTTCTATTGAATTTGATTGCAAGTGCATCTTTCTTTTCATTTTTGGCTTGTACTGCTACGGTTTGTTTGCTGTGTTTGCCCTGGAAAATCTGATTTGTGTGTTTGCCTTGTAAAATCTTATTTCTGGGTTTGCCCTATACTGCTTCAGTTTCTTTCTATTATGATTTGTGTGTTTGCCTTGTACTGCTACGGTTTCTTTAGTTACTGATTTTCTGGAATGTTGCATAAGTACCTAATTAAGATGCAAGAGTTAAGTTATGTGGAGCCCTAGGTTTTATATATTGTTGGCTTTGCACTCTATCCATGCTTTAACTTCAAGAGTTGATTGCAGAGGGGTATCTTGGAGTAATCATACCAATTTTGAGGCTTCACATGCCAATTAATGTTTTATGGCACTAGTTCTTTGAGAAAGTCTTCGCCAAAATACAAGTCCTATAATTATTGGTACCTTCAAATTTTGATTTTAGGAATTGTAATGCTTCCTTTACTGTAGGTTCTCAAATTGTATACACCCAAATTTCATTTCCACATTGGTACAAGTTTTGGTTGCTTCATTTAGCCCATGCATAATCCTAGTCTAACTGCAAGCATGAAATTTTCGTGAAGGTTCTTTGTAGAATTGTGGTTGTTCATCTATGATTTTTGCTTTTTTTTTTTTTAAATTGTTATCGACTTCCCAGATGATTGAATAAGTAAATAACTCTAGCAACTTCTTTGTTTGACATAATATCTCCCAGTACAAAGCCAACAATTTCAGTAAGCTGTTGGATTGCTGCTGCTACTGAGTTTCTGGAGTGTTGCTGCTGCTAGAACATTGTTGCTGCAAGGAGTGCAAGCTGTTGGAATGCTGCTGGAATGTTGAAGCTGTTGGATTGCTTTGGATTGCTGTTGGAAGCTCATTCTACTTATTCTCTTTACTTTGTTTGAACTTTAATTTCAATTGAATTGTTAGATTGTTGTTGGATTTTTGAATCTTAATTTCAATTCCAAGTGAATTGTTGTTCATTAGGTTGTTGTTGCTCAATGCTCACTTTAATTTCAATTCCAAGTGAAGTGAATTGTTGTTCATTAGGTTCCTACTGTGTTCATCCATTTATGTTTGCTCTTGCTGAAATAAATTGGGTTTTGTTTGGTGCTGAGGTCATTCGAGCCCTAACGAGCTCATCGAGCCCGAGTTCGAGCTCGTAACGAGCCCAATCGAGCTTATCGAGCTCGAGCTCGTGTTGGGGCTCGAGGACAACCGAGCTCATCGAGCCGAGCTTGAGTTCAACACCTTACTCGCGAGCCGAGCTCGAGTTCTACACCTTACTCGCGAGCCGAGCTTGAGCATAAGTATATACTCGAATAGAAATTGAGCTCGAGCTCGGCTCGTTTATAAACGAGCCAAGCTTGAACATCAAGTACTGGAGCTCGTAGGCTCGTATATCACGCCCAGTCCACAACCACATACCCAAAACAAATTTTCCAAGGTGATCCAGGCCATGACCACAATGACCTGGATCAAGGACCTGATCACCGCATCCGACTTGGCCTGACCTTGTCGTGACTTGGCCGCCTCCTCCTTGACGATCAGCAGTAGCCTATCTTTCTTCGCTTCTGACCCCTCCCGCTGCAGCAGGAGCTGTTTTGCAGCCGTTAGCGCCGCTTCGTTCTTCTGTAGGTGGTCCCTGAGGGTGGCGATCATTGCAGTAGTCATCTCAAGCTGCCCATCACGAACCTCCAGGTTCCCGGCTACACGCTCAGCTTCCCGTTCCGCTGCATTCAATTCAGACTGCAGCTCCCTGTTTCTATCCTAGAGCTCTATGACCCTCGTGTTCTGCGTGCTCTCGGAGGAGGCCGAGGTGTAACTCGGCTCCGGCTGCTCAGAAAAGTGCAAATATAACAAAAATTAGAGGACCTGGACTAATAAGTAATGAGTAATCGGAATGAAACAGAATTGATTTAAAAAAAAGTCGAGTAACTTACCCCAGGTGGGTGGTGTGCGAATGGGTTCGTGTTAGCCCTGCTACTGTCTGAAAATGATGTTCTCCGGGAATTCTCAGAGTCAGACATCTTAAGCCTGCACAACATACATTGAATCAGACATTCCATAAATAGCATAAACAAATTAAACACTTAAATTTTGTTGATTGAAATCGAATTTGCAATGAATAAGATAGGAACTCAGAAAGAAACGGTTATTTAAAACGCTAAGTCACGAGTTGCAATCAAACATTGAACCAGTATAAACCCCTAACATCTATTTTGCCCAAAAGTAGTTGCAATCAAATTAACACGCAGCTAGTACAAAACCCAAAAAACCTAAGTCCCTAACGCGCGCACCAATTACAAGTTCATACCAAAATCCAACCAATAAAACCCGAAGCTCCAATTCGAAGTTTATACCGCACCAATTAAAAAGTTCATACAAAAACATAACTAAACCAGTACAAATCACAACAAGCAACTTCAGAATACACATAAACCCTAAATCTACAGTTCGAAACCCTAAAATCCCTAACTCTACACATGCATCAATGTAAAATCCGAAGTGCTTTACCACAGATGACATATTACAACAATTGGGGTAGGGGTTTAGATGTGAGAAAGAGCCTAACCTTGTTTATCGTCGAATTAGAGATAGAATGAACCTTCACTCTTCTGTAGACACAAACCTGCATTAGAAACCACCTAGCGTCAGCACAAATTCACCGATAATCAGAAGGTTAGGATGAGGGGAAAGACCAAAAACGATCGGAGAGTAGGGAGACGTTACCTTTTCCGTCGATTCGCTCCGATTTCGTACTGATATCTACTGTCGCCGTCGCTTTTAAAGGGGGGAAATGGGAAAACTGAAAGGGAATGGAAGGGAAGTTGGTGAGGCTCTTGTATGGGGGATTGGGATTTGATATGGGGAGTCAAAAAGTCATCATTGATCCCCCCTAATCCCAAACAGATTAATATGTCTTCACTGCAGTACTGTATTTTTTTTAAAAAAAAAAGATACATTCCCCCTTCCCTCCATTCAGAAATCAGAAATGGTTGTTGTTAAAAACATTTTATGCATTTTTTTAATGATTATGTTATTTTATAAAAAATTTACAGTACTAACTAAAGAAATTAATTTGAAGTATTATAGTATTATGTATCAGTTTTTAACTCTTTAAAAAAAAAAGTGCACAAAGATCATCACAGTTAAAATATGGTGGGAAATGTGTATCAAAACTTCTTCCTTACGTTGTCGTCCAACATGCGTGCCCATAATTAATGCGGATGATTGTTGCTTATGGTGACGCATCTGAAAAAGAAACTACAGATAATCATTTCAGCTTTTCAACACCAATCAGTCATCCTTCCTTGCCATAGTGGTTTACCCCTTACCTCTTTACACATAGGTCTCAGTTTCGAGTTCCATTTTATGCATCCCATTGTAGACCAATTTTAATGTGGAACAACGTTTTTCTTTGTACAATTATTATTAGGCAAAACTACAGAAAACCACCCTTTAAACATTGGTGTTTTAACTTAACCACCCCTTAAATATAAAATTACAGAAAACCACCCTTTAAATGGTATTTATTTAAAACTCACCACCCATTCAACTATTTTCTTTAATTTATCACTAAATATATTATATTTTAATATTTTTATAATCAAATTTGAGTTTACAAAAAAATTTAATATATTATATGTAATGATAAAGTAACAAAAATAGTTGAAAGGGTGGTGAGTTGTAAACAAATATCATTTAAAGGGTGGTTTTCTGTATTTTTTAATTTAAGGGGCGGTTAAGTGAAAAGACACATATTTAAAGAGTGGTTTTCTGTAATTTTTAATTTTTGTAATTTTTAATTTTTACTAATAGGAAACAAGTAGACAATTACGGGAAAAAAAGAATAAAGAAAGGAGAATTGAGAATTGAAAAAGTAGACAATTACTTGTCTTAGTTTACAGAAGGTGCAAAACCCACTTTTTCCTTAACTTAGATAAAATGAAATTCATATTATATATTTCATTACAACTTAGGAAGATTTTTAACCAGTTATGTTCATAGAAATACTTGCTATTTAATGATATCATATATGAATATATATATATATATATATATATACACACGAATGTATATGTACTTTAGTGTTTTTTAAGTTGTTCCTAAGTGATTATTTAATTTTAAACTAAAATATCCCAAAACACATACTCAGTACTAAATATTAAAATTCATTAAAAAAAATTACATAGGTAGAGGGAGGCTGTCTCTCCCGCGAATTGAAAAACATAAAAAGAAAAAAAACTAAACTTAAAAGGAAATGATAGATATGGGTTCGGTTTGGGCTTGCACTCTATCCCA
This sequence comes from Persicaria tinctoria, assembly GCA_037127255.1. Lineage (NCBI taxonomy): Eukaryota > Viridiplantae > Streptophyta > Magnoliopsida > Caryophyllales > Polygonaceae > Persicaria > Persicaria tinctoria. Next base: position 28,739,094 of record JBANSL010000009.1, read on the forward strand.
TCCGGCGCATAAGATCTTCGAGGACCTCAATCGATCAGAATGAAATCCTTGCACGGACTGGAAGCTGTGGGGCGAGTCTGGCCAGCCTCACTAGAAGGGCTCTCTGCAGGGTCTGCGATCCTGATTCGACGACTTGACGTCGGAGTCCCTTCTAAGACCAGCTTCCTTGCAAGCTGAGACCCAGTGGCGCCGTCATCCCCATCCCCAACCGGACACTGCATTGGCCCCTTGATGGTAGCGTGCTCTGCATCAAAGAAACACAGAACGTCCGATAGGGGCGCATCTCCAGCCAGCAAGGACCTGATTAGACGCCCGTTCCCCGTGTTGATGGCCCGTCGGCACAACATCTTGCAGCAGAACTCCAACCCGGAGAGCTTGATAGCAAGGGTCTCGTTTAGAAGGATAACCCCTGGATGGAAATGGGGGACATCGTAGTGTGCTTCATGACTGGTGGGGTGGCCTTGGGTGAGTTGAGAGGTGTTTTTGGAGTTGATTTCGAAGCTGACTTCTGGGCGGTGGACTTCTTCACCATTTTTTCATAGATGTGTTTTATGGTAGTTTGTAGAAAGGGGGTAGATTGAGTCCGAGAGCGATTGAGTGTGAGTAGTAGCAGTGAGTTCCAACCCCTATTTATAACGTCCATGGACGTCAATCACTCTTTCGCGCGCTAGGGTTTTTTCGTTTTTCTGAACGTTACTGTAGAAGTCGAGGAGACTCCTACTTTTGAATTAATTAGGCGTGCATGGGTAGATGCATTTAGGGTTTTAAATAGGTTGGAAAACCCCAAAAAAACATGCAGTTCAAACCTAGCATTTCATTGGGCACCCCATATATGCCCAATGAAAATTGTTATTTTGCAATCATAATCAAAATTTACTTTCCTTCCATTTGCTTAGTTTTTTTTTAATCGGAATGCATAATTTTGTAAATTAAATTAGCGTTTCAAATTTAACCAGTCCGTTTTAACTATCTTTACAAAGATAGACATATTAACGAACAACTATATCTTACAATTTAAAATTTAATGACTGGAGTTTAAAAACCATTAATCATGTCAAAGGAAAATGTGACTAATAATATAATAAAAAAAAACTTTTTAAACTACCATGCAAATTTTAAACAGTATATTTAAAATCCTAACATCTATTTCTATATATTTATAAAAATTTGAACGAAGAGCATTATTTTCTAATTTTAAGTAATATTTTTTATTATTAAAATTAAATAAGTGTGAAAATATAAGTGAGGAATATACCACATCAACTGAAACTCCATTGACTAATTAAAACGACATTACACCAAGTGAAACTCGAAATCTCACAAACATAAGGACTTTGAGAAAATAAAACAACAGCACAAAATACAATCGAGCGATAACAAACATATTAGTCAATGCTCCCGTCAACGATCTTCCCTATCTTTGCTATCTTCACTCGCAGCTTGTGATTCTCCATTGCTAGCTCCGACATTTTTTCCGTCAGCTCCTGAATATGGTCGTCCTTATCAGCAATTTTATATTTGAGGTCCGAATTATCCTTCAGCAGTCGGTGCTTCTTATCACGCAAAGTTGAGATTCGACGATGAAGAATGTCCATGGCTTCGCGGCTTCCATCGCATAAAATGTCTTCAAACTCCTCTTTGCGTAGTCGCTTGAGTTGATACTTATCCTCTGCGTCGACCCATGGCTCATTACAATATCTCTTCCAATTACCATCCATTCCAGTAAGAAGATTAAGTGGAAGTGAGGACTGAACAAAGTCTTGTGTTGAAGTATAAGATGGAAGAAATGGTGAGTTTTGACATAACATACGATGTGTATTTATAGGCGATCGACTATTTTAAATTTCCGTGTTTTGTTCAAATTTCAAATTTGAAATTTGAACGTTTGAGTTAAGTTAATGTTGTTTATGTGACTATAAATCTTTTCCATATGGTATACTTAGCGAACTATTTTTTTCCCAACCATATGCAACATCATTGGTGTGATCGGATAGACAAATCTTATTCGTATTAAAAAATAATTTTTTAAAAATACATAATTATATAGTATCAAATAAATGGGGGACCACATGTCATGTGGGTTACCACCATTGGCTACCAAAACATAAAGAAAAACATAAATTTGGATGAACCGAATCAACAATAACATTTAGGAAACTAAATGTGGGTTCCTAAAATACAATATGCCCTATTAGACCTGTCAAACGGGTCATTCGGGTCGGGGTCGGGTCGGGTCACTTCGGGTCCCGGGTCATACGGGTTTCGGGTATTTTTGGGTCCCGGGTAATACGGGTTTGATCGGGTTTTCGGGTCATTTCGGGTTGGTCAATTTTTTCTTTTTTAAATTAAAAAAAATCATGATTTCATAATTTTTCGATAAATTTAAAATTCTAAAGTTAAAGACGTTGCTCATAAGTTCTGGTGCTTGTAATTATATACTATATTTGATCTAAAATATATGATTTTTATTATTTCTCGTAATTTTTAATAAAATGTAATAATATATAAAATATCAAATTTTCAAATAATTTTTTAAAAATAATTTCATGCAATTAGTAATAAGCATAGAATTCTTTTAATATTTTAATATTTTTTAGAATTTTTATCTTCTTAAAAAAGTCCGTTGAAAAATAAAAAATCAAATACTATCGATCGGACGGAGTATTACAGAATACAAATAAATATAAAAGTTGATTTCAAAATGAAAGATCAAGTGATTGTAATTATAAAATGTAATAAATTGGAATCTCCATAAAAAAAATTAATCATATATAATTATAAATCAATCAGGTCAATCCGTTCACCGAGTCAAATGGGTAAATCGGGTCAAAATTACCGGGTCAATCGGGTCACCGAGTCGAAACCCAGATTATCCAGAAAATTTCCGGTATTTCGGGTTCGGGTCGAAAAAAAAATTCGGGTCGAAATTTTTTCGGGCGTTCGGGTCAGGTCGACCGGGTCGGGTTGTGTTTTGACAGGTCTATGCCCTATACATTATACTTTGGGTTGAAGAACCAGCTACCATCTTTGTAATCGCCATGGGCACGCAGCTGCGTGACTTCAGCCCATATGGCATCAGGGTAAAGGTCAAACATAATCAGATAATTTGGGTGATCAAAATTCATAACGCTCCCTTGCCACCAAGTATCTCTCCACAATACGTCTACTTCCTCGTTCAACTCGTATTCTGCCATTGCTGATATAGGCGGCACTGGACGCACCCGGCAGAAGTGAGCAATTTCCAGCAGATTCACGTCTCTCCCCCCTCCTCTGTAAAATGGACGAACTCGACCTCAGCGTAATAGGCACCGTAGAATTTGAGGATTCTTGCCGCACTGTATGATCCGATTAAGCCTTCTGAACTCCCTAACAATTCGACATCCTGGTTGATGGTGAAACACCCCTACACATTTAAAACATTGTCATCTACAACACACAAATTTCAATTATTTGACCTCCGGCCATCAAATTATTTGGACCAAGCACGAGTAAATATTAGGCCATCAGATTACAATGGCTATTTCTGAAATCTTGTAGCGGTTTAGCAGTTTTGGAATATTAGGCCAATTACTAAAATGCCCTTCCGTGGTCAAGATATTGACGGATTCTGCCACACGTTCCAAAGTCCAAACTCCAAACCCTAAACTTGTCTAATACGGAGTATTTGTATAAATTTGGTTTATAAATTAATTGGTCCATAAATCAATTTGGTTTAGAAATCAATTTGGTTTACAAAAAGAGGTGTGTCAAATATTTGTGATGACCATTCAGTCCTTCACCCATCTAAAACCAAATAAACTCCTAAAAAAAATGATATGGTTGTTTTTTAATATCATACTTGGACATATGTACAATTATTTATAAAAATATTTCAAACATAAAAAAATATTGATATATCACTATATATAAATTCATCTCTTAACAAAAGCGTAAAATACACATAACGTTATGCATCGAATATTCTAGTTTTTATAGTGATATATATATATATATATAATGAAAAAAAGCGTTAAAATATTTCAAACATAACGTTATACATGGATATAGTAATAAAGTACTCCGTATTTGTTAAAAGATTTGATAGAAATATTTCAGTTAAATATAATCAAAATATGGATAAATATATTTTGAATATTCATTTAAAATATAACTCAATCAATCACGTTGATCTTGAATATCTAACAAACCACATCTTCATTGACAAATACAATTGATCACCCCTCAAACCTCCATCCGGTATTGAACCAATCTCCGTGGTGTCGTATTTGGTTGGCCATAAACTGTTGTCCTTTGTACCTAGGTAGGTCAAACTGGACGATGTACTTCGCGTCATTGTTCATCCGCCTGATCGCGTGGCCGTGCCACCAAACATCATGCCACCACACATCTACTTCCCCATATCGAAACGTGGTGGGGTCCATTTTGTAGGAGGAAATCGAGTTCAAAATATAAAATATAAATCAAACCAGATTCGTGCCCACGCAAATAATTACAAGACCTCCTCCCGATGTAGCAACGGGAAGTCAGGATCGATCCTCGAGGAAACACGTCAGCGGATCTCAGGTAGCTATAAATCTCACAGACAGAAAAGCAAACAGAAAGACGGAAATAACAAATAAAAGCATAAAAGAAAATGAAAGCACAGAACTACTCGATATCGAGTACAGTTTACTCGATATCGACTAACTATATTGACTCCAGAAACCAAAACTCAGAAAAGACTAATGTCGAGTAAAACCCTCCTCGATATCGAGTAAATCAACTCGATATCGACAAGAATCTGCTTGAAGTCGACAAAAGACAGAAACCTTAAAATGCAACCTTTCGATCACAGAACGCAGATTTTGATGAATTAAATTCAATAAACTAAAATACTTCCAAAGCCAGGGTATCAACACCACAACGATAACCATGAAAAATAACACATAAAGGCATAAAGATCATGCTTTTCATCAAATAACTTTCGTTATTAACAAATAGGAAGATAGAGGCTTTCACATAAACCCTAATTATTACTAACCCTTTTCACATAACTAACCCAAGTTGTATTAAGATTACTTTCGCTTCAATAACACAAACAAGGATCACTTTCAACTTTCGCAAAAGAATCATACTCATAGGGATAGAAGATGAATTGCATAAAAAGATCGTACCTTTATCGCATCACCTTACATGGCTACCGTCGGGCTCACCCCGACCCTAGAAGTGGGGGGACTACTCGCACTTCATCATCAAGAAACTCATCAAATAACAAAAGGAACTAACTTGCATTAAATAAACCAAAGAGAACTTACAATCAATCAAAGCCAAATCCGCTTTCGCCTTTCTAACTTCTCTCGCCACAAGCTCTCTCCTCTACTCTCTATCTCTATGTAACTAATTGTAACTGAAATTGAATGCTTAGAAATCAGCCCCTAATGCTTAGAAATCAGCCTCGAATTCTGCGAATTTAAACAGAAACTAGTGTAGATTCCATAATTTGGCAAATAAGCATAAACTACACAGATTATGTACTTTTCTAGCCCAAATGTATGAAATGTATGCAGAAAACGATATAAACGTAAATATAAAACATGGCAGATTCAGCTCACAACAAACACCCCATACTTAAGCTTGCTTGTCCTCGAGCAATACTTTTATTTGTCATACAAGGGGAAGAAATCAAAACTCTCAACATATTAGATTCATTTCCATATGTCCCTGCAATCAATTACCATCCTCGAAAAGGTACTAATGTCAAAAATCCACGCATGTGCAATTAAAAAGCAACGTCTACTCACAAAAGGAGGGTTATGCAAAAAACAATTCATGTGACAAAGCATTAATAATCAGAGGACTTTAATTAAGCTCAATAAGGAGTAGATTGGTAAAAGGCTAAAGATGGGCAATTTTTGGCAATGTGGCGCTAATAATCTGGGGAAATGCATTATTTCCAAACTTTCTCAACCACATTCCTTCTTCATAAGATTCATCACCTTTCATAATGTTTTTTTCAATAATAATGCTTTTACCTCTTTAACCTCAGCACTGCCTTCTCGCGAGTCGCAAACACGGGTGTCATGAATGGCCCTGGATACTTAGTGCTTTGGACTCCTCACAATGTGTCCCATCTCACTGAACTATTATCTCAGCGAGCAGGGTCGATCTACCTTTATCTCCTGAGGTGATCGGATTTTTTCTCACTCATTAAATTTTCCATATTTTTCAAACATTCTTGCCAAACTCCAATAGTGATAACAACACAATAACCATATAACATCTCCATAATGTAACTTCATTCTCTACATAATCCCCGGATAAGGTATAGGGTAAAAAATGGCAATATTTAGATCATGTGGAGCAATGTATGAAAATAAGACATAATATGGCTTTTGTGTAATGCATAAGCATAGGTAAGGCTAGGAATATAACAATATGAGCATTATATGGAAATATAAAGTCCTCTATCCTCTTATCATGCAACATGTCAAAAGCAACTTCAAATTTTACCTTCTTTCATGGTTTTCAAGAAAATAATGCACTTCATTGTGACTTCCCTTTACTAGGCAATTTCCTGCTATATCTCTAATGAATCCAATTTTGCATCGTCGAGTTCAATTAAAGCTTCCATGATATTAATCAAAAAAATTCAATGGGGGGTCATTTTTTCTCAAACTTTGGAAAACATGCATATAAGCATATAAATCAATAATGAATTCCAAAATAGCCATGTATAAGTAATTCAAGAACTAAACTTTAAATATGCACATGTAATGTCAAATATGGTCAAATATGCATAAAGTAAGCCCTTCCCCCACCCCATAATTAAACATTACAGTGTCTGCACTGTATAAAAACAAGGGTAAAGAAAGAAACTCACTAGACAGGTGTGCATGGCTTCATAATATCGAGTGTAAATGCCTGGGCCGAGTCCGATTTAGCTCGCTTCTATCCCTTTGGACCTGAAAAATGTAGAAGAGAAATACCCACAATAGAAAAACTAAAAGGTTCAAAACCAAAAATAAAAGCAACAATGTCCAAAAGTCCCAAAATTAAATGTCTATTTACAAGCTCTAGATTTTATAGTCGCTAGGCCGACATCTCCTTTAAGCTCAAGGTGGCATTTGCAGGGGCCATGTAGCTTGGGCTTCAAATAGGACTCCATTTTTGTCCATTAGTTGTAGTCCTCCAAAATGGATCTTATTCACCACCAAGGGTCCCATCTTCTTTTTGTTAAATTTGTTGGGAAACCAATGATCCTTTGATTTGGAAACATAAAGCTTGTCTCCAATTTCATACTCCTTAGGCTCATCATTGGAAATCCTACATAATCGCACATACCAAGGCAAACACCTCCCATGTATAGATATATCTTTAATGGAAATAGGAGAAGAAATATCCATACCTTGGCTTACCTTCGCAGAGTCGGATTCGGGGACCTCCTGTTCTACTCGACATCGACTAGAAGTACTCGATATCGAGGAACGTCATGCTTTTGGTGGGTTGCTGCTCAAGGATGCTGGAGTCGAGGAAGGAAGCGCTTGGTCGATATCGACCAATTTGGTCGATATCGAGGATTTCTCGATTTCCAGTGGATTTCTCGTCATGGAAGGTGAAGCCGAGGACGTCGTTGTTTGGTCGATATCGACCAATTTGGTTGATGTCGAGGAACTCTTGGCTTCGGATTGGCTGCTCGACGAAGCTGCTGTCGGTGGAGGGTTTAGCTTTTGGTCGATGTCGACCAAATTCCTCGATGTCGAGGAATTCTGGGTGACTTCGACCCCATACTTGCATCCTGTCAAGGCATCCGAGAAATAGTTATTCGACGTCGACTTACCATGGTCGATGTCGAGCAGATCCTCTGTGTCGTCGTTCAGGATGGCCATGATCTTCTCCACCTGGGCTTCCACATCCCTCTTTTCCAGCTCTTCAGGAGTCATATTTCTTACCGTAGGTTCCCCGCTAGTGATGTAACCAGCTGATATAGCTTTTACCTCTTCCATGAGACCTGTGTGCCTTTCAGTTTTATTAAAAGAATACTCAATTACCTCATCGCTGATGTTGAAAGTGAGTACTCCCTTCCTTACGCTTATGTTCGCATCCACCGTCGCCAAGAAGGGCCAACCTAGAATAATTGGACAAGCAGGGTCCTCCGCCATATCAATAACTAGAAAATCAGCAGGGACAAAGAACTTACCTACTTGTACTGGCACATTATCCACCATGCCTATTGGGATGGCCACCGTGTTGTTTGCCATATAAAGCTTAGCATCCACAGGCTCTAGGGCACCTATCTTAATCTTGGACCATATTGTTAAAGGAATTATACTTACACTAGCTCCAAGATCACATAATGCATTAAATTTATATTGACCAAATCCAATGGTTATAGCAAACTTACCTGGATCTGGCCTTTTCTCAAGTATGTCCATATGGCTGCACTCCTCTGTAATCTCAGCCATTGACCGCTTCTTGCTTAGAATCTCCTTGAGGAATTTGACGTATGATGGAATTTCATTGAGAGCTTCTGTGAAGGGTATGGTGACATTGAGCTTCTGAAGCATCTTGATGAAGCGCTGAAACTTCTTCTCTGTTGGATCCTTTGGAGATTTTGTTGGGAAGGGCAGCCTCTTTTTCTGATTCAGAGCCAGAACAGATGTCGGAGTTGCTGCAGAAGGGTCAATATCGACTGGGCTCTTCTCGATATCGACAGGTTTTTCCTCGATATCGACTGATGTAGTCGATTTCGAGTTGTTGTACTGTGCAGACGAAGGGTGGTCCGGTTCCTCCTCGACATCGAGTTGGCCTTCCTCGATATCAACTTGCCTCTTCTCGACATCGACCAAGGTCTGGCCAATTTATTGTAGGAGGAAATCGAGTTCAAAATATAAAATATAAATCAAACCAGATTCGTGCCCACGCAAATAATTACAAGACCTCCTCCTGATGTAGCAACGAGAAGTCAGGATCGATCCTCGAGGAAGCACGTCAGCGGATCTCAAGTAGCCGTAAATCTCATAGACAGAAAAGCAAACAGAAAGACAGAAATAATAAATAAAAGCATAAAAGAAAACGAAAGCACAGAACTACTCGATATCGAGTACAGTTTACTCGATATCGACTAACTATATTGACTCCAGAAACGAAAACTCAAAAAAGACTAATGTCGAGTAAAACCCTCCTCGATATCGAGTAAACCAACTCGATATCGACCAGAACCTGCTCGAAGTCGACAAAAGACAGAAACCTTAAAATGCAACCTTTCAAACACAGAACGCGGATTTTGATGAATTAAATTCAATAAACTAAAATACTTCCAACGCCAGGGTATCAACACCACAACGATAACCATGCAAAATAACACATAAAGGCATAAAAGATCATGCTTTTCATCAAATTACTTTCGTTATTAACAAATAGCAAGATAGAGGCTTTCGCATAAACCCTAATTGTTACTAACCCTTTTCACAGAATTAACCCAAGTTGTATTATGATCACTTTCGCATCAATAACACAAACAAGGATCACTTTCAACTTTCGCAAAAGAATCATGCTCATAGGGATAGAAGATGAATTGCATAAAAAGACCGTACATTTATCTCATCCCCTTACATGGCTACCGTCGGGCTCACCCTGACCCTAGAAGTGGGTGGACTACTCGCACTTCATCATCAAGAAACTCATCAAATAAAAAAGGAACTAACTTGCATTAAATAAACCAAAGAGAACTTACAATCAATCGAAGCCAAATCCGCTTTTGCCTTTCTAACTTCTCTTGCCACAAGCTCTCTCCTCTACTCTCTCTCTCTATGTAACTAATTGTAATTGAAATTGAATGCTTAGAAATCAGCCCCTAATGCCTTATTTATAGGTTTTCAATCCTTGCTAATCAAGGAAAGAAATCTATATCTATTTTCTAAAGATAGAATTAAATAAAGATAAAACATTAATTCTAAAGGGAAATAATTAAATATCTAAAATATCTTCATGTGTGGGTAAATCTTCTCTTCATAGATAGAACTTGATATAACTTGGATGGGTTCTCGGACTCCTTCGCTCTCAAGCAAGCCAGCTCGACACGGACAGTCCAACAGCAACGCAGCCCAAAAAAGCTTTCCTCGATATCGAGTAATTTACTCGATATCGAGTAACTTCGTCATCGACTTCGGCTTCACTGGTCTTCTCGAGTAACTTCTCTTCGACATTGGATCGGACATGCTATGCTGGTTTACTCGATATCGAGTAAATTCGTCGATATCGAGTACATGGTGCTCGATATGTCCTCTCTTCGGCTTCTCAATCCGGCGTTGCTTCCTCGAGCACAGTTGCGGCTTCTGATCTTGGTTGATATCGAGTTAATTACTCGATATCGAGTAAAGTTCTATACTCGAGTTGCCTTGTCCGCTCAGCTTTGTTGATCTCGGCTTCAGAAGTAGAACTCGTCTTGGGTTGTCCTCGATATCGAGTAAAAGTCTTCGATATCGAGTAACTTTGTCAGCTCCCGGCTTCACTTGCCGATGTCTGGTGTCTCTGGCTCGATTTTGGTCAACACTGGTGGGAATCGACTTTTGGTACTCGATATCAACTAAATGAGGTCGATATTGACCTGATTTTGTCGAGTCGATTTTCTTGCTTTCAGCTGGATTTGTCCTGGTTCCACCGCTTCTTGACTTTGGACTTCTGTAGTTGATTTTCGAGCTTTTCTTCCTTTCTCAGAACTGCTGTAAATTGCCTCGAATTCTGCAAATTAAAACAGAAACTAGTGTAGATTCCATAATTTGGCAAATAAGCATAAACTACATAGATTATGTACTATTCTAGCCCAAATGTATGAAATGTATGCAGAAAACAATATAAAAGTAAATATAAAACATGGCAGATTCGGCTCACAACAGTCCACATGCATGCTTGGCGGCTCTCTCCGCAACCGGCTATGGTGGACAATCTCCCGGAGGGGTGTGATCTCATCATCTAGGACGAAGAATTTATACTCCACCTGAGCATATTTTCCATCTACCAAGGCCATGATGACGGCAGGTTGGTAGATAAGGGAAATAACTTAACCGTATGAAGATTTACAACAAAAACAAACCGGAAGACAAAAAAAAACGGAAAAGAAACTGAAGTTGTAAATGTGGGAGTAAATTGACTAAATTCTCCCCCTTCTCAATTGTGAAACGTTGCGTTTTAACAGGATGGAAAAAAATTCCCAAGCCTATTCTCGCTCAGTTGTTAACAAATTCTCCCCAATTTGCAACGCTGAATAAAAATAAAATTAAAAATAACGGTGTAGATGGGCCCTACACAGATTGCCAACCGGATCTATCCAGTTGGCCAATTATAACTGAACGGGGATAACTACATGTGAACTGTTGGATTGAAATTAATCTAACGGCAATACACGCGTTGGGCTTTTTTTTTTTTTCTTTTTTCGAGAGTTAGTTGTCCTTGCACCATGCACCACTTTTTCGAGATTCGGTTATTCTTTTTTAATTCATTTACTGTGTAATTTATTTGATTGAGTCACAACATCAATCGGACGCCCCCTTGGGCAAACGTCTATCAATATGATATACCAAGCAGGGTTCGAATCCTTCCAGTTCTTATTTTTCACCCTCTAATTTTTGTGCTCCATTTTGTCACCCTCTAATTGTAACGGCCAGTGATTATGATTCCCGGGTTACGTTTCGAGGGATGAAACCCCTCGTTAGGATCTTGCGCCCCGAGTACAGGTTGAAGGTTTGAAATTCTAAACTGATGTTTTCAAGAGGGATTTCATACCCAAGTTTGAAGGGATCGTTGGAATCCCCGGGGAAGTCCCTTGTACTTGTCGTAAGTCTAAGTGTGGAAAACCAAAGGTTACACAAATAGCGGAAGTAAAACATAATACAAAGGGGTGCCATGGCAGAGCCGGGTCAAAATATGATCAACCATTCAAACTCGAGCCGTAATTAAATTGGTGAAGTTGGAATCTCAACTCTCTCTTTCCGCCATGTTAGACCCAGCGGTCATGGACTCAAATCAGCATCAATAGTAGTAAGCATAACGGATACCTAAAAAAAATTGATAGGGGGCGGGATCAGATCGATGCCCACTTTAGCTCTGCATCCCAACCCTAAGCACACATATACGCTATACCTAATAAAGATGCTTCTAGATGCATTGTGGGATATTAACACACTAACATGCTCCTAAGATCAAGTGCATAATAATAATAAGGCCTTAGCACAGAATACCAAGTGGTATATCCCTCTCCTACCTCCACCCCCTTCCGATAGGGCGGAGACTAGCCATCTCGTGAATGCATTCCGTCTATCCTCAATGACCAATCACACATTCTACCTACTTGTCCCATTCCGAATCTCACGAAACCTGAACATAAACGACTCCTCAACCGACCTATTGTAGATCCTCGTATCAGCATATCCCCCAAATTTCCTTATTCCAAATCTTACTAAACCTTAACCATTCGAAATCCTCAAGTCGTCCTACTAGAGTTCCTCATCTCTTCATATTCCTAAAATGCCTCAGCTCCTACTTCTCATCCAAGATACCTTACCGTCCAAAGCCCTCTTTTACCGATCATCATTTCCGCATAATCCCTAAATCGTCATCACCCGAGTTTCCCAAGCATCGCCTTTTCGCCAACCGTCTAAAATCCTTTATCCTTTAGCGTTCCCAATACATTCCGTCCTACTAAATTCCCAATTTCCAAAATGTGAATCTCTCTATCCCAACCTTAAGGACACAGTCTTACTAGAAATCTCAATGACATCCTTGCCTAGCTAGCACCCTTATCCCTAAGATTCACCTCACGTTCTCGGATACCTCAATAGCCACAATAACCTCCACTCATAAACCCCGATTCATTCCCTATGCTAAAATCCTCCAACAACGCATCTAGAAATCCTTCACTCATAAATCCTCCAAGCATTACCAATCTCATCTAAGCAACCCCAAATACTCATCACACGTACAACCTAATATGAACAACCTAATTCCCAAGATCGATGATTTCCCAAGCATCCTCATACTACTCTTTCTTAGCGACTCCTCAACCTCAGCCTTTACCAAGATCGCTCCCGATCACCGCACATACAACCTAGTCCCAATTCTACGATTCCTTAGACATTCGTTAACCGACCATCCTCAATGCCACCCACAATTCGCTCCAAGACTACTTAGACACTCTCTCCCAGTATACTAACCTGTATATCAACACATCCCCTCAAGAATCCTTCCGATCGACTCTTAACTCACCCATCCACGTCTAGAATTACACCAACTACCTATACTCACACCCACTCTCAAGGTCACCCCAACGGAACTATTCTAGACCTCAACCAACTACCCTTCTATGCCACACGCTCGCACCACCATATATATAACCCATAACCTATTTACCTGGGAGTCAGTACACTCAAGCATCCAGGCACATCACAAGTTAGCCAGGCAATCATTCACTACCCGTTAAACATATCAATCATCACACATCCAATTATGTCAGCTCTAGGCCTATCGCACAATATCAATTCCGACTAATATAGAAGATCTACAGTTTGAAGAACGTCCTTCGTCCGCAACTACCATCTTCGAAAGATGTTCATTCTCTGCATACCTTTGGCGACGTCTGTCTTGGGGTATATGGGTCATGGACCCATCACACTTCCCCTGCGCTACTTCGACGCCACTTGATCGTCATCTCTTTTCTTCATGTCGACGCTGATCAAGGAATTGTAAGGGTTAGAAGTTACGGAGATAGGGGAGAGAAAAGGGCGGATAACACGACTTCCTTAAGGATTCAAACACAGACCCGGACTAGAGATGACGAGATTCAAGACAAGACATGAACCCGATAGTTACAACAATGCCCTTAGGGTATTCTATGAGGTTACAAGTGCGGCAAACAAACGCATAACAATCACTAAATATATCAATCATATCATTCCACACTAGCATGTACCTATTAAAAGGAATAACGTCATATGCATCCATAACATGTTCACATAATAAACTTTTCATGCACGTGGAACATGCTAAAAATTATCATCTCATGCACTAATCATGCTTGACCTATTAAGATCATGTATTCACGAACCGACAATAGACATATGCAGCATAATTTATATATGACATAGTGAGCATTATAGGATATCACACGTATGATTCATTACTCACTTTAAGTGTACATATAAGCATGTCAAAACAATGTGGGTTCCAAGTAAGCATGTTAAGATGCACCCTAATAATTATGTCAAGGGATATGGTTAAGTCATTTGGGCATAGCAACTATCACATCCAATACAACTATGTATGTGTAGTATGACAAGTATGGCACATAATTGCATGATGTCCATAATTAGGAGATGTATATCCTACATGATACTACCAACACTCATTAAGAAAGTACACAATCAATGAGGTTCAATTTGATCAACTTAACATGCTAGGAATTTATTTCACATGACACTAATACAAGAGGGTTGACCACACTATCATGGACCTAATTCAATGGAGAGTAACTATCGTGGGGATTCGTACATTTGGTGTATATATTCATTTGTAAGTGTAATCATGCAAGATACATGGAAAGTCATGCTGGAATATACTAACACATCATGTCATGCAATCACAAGGTGGGATACTATCATAACTTGACAGAATTCCCTAAGGGCAATCACCGACTCATCACCCCGTTTCCCCATGGGACGCTAGTATGACTCGCACGGTAGGACACAAGGACATTCATGCTGCTTCCGAGAGGTGAGGGTAGAACTCGTGCCTAGACTCTTGCAGAAAGAAGACATGGCGGACCATTACGAAGATCGAAAGGGATGGCTCCATGGGAAAACTCACTCCTAACTCGAAACTATTTCAGTCATCCCCACCAACTAACATACTCAGGTAACCCTCACACCCGACACGATTTTCGAAGGTAATTGGTTGAGCAACCCAAATTTCCCATGGAAGACACCAACCTCCAGTACAAGACTCGGTAGAAGCATAGATGGTGGAGTACGAAATAGGACTCGAAATGGGGAGAGCAGATGCTCTTCGACCATTGCTAAGATGCCCAAATGTTTTGCTAAGATGCCCATATGGGAGAGTTATTCCGACAAGCCAGGAATTCAAATGACATAAGAACGGGGTATTATCCTGCTATCCCGTTTCAGAGTTTCAATACATGATTACTCATTAGTTCTCTATCCTAAGCACAGTAGCACTCAGCATGAAATCAATCAACGGGATTAATATGATCCTCTTCGAGGAGGATCGCCCTCGGGCCCAATTGGATAAAATGCATATAATCACAGAAACGATCTATACCGGAGGGGCAAATACCTCACGGCCCCCTAGCCCAAGCTACTCCAACCCTCGGACTCCTTGGAGTCTTCAAACCCCGTCTGTAAAAGAAAGCTAGTATTTTGCCTACCAGTTCCAACCTATATCCAATAGGGACGGTCTAGCGCATTTACTACCCGATCGTTTCCCTTTGTTTGATTACCGGATTTATTGAGTCAAGTTCATCTTTAGTCCATTTGAGTTAGCCATATTAAATTCATTTTTCCCTTTCTAAAACATTTTGAAAAACCATTTGAAAACCTTGCGCCATTTTCAAAACCACTTCAACCTATCATACTCGGTTTGCATAACCTCGCTCTGATACCATCTTTGTAACGGCCCGTGATTATGATTCCCGGGTTACGTTTCGAGGGATGAAACCCCTCGTTAGGATCTTGCGCCCCGAGTACAGGTTGAAGGTTTCAAATTCTAAACTGACGTTTTCAAGAGGGATTTCATACCCAAGTTTGAAGGGATCGTTGGAATCCCCGGGGAAGTCCCCTGTACCTGTCGTAAGTCTAAGCGTGGAAAACAAAAGGTCACACAAATAGCGGAAGTAAAGCATAATACAAAGGGGTGCCACGGCAGAGTCGGGTCAAAATATGATCAACCATTCAAACTCGAGCCGTAATTAAATTGGTGAAGTTGGAATCTCAACTATCTCTTTCCGCCATGTTAGACCCAGCGGTCATGGACTCAAATCAGCATCAATAGTAGTAAGCATAACGTATACCTAAAAAAAATTGATAGGGGGCGGGATCAGATCGATGCCCACTTTAGCTCTGCATCCCAACCCTAAGCACACATATACGCTATACCTAATAAAGATGCTTCTAAATGCATTGCGGGATATTAACACACTAACATGCTCCTAAGATCAAGTGCATAATAATAATAAGGCCTTAGCACAGAATACCAAGTGGTATATCCCTCTCCTACCTCCACCCCCTTCCGATAGGGCGGAGACTGGCCAGCTCGTGAATGCATTCCATCATAATCGGGCGGCACGCATGCCTAACCCGCTCCACAATAAAGCCCGCATGCATCTCATAATATAAGGAAGTTCATGACTCGATTGACTCAGGACGGGACCCGATGAGACTAGATCGTCCTATAACCCTAGCAATGACTCTAGTTAATTCACAGATAACGGCCGTTCTGTTTACATACACATAAAGAAATAGAATGCTCAACGGTCGATGCAACCTAGCATGGTACTACATGGCATGTTGATCATGAATGCAAGCACCTAATATATCATGCACCTAAAGCAGGGAATAACTCTATTTCAATCTGAGTAAGCTCCGAAGAGACTTACATGGCAGTGCAGAACAGCAAGGCAAGCATTACGATAGATTAAAGATCACCTAGATACATATCAAAACACATATAAGTCTACGTCTAATCGTTCAAGCACGCAAGCATAAATCATTCAATGAGAATAACAACATATCGCAATCGTCGTTCTATCAAGCTCAACCATTTACCACATTGCCAAATCCCGTAAGACCACATCATTCTCATCGTTCCATTCAGTCATATTCATATATTCGCAATAATAATAATCTGCATAGTCATTTATCTCAAAGTTCATCATATTTATCATAGTTCATAAGCTATAAGATAAACGATACGTACTTAACATCTCATCATGCCGTTAGTCATTCATGCATGCCATTAGTCCACATAATCATGCTATTAGTCAATCAATCATATCATAACATCATGCTAGTCAGTCATCGAACAATTCAAATTCCTAAGTCAATTCAAGCCCGTTTGAAAATTGAGTCAAATAGTTAGAAATCTCGACCTTGGAAAAATATTCGACAAATTCCTTTTTTCTAAAATCCAAGTCTCTTAATATTATTTTTTTAAATCACAAATAATAATATTATATCTTTAATTCTCAAAATCACATTTTATATCTTAATCTCAAGATAATATCTTATATTTTAAATCCCAATGATATTATATAATATTTTTAATACCATTTATTAAACACTTTCATAAAGTATTTTTAAATCCCTTAAAATCCCAACCATTTTAGTTTATAAAAATCTGGCCCCTTTATTTATTTATTTATCAAAAACCGACCCCTTTGTGAAATTGCCAAAACCACCCTTATTTTGGAGACTTCAAAAATCCAGCCCTTTTGTAAAACTCCCCAAAATCGGATCTCATTTTACAACAGGCCCAAAACATCTTTGTTTTCTTTTTAAAATACAATTTCGGCCCAAAGGATTAGGCCCAAACCCATTTCCATCTTTCCTTGCATTCTGTAGACCAAGCCAACGATTTTAAAAAGAGTAAAGGGTCCCAGCTGACTCGGCAAGTGACGTGGTGGGGAGATGGACATGGTCCCACTAGTTCCTCTTTCCTCTTTCTTTTGTTCGACAAAAACAACAGGTCAGACAGGGGTTTTTTTGGGCTTCGAAAAACAATGGAGGGAGAGGAGGAAGGGTAGCCGGCGGCGGCGGAGCTGGGCTCCGGCCAACAGGAATCCAACCACAAAGCACACACATACACACGGAATGGGAAAGAAGAAGAAGAGGAAGAAGCTCACCGAGGCGCGGGTACGACGCTCGCCGGAAGCTCGAATCGGCTCGTCGGAGCTCTAGATTCGATCGGAATCCGCCTAAAAAGGGATGGGGGAGGTTAAAGGCGGAAACTTTTCTCGATTTGAAGGTGAAAGAGAGGAAGAGCGAGCGAAACGGAGCCTTACCGAGGCGAAACGGGAAACAGGGCGGGAGGAGGACGGTAGCGGAGATCCGGCGGCTCCTGGCGTGTTCTGGTGTCTCCGGGAGGTGTCCAGGCTGCTGTCTCTACTGGTTCGAAGAGAGGAGTGAAAGAGGAGGTGTGTGGGGCTTGGGTTTCTTCTCCGGCAAAACAGGGGAGAAGGAGAGGGGCTGCGGCTTGGCTTCACTGGAGACGAACGACGACGTCGACGCCGCTGCTGATGGAGGAGCTGTGGTGTGGTGGTGAAGACGAGGTGATGGTGGTGCCTCGGTGATGTCATGCGGAACAAGAGTGAAAGGGAAGGCCTTGGGTTGTTGTTGGGGTTGAAGATGGAGAAGGGGGAAGTGGGAAATGAAGAAATGTGAGGGTAGTTGTGTGTGTAAGGGGTTGTATCTGAAATTGAAATAGAATCAGATGATAGTAAGGCGTCTGTCCTTGGTTTTTTTGCCATGAAAAAGGGGGAATGCAAGTGTGAGGAAAAGAGAAAGGATGGGTTGATGTTGAGCCAAATTTGGAAGGCATATGCTAGGGAGAGCTGTCGATGGAGTCAAAGGAAGAAAGAGATGGGTTTAACTCATATTGTCGATGTGAGGAATCCTTTGTTTCTTTTTTTTTTTTTTTCAGTTAAGTCTCTTTTTAATTTTTTTTATGTTACTAACTATTGGTTTTAAATCAAACTCTTCAATTCAATCTAATATAACTATCGTGCTTAACTCATATTGTTTATTTAGTAACTATCTATGTGAACTCTTAATTGAGAAGAGTTTACGATGATGTGTACGTGAATCTTAGAGGAATTTTACGAGTCTTGACCGATAATGAGCTCGTGTTCCAATTTTATTTGATTTTGTTTCATTATCCTTTGTTTCTTATTTTTTTCACTTAAGTCTCTTTTTAATTTCTTTATGTTACTAACTATTGGTTTTAAATCAAAACATTAAATTCAATCTAATATAACTATCGGTCTTAACTCATATTGTTTATTTAGTAACTATCTATGTGAACTCTTAATCAAGAAGAGTTTACGATGATGTGTACGTGAATCTTAGAGGAATTTTACGAGTCTTGACCGATAATGAGCTCGTGTTCCAATTTTCTTGGATTATTATTATTATTATTGTTATTACTATTCTTTTATTTTCTCCATTAATTATTATTAATGTTGTTCTTTGTTTCTTATTTTTCACTCAAGTCTCTATTTAATTTCTTTATGTTACTAACTAATGGGTTTAAATCAAAACATTCAATTCAATCTAATATAACTATCAGGCTTAACTTAAATTGTTTATGTAGTAACAATCTATGTGAACTCTTAATCGAGAAGAGTTTACGATGATGTGTACGTGAATCTTAGAGGAATTTTACGAGTCTTGACCGATAATGAGCTCGTGTTCCAATTTTCTTTGATTTTGTTTCATTATCCTTTGTTTCTTATTTTTCACTTAAGTCTCTTTTTAATATCTTTATGTTACTAACTATTGGTTTTAAATCAAAACATTCAATTCAATCTAATACCATTAGTGATTTTTTTTTTAAAAAAAAATAGTAGCATTTATGCATCATGATACACGCGCTGGGCTATGATTGGCCGGGACTGTTGTGGGTCCGAAGCAGCGTGGAAAGCATGAGCCAGTCGCATGGCTTGTATGAAATCGTGGCCCTTTATTTATTGAAATCCAACGGTGCAAGATGTCAATTCGGTGGCACGGCCTTGCACCAATAGAGATGGGGATTTCCTTCATTTTTTTTAACATTACGTAGTGTATGAAATACTGTAATTATATTGTTTCATAAAATAAAACTTTTAATAATCTAAAATACTTTTTTTTATAAATACTTTTGTTTAATAATACTGGTTCTTATTATTTTTTGTGCATATTCTAATAGTTGCTCCATTTGTTTGATATGAACAAAATTAAAATAATAACTATGCGTATTACTTTCACTAATTTTTCAAAATAGTAATAGTAATAATAATTATAATAATAATAAAAATATTATTATTATTATTATTATTAAAATAATCTTATATTAATTATTATTATTTATTATTATTATTATACAAATTAGTATTGTACTCCGTAATAATACTAATAACAACAAAAATAAATCTGACTGAATTGAACTCTAAAAAACAATTTGTTAATTTTTTTGAAAATAAAAGTACAGTAGCATTCATGGATAATTTGTGATTCCGAAGTATCAAGGGATGCATCAGCCATTCGCATGGCTTGTATGCAATCTTGGCCCTTTATTCATTGAAATACAACGGCTTGTATGCATGGGTGCATCTAGCAATGCATCAGCCATTCGCATAAATGCTACTTTTCTTTTCTTTTTTTCCAAAAATAAAAGACACGCGTTGGGCTGTGATTGGTCGGGACTGTTGTGGGTCCGAGGCAGCGTTGTAAGCATCAGTCATTCGCATGGTGCAATCATGACCCTTTATTTCTTAAATCTAACGGTCCAAGATTTCAATCTGTGTGCTAAGCCTTGCACCAATACGGATGGGCCTCGAAAAGAGGGAGGTACATACAGAATTTGTTTTATTGCACCGTTGTGCATAATCATTTTATGTTTCATTCCAAATCGGCACGCTGTTTATCGCAATTATCGCCCACATTTTTATATATTTGAATAATTGGCACTCTGGATGTGGAAAAATTGACTATGCACAACATTTTCGAATTAATAACCGATTGTACAGAGTATAAATTATGTTAAGGCGACGACAAGCATCAATAAGTTATGAAAAAATAACCTAATTGAGTAAATGTGGAACAATTGATTGTGAAATTCATTTTTCGAATAATATCCCAATGTGCAGAATAATATTTGTTTTAACGTGAAGCCATTCATCAATCATTTTTTTATGAATAGAAATAATGTGGGATTATGGACTATGAGATCCAATTTTGAAATAATAGCTTAATGTACAAAGTACACATTATTGCAAGCAATATACCAAGGGATACGAAAACCATTTTATGTGAAGTCGTGAACTAAAAAAAATTCAAGGATAGAATTAATGAAATCGTTACATATAAAAACTGAGATTAATCCTTATTGGTTGATTTTAAAGGCATGTAACACACTTTTATAATCGTATAGTTATCTTTTGCAAGAACATCTTAACTTCTCAAGTATCTCAAGTTAATGGTAAAGTATTATATAGATCTTTTGCAAGAACATTATAAGTATTCAAAGTGGGAGTATCTTAACTTATCAAGTATCTCAAGTTCATAAAACACTTGTCTAACTCACGTAGCCAATAATTTCATTTGGTAGTTGAAATCGGAGGAAACTAAGATCTTTTGCAAGAAAAATAATGAATAAGATGGTATTTTTATTTTATATATGCACTTATGTTATTCACTTATTAGATTAATCCTGATGTTGATTTTATATGGAACGAATCTTCACTTAAGTATGCTTCATTGAAGAATTTCATAATAAAGGTTCCTTCGAATACTTTTAATTTTCACATTTTAATGAAAAATAATAGTTCAGCATAGATTATCGTGGGCTTCCGCAATGGGCCTCGAATGGGTTTTTTGGTTTGCAACAAGCCAACATTGTTTAAACGCCATGGGCCAGCCTGAATCCATTCACAAGTTAATTGTCCCAATATATACTCTATATTGTACGTTTTCGACAATGCCATAGAATCATCAATCATAGATAATAAAATGTGCTAGATTTAGTAGATTACATAACAATGCCATAGATAAACACAAAAATCATCAAAGTTAACCAATTGTATCAAACATAAAATACAGAAGTGTCATAATATTTTCAAAAGTGTCAACCCCGGCCCTCAGCATGACAACGACCTCCACTGCGACCACCATACCGAAATCCTCCTCTACCACCATTCTCAGATCCTCCTCTACCACAATTCTGAAGTCATCCTCTAAGTCCTCCTCTACCACCATCCCGACCTCCACCGCGCCCTTCAGATGGACCGCTTGTGTCCTCCGGCCAACGTACAGTTCTTCGACCGTTGAAAGGCCCTTCCCTGGTAAATTATCGCGTGGCAACCGCATCGAGCATTTGTGGAGTTGGTGCGTACAGATCAGCATAATGAGGGTAGAAGTCGCGGGCGTTTTCATCCATTGCCTGAACATATAACACCGTAAGCTCTTGTTGATCCCGAACTGACTCCATCTCACCATCCATCTGGTGCGACCAGATTCGAAGATCATCTACTTGGCAGGCGATGTGGTGGACCGTATCAAACATCGACTGTTGGTTGGCCGACACGTCCCGAAGACTCATCTCCACGTATGTCTGGTGGCTGTGATGCAAGTTCTGACTTAGACGCATCTCCTCAAGTTCTTCCCCCAAACGATCCTGCCTATCGGATATTTGTATTCGATCAGACAAACGGCATTCGTGTGCAGATCCTCAACGAGTGAACTAGTTGGACAAAGCTCTGTATCACACTCCATACCATCTTCCGTTGGCACTACCATCTGATCCTTTATTTCTCGGGCAGGGGGCGTCCAAGTCCATTGGTGTACTCCGTTCATCCCGATCCGATCTACTCTTATCTTCGTAGTGGGTCATACAGAAGTCCGCATCTCTCTTCCCATACGGCAGGGGACATGGCAAATATATCGCGTTATGGTAAGATTTCGTCGGTTTCCAATGTAACTCCGGCTCTAGTGGGTTGCTCAACAGACTGGCTGTATTCAGACTCCTCTCATCGTACACATGAGACCCATGTATCTGCTGCAACCATTCTGGCGGTTCTGGTTCCCACTTCCTAGCGATCAGTGTGATCATACCCCCCAACGCTAACTTCCCCATTTTGCTCCCTCTTGTTGCATCTCGAATGCAAGATGCAACAAACATAGAAGTCCAGTTAAACATGTTGCTGCATTCTTCGAAAAAGCACCGGAACCATATAAAATCTGAGGAAACCTGGCGCTATCAGTCAACTTACAATATAGTCATTTAATAAAATCACCTATGTCCAATTTGATGATTTTAGACTACGGACTTGTGATAATTCATAACTGCATTTCACTTAATGGGGTTTCATTTACCAGAACATTTAAGATAAGCCCATTTGTGAACTACGAATTATTTGGACATTTTATTTACTATCGTTCAACACAATATATAAATAATGATGAAATATCATATATCATAAAATCATCCAATCAAACATAAACTTAGTGTCTAAACTCTAAACATAAAATGTAATACAAAGCAATCTCAAACCCATTCTCCAATGTGTTTGAGACCCTTAGTCCTAGTGTGACTATCATGCTTGGGCCTAGGCATAGGCTTTGTCAATGGATCTACAATGTTGTCATCTGTATGCACCTTACACATCTTAATGTCACCCTCAGTGACTATGTGTCGAATAAGGTGATACTTTCTCATAACGTGTCAAGATTTGGAGCTCGAGCTCGGTTCCTTGGCCTGGGATATGGCCCCATTGTTGTCACAATGGATGTCAATAGGCCCTGAGATGCTAGGAACAACACCGAGTTCATCTATGAACTTCCTCATCCAGACAGCCTCCTTAGCCGCTTCACTAGCAGCTATATGTTCAGCCTCTGTCGTAGAATCGGCAACTGTGTCTTGTTTAGAGCTCTTCCAGCTCACAGCTCCACCATTAAGGATGAAAACATATCCCGATTGAGACTCAAAGCCATCTCAATCAGTCTGGAAGCTTGCATCAGTATAGCCTTGCACGATCAAGTTGTCATCACCCCCATATACTAAGAAATCATCCTTAGTTCTTCTCAAGTACTTCAAGATGTTCTTAGCTGCACACCAATGTGCCTCTCCTGGATTCGATTGGTATCTGCTACATACTCAATGCATATGCAACATCAGGTCGTGTAAACACCATGACATACATGATAGATCCTATAGCAGAAGCATAAGGAATCTTACTCATTTTTTCTAGCTCAGTAGGTGTCTTAGGACACTGCTTCTTACTGAGATATACACCATGTTGCATGGGTAGAAACCCTTTCTTGGAATCTTGCATTTTGAATCTGTTGAGATTCTTATCTATATAAGTTCCTTGACTCAATCCAAGCAACCTCTTAGATCTATCTCTATAGATCTTTATTCCAAGTATGTACTCTACCTCTCCCAAGTCCTTCATTGAGAAACATTTCTTCAACCATTCCTTAACGGACTCTAGCATCGGAATGTCATTCCCAATAAGTAGTATGTCATCCACATACAAGACAAGGAAGACCACTTTACTCCCACTAAACTTCTTGTATACACAAGGGTCCTCTTCACATCTGATGAAATCAAACTCTTTGTTCTTCTCATCAAATCGAAAGTTCCAACTCCTGGATGCTTGCTTAAGTCCATATATAGATCTCTTAAGCTTACATACCTTCCCGACATTACTTGGATCTTCAAAACCCTCTGGTTGTGTCATATACACATCCTCTTCCAAGAATCCATTCAGAAAGGCGGTTTTGACATCCATTTGCCAAATCTCATAATCATAATAAGCAACAATAGCAAGGATTATCCTAATGGATCTTATCATAACAACGGGTGAAAAGGTCTCATCATAGTCTATACCATGAATATGTTTAAAGCCTTTGGCAACTAATCTTGTCTTGTATACATATACCTTTCCATCCTTATCTGTCTTAAGTTTGAAAACCCATTTCCTCCCTATGGGTTTTAACCCATTTGGCAACTCTATCAAGTCCCATACTTGATTTTCAAACATCGAATCCATTTCGGATCTCATGGCCTCAAGCCATTTCTTGGAGTATGGACTCGTCATTGCTTGTTTATAGGTGTTAGGCTCATCATGTTCTAATAAAATAACATCAAGGTTTACATTCAAGATGAAATCATCATAACGTCTTGGTTGTACCCTTTGCCTCTCTGATCTACGAGTAGGTTCAACAACTGGAGCTGGAACAGTTTCCACAACTATTTGTGGATCCTCTTGTTCCGGTTCTTGGATGATTTGGGGCCCTTGGCCTTCCAAAACCATCAACTCGTCCTCGACATTATCTATGTCATCTCGTTGTTATGTTTGTTGCTCTTCATCATGAACTGGTTCAAGATGAATATTTCTCCCACTTGACTTATTAGAAATGAACTCTCTTTCCAAAAAGACACTATCCCTTGCAACAAACACCTTTTGTTCGGCGGGATTGTAGAAGTAATATCCAAAACTACCTTTTAGATACCCTATAAAATAGCATTTATCTGATTTAGGGGCAAGCTTATCCGTTTGTAAATGCTTTACATAAGCTTCACATCCCCATATCTTCATAAAAGACAATTTTGGAACATTTCCAGTCCATATCTCATATGGAGTTTTGTCTACAGCTCTAGACGGAGTCCTGTTTAGTGTAAATACGGCAGTTGTGAGGGCATATCCCCAGAAGGATACCGGAAGGTTAGCAAAACTCATCATAGATCGGACCATGTCTAACAGGGTCCTGTTTCTCCTTTCGGATACACCGTTAAGCTGTGGTGTTCCTGGAGTAGACAATTGTGTTACTATCCCACAATTTTTCAAATGATGATCAAATTCATGGCTCAAGTACTCACCACCACAATCTGATCAAAGTGCTTTTATTTTCATACCAGTTTGAGTCTCTACCTCATTTTGAAATTCCTTGAACTTTTCAAAGGATTCCGATTTATGTGACATAAGGTAAATATATCCATATCTACTCATGTCATCAGTAAATGTGATGAAGTATTTATAACCACCTCTAGCTTCTGTACTCATTGGCCCACATACATCAGTATGTATAATGCTCAATAGCTTAGTAGCCCTTTCATTTGTTCCTTTGAAAGGTGACCTTGTCATCTTGCCCATCAAACATGACTCACATATATCAATGGATTCACAATCCACGTCTTTTAGAAGTCCATCTTTATGGAGCTTCTTCATGTGGTCTAAACTGATGTGACCCAAACGACAGTGTCATAGGTAGGCTTCACTCAACTTACTTGATTTTTGCCTTTTTTGTATTTATGTTATAAGATTCTGTTGTAAGGTCGAATACAAATATTCCATTAATATCTTGAGCACGAGCATAGAAGATATCATTCTTGTGAATAATTATACCTTTATCTGTAGTGCTAAAATTAAAACATTCATAATAAATTACTGCAGCCGGAACAAGGTTCTTTGTAATGCTAGGAACAAAATAACAATTATTTAGTTCTAAGATTAAACCAGAAGGAAGAGATAAACTAAAATCTCCTACGACAAGTGCAGCAACGCTTGCTCCATTTCCAACGAGTAACTCTATCTCCCCTTTCTTCACTTGTCTCCTATTTCTTAGTCCATGCACATTTGAAATAATGTGAGCAACACATGCGGTATCTAATATCCCCAAGTAGGACCATTATCTAATGTGCAAACATTGGTTGACAATAATTCAATAACATAAATACCTGAAGTGTTAGAACTCAAAGTCTCATTCTTCTTGTCTTCCGGGTACTTGGGACAGTTTCTCTTCCAGTGTCCCTTCACCTTGCAATGGAAACAATCATGGTCTGCAACCACTCTTGGCTTCTCACCCCCCTTAGGTTTTGCAATTTTCTTTCCTTTCTCTTGGGGATTGTTCCTATTCTTGGCTACCTTCTTAAACCCTTTCCCTTTATTGACATTAAGAACTTCTTTCTTGTTGTCAGTAGGAGTATTCTGCTCAGCAGCTTTGAGCATACTATGGAGTTCGTTTAGGTTCTTCTTGAGACCATGCATATGATAGTTCATCCTGAATGAGGCAAATCCATCATGCAATGAGTGCAACTCGATATATGTGGCCAACGGTCATATGGGGTGCCTAGTGTCTCCATACGGCTAAAAAGCCCAATCATGTTAAACACATGAGGACCTATTGGCTTCCCCTTCACAAGCTTTCTATCCAGTATAGCCTTGTGGGTTTCATATTGTTCAATTCTTGCCTGTTCCTGAAACAACACTTTCAGGTTGGTGATGATTGTGTAAGCATCCTGATGTTCAAACTTCTTTTGAAGATCAGGTTCCAAGCCTGCTAGCATCAGACAAATGACAAGCAAGGACTCACTCCTAAGCTTTTCTTTATTAGCCTTCTCCTCATCTGATGAGGTATTAGTAATGACAGGAATAGGGGTTGATACGACATCTTCACGCCCTTTAGACCTGAGGACGATTCTCAGATTCCTTTCCCAACCGAGAAAATTCGTTCCATTCAATTTGCTTTTCTCAACTATTGAGAGCAGGGTGAATTTCAAGTTATCGTTCGACATAATGCCTATATAAAAAGGAAATGACATACAAATCAGTTTATGTTCGAAATGCAAATTACTTAGGATTAAACACCTTTAAAATAAGTAAATGCGCATTTTATTCAAATTGTTATGGTTCCTGGTGAATAAAATGATTCCAAGATCCCATTACACACAAGACCCATCGTACTTTTGCACTGCCTTGAGTCTTGTATGCTCAACATAAGTAACAATTACTAATTATAACTCCTTATAATTCTTGGTTGATGATCCACATCCAATGTAAAATCATCCTATGCCTCAAGATCCAAAACTTTGCCTTTTGGTCTCTCGTTGGGTACAACCATATCAAAGCTTATGAACCCCTTGTATACATTCACCCTCATTAGCCCAAGATTATGGAAAGACACCATCACTTTTGTGAAGCCCATCCAACCAAAAATCCAGAACTTAATGGGTTATGATATGAAAAGGCATTGCCCCAATTTACCTTAGGAACTTAAGTCTTTTATATGTCTTTATTTATAAGTGAAAAAATATCATAAATAAAAACAACATAAAACTTAAAATAAGGCATTCAAAATGCATTGAAATTGTGATCCTAGTATGGCCCCTACGATGCATAAAATAAAGATCTAATCTTCATGGGTCTCCACCCTCGCGCCCTTCATGGATCTCCATCCTTGAACTTCTTATGTCTTCTTGTATTAATTACAATATTTTCTAATAATCTAATTACTGAAAATAAATTACAAAAATATATAACGATACGCTGATCGTGTACAAAAAAAACATAACGATACGCAGATCGTATTTATGGGCCACACTAGTCACCTTATGTATGCAACCAATATATCATAATATAAAACAAGCATAATAAATCCATGAACATTCTTAATATTTTAATTCAAAAACTAGCAATAATATATATGGAATTAATTTTATGGTAACTATTACCTTGTATAATTGGATAGAAAATTTTTATTAGGGATAAGATATCTACCATATCTAATTAAGGTAATTGAAGATTTTACACTAAAACCCTAATATACCTTTCTTAACCCTAATTGCCGCCCCATCTACTCCCACTCAAATTTTGTAACCATTACAAAACTTTTGATAATTGTAGGATTAAGATGGTAGATTTTCATGAAATTTAAAATTTTGACGAATTAATATATGAATCAAATTCACACAAAATCTATCAACTTGACATCAAAATCATGAAATTCTCAATTTCTTAGATTCAAATCAACTTATACTTACAAAATAAAATATTTCGTGAGTTATTCAATAAATCATATCTATTGTACAGGGTCGGCCATGGGGGAGGGCAAGGTAAGCGACTGCCCTGGGCCTCCGATTTTACGGGGCCTCATTTTTTACTAATTTTAGTATATATAATAAAACATTTCTAAAATTAACACAAGTGTCTGTTGGCGTGGTGGTTGTTGAATTGCTACGAGGCATGCATGTTTTCTTACGGTCACGGGTTCGAATCCCAGATTTAGCACAACTCTCAACATTCACTACTACATATAAGCCTCTAATGTAACACCCAAATACGTTACATTATCACTAAAATATGTTACATTAAGGGAAAAGGTAACACATTTTAGGGATTACATTTGCGGCCGTTGCATTTGCTCTAATGTAACATTTTTTATTTGCTAAGGTAACATTGTTTCATTAGTGAAACTAAGTGTTGCATTTGATAACAAAACTATTACATTTGATTTAAATGTTACATTTTAATATAAATGTTACCTTTGCAAGGTTTGTTACCTTTAATTAAATATGTTACATATAACGAATAATGTTACATATAAAGAACAATGTTACTCTTAATTTCAACTATTATATTTGAATTAATTTTTTTACAAAAGAAATGTACCTATTAATTATAACATACATATATATTGATTTATTAAGAATAACATGGAGTAAATATTTAAAGTAACATGTATATACACTATTTGAACAAGAGATCCGAGAGTGCATGCCCCCTATCTGAAGCTGGGCTAAATACAAAAGCAGAGACCTTTTCTAAAATTTCTAATCTACTAACTATGCAAAATGATTTACATGATGAAGCGAGACTACTAACGCAACCTTGTTCTTGAATTCTTGTGCTGCTTGACGAGAGCTTTCGAGCAACCTCTTCACATCTATTTGTTATCCAGTTGTAAAGTACTTACAACTACCTTGTAGCTAGCCTTCAGAACACATTAAGGCCAAGGGACTTTGAATGCACACATAAATATATCTACCTGAAATGAAATAGAGATTCCCACCTTATATCCAATACTCCACCTTCTTCAACTTTATTTTCATAAGAGAAGTTCTTAGATGCACTACTGCCAGCTTCAAGTGTTTTAAACCCATATTGCCACTTGATAAAAGTATCTCTAGAATCTAGCCATGACTTACCTAATTGTCTTCTCTAATTCTTAAATTTTGTCCTCCTAGATTCAACAAGCCATTAACAACCTGAAATGAAAAGAAAAAGTGCGTAGCAATAATGTCATCACATGCTTCTTTTCAAACAGAAGCATTATTAAAAATCAAAATAGAAGCAAGAAAGATCAATAAAACAAAATCCAAGGGCATGGCCTTCAATGATAAAAAAAAAAGTACCACAAATATCCATGCTCTTCTTGGCCTTTAATTACATTAAGACCCCTCTTTAAGGCCTAGGAGAGGCCTTGGCCGCCCTGCTAGTGAATACTTCACCATCAGCCTAATACAAAAGGCACTAATAATTCAAGCCATATGTTTTCTTAAGACAAATATTATAACTCTGCTCTATCCTAATAACTCCATTTAGTACACTACATTAGGATCAGCTACATATCTTTAGACACATTTTATTTAATCATAACATGTGAAATATCATCTATTTATATAGCAATATAAATAATCATGATGTCTTTACACCAACCCTTGTTCACCACATCCATCTACATGAATATTATTACTCGGGATTTTCTTTGACAAAGACCAACCTATTCATTATAAGGACCTTATACGCACAAATAAGTGCTCAAGATTTGTTTGGCACAATACGCTAATTGCTTATAATCAACTGATAAGATGTTTGATTAGAAGCTTATAACATGAAAACTAGGCATCCCAAATAAGCACCTTATATAAAAATGAACCCTTCATCACTATATAAAAATACATGGATCAAGAGAGGAGAAATGGAGCATATGTGTGTCATTGTTAATCGAATAAGAGATCATCAGAATTGAACCCCTTAATGCACTTACCACAGACATTCTCCTTCTGTCAAAAGTGAACTCCAGGATATACAACACTTCATAATGGAGAGCTGAAGAATTGAATATTAACTCTAGCAAAAGAAAACCGAAGCTCGTGAGAATAGTAAAAAAAACAGATCCTATAACCTAATTTCTGGTATCCTAAATAAATATAAGATGGTCCATAAAAAGAAAAGAGAGACTAAGCCCTCACTTGAGAGATCAATATCTAAACAGCCGAGCACATGATCAGAAAATAGGGAGCGAAAAGAACTGAAGTTAATCCTGCTCTCTATCAGTACCAAACTAAGGCCTCACCTGAGAGATCAAAGAATCAAACCCCATGAATAAACTGAGTTAGGCAGCAAAACCCAAGAAAGTGTAGACAAACCATTATAATCCAGAAAAAAATGAAAAAGATAAGCACCATGTAGATAAGTTATTTGGATATAAGCACCATAGTAAGAATGTCAATAAGAAATTATTATTAATAATTTCTCATTTAACATGTAAGTCTTACAATTCCAACTTTAGGTATATATCCTACCATTTGATTTGCCAGCATGAGGACGATTTTTGAAGAGGAACTCCAATAGCACAGGATGATCAGATTTTCCAAACTCACGTGTTTCCAAAATAGCAGGATCATACTTGACAATATAGGAAACCGTAAAACATGATAGAAAGGGTATTAAGTGTCATAGGGCAATGTAAGCATATAAAAAGAGAATAAAACTTGCCTCACAAGGATTTTTCACACTCAAATTAGCTTCCAACGAATTTTGTTTCAAACATTCAGACGAGTCCTTTCCTTGTACATGATAGTATGCCCTTTCTTCTGCTGAAAACACCTTGCTTATATTTACATCACTGCAACCTTCTATGAACGTGTCTAAAGCAACCGCCAAAGAATCTGCTCCACCTATACAACATCTCAAGGGAAAATCGAAAGACTTGTCAGCTGGAAATTCAAGTCTATTATGGACATTTTTTCCCTCAATTTAATGCCTTGATCACAAGTGTAAAAAAAGGCAAATCTTATACAGTAGGAAATAACAAGTGGGTCCAATAACCCATTTGATGAAATAATTTCAAGGATCCTATCAAAACTTTTGGGACTAGGATCAGAAGAAAGCAAAGCATGATCATCCACTCCATATTGACTTGATAAAACACCCTTGTCACAAAGAATGTATCAAATCCAAACACACAATCGAATAATATCAATTAGGGCTGTCCATGCCCCATGGTACATCAAAAGGTGAAAAATGATAGAATCATGTCAAGATGCAAAATAGTTGTGCATAGATCAAAGCATACAAAAGAAAAGAAAACATAAGATGAAGTAAGAGTGAAAAGAGGCTAACCGAATGATGAAAAATGGATTTATGTGATTGAAGCCAAGAAACCAATCTGCACAACAAGCAGAGGATGATTTCACTTGGAGATTCTTTAATTTGGACTCAGACAGTTCAATTGGATTCTCATGATCCTGCACTTTTACAAGTGTATGATCTAGTTCAAATTTTATCAATGCGAACTCAAATGATTCACATGCCTTAGTAGTTAGCACAATCAATCTCAAATAGAAGAATCCTAATTCCGACAATATATCTGTAATTTTTTAGCCTCAATTGAAGGATCCTAATTCCAAAAAAACCCTAACTGCGTGCTAGCAATATACAATTAATCTCAAATGGAAATACCTTAATTTCCTAATGCAACATCAATTAAAAAAAACCGTATGTATTAAAGCTAGAGTAGTATACCTGAAACCTGAATTCGAAGCCTTGAAGTGTCGATTAGGTAAAAAGAAGCTCCAAAATTGAAAGAAACTGTAAGCCACGACAACTGAAAGATTAGGTCAAAAGAAGCTCCAACATTGAGAATCAAAGCGTACATGGTAGCCAGAAGAAAACTCATAAACAGAAAAATGGAAGGTAAAGTACAATAGAAGCTGAAGAAAGCAAGAAAACAAAACCCTAGGTCGAGATGAAAAGAAGAGTAGGGATTAAAGAAATATGTAGTACAAAGAAGAACAAACCTTGGTATACATAATAAGGAGTCACAACAACACAGAGGGTGGACTTGGAGGCGGTGGAACTCTTGATGTCTCTCTCAACCCATGGAGGAAGCCAGAGGTAGGGCGTGTAGTCTCCTATCCGATTAGACTCAGCGATGACAGATCTGGCAAGTAGATGCGTCGGCAATAGCTCCCACACAACATGAATGAAGTCTTCTTCTTCCTCTCCTTCGGTCGCCATGGCGAGCGAAAGCGATTTCGAGAGGGCACCTGCTTCGATTCCGGCTATTTCGCGACTATTGCTGGTGCTGCTCGATTTCAACGAAGGAGAGGGAACTGCTCGGAGTCTCGGCCGGAGAGAGCACTGCTTGGAGTCTTGGCCAGAGAGGGCACCTGCTTCGACGGCGATTCCCGATTTCGTGGCTACAGTCTTCAGCAGAGATAGCGGCTGATACTTGCCGGACTCGCCCTAGTCGTGTGTAAGTGGTGAGTTATAGTCTCACATAGTTGAGGAAAGTGAAAAGTAGATCTGAAAATGGGGGAGATACGCGGCCTTTTTTTGTTTCGTGTTATAAATTACCGCCTATTTTGAATTGGGTGCTTTTTTAAAATTTTGGAAAAAATCTTTTAACATCGGTTGAAAGAATCATGTGGTATCTATTTTATTTTCGGCATATTAAATTTAAAACTCGATGTTTAAAAATTATTTAACCTCCTGTATTTTTCTAACTAGATGATAAATGATAAAATTTTGGTAGTGTACTCATAACAATTTGCAAAAAAAATTGAATACAATAATATGTTTCCTTTTATTTCTTTTATTTAAAAAGAAATTGATTTATTTTTTTACACAAAAATGCATCAATTACCAAATTTATTTTTTGGCCATATATACTAAAATTTTCTAATGATATTTTAGTACATAAATACCCTTACCTACTTAATTAATTTTAAAAATAAAATTATTATAAAAACATACCTCTTATAAGATGATATTATTTATAGTAAACCATTAATTTAAAAAAAATTAAACATGTGTTTTTAATTATTATTTAGGATAAAAAATGTAATAAAATTTAAGTTTTGATGCATTATTTAGTTGTGCCCTTGTAATTGAATTTAAGTTATCTTTTATATTTTTTTACAACATGTAGTCTTTCATTTTATGTGATTTAAATTGTAATTAATTTATTTTTCAATACTAATAATAAATAAAAATCATCATTTTAAATAATGTGACAATAGAATGCAACACTACCAGACAATGTTGTTTCGATAATTTTGAAAGAAATGGAATGATATGGCTCGTTTGATCTCAAAAAAAAAAAAAAAAAAAAAAAAAGACAATAGAATGCAAAATGTGTTGCATACACAAAAGTGTTACATCATTTAAAATAATGTTACATCCAATGTAACATATTTTGTGCTAATGTAACAGTTTGTTAATAAATTATAAAACATGTTACAATAGATACCAATGGTAACATTTTATACAAATGTTACATACAAAATGTTACACTAGGGCTTGATATGTAGTAGTGATTCTAACCTTTTTTCCTATTGGTTAGGCCGCCCCACCTATTTCTCTTCATTTATGTAACTAATTTCGATGCCTCAATAAATTTCATCAAGTCATAGATTATTAAATTATTAATCCAAATTTAAATATAGCTAATCTTTTAGTTTCATTTTATAATTATGTCATTCATGAACAATTTTAGTTTTATTAACATGGACATTCAAGAAAAAAAGATTCACATGGTCATAACTATATTTATCCACCCCTTATACTTATAATTTTAGAAGCAATCTCTTTGTAAAAATTTGCACCACGTGTCGATCTCTTAGCAAATCTAAGAAATACGGGTTTCACCCGTTCTCACCCACGTTCCATTCTACTCTCTCACTCAAAAAACCCTCACTTTCTCTCTGGAAGACTTCCCCTGGCGTCTCACCTCTTTTCAAGCCAAATCTGAAGCTCTTCCATGGCATCTTCTACTCGCATCTCACCCTGACGGCTCTGGCGGAGCCAAGCCAAGCCCAGGCACCACCTCCAACAACTCTCCATCTCTCTATCGGCTCTCTCTCTCTCCTTCGACCACAAACTCCTTATCCCTTTCTCACCGGACTGTCTGAAGCCCTAGAGTCGACAACAACAAACGATGTCGGGATGCCTCTTCCCATTCCAATTGATAGTGGAGAACAGTCCAGTAACCATCGGACTCGACGACCGTGAGGGTGGTGCGAAGAAACCGATGGTGGTGTGCGTGGTGTGAAGACCGTGCCTGCTCGATCTTCAGGTATATTTTCAATTTTTTTTCATTTTCATTCAAAATTTTAGGGTTTAGGGAAGATATTTGGGGATTTTAGATTATTTATTTATTTATTCTCATCTGAGAATGCAATTTGGTGGAGGAAAGCTAGGTTGATGTTCACTCCAATTTAACCACCGATCTTCACTTTCTATGAATCTGCCGGTTTAAATGGTGGAATTCACTCACTCACTTCTCAAACTTCAAATCTCATGTTAAATTCATCCCGCAAGAAGAAGATGAACCTAGAAAACGCTGTATTTTCTCGATTTCATCTTCTCGATTCGGCTCTAAAATTTCACTTTCAAATTGCGATTTTCTATTTGCTTCAAGAGTTTGGGGAAACTGAGGTTTCTCAATTGGCGTCTCGGTCATTCTCGACCTAGCTATAGGTAGGCATGTTTCTTTCTTTTTTGTATATACAATTTCAGATTTCTCCTTAACTGAGGTTTTTTTTTTCTGAAGTTCTGCTTATGGTTCTCATGGGTCTTAATTTGTTGAATGCATATGTTATACTAAAACAATGAAAAAACGAGGACCGACTCAAGCTCTGTTTATGGTTCTCATGAACAATTTGGTTCTAGCTTTTCTAATGAATCTATTCTTTGTGCTACTTGAGGTTTGTACAAGCCTTATAATTATATCCTTTCAATTTTTTTTGGTGAATTAAGAACATATATAAGATTCAAGGGATCTAGAATATTTTTTTTTTCCCTTCGGAGGCTCTTCAATCATTTTGCTTGTGTGAACCCTACACGAGATTTACTGATTTAGTGCAAGTGTAAATGCTAATTAAGGCTGATGTGAGGATGCAAGAACTACATCCAAGCCTCTTTTCAACTTCCCGTGTAAGAGGCACCAACCACTAACCAGTATTCCTCTTTTGCTAAAATGATCTATTCTAACATTGATGTCCACAATGAGAGAAATCACACAGATGCATTTTAGAATAGAAGATCTAATTTTTATCACGTAATAGAAGACTTATTGAGGTACTTTAAAGATGACCCCCTTTCCTTTTTCATGCTTATATGAATTCTTAGTTGATCGATCTGAGGGGATAACTATATGGGATAGTATCTGTTGAGCGATAATTTGACACTTGATCCTAAAATATCTCTCTGTTAATTCAATGATGAGGATGGCTTTTATGATTGAACAAAGAAGAAATCAGCTGAAAATAAATCATGTGAAAGTCATTCAATTGAAATTGTTGATATTTTGCTGGTGACAATGATAGGGACAAGATTTTGAGCGATGAGGTGGACTTTGCACTTGAAAATGCAGCTCCTAGTTTGATTATAAGAATGAAGAAGCAGGTTAAGTAACTCGGAGATAGTTCTGAGAGGGGATGAGATGACGAAGGTTGAAGATGTTGTTGCCCTTTACTAAAACACGAGCGAGGATATCAAGACTTGGATGAAGATGCACATGAAAAGGCTTGACATTCGAAAGAAGATAAAAAGCGGCCTAAGAGTGTGCTTGGTCCTGCCAAACCTTCTTTCTTGAACACCGAAGTTGATTATGAATCATGAGTTCCTCCTAAAAGTAAATTATTCGGCCTTCCATTATCTTATGTCCATTGCATTTCATGAATTCTTTGTTTCTTTTCCATTAATGCCAATCTAGAACTGCCTTGTGATTAAGACAATCAGGTGATGGGCGAACTTCATTGAATGATCGACTTGGCTATTGAACTCCCAAGTGGGTGCATTGTCAGCTCCTCTAGGTTCTCCAGCTCCTCCATTCACATCATTGACAAGTAAGCCGCAAAAAAAATACCACCCTTCAAAAACTACCTATATATTCATATCGTATGTGAATTCAATGAATTGCTTAAAACTTAAATTTTTTAGATAACCTTTGAAGGTTCGATAATGTAAAAACAATGTAATAAGAAATACTCTAGAAGGGGGGTTGAATAGAGTATGCCCGTTTTTCGCAGAAAGTCTCAAGACTTTTGGAGCTTGTACCAAAACCTTTGAGATAACCTGAATCACAGAGTTAGACAATTCGAACCAAGTGCGGAAATAAGGTAAAGCAATAAGTAAAGAACACGAGTAATTGTTTACGAGGTTCAGCACAACTTGGCCTACGTCCCCGCCTAGGGTTCTTCCACAACCCTAGGATTCAAAAGGCTTTATTGATTGCTTAGCTTAGGATCCTAATAGCTCACCGAGAAGCCTCTCTCCTATACAATTGCAATCTAGTCAACTCACGTTCCCTTGGAGTCCTAGACCAATCTAGAAGAGCCCCACCTCTCTCAGCTATCTAGTACAATCCTCTAACTCTCGCAAATCAATAGCCTAGTGCAACTTCCCGAGTTGTAAACTCTCGAGTAACACTTGAAATAAATATATCCTATAAGCTCACAGTGACTCTCAAAGGCTTTGAAATAAACAACAAACTCTTGAGCGCTTAGCAAAGAGACACTTGGAAGACAGGTCGCTTGAATGAATGAAAGCTCGTGTGTAGCACTTGTGTATTTTCTGTCTTCTCCTTCCTTTCCTTTATAAAAGAGCATGGAGCGTGAGGATCTTCACCACCAGATCTCCAACGGCTCCTTGGAATCAGATTGATCTTCAATCTTCTATTTATGGATACTTTGAAACGTCATGATCTATTTTGAACTGATCTCCTCAATATGAATTAAGGAAGGATAGAATCTCGAATATACTTCCTGAAATGGTTAGGCATACATATATATATATAATATAATGGAAGTATATAATAAGATAAAATAATATACGAATAATTAAGATAGGTTTTGGATTTGATCAACTGTTAATGTTCCAAGGCCTTTGACACAAGAAACCTGTCAAAGCCTTTGAAACATCTATTCCGATTTTCATCAAGGGAGGGAGTTATCAATATCCCCCTTGATGAAAGACAAAACATGTGCATCCCTGCAACTTAGTCAAAAAAAAAAAACAATGGAATTCGGACTAAGTACCTGATACGACCCGAAGGATCGATCCCACAAGTTTCAAAGCTTCAACCGAGCACGAGAACAAAATTTGACACACACGACTCTTTTATTTGGATTTTTCTAGATTTATGGGAAAATAAAAACAAGATATGGATGTCTAAATCTATGAGCATCTCACCCATAGACTTACCAAACTCGCTCTCTCACCGGAAAGAGTTAAACAAACGGAACCATTCCTCGGCCTCTCACTCCGGAGTGGGGAGTCAAAATGGCATCTCACCAAATCAACAAGACACACACACTTTTTCCAAAAATTCTCAACTCAAATCTTATTTCTCATGACAAAGGTTGAGGCATTTTATAGCCATAAACCAAGCAACAATTAAACAATAAATTAAAGACGGAAAATATGAAAAGTCTCTCGGGAATTGATGGAGAAAGTTGGCCAACTCCCTAATGGAAAATGGAGGGTTGGATGTCATCATGGAGTGTGAAACCCATCAAGTTTCATTGAATGAATCCCGTTCAACGTCTCTTCATCTATTCCGACTTCATTCAATGCGTCGGGAAAACTGTCCAGATTTCGAACTGCTGGATTATTGCTAATTTCCGACCTCTTTTTGGATGATTTCGGCATTTTGGTCTTCATGAAAGATGTGGCCCTTCGAATAAGCTTTCCATCAAGTACTCATGGACCTTCATCGGACAAATATAGCTCCTGTTATGACTAAAATACCGAGCATGTGTCGAAAGAGCTCGGATCACATCATCCTCCCCTCCTTTGAAAAAGATTCGTCCTCGAATCTTGCGTTGCCCTTCCAAAAAGAAACATTACGCCCCTGTACGTTGGATCTGCGTAAGATATCTTGATGGTTGATTCCGCGAAGACTCTCAAATCTGCGTTGCCTTTCCAAAAAGGTACGATTCGCCCCTGTACGTTGGATCTGCGTAGTGCACTTCAATGGTTGCAACCGCGACGACTCTGAAGAGGGATGTGGATGAAAGTGATTGAATCACATAAAGCTTTGTGAACTTGATGGATTAGCTCTGATACCAAATGATACGACCCGAAGGATCGATCCCACAAGTTTCAAAGCTTCAACCGAGCACGAGAACAAAATTTGACACACACGACTCTTTTATTTGGATTTTTCTAGATTTATGGGAAAATAAAAACAAGATATGGATGGCTAAATCTATGAGCATCTCACCCATAGATTTACCAAACTCGCTCTCTCACTCGTCGGCATCTCACTCCCGAGCAATCAAGCCTTTGTTTGAACAACTCTAACAAGCATCTCACCGGAAAGAGTTAAACAAACGGAACCATTCCTCGGCCTCTCACTCCGGAGTGGGGAGTCAAAATGGCATCTCACCAAATCAACAAGACACACACACTTTTTCCAAAAATTCTCAACTCAAATCTTATTTCTCATGACAAAGGTTGAGGCATTTTATATCCATAAACCAAGCAACAATTAAACAATAAATTAAAGACGGAAAATATGAAAATTCTCTCGGGAATTGATGGAGAAAGTTGGCCAACTCCCTAATGGAAAATGGAGGGTTGGATGTCATCATGGAGTGTGAAACCCATCAAGTTTCATTGAATGAATCCCGTTCAACGTCTCTTCATCTATTCCGACTTCATTCAATGCGTCGGGAAAACTGTCCAGATTTCGAACTGCTGGATTATTGCTAATTTCCGACCTCTTTTTGGATGATTTCGGCATTTTGGTCTTCATGAAAGATGTGGCCCTTCGAATAAGCTTTCCATCAAGTACTCATGGACCTTCATCGGACAAATATAGCTCCTGTTATGACTAAAATACCGAGCATGTGTCGAAAGAGCTCGGATCACATCAGTACCTGCAAGGGTTAGACAAATGTTGGATCAAAAAATTTTAAAGTAAGAAAACATCCAACCGAAAACCATAAATCAAAAACCAAGGTCTTCCAAGACCTTTAAGCAGAGGTTTTCAAAGTCTAACGATCATCTCCCCCTTTTTGTCTTTCAACAAAGGGCGGAGGAAAAACAGTCACCAAAAAGTCATCAAAAGTTTTGAAAACGTTTCCAACAAACCAACAAAGTACCAAGTTTCAGGGGTGGGATAGGGTGGGTTAAGGTTTAGGCTTAGTCATCTGGAGCATCATCAGTAAGCCTCGTCCACAGTCCTTCCAGCATCATTGAAATCCCGCTCATCGTCGTCATCACCTCCTTCTGCAGCTCCTTAATATCCAGGCGAACTTCCTCCAAGCCCAACTCTAGGTTGTCCATGCGTTCATCGAAAGCTGGAGCAGTGGGAAAGGCTTTTGAAGGAGTGGCAAGACTCAAGGTCCCTTGGGGAGACCGAGTGATGCCAATCTTTTCAAGGCCTTTAGAGTCGATCTTACCCGTATGACGCAGCTGTTCTTCATTTTTGACATCAATTCCAGAAGCTTTGAAGATAGGGGTTAAAAGGGTAGCAAAGGGGAGGGGAGAGCCTTTTCTGGCCTTTCTGGCATGAGCCATGGTTCCAAGGATAGTGTTGGCCAGATCAGGATCAAGGCCATTGAGAATGCGGTAGAGCAGCATCATCACCTTCCTCGTTCTCTTCATGGATGTTAAGATCTATATCTGCAACACTTTCACTCAAAGCACTGTCATTGCATTCATCAAAAATAACATGTATACTTTCTTCAACAACCTGGGTCCTTTTATTGAAGATTCTATAAGCTTTGCTACTCGTGGAATAGCCAAGAAATATACCTTCATCACTACGCGCATCAAATTTCCCAAGGTTATCTTTTCCATTGTTATGAACAAAACAAGTACAGCCAAAGGGTTTAAAATAAGATATAAGTGGTTTGCGGCCTTTGAAAAGTTCATAAGGAGTTTTCTTTAAGATGGAACGAATAAGACAACGATTTAAAATGTAGTTAGCTGTGTTAACAGCTTCAGCCCAATAGGTTTTAGGTAATGCATTTTCTAAAAACATAGTCCTGGCCATATCCTCTAAGGTGCGGTTCTTACGTTCCACAACCCCGTTTTGTTGAGGTGTCCTAGGAGCAGAAAAGTTATGGGAGATGCCATATTTAGCACAAAATAAATCAAATTGAAGTTGATCAAACTCCCTACCATGATCACTCCGAATAGACACTATGGGCTCATTTCTTAAAGTTTGCAACTCCTTACAAAGTTTTGAAAACTCAAATAAGGCCTCTGATTTTTCTTTCAAAAATGCAACCCAAGTATATCTAGAAAAATCATCAACGACAACTAGCATGTACTTTTTACCATTGGGAGATTTGACTCGCATAGGACCACATAAATCCATATGTAAAAGTTCAAGGGGTCTAGAAGAACTTACAACCTTTTTGGGTTTGAAGGAGCTACGTGTTTGTTTACCTCGTGTGCATGCATTGCACATGTCAATACCTTTGAAGTCCATCTCAGGTAGCCCTCTTACAAGCCCTTTGGACACAAGCTTCTGTAGTGTATGTGGACTCACATGACCGAGTCTCCTGTGCCAAAGCTTTGGATCATCCGTCAAAGCCTTTAAACAGGTTAAGCTTCCTTGTGCCACTTGATCAGCATTTACGGCGTATATGTTGTTGTAACGATATGCAGTCAATATAACTTCACCTGTATCATCTCTGCACACTATACATCTTTTCTTGTTAAATCTGACATTGTTACCACTATCACATAATTGAGAAACGCTAAGCAGATTATACTTTAAACCATTAACAAGATAGACATTTTTAATACTATGGCTGGAATCACTTCCAACACTACCAATACCAGTAATTTCGCATTTCCCTTTGTCACCAAGAGTGATTGTTCCCGTGGATTGCTCCTTTAGATCATGAAAGAGAGAGCTCTTCCCACTCATATGCCTCGAACATCCACTATCAATAATCCATTTGTGTTCTTTCACCTTGGTGATTTCCTGCAAGACAAACATCAACCTTTGTGGCTAGACCAATAAGCAAATTTGGATCCATTGTTGGGGTAAACCATATTTGGTAAAATAGTGCCTTTTGGGACCCAAACTTGTGTTATCCGTTCTTTTCTCAAATGAACAGGAAATGTATTACGAATAATGTATGGATCCTTTCTTCTATAAGGGCAGGTATCTTTTACATGTCCCTTTCTAGCACAATGGTGACATATAGGAGAGGT
This sequence comes from Persicaria tinctoria, assembly GCA_037127255.1. Taxonomy (NCBI): domain Eukaryota; kingdom Viridiplantae; phylum Streptophyta; class Magnoliopsida; order Caryophyllales; family Polygonaceae; genus Persicaria; species Persicaria tinctoria. The sequence continues at coordinate 28,781,077 of JBANSL010000009.1, forward strand.
TCTGCTTCCTTTTGCCTTTACAAAAGTGGTAATGTGTTGCTTCTTTAAAAACTTTGGATTGTAACCAATACCACTTTTGTTTAGAGAGATTTGTTGCTCACCCAACATCTTATCGAGAGTGCCTTTGGATTTGGTAAAACTTATGAGGGCTGTCTGTTGGTCTAGAATCTTATTATTCAGGGAGATCTTCTCGTTCTCTAAGTCATGATGCACATTGCTTAGAGAGGAGAGATCTTGCTTGAGTTCGGATTTCTCTGAATCAAGCGTCTTGACTTTAATGTCAAGACCTGAATAAGAAGCTTCAAGACCTTTGACCCTCATAGTTCTTTTAATAAGGGTGTTAGTTTGGGCAATAAGCTTCTCTTCATTGGCAATCATATTTGAAAGGAATTCCGATAATACCCCTTTTGGACTTTCTATAAGTTCTCTTACAGTAGCTTCAAGCTTTTCATCGTGGGATTCATCTCCGGAAGCCATAAGACAAATGTTGGCCTTCTCATCGTCGGAGTCAGAGTCGGAATCACTCCAAGTAGCCACCGTGGCTTTCTTCTTCCATTTGTCACCTTTCTTGGGCTGGCTCTTTGTCTTTTGAGGGCAGTCCTTCACAAGATGATCTATTTCACCACATTCAAAACAAGACAACGGTTTAGTCTTCTTTTCATACTTGTTGTATTGAGGCTTACCTCGAAATTTTGAAGACTCTGATCCATCCTTGTTGTTGAATTGCTTCTTCATTTTGAGAATTCTAGCAAGGCCTCTTGTGATAAGAGCAAAAGGATCATCCTCATCGTCATCCTCATCTTCGGAATCAGATCCATCCTTGGGCTCATCCTTCTTAGACTTGAGTGCCAAGTTCTTAGTGCTGGTTGGAAGTTCTCCATCGTCTTCATTAAGGATCATCTCATGCGTGATCAGCTTTCCAAGAAGGTCATCAAGGGGTAGAGTGGTGAGGTCCTAGGCTTCCTCTATAGCTGTTACTTTTGGACCCCATTTCTCCTTTGGAAGGCACCTCAGTATCTTCCTTACTTTCTCAACGTTGGTAAAGCTCTTGCCGAGAGAGTCAAGGTTGTTGGTGATTTATGTGAATCGTGTGAACATGGCCTTGATTGACTCATCAGACTTCATCTTAAAGAGCTCGTACTTTCGAAGGAAGATGCTGATCTTGGTGTCTTTTACTTGGCTCGTTCCTTCATAGGTGACGACCAACTTATCCCAAATCTCTTTAGCTGACCTACAAGAAGAGATACGGTTAAACTTATCAGTGCTAAGACCACAATAAAGTAAGTTAATAGCCCTGTAGTTCTTGGAGATGGTTTCAAGATCTGCTTGGTTGTACTCATACTCCTTCTTTGCAACTTTGGTGTCATGTGGTCCTTCCTTCTCTGGAATCTTCGGACCATTCTCTATAATGTTCCAAAGCTCTAGATCTTGGTCTATGATGAACATCTTCATCAAAGATCTCCAGTGGACAAAGTTGTTTCCTACAAAGAGTGGTGGTCTGCTTGTGGACCTTCCCTGTGCAAATCCTCCGCTTGCTTCACCAGACATGATCGAAAACTCACAAGATTGTTAGATCAAAAACAGTGAGTAAAGCTCTGATACCAATTGAAGGTTCGATAATGTAAAAACAATGTAATAAGAAATACTCTAGAAGGGGGGTTGAATAGAGTATGCCCGTTTTTCGCAGAAAGTCTCAAGACTTTTGGAGCTTGTACCAAAACCTTTGAGATAACCTGAATCACAGAGTTAGACAATTCGAACCAAGTGCGGAAATAAGGTAAAGCAATAAGTAAAGAACACGAGTAATTGTTTACGAGGTTCAGCACAACTTGGCCTACGTCCCCGCCTAGGGTTCTTCCACAACCCTAGGATTCAAAAGGCTTTATTGATTGCTTAGCTTAGGATCCTAATAGCTCACCGAGAAGCCTCTCTCCTATACAATTGCAATCTAGTCAACTCACGTTCCCTTGGAGTCCTAGACCAATCTAGAAGAGCCCCACCTCTCTCAGCTATCTAGTACAATCCTCTAACTCTCGCAAATCAATAGCCTAGTGCAACTTCCCGAGTTGTAAACTCTCGAGTAACACTTGAAATAAATATATCCTATAAGCTCACAGTGACTCTCAAAGGCTTTGAAATAAACAACAAACTCTTGAGCGCTTAGCAAAGAGACACTTGGAAGACAGATCGCTTGAATGAATGAAAGCTCGTGTGTAGCACTTGTGTATTTTCTGTCTTCTCCTTCCTTTCCTTTATAAAAGAGCATGGAGCGTGAGGATCTTCACCACTAGATCTCCAATGGCTCCTTGGAATCAGATTGATCTTCAATCTTCTATTTATGGATACTTTGAAACGTCATGATCTATTTTGAACTGATCTCCTCAATATGAATTAAGGAAGGATAGAATCTCGAATATACTTCATGAAATGGTTAGGCATACATATATATAATATAATGGAAGTATATAATAAGATAAAATAATATACGAATAATTAAGATAGGTTTTGTATTTCATCAATTGTTAATGTTCCAAGGCCTTTGACACAAGAAACCTGTCAAAGCCTTTGAAACATCTATTCCGATTTTCATCAAGGGAGGGAGTTATCAACCTTATTATTTACTTTCATGTGTTTGGGTGTTAACATTTAGTTTTGGTGTTGCACTTAGTGATATGATTTAAGTGAAAGGACAAGAATGCAACTCAATGTAACAATTATCATACTCACCTTAGCTTTCAATCATAGAACATAGTTAAGCGCGGTCAACTTGGGCCTCTATCAATTCACATTATTCAAGTAGCTTATATTATATAGCCAATGTATTATATAAAGTAGTTGCTCTAACTAATTTTTCGAGTTTGACAAAGTGCTAGGCTAGCTATATTACTTTAGAAATGAAGACTCGCATGCATGCAAGCCTAATTAGATATATAGATAACATGAAAAATGTTGCATATATTCATTGAAATGTTAGAGGGGAGAAGTGCTATTTGTATCTTGGTAATTGCAATTTGTGGCTTGGATTTCTATGAAGTTACTTTTGGTTTGAAGTTGTATGGTTTCAATATTAAGGCATGCCCATTCTAGATACTTTCCATGAATGTGTCAATTTTGGTGTTTCATATATGACCATAATTAGGTTAATAACACACTTCATATAGATTTGCAGATAATTTCACATGGATATCATGAAATACAATACGGTCGTGAAGAAAGTGAAATAAAAAAATGTAGTCATTTGAAGATAACATAGTGTCATTAGACATTAGTGAAAATAGACATGGCTTTGAAACAACTTATAACACACAAATTGATATTTTATTCATTCCATTTCATAGGCGAGCTATGACAAGTGATATGACGACGGAATTAAAGGTTCACCATGAAATTCAATATTGCAAAAAAAATAAAAATTATTTTTAAAAATCATTTTTTCTTTAATATGTAAGATACTTAGTCAAATCCCTTCTTACAAGGGTTAAGTTTTAACTAAATCAAAGCTGCAACTTTACTCAAATTATAGTAAAGGCACGAGTGCCCCTTTAGCCTTCATTTCATTTAAGGTATATTCCCCCTCCTTATAAAATAAAAATTCATGAAATTTATAATATGTTTTGGGTTTTTTCTCCTTAATAAATTTAAATTTGTTGATTTATCAGGAATTTTTTATCGAATTTGTGTTGGGTCTCTTGCAAGTGATAAACTAGATTTTTAGTACTATATTATTTAGGACTTAGTGCTGTTGGATTTCTTGCCGGTGTTAATAGTGTTTATGTAGCTTGATTTGAGTTTCCATGGTGATTGAAACAGATACCTCTTCATGCCCGTTTGTTTATTTTTCATATACTATTATTTAGGATTAAGTTTAGGTTAGATGCATGGTTGGGCAAGTGTTAGAATTATATAGATTGATTTTGGTTGCCACGGTGTTTGGGATAGAAATCATTTTTGCTCTCTTTTTATTTTTGAAATTCTATAATAGTTGGTGTGGTTTTACTATAGTGAATTCAATTCTATATATCATTGAAACAAGTGACCGCACTCAAGAATTGGGAGAAAGGGGTCACCTTTTTCCATAAAAACACTTGCAGTAGTTTTAACTTTATTGAATTAATCTATTATATGTGGTTCAAAGTGAGGATTGGAACTAATCTATATTACTAATGTAAAAAGAGTTGAAACATACGAACTAATTATTGATCGTTGAATGTATTCTTTCTTTTTTTTTTGGTAACGGTGGAACTAGAATTGATCTATTTTTGGATGTACAAGTATATCAGGGAGAGGCTCCACTTGAGTTGCATGAAAAGCAACTAGAAGACACCCTTCAGACCATATTGGTTGCTGGAGCTAGGGTTGCAAGTTGGCTTCTCAACTATCCTCTCGATGTGTTGAAGAGTGAAGACTAGAATTCAAACTCAAAAGGAGCCAAATTCCAAGCAATAGGATTGTGGATTTCTTTTGGAAGAGGTGTTAAAGCGGAAGGATATGGAATGTTGAGTTAATATTCTATAACGTGGTTGACTAGATAGAAGTGTTAATAGATCTCTTTTAATTTGGCATGTATCTATTAGTGCAAGTTCTTTTTGGAAATCTTGCGTGTGATGATGTTTGTGATAGGCAATACATTGAAGTAAGATCTTTTGATAACTTTCAATTTGCGAGTCTTGGTGTTGATTGTAAATATTGATCGGGAACCTTAAAACCAACTAATATAACTCGGTGACTTGCAACCCTATCCAGTATCATAGGTTTACTGATGAAAGTCTCTTAACAATGGAAGATGCAAAATATCAGTGAAGTCTCTTAACAATGGAAGATGCAAAATAATGAATTAGGACAATAACACACTTCATATATAGTGGATGATAATTTCATATGAGCGTCAAGACATACAACATGGTGGTGAAAAAAAACCCGAACATGGTTCGGGAAAAGAACTAGTATTAATTGAATTGAATGAAATAACATGTTTCAATGAGTTTTAGAATATAAATTATTATATAGAAACACTAGGGTTTTGTGTTTAAAAACAAATGACACAAATTTAAACGTGCAGTATATAAATTATTTTTAATATTATATAACTATAAATTTTATAGAGCAAAAGATTGATAAATATATCTTGCGTACGTAATATGTACTATGGATTAAAACATTTTGTATAAAATTTTTAATATAAATTTTACCGGTAATTTTCTTAAAAATTGTTATTTTAAAGATTTTTCTATAACTTTCATTAAATTTCAACAAAAATAATCTAAATTTTTTTTAACATACTCATCCTTAAGATATAAAAAAAAATTAAAATTACATATAAAATTTATAAAATTATGACCTGGACCTCCAAAATTGATTGGACGGCCCTACTATTGTATAAAATATAGCAATTGATTTACGGAACAACATCAAAACCAACCTTTTCGAAAAACAAAATAATCGATGCCAATGACGTACAATTAATGATTGGCAATCTCATTGACTGATCAGTTGTACATTACGTTGAATCACAATTTACTGATGACATATTAAATCTAATCATATTCCGATTGTAAACATATTCCGATTGACTTTGATCGGCAATCTCATTGAATATGATTGGAATCATATTCCGATTGTTCTCATATTAAATCCAATCAATTAAAATTAAAATTTTAATTATATAAAGTATTCCATATATCAAATATATTGATAAATCGAATCAAAATTAATAAGAAAATCAATTGATCATATCAATTTATGCAAGAGGCTCTGATACCACTGTTGGTTAATTAGATGCGCAGCGGAAGTTTTAGAAACTATTTTCTATCATCTAATCGCAAGGATCTTCATGCATAAAATCGATAGATCAAATCATTGTTCACAGGAGATACCTCTTGATGCGTGAACCGGATCTAAACGGGGATGATTCGGAAGAGAACTAGAGCCCCACGTGTTGCTTCTCTACTTGGTCCATAAGAGCCCGGTCTAGATCTCCTTTGCCTTCGACTGCTAGGACGAAGATCGAAAGGTGAACAATCAAATTGCTCTTGATCGATGATGGAAGAATTCCGCCTTCACGCCCAACCAAAGATGGGATGAGATGCGGCCAAACTCACGTTACTTTTTGGAATTTGTTAATTAGGTCAAGTCACAATAAGCCCATCTTTATAAGCTTATATTTATACCTTACTTGACTAATTATTTATTTCACAAATAAATCTTATCCCATTATTATTAGTATATATCTAATATACACTAATAATAAAATCATCTATCTTTTGATCAAGCCCGTCAACTCTAAGTGTGTGACCGCATAGGACCCGTTTATAATAGCCATGGGTTTAACCTGTTTAAGCCCATTAATCGTAGTTGGCTTCTAGCAAAGCATTACGACTCCTAAAATAATCGGATTGAATATCTCTATCAATTGTCCTATTCCATAACTAGTCATTGTACATTAAATTAAAGGACACAATTTCTTCAGCTCCATAACATTATAGAATTACTGAACAAAGACGTAAAGTCAATCAGTACATGAATAAAACTATAGACAAATAACTCATTTGCAAACTCAATATACATCATAGAAGCCTAATGTCGAAGATTGAAGAAGAAACTGTTTAAAGTCAACTACAAATCCAAAAATCAAAAGTTCAAAACCAATAGATACATACACAACAAATAGCAATGAAGCGATGATAAAGAACCCAAATGACATGTCCAAAACCGACAAGAAAAATTCAATACTCTGAAGAGTAAATAAACCTATCTTCATATACCGCCCAGCTTGCCTCGATCATGAGCCAAACCGGGGGCCTATCAAAATCCACACCTCTGACAGCATTCAACAGCAAGGGCTTAGTTATTCTCTCGACTTTCGACTCCGCAATTGCACCTGAAATCAAGTCAATTTTCTTGAAAATCACTCAAAAATTCAGCATCTCATGCATATTTGAATTTACAATCTAAATTCACTTTTGTGTTGTGAATTACAATGCAGAATAAAAAAGAATGACCTAAAGATAGAAATTAGACACTAGGGAAAAGAGTGACCTAAACAAATTATTGTGCATTTTACAAGAACTAACAAAGTTATAAATAAACCAATTAGGTTCTTTCACATTCATATTTGGATTATTAATTTTCAAGTGAAAATTGAAGACGTACCGTATCGAAATTAACAAATTAGAGCTGAATCAAGAATAAAATAGCATTGGCAGGTACCAAAAAAAAAACCAGATAACAACTAAATTAAAAAATTAACCAATTAGATCTAAATTGAGAACAAAGTAATATTGACAAGAAAAAAAAGCTCAAATACCAACCAAATAGATGTTAGAAGTATCAAAAGTACCTATACCAAATCACTTAGATTGTGGGCGTGTACAAAGAGTAAGCACAAACTATTTTTGTACATCGTATTAGCACTTGTCATATACTCGTGCGTATTGAAATTGTGTCAAATAAATATGACCAGAGTCGGACTTGTGATTTGAAATGTCCGAGGCCGGACATAAAAATAAAGCCCTCTACTTTTTTTTTTTGAGAGCTTTCTTTATCATTTCGTTCCTTTATTTTATTTTATTTAGCTATTTTTATATAAAAAAGCTCAATATGGGTGGTTTTAAATATATTTTTATTCGTTATTTTGGTCAATTATTCTTTTGGAAAGGGTTTGTGAAAATCTAAATTTTTTGTTTAAAATATGAAATTGCAAAAGATAAAAGGAAATAAAATATTAATAAAATATTATTTATTTTTCACAATCGTGTATAATGGATAATTTCTATTTGCATTGTTGGTTTTTAGTGATTATTAAATGAAATTTTGAAGGGAAAAAAATGCAACCAAATTAGTGATTTACAAAGAGAATTGAATCCATATACTATAATGACTTTAGGTAAACTTACTAATAAAAAAACTCCATATACTTAAAATAAAATAAAATTGGGCCCCCTTTAATTTTGGGTCCGAGACAAAGGCCAGTTATGCCTCCCCTCATGTCCGGCCTTGAATATGACATTGAAGGACACTTTGACCGCATGTTCAAACTAAGCTGGCTAGCTATTTTTCTACTTGGGGCATTGATATTACCAATGATTCGAGTCTTCTCGATCTCATCCGTCGGAAGAGATGGTATGTAGGAGAAATTAAATCCGCGACACTACCCAGAGGTGAATTCGAGAATAGATTATATTGGAAGACAAATAGGAATTGATAGCTCTCCATGTTGTGCGCTAGATCTCATTACGAACCAATTCAATGACACCAAGAGTCGGTGATTGAAGCATCAATTTGGAAGATGGATTGCCGCCAAAGGTATAAAAAAAAAAAAAAACTTTGCCTGTAAACTAATGACCAACGGAATCCCCACTAAAAAGAGATTAGCATAGAAAGGGATACACATCCCCTGGAGCGCGGATTGTTTAATATATATAGCTCAGAAGAAGATTGTGTGCATCTATTTACGAGATGTGAACAAACGCAAACACTAATTAGGAAAATAGATAGAAGTATTGAAGACATAAAATAGTACAATCGATACAGATGAAAAGAGTATAAAATAAATTATGTCAGAACTCCAAAAACTCACTAACGAACAAAGAAGCACTTTAATGATATGTTGGTGGAAATGTTGGACAATCAGCAACAAAAAAGTCTTTAAAAACAGAGATGTAGAATATCAAGAAGTTTGGGAAAAACAAAATAGACAACAACTAATAAAATGGAGAATGGCCAAAAAGGATGAATTGAGAAAAACCGACTCCAACAAATAAATAGGGAAACCGTAGATGGACAAAACCCCCCGTTTGGAGTTTTTAAGCTCAACTTTGATGGGTCTTCTCTTAGGTTAAATTGACCCAATGACTGTAGGTTGGGTTATTCGAGATCACAATGGTAGCGTGGTGGCATGCGGTGCAGATTTGTGTGGTGCTCACCCCTCATCGCGGAATGTTTGGGCTTGGTTGCGAGATTAGCTGCGGCGAAAAGCCTTTATATCTCGAGAATCATCATTGAAGATGATAGCTTGACAGTGGTTAATGTCTTCAAAGATATCTAGTCCTGTCCGTGGAAAATAGAGATGCTAATTGTGGACGCCCTTCTCTACCGCGATCGTTTGTCTCGTTGGAATCCGCCCATATTTTTAGAGAGGTCAATCATACGACAGATAAATTCTCGAGGCTTTGTATCAACATTGAGTCTTCGACCTTGACTTCTCACCTTGAGCTAATAGCTCTATCCATAAGGATGTGCCTGGGGGCATGTAAGCTAAGTCTGACGCTGTCTAAACCACTTGCTTTTCATCCAAAAAAAAAAGGTGTGCAAAACCATATCAAACCGGTTCTCTGATTAAAAACCAACCGGTTTAGAGTACGGCCCGGACCCGTTTTCCGGCTTGAACCGGGCATATTATTTCTTAATTTTAAACTAACCCCACCCCACCCCACCCCACTGCCTCCCTCTACTACGATCATCTCTCTCTCTCTCAGTCCTCGCTAGCTCTGAACCCCTGTCCCGCGCCGGCGCCGCACCCTCCCGCCGCCGCAGTCACCGTCTCCGCTTCCGCCAAGGTAAATGTTTCCCCACACTGATTTGAAAATATCTAATTAAAAGGGGCATATCATATAAGAAAAGGGTTTTCCAATTATACGGAATCATCATGTTCATTTCTTTTTACTGGGTAATGTGTTTAAATTTCGCAACCCACCTACCGATTCCATTGGTGATTTTATTTTTGGATTTGAATTTCTTCAAAGGATGCAACGTGTGAGAGTGCGGGCTAATTCGTGCTTGCTCGAATGCACACCAAGTGTTCGATGAAATGTCTCTTCTTCTATTTTACTGATAGTTTTTCTTTATGATCTGAAGGTACTACTGAGTTGACAGCTAATTTCGGAGTTGCTTGAAAGCTCAAAAGGGAATCATGGATGGTATGTGGAGCTTCTTTTCCATTGTTGGAAATTGGAATTATTGCAATGTGTTTTAGATTCCTTTGTATATGGTGGTTCGAGCTTCTCATGTCCTCGCCTTTGTATGTTTTCCAGCATTAAGTTTGAATGCTTTGTATCAAGTACATTGTGTTGGGGTTTGGCATTCCATCTATTTTATCTTATATTCTTGATTATAGCTGAATTCGCGAGTTTTGTGAAGGTAGAAAATAGCTGACATTATGAAGAGAAGAAAAAAAAGTTGCTTTAATCGACTATGGGGGAGTATTGGATGAACCCTCGGAAATTTCTGGCCTCTTTTTACCGTGCTTACCCTTCTTTCTTCTTCCCCTGTTTTGTGGCGGGAGAAATAATGTAATGCCACAAAATAATGGATGTCTATTAATGTTCTCATCTATCATTATATATGTAGTGGATAATATACTCATCATTACTCATAAGGAGCCTATGTTCTTGTTTAAAGTCAAGTTCCCCTACTATTCTCCAATTGGACGGGAGTGTCTACTAATTGGTGTTTTGTTTCTTGCTGCTGCTAAATGGTTCAGTCGATTCACAGCCATCTATGGAGGAAACCATTTTGGTTGGGGAAGACTTAATGATGGGGCCTCCATCGCCTATCATCCCACCAGAAATTGCTTCGCATGTGCTTCAAGGTGTTGATTTATGTGATGGGATTCTGAGGAATCTATTTTTATGTAAGATCTCTTCTTTACAAGTTACAACAATTAAAGGGTTTGCCTTTACTCTTAGAATTTGATTAGAGATTATAAGGGCGGTGTCTGTAAAATTCTAATACTTCAGATGATTTTGTCTCAAGTGATACATTTTATCTTGGCCAAATTTCTTTGAAGGCACTTAGATGAACTATTTGTTCTTATCTAGGTCTGCAAGTCAATGACATTGAACCATTTTGTCAAGATGAGATTGATTTATACCGTCAATGTGCTGAAAGAAGAGTAAGATGATTATATCCTCACCTTTAGAGTAACAACATTACTGCATTAGTTCAATAAATGCTACTGTTCATGGAAGATGGAGCTAAAATAACTTGGCTTGTTCACTAATTGTAGGACAAGGAGCTCAGGCAAAGGCTTCAAGACAGCGAACACAGATTAGGTTTGTCAATGCCTTTAGATCAAGCAAAGGATAGAACTGCTCAACTGGAATCTGAAGTTACATTGCTAGAAAGGTAATCAGATATTGGGGCTACTGCTCATCATATAAAAATAATGTGCTTTCATGCATGACTTGCAGGATAACAGCTAATGGTAAAACATCAGCAAACACATATTGGGGCTATTGTATAAATCTTAGTTTTCAAATATAGAACACTGAAATTATCTAAGCAAATGATTGTTTCTTCACTTTCTTGACAAAGAATGCTAAACAAATTGTTGGAAGTGTATGACATATGAAGACTATCCTGACCCCTTATTAACTTCATAGTCAAATTTCATTACTTTTAGGCGCTTAATTCTTGCTAGTGGAGTTGAAGGAATAGAAGGATTTCGCCAGCGTTGGAGCTTGCATGGCCGCCTTTCAGATTCAAGGTATAAACTTCCCTGTCTCATTATTTCACTGAGATTGATGAACTGCATTATGTTCGTCTCAATCCTAGGGCAGCTGAATGCAAAATCAGATGACAGTGCTAGGTTTTCAGTAAAAGCTAGAGATGGACACTGAAACATACCCATGTTACCAAATTTTGATAATTTCTTATACATTTTCTTACTATGAAAACAATATGTAATCAGCGGTCACCACTGAGCTTTTGCAGGAAAAGATTGGAAGCCCTAAAGCAAGGTATGGAGAAAAGGAAGGAGGACGACATGAAGCCAGTTCAAAACCCGACAGGCAAAAGATGGTTTTTCTAATTTCTGGTAAGCAAGGTTTTTTTTTTTTTTTGAAGTGGTGTAAGCAAGGCTTGTTGAATTAGCAGTTGAGCACATCATGCCCTGATTAGTCTTCGTATACAAATCTGCAATACGAACAATCATAATTCATAAATGTACTATCCTATATACCTTTATGTCAACTTTTAGGGATTGCTAGTTTAGATTTTAGAACTGAATTGTGATATGTGAAGATGAATGCCAGCTGCCTGGAGTGCAAGACTTGTTTTGTATAACTGTTTTAATCAACATTCACTGCTCTACCGAAATTGATCCTCTGATTTACAAACATATGGACAAATGCTAGCTAAATAATGAGCCACTTGATTAGCTTGTCTCTAGGTATTGCTCCATTGACACTCCTCAAAGGTGAGAGCAAGCTGATGGATTCGGGAAATGGTCACTCCCAAAGCCCCATGATGTCAGCTACAGCCCTTCAGTTTCGACACCAAAGCCAGATAATCAGTTTCAAAACACACGTGATAGTTCAGCCTCGGCACTACGTTCCATCTTCCCCACATCCAATGTCTCTTGGATTTGCTTTTAGCCCACAAAACTCGATTATACTCCTCTCATCAAACGCAATCAGTCCAATCTTGCAGCTCCTTATAGCATCCACCGCCGTATCACAATTAACCTTTATCATCCTCGAGTAGGCCTGTACCACTCTACCGAAGGTTCACCAATTCTGCCCACAAACTCCTCGTAGCTGACAACATCCAGAGTTGAAAAGAACTGTCTTTTATGAACAAGGAACTACATGTCTACATGTGCGTGTAGATTTATCTATAAGAACTTGTCTTATATACACTTATCTATAAACTTTGACATCAACAAGTACTTTTGCTTCACTGCTGCGGTATGAGCTTAGTTTATTATCATCAAAATAATCTATTATATAGGAGCTTAGTTTCGACACCTATGTCTCAAAAAAGTTCCTCATCGTTTAGGGTGAAAAACAAACAAACAATCAACAACAAGAATCTTACCCTATCCTACTCCAAATAGGGTCTAGGGAGTTGAGAGGTATGAAGCTTAGTCTCGACACCTATGTCCTCATCTTTTATGGTGACAAACAATCAGCAACAACAATCTTACTCTATCATACTCCAAATAGGGTCTAGGGAGTCAAGATGTATGCCCCCTTACCCCGATATTGTAGGGAAGGTGGAACAAAAAATGGCAAGGATACACTCTGGAGCTTCCTAACGATGTACAAACTATTCCTCCTCAACACGGATAGCTCTCTGCCATTGGATTCTATCTCATGTTAGATCCTCCATGATGTCCAAAAAGGCAAGGTCCTACTTAATCACCTCTTTGTAGCTTTTCTTAAGTCCCGCTCTACCTCATCGGATGCTTTCTATCACAAGGATGACACACGGCACACGCCTACGCATTAATGCACTCGGGTCTCTCCCTTGTATATGGTCGAACCAACAAAGCCCCAACTCCTATAACCTTTTGTTCATGTGCCTTCGAAAATTCGAAATCATCCAACACTCCTCTAGGTAGCAAAAGATGATGACGATTATTTTTTCACCAAATGTACGGTGGACATCGACTCCGGAAGCCAGTGACGATAATGATTGAACCATCACCGACATCCAGTATCGACAACTTTCAAATTTCAAAGATTGAAGAAGATAGATGGACTAAATACATAATGGGTCACCAACTAAGGCCTTGTTGTATTCTATTATGTTGGGTTGTGATATCGTGCATTAGTATTCCCAGTACAAATCAACCAAATTAATCATCAACTTTCATTTCGACGGCTCCAACCTCAAGTGTTGGTGAAAGAGAAGCCACCTTGTTCACTTCAAATGTCTACACATCATCCTGCCTTTTTCGACTCCAGAAGTCGGTGGTGGTTAGACCTTTCCCGACATTGAAAGTCGGTGGCGGTTAGACCTTTGTTGATGCTGAAAGTCTAAGAACGTATCATTTATTTGGCAATATGAGATTATTCTAATAGCAAGCCAAAAAATTAAATCCAATTATTTGTAATATAAAACACTAAAGCTAAGAACTTAATATCAATGTGAGAAAGAGCAAGACTTGTTAAAGAGCATGACGCGCTCGCACCATAAGAGCAATAGTCTCATCTGAAATCGGCAACCAGATTACAGACAGAAGTCTCTCCAATTCCAGGTAAAGCTTCTGGCTCTACAAGCCTTGGTCTACTACACATGGATGGCAAGGAATAAGGTAGTATTTAGCAATGAAACTTTCAATCCTAGAATTTATGCTAATCTTGTAATAGAAAGTTGTAAAGTTAGGATCTCTGTGAAGTGGAAGAGCAAGTCACTCACATATGTTAATTGGAAGAAGTGGATATTAGGTAGGAGTATAGACGCTTGAGGACGAGTTGGGTAGATAGTAGGGACATGAGTTACTTAGAGTAGAAGTTGGAGATGTTGTTTTTTGTCTTTTGGAGGGCATAGAGGGGCTTACATGGTATACAGATTTCCCTTTTGGTTTTACATGAGACTTGTAGTATGGTCTCATACTTTTGTAATCTGGTGTTTGTCACCACATCTCTATATTTACCTTTTTAGACAATAGTCTGAGCTTAAAACATAGAACAAGGTATGCCCAAGGACATTGATGCATCCAATATGGGCTCGAATGATAAAGTCAACAAATGTAAAAACTCTTACTATTCTTAGATTCATCAAAGTTGATCTTATATAATCGCGAGTCTTCTTTTCTTTTCTTTTTTCAAAAAGATTAGTATGAGTGAGGTTAAGACATGTGAAACCACCACTGTAGGAGAGTTAAAAACTCGGGATGAGAAAAAGTAAAGAAGACGTATCCAAGGAAATAGTAACATTACTCTCTCATTGCCCCTTTTGATATCTTTGGGTAATGAGTGTTAGTTTGATGATCCTACCACCCCTTCCCTGTATGTTACTAGCCCTTTTGCTTTGTATTAATCTTCCTCCGCTCTACTACATCAGTGGTGGTAGGCTCATGAATCGTGATGGCTGCGAAAAGTTGTGGTGTTGTATTCGGCTCTTAGGCATTTTGTCCTTTCTTGTACTATAGATCTGCCTAAGCCAATTGGCTTAGGCATTTTGTCCTTTCTTGTACTATAGATGATGATGCCCAAAAATAGCGGAAAGGGGGAAAAAGGGAAAAAGCAGTAAGAGGACGGGGAAAGCGGGCCTGTGCGGATGCACTAACGAATGATCCGCGGATGTAGGTCGCATGCAACTCGGCCAGATGTCACACATGCCCACCACCAACGCGCCCTTCTCCATAGAACGCGTGGCAGCCATGCTTCGACAAGTGGCAAAAAGGAAGGAACACTCCCCCGGGGAGGGGCGTGGGCATGCACTATAAAAGCGAAAAGACACTCTAAGATCGAGGCTTTTTCGAAAAACCAAAAGGAGGGTCTTGAGCTACACAGAACAGGGAAGCGAGTCCAAACGCAAGAATACCAAGTTAACCGCACAATTACCAAGCACACACCATAATCGCCGGGTATGCGGGCCTTCATGTATTAGAATTAAGGGATTACCCGAACCCGGAGTTTCTGACTTCAACCCTCTCATTCTGTTCTGGAGCGAGAACCCATCCTCTCCGATTAGTCTTGATGAAATCGACGCCCGAAGGGTGGAACGAGCCGCGGACAGGGCTCGGCGGCGTCGATCACTGGTCATCTGCCGACCGCGGATGACTAAACCCGGGTAAGACCGTCTTAACACGTGTGGTCATCCAGGCACAGGTAAAGGTTCTCCCCCCTAGGATAGTAGCTCTGTGAGATCGTTCACAAGGGGAGGAGCTTCAAGTAAGATCGTTGACCACTTAAATCGAGACACATGGCTCACCCCCCCCCCCTCCATGGGGACGTGGGGTGGGGTCCACTTTTCAAATGCGGTTTTATCACTTGCGCCATCCGTGGGAACAGTCTCATGCTAAGAGGTTTCAAGAAAGGTTATGCTAATGGTTTAGCATGGACCTTTTCTAACAATTAACTATGATTTTTTCAGGATAAAAGAAGATGAGCAATAATATGGAAGACGCGTCCAACATGATGAGTCACGACGCAGAGGGGACTGCAGGGTCTGCCCCGCATGATGTTTCTCCAAATCCTTCAGGAGTTCATGACGACCATGTCCTCTCACCGTACATACCTCAGCACCTCGGCCAGGGCGGGGGTTCAATGGAGACCATTTCTCCCCCCCTCCAGATCCCGAGCATTTCTGGAAGGGTGAGGGAGCAAACGGAGGCTACTATTACCCCCCACCGAACCCTGAGCGTTTCTTCTTCTACGGACATGATGGTTTCCAAACACCCATGCAAGAAAACGCTCGCAACGGTTTCTACAGAAATGACTACGGCAACGCTCGACAGGAACATCACCAGTAGGGGGGATTTGAGTACCCGGGTTGACATTTCAATTACGGAAATCGACAGGCTAACAATTTCCACCGCGACGAGTGGTATTCAGACATCTCCATGTCTAATAGGTCTGACTCATTCCATACACAGATGAACGCGCCGGACCTTATACCTTCAGTCTTTACGAGCAAAATTTGTCGGGCACCAGTCCCCAAACGATGGAGGGACGTTAATCTCATGAAATACGATGGTACTACCGACCCAGACGATCACATGTGCCACTTCGTAACGGCTATGGGGATAAACGAATACAACGATCCAATGCTCTGTCACACTTTTCCTTCGACTCTGACCAACATAGCTTTGACATGGTTCACTAACCTCCCGCAGAATTCCATTGCCGGTTTCGCGCAGCTCTCCCAAGTATTCAAATCGCACTTCGGGAGTTCTCGGTCACGCAAGAAGACCATGCTGGATTTGAATTCCCTCAGACAAGGGGTACATGAGACCTTGGGGCAATTCTTTGCACGATTCACCAGTGTAGTGGTACAGATCCCGAGTCAGCCGTCATCATCCTCATGGGGAACTTAGTAGAGGGCGACTTCAAGACTCGTTTATTCAGGAAGAAACCCAAGAGCTACGACGCGCTGAGAGACATGGTGTCCACCCAGATCGAAAGCGGAAGAGGCCACAGCCTCTAGTTCGAGGGCAAATGAGGGACAACAGGGTTTCTTCGGGAAAATCTCGGTAAGATGAGGTTCACCTCAATAATGAAAGAGGAACCCAGCTGTGGGTCAGAACGAAGGCGGTCAGGGGGCACAGCGAAACGAAGAGCACAACGCCTCCCGGAGAGACGAAGGGCGCCGCGACGATTGGCGGCCCCATCGCAGCCCCCAGGACCCAAGGGAATAGCAGTACGCAGAATATCAAAGGGGTCTTCGACAGGCTCAGAGGGAAGAATATCCGCGACGGCAGGGGGATCAGGATGAGCAACCTCATTATCCCCCTCACAACAACGGCAGAGGGTGGGGTCGAAGATGGCGAGGTGGTCGAAGGGGCAGGGCCCAACCGGCACAGCGATAAGTTAATCAAGCTCCTAGCAACGAAGTCCGCCAAGAGAGAACTCGGACCAACCGGATCCCCGAGCCTGGAGGCTTTATCGACAAGTTGGTGGGTGGACCATCACTTTTAGGGGCTAGCCGACAGGATAGGAAAAACTACGAGAGAGAGGCGAAGCAACCCCCCTCCTCGGCAAGTCAAAGGATTGCTTCCCAAAATCATGTTGAGGTAATCTTCGCCGCGAAGGATGCGGAAGGTGTCCGCATGCCACACGCGGACCCATTGGTCATACATGCCCAGATCGCCACCAAGACCGTAAGGAGGGTCTTCATAGATACCGGATCATCTGTAGACATCCTCTCTTGGGAAGCTTTCTCCCAGATAGGTATATCCGCGTCAGCCTTGAAGCCTTATCATGGAACCTTGGTGAATTTTTCTAGGGTTGAGGTGCAGGTGTCAGGTACCATAGAATTAACGGTGGTGTTAGGGACAGCTTCCAACCGTCGAATGGAAAACATAGTGTTCACCGTGGTCAGGATACCAACTACTTATAATGCCCTCCTCGGGAGGGTGTCCCTTTACAAATTCCAAATGGCGGTGTCCATATACCATTTTAAGGGGAAGTTCCCAACACCGAGAGGGGGAACGGGGGAAGTTTGTGGCCAACAGCCAGAAAGCAGAAGTTGTTATATGACTTCCCTCCGAAAAAAAGAAAGAAGTGATGTGTCTCAGTGATATCGCGCAGAGTGAAGTCAAGGGAACGGATGAAAGCCCCCAAGAGGGGAATGAAGGGCCAGAAAACCCGGAAGAGAGAACTCAAGAAGCAGACCTTGAGGTCAGATCGGAGGAACGAGAGATCCCAACCACGGACCAGAGGACGGTCCATCAACCTTTCTCCAACCCCGAAGAAAGAATTTATATGGGTCAGGCTCTGGGAACGGAGGAAAAAGATCATGTTCTGAACATCATCTAGCAGTCCCGCGACGTGTTTGCATGGTCACCTAAGGATCTTCTAGGGGTCCCCGCGTCCATAGCAATCCATACACTCAAAATCCGCCATGACGCTCGACCAACAGCTCAGAAGAAGAGAAAAATGGCCCCCGAACGGCCCGAGCCGCAAAGGAAGAGGTAGAGAAAGCAACCACTTTCATCACTAATCAGGGAATCTTTTGCTATCAAGTGATGTCGTTTGGCCTGAGGAATGCTGGGGCCACCTTCCAGAGGACCGTTGACAAAATTTTCCGCAGACAGCTTGCAAAGAACGTGTCGATCTATGTGGACGACATAGTAGTACGGAGCCGTAAGGCAGAAAATCACGCGGCAGATCGGCAGGAAACCTTTCACTCTTTAAGACCGGGGGGGAGGGGAGGCTTAACTTAAATGTAGAGAAATATGTGTTCGGTGTCAACTCTGGTAAGTTCCTAGGTTTCATGGTCAGCCAGCGAGGGATAGACGTGAACCCAGCAAAGATTACTGCAATTCAAGAATTGTGGCCGCCGCGTACAATCAAAGTACAATCCTTAAAGGGCGCGGTGAATTACCTGGGGCGTTTCTGCTCATGCTTAGCCGAGAAGTCACTGCCCTTCTTCGCACTATTAAAGAAGAAGGGGCCGATACAGTGGACCCCAGAGCTCCATTATGCCTTTGAGGAATTAAAAGTTTTTCTGCGCCGTTTGCCCACTTTGCACCAACCACAAAGAGCGAAGAATCTGCAATTCTACCTGGCCACCAAGGGCGCCCCCATCAGTGCGGTCCTCACCCGAGAAGGCCGGTATCTTGTGTATTACGTAAGCAGAGTTCTGCACGATGCGAATACCAGATATGAACTGGTGGAGAAAGTAATACTCTGTTTAGTCTTCGCGGCTAGAAGACTCCGGCCATACTTCCAGGATCACGAGATCGAAGTACTGATGGACCTGCCGCTGAGACTGATTCTCCACTCACCCAGCTTGTCAGGACGGCTAACCAAGTGGGCCGTAGAACTCTCCGAGTTCGAAATAACCTATGCACCCCGCAAAGCAGCTCTTGCTCAGGTCCTCACCGACTTCATCTGTGAAACGAGCTTTGAGGATGACGGAGGAGACAACCAGAACAGATGGGTTCTGAGGGTGGATGGAGCCGTGAATGCTGACGGCAGCTGATGCGGGACCATCTTCTACAACTCCAGACACACCCATCATTATTGGAGAAGGACCGATGACTCGAGCTCGTGCTAAGAAGCTTCAGAGAGACTCATTCAACTTTATGAGTCATGCTTTATTCTCGAGCAAGGTTCAACTCCCCGAGCCTACAATGAAGACCTATATGTGCATAGGGATTCAAGATGAGGAGCCACCTTGAACCTCAGAGCTGCCGATTTGCCTAAGCCTTTGGGGCTCCCACTTATTTCCATTTTTAGTAACTTTCTACTTAAAGTTATTTTAGGAAACATTAGAGGTTATTTTATTTAATTCTTTTAAATCGGTTTTTAATCTCTTTTATCTCTTTTACTTAGAGATTTCGGCCCAGCAGCCCTAGGAACTCTATATATGCCGTTTCCTTTCATGTAGAACAATTCGGATTTCATTGAATAAGAAAACATGTTCTAAACTTGTGTGAAAACACTTGAGAGTTGTCGATCAATTAGAGCAGCGCTCATTGATTGTCGAATTGATATCATCTCAGCTTGGTTTGCTTTGCCGTTCATCAACACCGCAAGACTTGGTGAATCGAGTATCCACAAGCCCCCTGTTGTGAGCCTAATTAGCCATGTTTTACATTATCTTTTATATCGATTTCTGTATGTATTTCATGCATTTTGGGTTAGAATAATACAGAATATGTGTAGTTTACACTTATTTGCAATATATGGAGGTCTACACAAGTTTTTGTTATATTTCGCAGAAATCGGACGCATTTTGGAGCTTAAAGGAAACTTATGGAGAAGCCAAGAATGGTGCAGCTGGAGAGAAGGCCAATTTCCGGTTGACATCGTTCTGAATCAGGCTGTGATGTCTTCTTGAGAGTGGTAGCCCTCGGAAATAGCTTTCCAACGCATGGTCATATGCGTCAATCCGACAACCGAGGCAGCGGGAAAGTGCGTTTTACGAACAGAGCTGGAAGCTGAGAAGTCTACTCGATATCGACAAGATTTGTCGACATCGACAAGTTTCTACTCGACATGTGCACTGGACGTCGAGTACGAGTTGCTGAGCTGAAGACGAAGATTTTACTCGACGTCGACAAGATTTGTCGATGTCGAGGAGACATATCGAGGACTCCAGTAGCCGAGATCGAGGAGAAGTCCGAGCATCGAGAAGCCTTGCAAGCTAAGATTCATTATTCTATCCGAATCTATCAAGATCTATCCAAGAAGATGTCCACACATTAGATATAATCCTAGTCTATCTATTTTATTTAATTACACTATGTTATTTATTTATCATTAAGTTTTAGATATAGTTTTAGATAAAGATAGATATCTTCTATCCTTGATTAGCGAGGATTAGAAGCCTATAAATAAAGCCCATGGGGCTCAGTTTTATTCGATTCAATTTCAGTTAGATTCAATTTCAGAGAGAAGTAAGTAGGAGAAGTAGAGAGAGAGAGAAAGAGTGAGCAGTCGGTTAGAGTTGTGAAGCGAGAGCGGAGTTGGCTTCGAGCGGTTGTAAACTTTGGTTTATTTTTATGCAAGTTTCCTCTTTTACGAAGATGTCTTTTATTGCAATGAAGAGCGAGTAGTCCACCCACTTCTGGGGTTGGGGTGAGCCCGACGGTGGCCATGTGAGGCGATGCGATAAAGGTTAGATCTTTTGTGTGATTCATCTTCTATCCCTATAAGCATGATTCTTTTGCGAGAGTTGAAGGTGATCCTTGTTTGTGTTATTGAAGCGAAAGTGATCTTAATGCAACTTGGATTAATTATGTGAAAAGGGTTAGTAACAATTAGGGTTTATGCGAGAGCCTCTATATTCCTATTTGTTAATAACGAAAGTTATTTAGATGGAAAGCATGATCTTTTATGCCTTTATGTGTTACTTTGCATGGTATCGTTGTGGTGTTGAAACCCTAGCCTTGGAAGCCTTTTAGTTTATTGATTCATTCCGTTAAAAATTCGTTTCTGTCCGAAAAGCTTTGCAATTTAGTTTTCTGTTACTTGTCGAGATCGAAGAAGCTTGTCGACATAGAGCCCTGTTGTCGACGTCGAGAAGTTTTCATCGAGATCGAGTTTTCTGTGCCTTTGTCGATCTGTTGCTGTGTCGAGTACTTGTCGATATCGACAAGTCTGTGTCGACAAGATTCGGTCGAGTTGTCTGGTCGAGTACTTTGCTGTTGTCGATTAGCTGTTGTCGAGTTATCTGCCTTGCTTTATTTCGTCTTTGCTTTCTTTTTTTAGTTTGTTATTTGCTTTTATTTTAGTTGCCCTTGCCGGGATTATTTGTTTCTGTTTCTGTGTTTGTTTTTGTGTTTTTCTGCTGCTGTTGTGAGAATCTGACAGCTACCTGAGAACTGCTGACGTGCTTCCTCGTGGATTCGATCCTGACTATTCTCTTACTACAACGGGAGGAAGTCTTGTAATTATTTGCTGAGACAGGGGAGTCGTTCTAAACCATATTCTATTCTATACTTGACTTACTCCTGCAACAACAAATTGGCGCCGTTGCCGGGGAAGCAATCATTCGCGCCTTAGGTAGTCAGTTCTCACTTTTCTCTTGAGTGAATTCGCAGGTGTATGCGTCGTTCTGGTCAACCACCTGAGTTTGACACCTTAGATGACCCGGAACATGTCCTACACATCCATTCTAAACTGAAAAGGAGCCATGGCGGCCGCAGAAACACCAGAACAACTGATACAGAGGCTTAGGATAGAACTAGCCGCCAAGGACACTGCTCTCGCCGCTGAGAAAGCAGCAAGGGAACAAGCAGAAGCTGAGCTTGTGTTGCGTAGATGGGAACATTACTTGGACTCGACATATACACATTCTGGAGGAACTGATCCAGAAACACTAGCCGAAATCGTCTGTACCACAGAAACCCAAGTATGTCCTTCCTCTATTTCTATTTCACTATCTATCTTTGAAGAATCTTTGGAAAGATCCTAAGAAGAAGAAGAGCCACCAACGCAAAATCCGGACGTCGTTGCCCATGGTGCTTCAAAGTCACTTTTGCCTTATAAGGTGAAGGCTATTCCTGACAATTTTGAGCAACCGATGTTCGTATTCAAGTATGGGGTCCTCGCAAAGTGGCATGAAGTTCCGCATGATGAGGTGGAAATATCTCTTCCCACTCCACCGTTTTGCTGTGGTGGAGACGCGCAAACACATCAACCAATGGAGCGGAAGAGGTATGATGATGAGGTATGCAAATTTCCTTTATATATTCCTTTATGCATGCCAGCTGGAGCCCAGGAAGATGGATGGAAGGAGCCATGGAGCATCCACTCAGGGAGGCTCAAGCTTTTTCACATGATGCCTCCGGATGACATCCCACGCTTCCCACCACCGGAGGAACCACCAGATCCACCTATACCTCCGGACAAAAATGAGCCAGGCTAATGCTAAATGGAGAAAGTCGGCCTAGCGACTATAAAATCTAGAGCTTGTAAATAGACTTTTTATTTTGGGACTTTTTGGACATTGTTTTTAGATGTTGTTTTTAGGATTATTCTATTGGGGATATTTTCTGCCTATCGAATCTTGCAGGTACGAAGAAAGCTACAGATCTGCTCGACGTTGAGGGAAGGAACTCGACATCGACAAACCACATCGAGCAAGCCTGTGGTCGAGAAGATCACCCTGGAGGCAACAGGAAGAACTCGATGTCGAGGAGATGTTGTCGACGTCGACAAGCACTGCATCACTTCTTCACTCAATTTCCGACGATCCGCACACCTGTCTTGTGAGTTTCTTTCTTTACCCTTGTTCTTTTATACAGTGAGGACACTGTAATGTTTAAGTATGGGGTGGGGAAAGGGCTTACTTTATGCATATTTGATTTTATTTGACATTATGTGTGCATTTTTAAGGTTTATTTCTTGAAATTTCTTATGCATGGCTATTTTGGAATTCATTATTGATTTATGTGCTTATATGCATGTTAGTGTGCATTTTTAAAGGTCTATTTCTTGAAATTTCTTATGCATGGCTATTTTGGAATTCATTATTGATTTATGTGCTTATATGCATGTTTTCCAAAATTTAAGAAAAATGACCCCCATTGAAAATTTTGAAATAATGTCATGGAAGCTTATATTGAACTCGACGATGCAAAATTGGATTCATTAGAGATATAGCATGAAATTGCCTAGTAAAGGGAAGTCACAATGAAGTGCATTATTTCTTGAAAACCATGAAAGGAGGTAAAATTTGAAGTTGCTTTTGACATGTTGCATGATAAGATGATGGAGGACTTTAGATTTCCATATAATGCTCATTGTTTATATTCCTAGCCTTACCTATGCTTATGCATCATAAAAGCCATAATATGCCTTATTCCAATTATTGCTCCACATGATCTAAATATTTGCCCATTCTTTACCTTATCCGGGGAGTATGTTGAGAATGATGTTACATTATGGAGATTTTATATGGTGTTTGTGTTATATATCATATTTGGAGTTTGGAAGGAATTTGTTTGAGATATATGGAAAATTTAATGAGTGAAAAAAAATCCAATCACCTCAGGAGATAAAGGTAGATTGACCCTGCTCTCTAAGATAATAGTTTGGAGAGATGGGACACATTGTGAGGAGTCCGACGCACTAAGTATCCGGGGCCATTCATGACACCCATGTTTGCGACTCACGAGAAGGAAGTGCTGAGGTCAGAGAGGTAAAAGCATGATTATTGATAAAAGCATTATGAAAGGTAATGAATCAAATGGAGAAGGAATGTGGAATGAAACTCAAAGTTTGAAAGTGATCCATTTCCCCGGATCAAAAGCACCACATTGCCAAAAATTGCCCACCTTTAGCCTTTTACCAATCTACTCCTTCATGAGCTTAAATTAAAGTCTTCTTGATTATCAATGCTTTGTCACATAAAAAATATTTGTGCATAACCCTCCTTTTGTGAGTAGATGTTGCTTTGATATATTTGCACATGCATGGATTTGAGACACTGGTACCTTTTCGAGGATGGTAATTGACTGCTGGGTTATATGAAAATGAATCTGATATGTTGAGAGTTTGAATTCTTCCCCTGAATGACAATTAAAAGTATTGCTTGAGGACAAGCAAGCTTAAGTATGGGGTGTTTGTTGTGAGCCTAATTAGCCATGTTTTACATTATCTTTTATATCGATTTCTGCATGCATTTCATGCATTTGGGCTTGAATGATACAAAATATGTGTAGTTTACACTTATTTGCAATATATGGAGGTCTACACAAGTTTTTGTCATATTTCGCAGAAATCGGACGCATTTTGGAGCTTAAAGGAAAGTCATGGAGAAGCCAAGGATGGTGCAGCTGGAGAGAAGGCCAATTTCCGGTTTACATCGTTCTGAATCAGGCTGTGATGTCTTCATCAGAGTTGTAGCCCTCGGAAAGAGCTTTCCAACGCATGGTCATATGCGTCAATCCGACAACCGAGGCAGCGGGAAAGTGCGTTTTACGAACAGAGCTGGAAGCTGAGAAATCTACTCGATGTCGAGGAAAGTTGTCGACATCGACAAGTCAACAACTCGACATGTGTTCCAATCGACGAGACGAGTATTCTACTCGATGTCGAGGAAAGTTGTCGACATCGAGAAGATTTGTCGAGCACTTCAGAAGTCGAGATCGAGGAGAAGTCCGTGTCGAGAAGACATGTCGAGGAGTCCAGAAAGCCGAGATCGAGAAGGAATTCGAATCTGGACGAGATCTATCTAATTCTATCAAGATTCATCATGAAAGAGAAGATTCATCCACTTGAAGATTTTTAGATTTAATTACATTATGTTATTTATCTTTTATTTATCATTAAGCTTTTAGATATAGATTTAGATATAGATATAGTTGTTCTATCCTTGATTAGCAAGGATTAGAAGTCTATAAATAAAGCCCATGGGGCTCAGTTTTATGAATCATTCGAAGTTACACACAATTCCATTCAGAGATACAAGTAGAGTAGTTTAGGAGTTTGAGGTTTTTAGGGTTTTGGCGATTTGCGAAAGTTGATTGCCGGAATTGTAAAGGCTTTGAATTTAGTTTTAATGCAAGTTTCTTTTTATACATCAATGTCTGCAATTGCGATGAGGCGTGAGTAGTCCACCCACTTCTGGGGCTGGGGTGAGCCCGACGGTGGCCATGTGAGGCGATGCAATAAAGGTCAGATTTTTATGTGATTCATCTTCTATCCCTATGAGCATGATTCTTTTGCGAGAGTTGAAGGTGATCCTTGTTTGTGTTATTGAAGCGAAAGTGATCTTAATGCAACTTGGATTAATTATGTGAAAAGGGTTAGTAACAATTAGGGTTTATGCGAAAGCCTCTATATTCCTATTTGTTAATAACGAAAGTTATTTAGATGGAAAGCATGATCTTTTATGCCCTTATGTATTACTTTGCATGGTTATCGTTGTGGTGTTGAAACCCTAGCCTTGGAAGTCTTTAGTTTATTGATTTATTTCATTGAAATTCGTGTTCCGTGTTCGAAAGCATTTGCATTTAAATTTCTGTTACTTATCGATCTCGGAAAAATCTTGTCGATATCGATATATCTTGTCGACGTCGAGAAGTTTTCATCGAGATCGAGTTTTCTGTGCCTTTGTCGATCTGTTGCTGTGTCGAGTACTTGTCGATATCGACAAGTCTGTGTCGACAAGATTCGGTCGAGTTGTCTGGTCGAGTACTTTGCTGTTGTCGATTAGCTGTTGTCGAGTTATCTGCCTTGCTTTATTTCGTCTTTGCTTTCTTTTTTTAGTTTGTTATTTGCTTTTATTTTAGTTGCCCTTGCCGGGATTATTTGTTTCTGTTTCTGTGTTTGTTTTTGTGTTTTTCTGCTGCTGTTGTGAGAATCTGACAGCTACCTGAGAACTGCTGACGTGCTTCCTCGTGGATTCGATCCTGACTATTCTCTTACTACAACGGGAGGAAGTCTTGTAATTATTTGCTGAGACAGGGGAGTCGTTCTAAACCATATTCTATTCTATACTTGACTTACTCCTGCAACAACACCCCCTCCTTGTGCCTTCAAGTTGTCCGCTTGATTGTGTAGGGTTGCAGAGGTGGGTTGTGTAGTCATTGATATTGGTTCCTACCTTCTACGGAAGCATGGGGTCTCTATCTTGTTCTATACAGATCGTTTCAGTCCTTATCAGGTCGTGTCTTTTCATTCTTTCATATCAATTTTGAGTCTTTGCTACTGTTTTTCGAGTCTTGTTTGAGTTCTTGGTCGTTCTTGGCGTTCTTGTTCAGTTCTTGCATCATCTTGTTGAGTCTTGCTATTGTCGAATTCCAGCAGCCTTTGGTTCTTGGAATTTCTTGCGTTTCTTGCTTTGTTTCATTGCTGCGTTCTTGTTTCTTGAGTCTTTCTTTATTGTTTCTTGCTTGTTGTCGAAGATCGGATCATCACACGGCTAACCCCGTATTAAATTAGCATCAAAGCTTTGGTTTCCGACATCAAGATTGAGTCTTTTTCTTTTCTTAAACACAAAAACCACAAAAAGAGTCCTTTTCTTGTTTTGGTCTTTTACTTCTTGTTCTTTAATTGATTATTGCACTAATCTTGTTTGTTTGTGATTGTTGTGGTTGCATAAGCCTAAACACAAGCCTAGCCAAGACCAGTGGAGTCGACCAAGCCGTGAAGCACCCTTGTGCATCACCCTAGCCGACGACAGATTTCTGTCCCCATAAGTTGAGACTGGGTCGAATCCTTCACCACAAGAAAACCCTAGTTGTGCTTTGCTCTATCTTTGGAACTCTTTATTTATCTTTTATCTATTTTGCCTTATAAAATCTGATTTTATTTGATAGATTAAGTTATATTATCTATCATTTATCTTTTGAGGCTAAGATAGATATACTTACCTAAATTATCCAAAGAGTTGCCTATTTATTTATTCTAGGGCTGGAATTTTATTTTCATCACCATTGCATTCTGAATTTTCGAGTCCTTCATACATCTTAGAGTCTTTTCTTGCATTAGTTTCATAAGTTAAAAAAAAATTCAGTGTCGAAAAAATTCAAAAAAAAAAAAAAATACATACTTGGACCTAGGAGGATAAAATTCACTAGGGGCAAAAGTAAGTCAAAAAAAAAAGTGTTTGTTTGATCTAGTGCAAGAAAGCTCCCAAGGACAAATTGGTGAACCCTTTTTCTCAGCCCTAGTCGATACACACTATTTCAAAAACACATACCTCCACAAAATTGAAACCCTACACTGCAACTACAACGTCCTAACTTAAAGGTTTTCAATCAAAGAGGTAAATTTCCAAGTTTTCTTTTATTTCTCTTTCTTTTCTATTTGTGTCGAGTAGAGCTCAGTTTTGTCGAGTTTTCTCTTGTGTGAGTCGAGTGCTTGTTCTTGCAGTTCGAGTACTTTTGTGTTCATCGAGTTGCTTTTGCTTGTTTCTGCCTTGTGTCGAGTACTTTCATTCCATATTGAGTATTCTCTTGTCAAAACAGGCCCTGAGAAGTGACGTCGAGTACTGTTTGGTAGTGTCGAGTACTGATTTTGCATTAATCAAGTGCTCTCCTTGTTGTGTCGAGTTGATTCATTGCAATTTCCCATCTATTTTGCTTTAATCAAGTTGTTTGCTTACATCGAGTTCTCTACAGCCCTTGTTCAGTACTCTTCTGCGCTGTTTCATTCATTGCATACTTTGATTGCTTAGTCTATTGCTTGGTAGTTGATTTGCCCAAAGCGGATTGCCCTAGCTAGCGTGATATATCAATCAGAGAGGGAGTGTGAACGAAACACAATTGTAAGTTGTTTATAAGTTTTACTAACCTTTAACATAGTTCATTGTTTCTTTTCTCTTTGTTATAATGTCTAATAATCAGGTTAACAATGAGAACAACCCCAACAATGGGGGTAGCTCGAGTGCAACTGTGACACCTGAGCAATTCAACAGCCTTACCAACACCTTGACAACCATTCTAGACCGGTTAACAGCCTTAGAAGCAAGGCCGAGTGGCTCTACCACAGCTGCTGGTGGTCAAGGTAATCCTAGCCGTGAAGAAACGCCTCAAGATGAAAGAGAGGTCATTAATCCTAACCCTAATCCTAATCCTAATCTCAATGTCAATAATCCTATTTTTGAAGAAAACAATTCTCCACGAGGTGGGAGAAATAATAGGAATAATGAGTATGTTAATGTGCAAGGCCAAGGACAGGGAAGGGGAAGAGGACGTGGCTATCAGGAGCGTTTCTATTACTCGGAGCAAGATGATGACTTCCAAGAAGAGGATTATTGGGAGCAACGCCCGAGACGGAATCAAAGGGGAAATCAGAACCGACTGCCTAGGTACAACGATGACGACGACATGGGTAAGGTTAAGGTAAAGATTCCTCCTTTTAATGGTAAGATTGATCGAGATGCTTATATTGATTGGGAGATTAAAATGGAACAAATCTGGAACTGTCATAATTTCTCAAAACCTAAGAAAGTACAACTAGCTTCCCTAGAATTTCAAGGTTTTGCATTAATCTGGTGGGATAATCTTGTTAAGGAAAGAAGAAGATCCCTTGATGCACCTATTGCTTCTTGGGAACAACTAAAGGTAGTAATGAGAAATAGGTTTGTACCTCAACACTATGATAGAGAGCTATTGCAAAGATTAGAAAATCTAAAGCAAGGTAACAAAACTGTTGAGGAAACATTTAACCTTATGCAAGAAGCTATGGCTAGAGCTAATGTGGTAGAAACTCATGAGAAAACTAATGTTAGATACCTTAGGATCTTGCATCCCGCTTTAGCTCATGAAATTGATTATTTTCCCTATACTACTCCTACTGAATTGTTTCATCTAGCTATGAAAGTAGAAAAGGGACAACACTACAAGAGCCAAGCTAATAGGATGTCGAGTGGCCAGCAACAAGGGTGGCGCCAATCTCGGCCCCAACAGCCCCAAGGGCGCTCGGAAATGGGTTTTAGAGAGCGAGCTCAGCCGCCCCAAGGGAGGAGTGATAGCCGACAACCCCAGCAGCCCCTCGACAAAGGAAAAGGTCCATGGAATGGACGTGAATCGTTTCGGACATCTACTGGTCCCAAAGGAAGTAATCCTAACCCTTCTACCCTTCGTTCTAGAGATATTGTGTGCTTTAAATGTTAAGGTAGAGGTCATTATATGAAGGATTGTCCTAATAAGAAAACTCTCATGGTTAATCAGTTAGGAGAATATGAATCTGAAAATTCTTGTGATGAACCTGACGAGCATGCTAATGACAATAATCAGAATCTAAACCTTGTTTGTTATGATAATGATGATGATGAGGTTGAATATGAGCATGGAGAATCTTTGATTGTTAGGAGAGTTTTAAGTGTTGTTCCTACACCATGTGATGATAATCAAAGAGAAAACTTGTTTCATACTCGTTGTCTAGTTAAAGGAAAGGTTGTAAATGTGATCATTGATGGAGGTTGTTGCTGTAATTTAGCTAGTCAAGAAATGGTTGAGAAATTACATCTACCTACTGTCCAACACCCTAGACCTTATAAATTGCATTGGATGAATGATTGTGGACTATTGAAAGTAAATAGGCAAGTTAAAGTGCATATTAAACTAGGACATTATGAAGATGATGTTTTATGTGATATTGTGCCTATGCAAGCTTGTCATATTCTATTAGGACGTCCTTGGCAATCTGATCGTAAGGTTATTCATGATGGGTTTACTAATCGCTATACCTTTACTTTTCAGGGAAAGAATGTCATTCTCAAGCCCATGACACCTACGCAAGTAGCTGATGAGATTGAGAAGCGCAAGGTAAGTAAAGGTGAGTTAGATAAGGAGGCTCAGCCGAGCCAAGTGGATCCTCAAAATCGGTCTAAGAGTGTGTTCTTGGCTTCCAAAAGCACATTCATAGACGAATTTGCAGATGGTGGAACTGTTCTTATGCGCCTTTGCAAGAGCTTGAGCATGTTGAGTGAAGAGCTTAAAGCTTCTCTTCCATCAAACATTCTCTCTCTTCTTGAGGAGTTTAAGGATGTGTTTCCCGATGACATACCACCAGGTCTACCCCCTATTCGTGGAATTGAGCATCAAATTGATCTTATTTCGGGGGCTGCATTGCCTAATAGACCTGCGTACCGTATGAATCCCACTGAGACCCAAGAGGTCCAAACCCAAGTCTAGGAACTGTTGGATAAGGGTTATATTCGAATTAGCTTAAGTCCTAGTGTTGTGCATGTGTTATTAGTCCCTAAGAAAGATGGTTCATTGAGAATGTGTGTAGATTGTAGGGCTATTAACAACATCACTATTAAATATCGTCATCTTATTCCTAGATTAGATGATATGCTAGATGCGTTACATGGAGCTTCTATATTCTCTAAAATTGATCTTAGGAGTGGCTATCATCAAATTAGAATGAAAGAGGGTGATGAATGGAAAACAGCCTTTAAGACTAAGCTAGGCTTATATGAGTGGTTGGTTATGCCTTTTGGTTTAACTAATGCTCCTAGTACTTTTATGCGCTTAATGAATCATGTGCTTCGAGATTTCATTGGAAAATTTGTTGTAGTTTATTTTCATGATATTCTGATTTATAGCAAGTCTTCTAATGAACATGAATAACATCTTAGAGAAGTGCTTAAAACACTCAGAATTGAACGCTTGTATGCTAATTTAAAGAAATGTGAGCTATGTAATGAACAAGTGTCTTTTCTTGGATTTGTAGTGAGTTTGAATGGACCGCGTGTCGATGAGGCTAAGATCAAGGCGATCCGGGATTGGCCAACACCCACCAACATCGGCCATGTGCGCGGCTTCCAAGGATTGGCGAGTTTCTATCGTCGATTTGTACGAGATTTCAGCACCATCTCGGCACCTCTCACTGAGCTCACGAAAAAGAGGAGTGAGTTCACATGGGGAGCAGCTCAAGAAGAGGCATTCAACACGCTTAAGGACAAGCTCACTCACGCACCTCTACTAGCTTTGCCGGACTTCTCTCAGCCCTTTGAAGTAGAGTGTGATGCTAGCGGAGTTGGAATTGGTGGAGTCCTTATGCAGGGAGGTAAGCCTATTGCTTTCTTTTCTGAAAAGTTGAAAGGTGCTTGTCTTAATTACTCTACCTATGATAAGGAATTGTATGCTTTGTTTAGAGTACTTAAGGCATGGTCTCACTATCTATTGCCTAGCGAGTTTATTCTTAGGACTGATCATGAGTCTTTAAAACACTTTTAAAGCCAAGATAAACTTGATAGGAGACATGGTAGATGGATGGAATTCATTGAAACATTTCCTTATGTGATTAAGTATAAGAAAGGCAAAGACAATGTGGTTGCTGATGCATTATCTAGAAGGCATGCTTTAGGAGCTGATTTCGCATCTAATGTGTTAGCTAGGAGACATGTTCTTTTAACCACTTTGGATTCTAGAGTCTTAGGCTTTGTTTACATAAAGGAATTGTATGAATCTGATTTGGATTTTGGTGATATCTTTCAAAAATGCTTAGAAAAGGGTCCCAATGACAGCTTTTATATTCATCAAGGATTCTTATTTCGAAAAGATCAAGTGTGCATTCCTAGATGTTCTCTGCGATTATTACTTGTTAGTGAAGCCCATAGTGGTGGATTAATGGGACATTTTGGTAGAGATAAGACAGATAACACACTGAAATCAAACTTTTATTGGCCACATATGCTTAGGGATGTAGAACATTGTCTTAAAAGATGCATAGATTGCATAAAAGCCAAAGCTAAGCTTATGCCCCATGGCCTTTATACACCACTGCCGACCCCCTCAGCCCCATGGGAAGACATTTCTATGGACTTTATAGTTGGGTTGCCTAGAACTAAGAAGGGGAGGGATTCAATCTTTGTAGTGGTTGATAGGTTCTCTAAAATGGCTCATTTTATTGCATGTCATAAAACTGATGATGCTACTAACGTTGTTAATCTATTCTTTAGAGAAGTAGTTAGGTTGCATGGCGTGCCTAAAACCATTGTTAGTGATAGAGATGTGAAATTCTTAAGTCATTTTTGGCGTACATTATGGAATAAATTGGGAACTAGATTGCTATTCTCTACTTCTAGCCACCCCCAAACTGATGGCCAAACTGAGGTGACTAATAGAACCCTTGCTACTGTTCTAAGAGCCATAATTAGGAAGAACTTGAAACTTTGGGAAGAAGCCTTACCTCATGTGGAATTTGCTTAGAACAGAACCATGCATTCGGCTACTAAAATCTCTCCATTTGAATGTGTGTATGGTGTTAATCCACTAACCCCTTTTGATCTTACTCCATATCCTATGAGAGACAAAGAATCATTTGAGGCATGTAACCATGTCGAGTTCATTAAGGAGATGCATGAACGAACTCGTGAGAAGCTGAAGCTAAAGGCTGAATACAATGCTAACAAGGCCAACAGGGACGTCGGTTGGTAACATTTCAGCCTGGAGATCTTGTATGGGTGCACTTAAGGAATAAGCGGTTTCCAAAAGCTCAGAAGAATAAGCTTTCACCTCGTAGTGATGGGCCATTTCGAGTGAAGAAGAGAGTGGGCGACAATGCCTACCAATTGGAGCTTCCTGGAGACATGGGCGTGAGCGCTACATTCAACGTCGCCGATCTAATCCCTTACTTCATTGTGGATGAAGACTTGGATTCGTGGTCGAATCCTTTTCAAGAAAGGGAGGTTGATGCGGGACCATCTTCTACAGCTCCAGACACACCCATCATTCTTGGAGAAGGACCGATGACTCGAGCTCGTGCTAAGAAGCTTCAGAGAGACTCATTCAACTTTATGAGTCATGCTTTATTCTTGGGCAAGGTTCAACTCCCCGAGCCTACATTGAAGACCTATATGTGCATAGAGATTCAAGATGAGGAGCCACCTTGAACCTCAGAGCTGCCGATTTGCCTAAGCCTTTGGGGCTCCCACTTATTTCCATTTTTAGTAACTTTCTACTGAAAGTTATTTTAGGAAACTTTAGAGGTTATTTTATTTAATTCTTTTAAATCGGTTTTTAATCTCTTTTATCTCTTTTACTTAGAGATTTCGGCCCAGCAGCCCTAGGAACTCTATATATGCCGTTTTCTTTCATGTAGAACAATTCAGATTTCATTGAATAAGAAAACACGTTCTAAACTTGTGTGAAAACACTTGAGAGTTGTCGATCAATTAGAGCAGCGCTCATTGATTGTCGAATTGATATCATCTCAGCTTGGTTTGCTTTGCCGTTCATCAACTTCGCAAGACTTGGTGAATCGAGTATCCACAAGCCCCCTCCTTGTGCCTTCAAGTTGTCCGCTTGATTGTGTAGGGTTGCAGAGGCGGGTTGTGTAGTCATTGATATTGGTTCCTACCTTCTACGGAAGCCTGGGGTCTCTATCTTGTTCTATACAGATCGTTTCAGTCCTTATCAGGTCGTGTCTTTTCATTCTTTCATATCAATTTCGAGTCTTTGCTACTGTTTTTCGAGGCTTGTTTGAGTTCTTGGTCGTTCTTGGCGTTCTTGTTCAGTTCTTGCATCATCTTGTTGAGTCTTGCTATTGTCGAATTCCAGCAGCATTTGGTTCTTGGAATTTCTTGCGTTTCTTGCTTTGTTTCATTGTTGCGTTCTTGTTTCTTGAGTCCTTCTTTATTGTTTCTTGCTTGTTGTCGAAGATCGGACTATCACACGGCTAACCCCGTATTAGCAGCGGGACAGGAATCACGCTCACTACCTCCGAGGGAGAACAGTTGTGTTTCTCTTATAGACTGGATTTCCAAGTAACCAACAACGAAGCGGAATATGAAGCCCTGATCGCTGGACTAGAAATCGCGCTAGCCCATATGGAAAGAACAATTGCCATCTACACCGACTCAGAGGTAGTTGCAAGACAGGTGGATGGGACTATCTGCGCAAGGTTATGGCGCTAAAACAATCTTTGAGGCCAAGACAGGCCTCCTGCCGGACTATCTGCGCAAGGTTATGGCGCTAAAACAATCTTTTCTGCACTTCAGTCTGGAATCAGTTCCCCGAGAGATGAACGAGTCAGCGGATCTTCTGGCTCGGATTGGGGCTAACGTACCCCCAGAAGCCAAGGGGAATTTCGTGTTTGGAAAAAATGAGCAACGGGGTTTCGTCCAGGAAATCTGCGCGGTCCAAACCGAAGGACCATGAGATTGGCGCACTCCGATAGCAGAGTACCTAGGGAAATGAGTCATTCCTTCTGGAAGAGTGGAAGCCAAGAAGATGAACTACCAGGCCACCCGATTCACAATTTGCGAAGGCAGGCTGTGAAGGGTTTTAATTTCCCCGATCTGTTGTGTATGATCGGGGACGAGGGGAAAATCGTCGTTGAAGAATTGCACGCAGGAGTATGCGCACACCACCAGGGGTGGAGACCCTTGACCACGAAGATCATGAGGTTAGGGTATTACTGGCCAACCATGAGGAGGGATGTGCAAAGTCATGTGTAGAGCTGCGACGCGTGCCAGAAACATGGGAATGTCCGCATGGCGCCCGCCGAGCCACTTCAGAGTATTTTTGGAGCATGCCCCTTTGCTCTATGGGGAATGGACATCTTGGGACCATTCCCCATAGCTCCAGGACATCTGAAGTACATCCTTTTTGTGGTAGACTACTTCACCAGATGGGTGGAAGCGGAGGCCATGGGGCTGATCACTGTCGAAAAAGTCCGCAGATTCTTGTGTAAGAATCTTGTATGCCGATTTGGAGTCCCTGAGGCCATCATCAAGGATCATGGAACACAGTTCGACTACGAAGGAATCCGAGATTTCTGTGAGGGGCTGGGGATAGCATTGAAATTCTCATCCGTCGTGCATCCACAAACTAACGGACGGGCAGATATCACCAACCGCCAAATCCTTGAAGGGATAAAGAAGAAGTTATGAATGACCACAAAGGTACGATGGGTGGAGTTACTCCCACTGGTGCTATGTTCATATTGAACAACAGCCAAGACCCCTACAGGAGAAACCCCATTCGCACTAGTATTCGGATCAGACGCCGTCATACCCGTTGAAAGACTGGTCCCTTCGGCACGAGTCATTGCCTACGAGTCCAGGGCCAATGATGAGGCCATGGAGGTGGACCTACACCTCTGGGAAGAAAGGAGGAGGTTGGCCGCTTTGAAGGCACGAGAGTATAAGAGGAAGACGGAGGAATACCGCAACCAACGCCTTGTCCCCCGCCAATTTGAGAAAGGAGATCTAGTTCTCCGGTTCACCCTCACAGGTGGCAAGTTAGATGCGAAGTGGGAGGGGCCGTACATGGGGTTTGAATGTATACACACTGGAGCTTACAAACTCGAAACACCAGAATGAGTGGTCTTCAACAAAACATGGAATGCAGAGCACCTGAAAAAGTATTATGTGTAGTCATCTAATGGTTCGGAAAATGTCTTAAGTCACCCCCGCTGAATGTGAATAAATGAAGGCGGTTGGTGGGTGCTAAATCTCTATTCCAAACTATCAATCGCCTCCTTTGGTTTCGTCATGTGGACGAAAGAGAAGACGGGTTCGGGTAATCCGGTTGGAGCACTGGTCTCCCGGATCGAAATACTTGCTACGTCCCGTGACGCTGGAGCTTTCTCCGTGTCGGGCATCTAGTTGGAGCATTAGTCTCTCGGATCGACACATTCGTTAAGTCCCAGGATTCTAGAGCTTGGTCTGTGTCGGGAATCCGGTTAGAGCATTAGTTTCCCAAATCGGAATATTTGTTAAGTCCCAGGATGCTGGAGCTTGCTCCACGTCGGGAATCTGGTTGGAGCGCTGGTCTCCCGGATCGAAATACTTGCTAAGTCCCGTGACGCTGGAACTTGCTCCGCGTCGGGCATCCGGTTGGAGCACTAGTCTCCCAGATCGACACATTCGTTAAGTCCAAGGACGCTAGAGCATGCTCCGCGTCAGGAATCCGGTTGGAGCATTAGTCTCCTGGATCGGAATATTTGTTAAGTCCCAGGATGCTGGAGCTTGCTCCACATCGAGAATCCGGTTGGAGCACAGTCTCTCGGAACGACATATTCGTTAAGTCCCAGGACGCTGGAGCTTGCTCCGCGTCTGGAATCCGGTTGGAGCACTAGTCTCCCGGATCGACATATTCGTTAAGTCCCAAGACGCTGGAGCTTGCTCCGCGTTGGGAATCCGGTTGGAGCACTAGTCTCCCGGATCGACATATTCCTTAAGTCCCGGGACACTGGAGCTTGCTCCGCATCGGGAATCCTGTTGGAGCACTGATCTCCCGGATCGAAATACTTGTTAAAGTCCCGTGACGCTAGAGCTTGCTCCGCGTTGGGCATCCGGTTGGAGCGCAATCTCCCAGATCGAAATACTTGTTAAAGTCTCGTGACGCTAGAGCTTGCTCCGCGTTGGGCATCCGGTTGGAGCACTAGTCTCCCGGATCGACATACTCGTTAAGTCCCAGAACGATGGAGCTTGCTCCGCGTCGGGAATCCGGTTGGAGCACGAGTCCCCCGGATCAAAATATTCGTTAAGTCTCAAGACGCTGGAGCTTGCTCCGCATCGGGAATCCGGTTGGAGCACTAGTCTCCCGAATCGACATACTCGTTAAGTCCCAGGACGCTGGAGCTTGCTCCGCGTCGGGGATCCGGTTGGAGCATTAGTCTTCCGGATCGGAGTATTTGTTAAGTCCCAGGATGCTGGAGCTTGCTCCGCGTCAGGAATCCGGTTGGAGCACCAGTCTCCCGGATCGACATATTCATTATGTCCCAAGACGCTGGAGCTTGCTCCGCGTCGGGAATCCGGTTGGAGCACTAGTCTCCCGGATCGACATATTCGTTAAGTCCCAGGACGCTAGAGCTTGCTTCGCGTCGGGAATCCGGTTGGACCACTAGTCTCCCGGATCGACATATTCGTTAAGTCCTAGGACGCTGGAGCTTGCTCCGCGTCGGAAATCCGGTTGGAGCACTGATCTTCCGGATCGAAATACTTGTTAAAGTTCTGTGACGCTTGAGCTTGCTCCGCGTTGGGCATCCGGTTGGAGCACTAGTCTCCCGGATCGACATACTCGTTAAGTCCCAGGACGTTGGAGCTTGCTCCGCGTCGGGAATCCGGCGCACTAGTCTCCCGGATCGAAATATTCGTTAAGTCCCAGGACGCTGGAGCTTGCTCTGCGTCGGGAATCCGGTTGGAGCACTAGTCTCCCGGATTGACATACTCGTTAAGTCCTAGGACGCTGGAGCTTGTTCCGCGTCGGGAATCCGGTTGAAGCACTGGTCTCCAGGATCGAAATATTTTGTCAAGTTCCATGACGCTGGAGCTTGATCCGCGTCGGGCATCCGGTTGGAGCGCTGGTCTCTCGGATTGAAATATTTGTTAAAATCTCGTGACACTGGAGCTTGCTCCGCGTCGGGCTTTCAAACGAAGCACTGGTCTCCTAGATCAAAACACTCTCCAAAGTTGCGTGACCTGAGGAACAGACGCCCCCAGGAGCTGGAAGATGTCTCTCTTACCAAAAGACTGAAGCTTATAAAAGGGCTAGGAACTTTACAAATAATGAAACAAAAGTAACCGCGGACAAGATAGAAGCACGAGAATCGCCAGGATCACCCCCCAACAGGGCGCCTGACTAAGTTTGCAAAGCATTCGGAAAACAGTTAATACATAAATTCCTTGGAAATGAAGAACCCGGCTCCGTCCAACGAACTTCACCCCGCTCTTGGCCTACCGAGGACCAGTTGGGTTCTATCCTCGCTCAGGCGAGCCCCATTAGGGAGGGGACCCTCGGGGTGTGGCTCTAGAAGTCAAGATACGAATGACGAATCGGGGTTCCCCTTTATGAAGGAAGGTCAGAGAAGATCCGATGTCCACACTATGCGTGCAAACAAAGTGGTTCCACCCATGACGGAGGTAAGGAACGCCGTAATCACCGCGAACCACCGCCTCTGGAAAATCCTTCAAAATCCGAGTTGTTAGGAGGACCCGCTTGGGAAGAACCTGGCCATACTCATCCTCAAAATGTAGCGGCAGCATCTGTCCGAAATAAACAGCACGTGGGAGCGAAAGTTAGGACGAAAGAACTAAACTAGAAAGAGAATAGAGGCAAGACAAAGGATTTACCAAGCGATACAGTTGCTCTGGAAAGTCGATGGTTTGAAAGAATGCCCAGTTGGTTTGTCCCGAAGCAGGCATTTTTTTAAAGCAAAAAGGTTCAGGTGAGGAAAAAAGAGACGAAAAAGGTTTCTCTTTAAAGGAGAGCCCCATGGGTGACGAGCCACACATGAACCACCCCGAGGCAGACCCGTCAGGACTTTGACGAACCATCAGAATGATGTGAAAGGACCTAATGGGGACCCTCGGGGTGTGGCTCCAGAAGTCAAGATACGAATGACGAATCGGGGTTCCCCTTTATGAAGGAAGGTCAGAGAAGATCCGATGTCCACATTATGCATGCAAACAAAGTGGTTCCACCCATGACGGAGGTAAGGAACGCCGTAATCACCGCGAACCACCGCCTCTGGAAAATCCTTCAAAATCCGAGTTGTTAGGAGGACCCGCTTGGGAAGAACCTGGCCATACTCATCCTCGAAATGTAGCGGCAGCATCTGTCCGAAATAAACAGCACGTGGGAGCGAAAGTTAGGACGAAAGAACTAAACTAGCAAGAGAATAGAGGCAAGACAAAGGATTTACCAGGCGATACAGTTGCTCTGGAAAGTCGATGGTTTGAAAGAATGCCCAGTTGGTTCGTCCCGAAGCAGGCATTTTTTTAAAGCAAAAAGGTTCAGGTGAGGAAAAAAGAGACGAAAAAGGTTTCTCTTTAAAGGAGAGCCCCAGGGGTGACGAGCCACACATGAACCACCCCGAGGCAGACCCGTCAGGACTTTGACGAACCATCAGAATGATGTGAAAGGACGAGCGCGATCTGCCCAAGGCCATGCATGAAGGACACGTGTCCAAAGGAACCGCACCTCGAGTAGCGTAGTAGCAGCGTCTCAAAAGGGAAAAAACAAGCATAAGAAAGCCAAACGTGGTCTGCCCGGGGCTAAGCATGGAGGACACATGTCCGAAAAAATCTAGCTTTACACTGTATGAGAACCGCGCCATGGGAAAGCGAGCAAATGGACCTCGCACTGTACCCCCAACAATAGGAGGGTGGACATGGACCCGTGACGATCATGGTTGGAAAGACGAAAACCCTCCAAAATAAAAAAGAAAGACGGGGGGGAATGGACCCTCGGCACAAGGAGCGTCACCCCTCCCAGGAACAAATGGAGTCAAACCCATCTCAAACCTCCTTCTACAGAGAAATCCTCCGAAGCGATCAACTTCTGCGACTCCGACTTCCCTTAACGTATGAACTAGCCTTAAAAGATGCCCAGGGGAAAGTCATCCTTCGATCTCGGTCGTTTCAAGAGCACAGCGTCGTGGTCGGTCGAGATGGCAACGGGATCTACTAGCTAACCGAAGGATGGGAGGTTTTCGTCGCCGTAAATCGCGTGTGAGTGGGGGCCGTCCTTAAATTCACCAAGGAAAGAACAAGAGCCGGATACGAGGTTTCCGTGGTCGACCCAGATCCGGAGAACGAAGAAGCCTCCCCAGCAGCGTAAGATAATCGGCCCGCGTCACAAAATTTTTGTCCTAGAAGGCCCGCTTCCTCCACGGCTACGTTAAGAAGATGTAAGAGGATTTTTTCCTCGCCAACTTTATTTGTTTCAAAATAAGAATAGCTTATATCCCAAAATTTCTGCTAGGTTTCCTCCAACATAGGTCGGTCCAGTAAAGTCACGGAATCGTTAAACTCATACATGGGGCCAAGAAAACGTCCACGTAGAGCAAAAGCACTTGGCAAAAGGCCACGTGGGCGAAACATCCCCGTAACGGTAAGTGTTATAAAAAGAAGCAGGGGTTTTAGAATCCCACACAAAAATATTCACCACTCTAAGAAAATAACCATGTGGACCGAAGACCCCCAAAGGCTTTTTATCGGTTCATCACCCGGGGAGAGCAGTTGCGGAGACTGCAGTTGCCCCAATCGTACGGATGATTGGGGGAGGATGCCCACGAGCTCGTCCACCTCTAGTCAACCTCATGCCAAGATTGCGAGGTTGGTGTCGAAGTAGACAACGAGGGAACGCATTGGTACACGAGAGGGTGGGCGGATTTCACCCTCTCAAACCACGTACACGTCGGGTCTGCACTCCTTTTCGTTTACGAGGGCGACTCATACTTTGAGGTATACGTATCATATCCTGACCCGCCCTCGACCGCGGATGCAGGCCCAGCTCAACGAAGAAGGGATTCCCAGAAGTAGGAGACAACCAAGGCAATGAGACCGGCTGGCAGAAAATAAAGAAGCACGGCCCGCGGCTCTCTCTTACCTTTCAAGTTAAAACACAACGTCGACAAGAATAAATTCTTTTGATGTAGTCTCTGTCATTTTCCAGAGTGACTGTAAAGGCCCCCAGTCATGGAATCAACCAGACGAGTCCCCCTTTTCAGATGTCCTCCTTCCCGAGGTAGTTTTATTGAAAAGGAAAAAAGAAAAAAATGTTGTAACAACAAAATAAGGTATGACGAATCTTCGAAAAATGGAAAGTAAATCATCACATAAAGAAGGAACCCTTCCTATAAATGTGGCTCTAGAAGAGTCCTAAACCACACAACTCTGTCCCAAAAAGACAACGAAATCCTCTCCCCTGAAGGAAACGAAATGGTTGTCGGCAACTCACCCGAGCCCCTTTTCTCGGTCAAAGGTCGAGGCCCAAGAGATTTCCTTCGCTGGGTGCAGAACGCTACGTTCACGCAGAGGATGGTCAGCCCCTCTTTTCAAAAACTCAACAATCGCTCCCAACATTCTTTAAGTTATATTAAAATATGAGGGGATCTTCACGAGTGCAGCCACTACCGGCATGCTTCGAGGCGGAGTTTGGGTTAACAGGCGTCGAAAGGATCTCGCTGACCAATGGGCAAGGAAGGCGGGGAACAAGCGTCCGAGTAGAACGAGATGACGCCGGGGTGCTCTGGCTCACCCAAGGGTGGAGTACTTTCGCAAGATCAAGAGGCATCAAGATAGGAGGGGTTGTGACGTTCCACTACCTCGGCAACTCGCGCTTTAAAGTTCGCGTCCTACCGCCAGAAGACGTTGGAACCTCCGGACACGAAGGATATAAAAAGTACCCGTTCGCATAGGATGTAACCTCGGTAACGCACGGTAACTTTATGTTAAGACTATTTCGTGAAGAAACATGTGCTTGTGAAAATTGGAAACTCTATTCCTAAGTGGAAACTCGGTAGTCTGTTTTTCTTCAAATAAAATAAGAAATGCGGGCACAAAAGCAAC
This sequence comes from Persicaria tinctoria, assembly GCA_037127255.1. NCBI lineage: Eukaryota > Viridiplantae > Streptophyta > Magnoliopsida > Caryophyllales > Polygonaceae > Persicaria > Persicaria tinctoria. The sequence continues at coordinate 28,822,684 of JBANSL010000009.1, forward strand.
CACTATCGAGTTTTTCATGCGATCATACCGCGAGTACGATGACACAAACCAAGACAGAATGATATCCCCATCTGTCCGAACCCGGTACCGCTCCAGCTCGATCGCACGACGGTTGGATTCCACGACCGCCTTGCTCCGCTCCTCGTTCGTCGTAATCAACTGGGCCTCCAACTCGGTAGCTTTGGCCGCAACCCTGGACTGTAAGGAAGATAAGGACCGCTGAGAAGACTCGAGCTGGGCGCGCACCATCTCCAAATCCTCGGCCAGTTTATTGCCCTTTGCTTTCTCCGCGGCCAGGACTGTTTCCCCCTCTTCCAACCGGGAACGAAGGGATTCAACCTCCTTCCGCGGCGTCTCTGCCTCCAAAAGCCTCTCTTTCATCCGCTCTAAGTTCTCCTCTAGGCCAGGGGCATGTTGGACCAGACGAAGATACCTTCCCCAACCACTGTGAGTAAAGACTCGTCCCTGATTACAAAGAGAATAGAAGGGTCATGGAAATTCCCAAAGTGAAAAGCACCAAGGCAAACAAATAACGAAAGACACGGAGCATGGCTCACTTACCCAATTGCACCAGCGTTCCTGCTCCATTGTGAACTACTCGTCAGCCAGTTGGTCCAGGTATTGCAACTCCGCCACCCCGAGCTCCAGGGGAAAGGCCAATTGGTTGAGGACCTCCAAGTCAAAGCCTGGCATCCGATACGCCTGGCGATTGTTGACGTCCACATGGAAGACCGGCACATCCCAGTCAACTCTTTCCCAGACCGGGAAAGGGCACGACCTTTTCTTCTTCGGATGAGCTTTAGAAGTTCCCGCCTCAGAAGGAAAGATAGGTCGGGGCTCCACAGGGACCGTCAGAGAAAAGGGACGAACTTCAGCGACTGGAGAAGCCTCAACATCAATAACTGGTGGCTCAGGCTCCGCCGGGATAATAGGAGAAGAAGAGGCTACGATCGCGGTCTTCTCTTTCGTCGCTTTCTTGCTCTTTGGCTTGGGAGCAGATGTTTTGGGGCGCTTCAAGGCTCTCATCACGTCTGTAGGTATCTTCCTCTTAGCAGAAGAGGGAGGAGCGGAGGATATCTTCGCAGCGTCCATCATCGTTTTCAACTCCAGGGCGTTTGGGAACCATGAAAAGTACGATAGCATCAGTACAGAACCAACAAAACAAGAAGAAGCGAAAACAAAAATTGTTTCGCAAATGAACTACAACCTATACGCGGATGGAGGAGACTCAACCTGCCATCTCCAGCCGCAAAGGAGACACCGCATCCCTCCACAAAGGTTTCGTCCCCACCGCAAACCTCCGCTCAACCTCTTTCAGATCTGCCACTGCTTTCTTCTTCACACGCGTATACAAGCGCGAGTCGGTGTGGAACTTCAGGATTTAACGAGAAGGATCTCTGACTAAGAACCACTTATGCCTCCACTCCAGTTTGCTGGTGTTTCGTTCCACTATCGAAACGCTAAACTTAGCCTGGTAAAAATTCTTGTGGGTGCCTCCGTGACCCAGAGTGAGCATGTTGCTAAGAAGTCCTAAGGTAGGTTGAACCCCAATCTCCAAGCAACGCATGATAAATGAAGTAAAAAAGAGTCAGTTGTTTGGCACCAGTTGGGCGGGGCTCAAGCCACAAGCTTTCAAGTAACGCCTAAATAGATTATGAAGAGGGAGCCGAAACCCCTGAACCAGACTCTCGATATAAACAACCTAACACCATGGATAAGCGTCCAGGCTCCCTCATCCCTCCGCTGGAAGACACATCACTACTCCCTCCGGCTAGGGGAAAACGCGAGCAATCACACCCAGGTCATCCAGGGTAGTGAAAGTCCCTCCTCCGCGGTCCTAAGCATTGGGCGGGGCATTGGGAATAACCCTCTGCGACAGAACAGCCGGGATAGGACCCGCGGAGGAGGGCTGGAAATCTTTTCTAAAAGGGCACGTCGCTAGTACCCCCTCATCGTATAAGACTGAGCGGAAATCCCCCAGCACGGACGAAGAACGGCGCTCGGCCGGTAGAAAAACAGGGACGGGCGGCAAGTTAGTACGGGAATCCCACTCCTTATAAGAATGCTGAGACTCGGGGGACTCCAGTATCGAGTCGGATCCCGACGACGAAGCACCATCGCCCGACCGAGAAGATGCAGATTCCATGGGAGAAGGGTGTTCGTCGCGTACTCGACCCGGAGAAAAATAAAAAGAGGGATCCGCTGGGGTCTTCGGTTGGCGAATTGTGACTTCTTTAGGAACCGCTATACCGCTCATAAGAAGTTTTCCCTCCGACTTCGCCGGAGGCGAGGATCTAACAAGGGCTTGAACGCTGCCAGAACTGCTTTGAGAGGTCGACATGACGAGGGCGGCTAGTAGATTGTAAAGAAGGAGCAAGTAGGGAAGAAACCTACGGACCAATAGGAAATAAAAAATACGCCCGGAAAAAACCCACGCCACATCCGCGGCCAAGAGAAGTAAAAGAGAAGACTAAGAATAAAACAAGAAAAAGACGCAAAAAGAAAAGAAAGGAGGGCAACTTTACCTTAATCGGCCGAAGACGAAAGCTGTAAAAAACAGAGAACGGTAAAAAATGAGAAAGGACAATGGATCGGTAGGGTGATTTCGAACTGCGGGCCGCTTCAGCACACGTGTCAAACTCCTGACGCACATCAATCAGGTAAACGGGCCTGGTGGAAACAGGCCCAAGAGAGCCCAACTCGACCCAACGGGCCTCCTTTTTTCCATCTCCTGTCCCAGGAAGCGCTAAGGACAATGGGATCGGTAGGGTGATTTCGAACCGCCGAAAGTTCTTCCAGGTCTCCCCACGGCTCGAGGAGTTGTGATGATGCCCAAAAATAGCGGAAAGGGGGGGGGAAAGGGAAAAGCAGTAAGAGGACGGGGAAAGCGGGCATGTGCGGATGCACTAACAAATGATCCGTGGATGTAGGTCACATGCAGCTCGGCCAGATGTCACACATGCCCACCACCCACGCGCCCTTCTCCTTAGAACACGTGGTAGCCATGCTTCGACAAGTGGCAAAAAGGAAGGAACACTCCCCCGGGGAGGGGCGTGGGCATGCACTATAAAAGCGAAAAGACACTCTAAGATCGGGGCTTTTTTGGAAAACCAAAAGGAGGATCTTGAGCTACACAGGACAGGGAAGGGAGTCCAAACGCAAGAATACCAAGTTAACCGCACAATTACCAAGCACACACCATAATCGCCGGGTAGGCGGCTTTTAGGTATTAGAATTAAGGGATTGCCCGAACTTGGAGTTCCTGACTTCAACCCTCTCATTCTGTTCTAGAGCGAGAACCCATCCTCTCCGAATAGTCTTGATGAAATCAACGCCCGAAGGGTGGAACGAGTCGTGGACAGGTCTCGGCGGCGTCGGTCACTGGTCATCTGCCGACCGCGGATGACTAAACCTGGGTAAGACCGTCTTAACACGTGTGGTCATCCTGGCATAGGTAAAGGTTCTCCCCCCTAGGATAGTAGCTTTGTGAGATCGTTCACAAGGGGAGGAGCTTCAGGTAAGACCATTGACCACTTAAATCGAGACACATGGCTCACCCCCCCCCCCCCCTCCATGGGGACGTGGGGTGGGGTCCACTTTTCAAATGCGGTTTTATCAATAGATCTGCCCCAAGCACACTTTCATCTAGCTTGTCATGATGTAATTAGTCTACTGATGGTGATTATGGAATATAATTATGGTATAAATTATGAATCTTTTCTCTGCTCTCCAGTTAGAGTTCTAATTTGGGTTTGCATTCTGCACTTTGCTGTTGTCGAACATGTTATCTGGAATTGGGTCTTTCGAGCTCTCCTCTATTGTTCAACCCATTCATTCAAATGAAGTTATTACGACATCTCCAACCTGAAACAATCAATTGCATTGGTATACTTATGCTTGGAATTTATTTTTTTCTTCTTCATTTCACTTGCCGAAATAGTTGTGTAGGTAAACAAATCAAAATGTAATACTACTCCCTCACACCGTGGTACTTCTTTGGTGTTCAGATGCCTGCAATTACATGATTATAATTCCAGGTGTGGTACTTCTTTGGTCTTCAGATGCCTGCAATTACATGATTATAAATCCAATCTATGCTTCACCAGCGTCTGCTTTCAACCCCGTCAACTACTTTTGCGGTTGTCTAATCTAATTGAGATGACATCCCCGTCTTTGATGAAGTTGCTGCCTCTTCATCGTTATGAAATGGTCATGGGTTGCGTTCAGCTCGCCTACAATATGGGTTCAAGTTGGGATTCTTCCCGCTTTCCTAAGATTTCGATTTGGGTCCTTCCTCTTCACCTGCCCATGGCTAACCTTTATGAAAGTGAATATTTATTCGATTAGTCTCACTGTGTTTGTGGGAATTTGTTGTTGTATTATAAACTTCAACCAAATTCGCTCACCAATGGGTGTTGGCCTGTCCCGATTTGGGTCCTTCCTCTTCACCTGCCCATGGCTAACCTTTATGAAAGTGAATATTTCTTCGATTAGTCTCACTGCGTTTGTGGGAATTTGTTGTTGTATTATAAACTTCAACCAAATTCTCTCACCAATGGGTGTTGGCCTGTCCTTATACAGCCTCACCTCGTGCAAACAGCTTTGATATTCATACCGTGGTGAGTTTTATGTGGGTCTAGTTCCTTCGTATGCATATTACAATCATTAATCTTTCAGCCGAGAGTCTGCTGGTGTACTTGGATCATCAGTGGCCTTCACAAGCACATTTTAACCAGGGGATATCATCCCTTTCATTTAGGGTTTATGGAGTTTGATGTCATTGGTGCACTTTGTCACTCGCATGTCAGCCTTCTGGTGAGATCGTGTTGGGTTGGGGTTCTCTCAATCCAATACTTTATATTGCTGTTTTGGGTATCCTCGAGTAGCTGGCCTGATTTCAGGTCTGAGATATGTCTTTTAGCTCAGGAAAAGTTAAATAATTGGCAACTTTTAATCTGGCAACAACCGGATAGGGTCTATAAACTTTCGCCTCTATCCTACCACACAAATTGGTTTAAATGAAAGTATGTTATTGGAATTGTAGGGGGATTGGTAAACGGACCTTTTGGATAGAAGTTGATGCTCTATGCAAAAACGAACACTTCCAAATTTTAACGCTAACAGAAACAAAAACAGAAACCATTCCGGATGATAAATCCTGGAAGAATATTGGTTTTGATGAGGCTATCTGGTCCCCTAGTGTGGGTCGATCTAGGGGTATAGGGATTTTATGAAAAACCCACCAGCTAATAATTGAATCTATAACAGTCGAAATCCATTTATCTCGTATCATTGGACTGAAATATAAAAACCGAAACGACCAAAATTTGATTCTTATCCTTTTCGTCTACGCTCCTTCAGATCCGAGGGACAAAGATGCGTTTTGGGAATCTTTAACCAATATAGTGGGTAACGCCCATTTTCCATGCATTATTATGGGGGACTTAAATGAAATAGCTTGCAGTGATGACAAGCTCGGCGGTGCCAGCACCCGCCCCTCTCGATTTACTCGTTTAGCTCAATTTAAAAATACTTGTTCACTCAATGATCTCCCTTGCTTTGGGAATCCATTCACGTGGCGCCAAGGAACTGACGGTAGCTATAACATTTATGAGAAACTCGACCGGGTTCTGGTGCATCATCAAATTATACATGAATACCCCAATATTATTACAAAAAAACAGGGCATTCTTCACATCGGACCACTGCCCTATCTCGATTACACTTGAAAACAGTACTGCCTTTAAAGCCCCCCCCCCCCCCCCCCCAATTTAATTTTGAAAATGCTTGGCTTCAACGGAAAGACTTCCGTAATATTGTCAAACAATCTTGGAGAGCATCTTGCCCAGGATCATCTATGTTCCGGCTTATGTTCAAACAAAAAATCCTAAAACAAAACGCAAAAACTTGGAACAAGTTTACCTTTGGAAACATCTTTCGGCAACTAAAGGAGGTTGAGAATAAATTACTAGAGATCCAATCTACTACATTTCCGGAGGGGAGGACTACGGCTAACAGTAAAGAACAATATCTTATAAAAAAAAATAGGAAGAGCTCCTCTTGTTTCAGAAGACGTTCTGGAATCAAAGGGCGAAGACGAAGCACCTTAAGCTCTCGGATTCAAACACTTCTTACTTCCACCGCGTAGCCTCGGGAAGAAGACACCGCAAAAAAAATACGTAACATCCTTTCAGGAAGCGGCACTTTAATAATAAGGGAGGAAAATGTCAGAAACGAAATTAAATGTGATTTCGAAAAACGCTTCAAAAAAGAGCCAACTGATGAGACGCTCTTAGATGATATGCTCACTTTAATCCAGCCATCTATTACGGAGGAAGAAAATGATTTCCTCATCAAACGCCCGACTAATAAGGAAATTGAGACTGCAGTTTTTAAGCTTGGGAAAAATAAATCCCCTAGTCATGATGGTTTTACTGCTGAATTTTACAAAAAAATACTGGGATATCGTCGGTATATCTAGCATCCGTGCGGTCAAAGGTTTTTTCATTTCTGGGAAGATCCTCAAACAAATTAACCACACTTTCATCTCTCTATTACCAAAAATTGATAACCCGACTGCCACCAATCATTATCGTCCCATAAGTTTATGTTCCACGATCTACAAGATCATTTCCAAAATCCTTACTGAAAGAATTAAATGCATTATCGGAAAACTAATTCACCCGCTCCAAGGTACCTTTGTGTCGGATAGGGTCATATAAGAAAACGTTCTTATAGCTCATGAAATCTTTCACTCGTTCAGAAACCGTAAGGGCCGTGAGGGCTGGTTGGCGATTAAACTTCACATGGAAAAGGCTTATGATAGGGTTGACTGGAACTTCACAATGAAAGTCCTCTAGAAATTTGGTTTCCACCCAACTTTCGTTTCTTGGGTTATGGAATGCATCAAGAGCGTATCTTTCTCAGTTCTTGTTAACAACGGCCCAACAGATATGTTCGTCCCATCTCGGGGCATTCGACAAGGGGACCCCCTCTCCCCTTTCTTGTTCATCCTTGGAGCTAAAATTCTAGGTCATCGCTTATCGGTAGAGTCTTGTCTGGAAAGAAGTCCGATTGGCTTTTCCTTTGGTAGAGGAGGTCCGAAAATCTCTTTCCTCTCCTTTGCGGATGATATAATTATCTTCTCCAAAGGTAGTTGTGAGGGGGGGCACAAAGTTAGGAAAATAATTGAGGATTATTGTAAAGTATCCGGTCAGAAAGTTAATTATCAAAAATCTAGCTTCCAAGCTACCAAAGGAATATCAAACGCTCGGATCTCCGAGCTCAGTAATTGTCTAAATATTTCAAATGTCTCTTCCTTGGAAAAATATATGGGCTGCCCTATTATCAATGGTAAAGTAAATAAACAAACCTTTGAAGACATCACTTGTAAATCCAAAGAGCAATTCAGCATGTGGCGTGCTAATGCGTTGTCTCAGCAAGGTCGCATTATCCTCATTAACACAAATTTAGTGTCCAAGCCGCTATATGTTATGCAAAACTTCCTATTACCAGCTTCAATACATAAAAAACTAGACCAAGTAAACCGTAAATTCTTCTGGAATAAGGACCTTCAGCACCGCCCCCTTATTGGTTGGGATAGGATTTGTAGACCAAAAAATTTTGGCGGCCTTGGAATACGTAAATCAAAAGACATGAACGAGGCCCTCCAAATGAAACTTCTCTGGAAGATATTAGCTGAACCAAACAATGTCTGGGTTGCAGTGATCAAACACAAGTACCTTCGCTCGTCCAACCTTATGGAATATAAAAAAGGTGGGGATGTATCATGGTAATGGGCCAAACTTACAACTCTCATTAGCAGATTTAAGACTGGCCTGATCTGGTCAATTGGTAACGGAAAGTCCGTTAAATTTTGGACCGACAACTGGATCTCGTCTTGTTCATTGCAATCTAGAAGTGACTGCCCTATAATACCTAATGTTGATGAATCTGTTAGTGATTATATACTTGGTGGAAAATGGTAGTCCGAGAAGCTATGTCGGGTGCTACCAATCAATATTGTGAAGGAAATTTCCGATATCCCTCTCCATGTCGCTCCCTTTGAAGACCGTCTGTATTGGTGGCCTGATAGGGAGGGATGGTTCACCACCTCGAGTGCATACAAACTGGCGTCCGGTCAGTCCTCGCGGCTTCCGGACCCCAACTACTAGATCTGGAGCCTGAACACACCACCTAAGGTGAAAAACTTTCTATGGAAAATATATCAGGATGGCCTCCCAACAGCTTCAAGGCTCGTACATTGCGGGGTTTCTGTGCCATCCACTTGCTATTTTTGCAATTGCGCTGATGAAGATGAGTCTCAAATTTTTCTCGAATGTGAATACGTATTCGCCTTTCTTAGGTTCCCGCGCCATGTCAAATCACATATTTCTTCCATGATCAACCAATCTCAAGACATTAAACCGATCATGTCTTACATTGGGGAAAACATTGACAAGATATCCAAATCTAAGCTACCATTCTCCTGGTGGACTACCTGGAATATCCGAAACCAACATATATTCAAATCTAGTCTTATACCAACTACAAATGCATGCCTCCATATTATCAAATCACACGTGGAAAATTGGTGCATAACATCTCGTATTACTGAATGTGACAACATCAAATGGCGAAAAGAGCAACCCCAAGCGACAAAAGAGAAAATGTGACAACATCAAATGGCGAAAACTGCCTAAGGGGACTTTCAAACTTAATTTTGGCGAGTCTTCGCTTACTGACAACACTAGCACATCGGGAACCGTAATTCGAGACTGGGAGGGATGCCCAATTAATATATGGTATAAACAGCTCGGTAGCCAATGCTCGCTGAAAGCGGAAGTGTTAGCTTTAAAACTTGGTGTACACCAGGCACTACAATTGCGGATCAACAGACTCATCATCAAAGGTGACTCCAGCATAATAATAGATCATCTAACCAAAGGGACGACATGCCCGTGGGAAATTGAACTCGTTATTTATGACATCAAATATATGTTGACACCTCTGGGAAAGTGTGACTTTCCTCCTTATTTCCCGTAACCGCAACATAGTGACTGATAAGGTTGCACACATTTGCCACTCTGCCAGGAGGATTGATATTTTACAACATCCCGGTCTTCTTGACCTCATCTGAAAGAATGCATTCGGGTAGAGCATGCTCGCCCGAAATATTTCCTAATAAAAAAAAAAAAAATTGTAGAGAAGGGTAAAAGCGTAAATCAAGTGGGAAAACGAATGCCCGACCCGGATCCGTCATTAGAAACCCTAAAGGGCTACCACTTTAAATGCCTGAACCTCGCCCAACTCCCTCTTCTCCACTTCATAGGAACCCTAGAGACTGAGCAGCTTCAACCTCTCGTCCGCTCGCAAGCCTTGAAATCTTTACAAGTTCGAGTAAATTTTCTATCTATATCTTTCTTTTCTTTTTTGTGTTCTTCAATCTGATCCGATACTGATTTCCTCCTATCTTCTTCATTTGCGATTTGATTGAAGCAGAAATGAAGGTTGTCGCAGCTTATTTGTTGGCCGTTTTGGGCGGCAACACCTGTCCTTCCGCCGAAAACATCAAGGACATTCTCGGATCAGGTAAATTGCTTGTTTATATTAGTGGTTATCGCCTTGTTCCAATGGCTGATTTGGATTTGTCTCTCGAGCTGCTAACTAGCATAGGATCTGGTAGTCTCGGCCGTTCAGTTTTAGGTTTTTTTTTTATATATATAATATCTAGCTGACGAAATTGGGTAAATACTCTTTATTAATCGTTTTTAATATCGAAAATTGTTTGATTAGCTATAAGCATCGTAGCTCAAATGGATTTCATCTCGTTATTAATTGATTGTTTGTTCAATTGGATTAGTGAGCGTGAAGATTCAATCTTTTTACTGATCAGTGTGTTTTGAGCTCTTGGGGGAATACACTTCATTTGTGAATCATCTTTAGTGAGCTGTGTAGAAATTGCAAATTTGAGCTTGTTTGGGCTGTGGTTTTCACTTTTCAAATAGTTGATTAGTTGGGTGTTTTCAAGATTTTCCCTAAAGCCTCATCCGATGCAATTTTTTTTTCTGATGGTTCTATATGATAATGCTTTGAGTTAATGGGTCCATATGTAATATGTTTCCATTCAATGATATAGGGTTTTAGAATGTCCTTGTTGGTCTGATGTCTATGGTATTTTAATATGAATGTTGTCATGTTGCAGTTGGTGCTGAGGCTGATGATGACAGAATTGAGTTGCTGTTGTCTCAAGTGAAAGGAAAGGACATCACTGAACTCATTGCGTCTGGGAGGGAGAAGCTTGCTTCCGTCCCTGCTGGTGGTGGTGGTGTAGCTGTTGCAGCTGCTGCCCCTACAGGTGGTGCTGGTGGCGCCGCTCCTGCAGCTGAGGCCAAGAAGGAAGAGAAGGTCGAAGAGAAAGAAGAGTCTGATGATGTAAGTTCACAGCATTATTTTCATTGATCCAACGCATCCTTTACCTATCTCCTCGTGCTTCATTGACTTGGATTATTTTCTTTGGATATCTTGCAGGACATGGGCTTCAGTCTCTTTGACTAAGCGAATGGAGCTGATTGTTACGAGTTTTTCTTGTTTTACTTTGTTGAAGTTCAAGGGTCAAATTTTTGTTTGTGTTTTAGCCGTTGTTGTAGCCTGTACTCGTTCAGTGTACTGCTGTGCCTAGTGATATCAACCTAGACATTGGCAAATGTAGTTTGATAAGACAAGTGAAATTCAAGCTCAATATGATCAATTGTTTTTTTACAAGTTCACCTCGTATCTTCCCCCTTGATGTTTGTTTTTAAGTCTCAATTTCATAGCCTTTTACATCTCTATGGATGGATTTTAGCTTCCTATTGTCTTGCTAGTTGCTATGCTTTTAGAAGTACAAATGTATTTTTATGTTGGATCGGTTCCGTAGAGTTGAAGTAACCGGTTTCTCCGGTTCTAAAAATCGCATCTGGGCGCTAGGCAACCCCCCTTTGCCTAAAGTTAAGCGGGTGTTTAGGTGACCACGTAGCGCTTTTTAAAACACTTCAAAAGAAAAGTAATCAAACAAACAAAGAAAGTTCATGTTGGTTGCAAAATGCAATGCCCACCGTATTACATTGAAAAAGTTAAGCTTTTTGGTCTAGAAGCTAATTTCATTTTGCTCGAGTACTAGTTTTACAATCTTTTTAAGATACTGGAGCTCCATCCCTCCTGGACATACCTATGCAAACCAAGTAAGCCAGTTACCCATAGAAGTAGCTCTATGATGATCGCCTAAACAGCCAAAAAATCTCACGTCGGTCTTTGAGTCTCTCGACATTCATGCAATCGAACCAAAGATGCTGCACTGGTCTCCTCAGCATGCCTGCAAAACCCACAAGCTCGAACTGCCTAAACAGCCAAAAAATCTCACGTCGGTCTTTGAGTCTCTCGACATTCATGCAATCGAACCAAAGATGCTGCACTGGTCTCCTCAGCATGCCTGCAAAACCCACAAGCTCGAACTTGCAATCCATCATCGACTCTGCACTCCATGCCAAAACCTTTCAGGTTTTGTTTGTTGACGATGGTATAACATCAACTCTCTTTTTAAAACTAGGATAAACAACAACAACAACCCAGTATATCCTGTATAAACAGGGTCTGGGGGTTAGGATGTAGACACGGCCACGGGTCCGACCCGCCGGATCGACGGGTCGGACCCGCCGGGTCAACAACCCGGGGTGGTCGACCCTAACCCTGACCCGGGATTGGGACGGGTCGGCGGGTCGGACTGCCGGGTCGGCCACGTGGCACCAAATCGGGTAGCCAACGAGTTTTGCAGGTCGACCCGTCGGGTCAACCATTTTTTTTATAAAAAAAAATGTTTTAAACCCAAAATAAAACTCAACTAGTCTTTCACCACACTATCGAAATGGAAAGATTTAAGGTTGACAAAACATAGTGTGTCGGAAGATATATATAGATATCTTCAATCCACTCCCATTATTTCATCATACTTTAGATGTGGGAAAGAAAATGTTGGATTGTGGGAATGACAACAAGTAGGGTATGAGGATCTATATATAGAGAAAATAGAGGTAATTAGCACACTTTCGATGTGGGACAGAAATATGAGATATGAAAGAAAATGTGAGAAAATTGATATTTAAGTATATGATGTAAAATGTAATGTAATTAAAGTCTTTGGATTATATGGTGGAATATAATGTAATTTAAGTATTTGGATTATATGATGTAACATATAATAATATAATTAAAGTGTTTACCTCTTAAGATTTAATGAAATGAATAACACATGGTGATGAAACATCATGATACAATATATCAAGTTATGTTGGATTAATCTTTCTATTTAACTTAATTGATAGTTGTGTTGATCCATTAATCAATCATAAGTATTTTATTTTACTTGCATTATTATGTTAATTTCTTGATCAATGATTTCAAATCTAGGATCTTCTTCATATAGATATGTTAAACTTTCTCGTTTAAAGTTGAATTAGCCACATGTTGTGTATACACTTAATGATGATGTTATTAGAATTACATACTTGGGTTGCTTGTTATGATGTACTTGAAAAGACACATTGAAAAAGTATTGTCAATATTATATTTCATTCTTGTGTTTGAAAATCCGAAGTTCTATATCATTTTGAAAATAAACGAAAACTCGACATTAAGGATACTATACAAGTGTAACGGCTTTATCAATAACAAGATTTGTATTATTTGAAATTATATCATAAAGACTCCTAACTTAGTATCATATAGAATGATATAGAATGATTTATAAGTATGGATTGACATTAAAAACCGAATGGTAGAGATTGAAGACATGGTGTAGTTTCTAGTTTTTACCTTTGTTCTTGTCCCACATTGAAAACTAGAGGAAAAGGGGGTGCTAAGTCTATAAAAGGAGAAGCATGGGGTGTTAAGTCTCACATTGCCATTGCATATTACATTATGTAATATTATGAATTATTCTAATAATAATTTATATAATTTACATAATAATTATAAATTTATTTTATTAAAAATAAATTTTTTCAAAAAAAAATAATTTTAAATGGCGGGTTGACCCGGCGGGTCGAACCGGGTCGGACCCGCCGGGTCACGGGTTATCTTTTTCCCGACCCTAACCCTGACCCTCAACCCGAGCTGACCCTTGGACCCGTGGACCCTGACCCGACGGGTTATGGACCCGGCGAGTCACCAACCCGGCGGGTCACGGGTCGACCCGCCCGACCCGTGACCCGTGGCCATGTCTATTAGGATGTATGCACTCTTACCCCGGAAAATTCGAGAGAGTGTTTCCGAGACACTCAGAACGAAAAGGGACAAACCACAAAGAAAGAGAACACACAACAGGACCTGAAGCCCGAAAAGATGCAAAAACACATATCAGAGAAAAAGCACAAGACATAGCCAAAGTAAGACAAACAGACACTACAGCACACCCCCTGCCACCCGAATGCATCTCCTCCAATGATTTCTATCCAAAGCCATGTCCTCTGAAAGGTTCAGCAGATTGAGATTCTGACAGATAACCTCCATCCATCTCTTCTTCGGTCTACCTCTCTCCCTACGGATAGCTCCGAGATCCAATAACTCGCACCTACGAACTGGGGCCGATCTAGGTCTCCTTCGGGCGTGCCCAAACCAATTCAGCCTGACTTCCCGCAGTTTGTCTACCATACTCCCAACTCCAACTTTCCTTCTGATGTCGACATTCCTAATTCTGTCTAGTCTCGCATGACCACTCATCCAACGCCATCCATCTCTTCTTCGGTCTACCTCTCTCCCTACGGATAGCTCCGAGATCCAATAACTCGCACCTACGAACCGGGGCCGATCTAGGTCTCCTTCGAGCGTGCCCAAACCAATTCAGCCTGACTTCCCGCAGTTTGTCTACCATACTCCCAACTCCAACTTTCCTTCTGATGTCGACATTCCTAATTCTGTCTAGTCTCGCATGACCACTCATCCAACGCAACATTATCATTGCTGCCACCGACAACTTCTGTTCTTGAGCTTTTGTGACTGGCCAACACTCTAAGCCATACAATAGGGCCGGTCTGACAACTACCTTGTAGAATTTTCCTTTCAATTCAGCCGAGACTTTCTTGTCACACAACACCCCCGATGCTCTTCTCCATCTAAGCCACCCTGTCTGGACCCGATGATCGATATCCCTATCAACTCCACCATCGCTTTGAACGAACGAGCATAGCTACCTGAAAAACCACTGACATCTCCAAAATGAAACTGGACATATTCGGTCTTGGTCCTACTCAATCTAAAACCTTTAGACTCCAACACCTCTCTCCGGTTTTCTAGCATGCAAGCCAAACCCGAACTAGAGTTATCAACCAGCACTATGTCGTCTGCAAACAGCATGCACCAAGGATCTCCTCTTGAAGGTGCAGAAAGAGTATCCATAACTAGACCTGAGCAGACCTGGGCCAACCCGCCCGGCCCGCCCAACCCGCCCGGCAAAATGGGCGGACTTGGGTAGAGTAAGTGGCCCAAGCGGGCCAATAGGCCCGGCCCGGTAGGCCCGCCGGGCCGGGCTTGGACTGGGGGTTTAGCCCAAGCGGGCCGGCAGGCCCGCCCGGTAATATATATATATATATATAATGTTTATATATATATATATATAATATACCATGTGTCATGTGTGTATGTATACATACTATTTGCATATTACATCATTATAGTGTGTATGCACACACATGCAATGCTACATTCTTGTACTCTAGAATTGAGTACACATCCAGCTTATATGTTATTGTATTCTTTATAATATTTTTATTTATTTTAATGTTGGAATAAAAAACATATCAATATATAATATAAATATATTTTAATTTTTTTATTAATTTTAATTTTAATTATAGATTATAGATATAGATATATATATAAATATATATAAATGCGGGACGGGACAGGATTTGCAGGACGAGAACTCTCCGTCCCGTGCAATTTTTAAATGTTTCGGCCCATCTGGCCCGTTGGGCAGCCCGGCCCGCCAATGTGGGCGGGCTTGGGCGAGGTAACTGGCCCAACCACCGGGCCTGGCCCAAGCCCGGCCCGGTATAGTGGGCTGAAAAATAGCCGTAGGCCCGGCCCAAGCCCGCCCATGCTCAGGTCTATCCATAACCAAAGTGAACAAAAGCGGATTGAGAGCCGAGCCCTCGTGTAGTCCCACTCGAACCTGGAAGAAATCTGAACCTGGAAGGAATCTGGAAGAAATCGAAACCAATTTACTAAGTCTCCATTCCGAATGCATCTTAACTGATCATAGGATAGCACTGAACAGAGATATAAGCCAGACAAGACGTTTAGGCTCTAACCATTTCCAAACATCTCCCGGGATATCATCTAGGCCAGCTGCCCCCTTGTTCTTCAATCTACAGACTGCATCCTTAACTTCCTCGATAGAAACATGTCGGTATCCTTAACTTCCTCGATAGAATTAGAAACGCTTTGGTGGAAGCCGTACTCTATATGATCTGAAAGCATGCTAAACAAATACCTACAAAGCTTTGATTCTTAGATAGCTTATATTTTTACACAACGGGGTATCAGAAAACATGCTAAACAAATTCAGATTAGTTTCTATTAATAGCATTCTCGGTAAAAACACAAAGTATTGCCGACACCGCCATTACATGATCCACAGCAGAAATGTACTAGTTCAAAAACCAACTGCTACACATCATTTTACATGATTCGGTCAATATTTCACCTAAAACGTCAATAACATTTCATCTCATACAAAAGTAATTTCAACATGCAAATTGATTTTGAGGCGTCACTGGGAAAGGGGAGATCTTGGAAATGCACTGAGTGCCAAAATCTTTTGAGGTCGGGGATGAGACAAAACGGTGTTTTCAGTTGCCCAAATTGTATTCATTCGAGGATTTAACAATCTCTGACATACCAAACTTGCAATGAGTGAGTCTTCTCCTGATCTGAGCTTCCTGACGGTTTGGTAGGTTGCTTATGTGCTCTTGTCCTTGGTCCTTGAGTGATAAAGCTCTGCACAACAAATTTTTATTAATGTTAATCGAGGATTAGCAGGCAAAGAAGATGAACTTAAAAATGCAGATTTTATGAACATTCAAGGTTTGAGGAACAACTGGAAAAAAAAATGCAGATTGCGTTCTATTTGTTACAACCTCAAGACTTGGGAACCGTAACGTTAAGTATTTTGACGTCTTGATAAGGCTTGTCGGTCCTGTCGGTCTTCACCTTCTCTATAGCCTGTACGACATCCATTCCTTTGACGACTCTACCAAAAACCGTGTGCTTATTATCCAGCCATGGTGTAGCAACTGTGGTGATGAAGAACTGTGAACCATTGGTGTTTGGCCCAGCATTTGCCATTGACACTGTGAATGGCCTGTCATGCCGTAAACTGCACAAGGCGATTTAGAAAAAGATAAGCAAATAAAAACATCTTAATGTGACTAAAAAATAGTATATGGGTGAGTCCCAGTATGTAGGTATTCCACGTAACAAAGCTAAGCTAGATAAGAATAGATTAAACTACCAATGACACACAATTCTAAGAATGTTCTGTTCACATTATATAGAATGTTTTACTCGGAAGATGCATGGAGTTACTATTTCAACATAGCCCATGAAGAAACAAATAGTTGCAGATTTCAATGGGACAACAAAATCAACTAGCTGAAAAGGTATCATTACCTCTTGTGAAACTCATCTTCAAACTCACGCCCCCAAATAGATTGCCCACCAGTTCCATCTCCCAAAGGATCTCCAGTCTGTACCATGAAACCTTTGATGACTCTATGGAAAATAAGATTATCATAATATCCATTTCGGCAATGAGTTGTAAAGTTCTCCACTGTTCTTGGACATTCTTCGGGGTACAGCTTCATGTGAAGGTCTCCCATTGTAGTGTGCAGGATCTGTTGACATTGAAATTGGAACACAAGCAGTAATTAATATAGTAGCCTAATCCTCACTTCAGCCCCTTCAAAGTTGAAAGAAAACACAAGCACGTGTGGCACATGATATTTATTTTTCCTTCACATGCTTCAACATCTGATTAAGACCACTATGCACTGTGTAGAAGAATCACTTACCACATTGTCTGGAAGTGATGTTGTGGTTGACTTTCCTAATTCAGATATAGCCAGAAGTTCATCTGCAGGAGGCTTTTCATTGAACACATCTCTCCCCTTGCTGGCATCTTCTGGTTCTTCTGGTTCCCTTTGGCTATTTTAGACCATGTGAAATAAAACCTTGATCAAATTTCTATACAGTTCAAAAGGAATCATCGAAGTATAAAAGCAACAAGATGTATAAGATGAGTGTACATGAAAACCTTAAAGAAGCAAGTGAGAAAAACACACACAATTTAGTTCAAGAAGGTGTGCTTAGTTTCTTAAAAATCGCCTATTCAAACTCATAACAAGTATGGATGAACCCTAGAAAAACACAAGTTCAAGCAAGTGGTAACAGTATAAGCAAATAGGGAGACTAAGAAAATTCAAAGCTAGGGGAGAAATGGAGAGACTGTAACAAAGCAATAAATGCGTACCTGAATAAATACAGGCGATGCTTTTTGAATGCACAGCATAGTAATGTAGGATCCGTCAAAGGTTCTTTGCTTTCATTAGCATTAGCAGCAGCTGCAGGTATTTTCCTTACTTTTTTACTACTTCTGTCACCTTGATACAATGCAATTCTCAAGAATCTGTCATTTGTTTCCACCTTGCCAAGAATCCGTACAACTTTATTAGTGTGCAAATTCACCACCTGAAACAGAGGGCAGAATCAATGAGTACCTTACCATGGAAATGCTGAGCCTCAGAAAAAGCAGTAAGGACTTCAGATAGATATATCTTCATACTTTAATCCCAAGAAGGGTTGCATATATGATGAAGTTTGAGCTTTCATCAAAAACTGCATTTGGCTGGGGTACAGTCTCTGTTTGTTCAATTTGCTTTTCAACAGCCAATCTTCTTCCAAAATCAATGGTTTCAAGCCGATAAAATGGATTGTCACTTCTTTGTAGATCTTGGGCAACCTGAATTAAACACACACTTTATTATATAGAAACCACAAATATGCAATCAGGTGAGGTTTAGAAGGACAATCTGATATACCTCAAGGGATTCATCATACACTCGTCTTAATTTACCAGTACGATACCAGAAAATACGTATTCTGCGATCAGGAGATGTGATAGAAAACTGCTTGCCATCAGGGCTAACCTGAGAAAGAAAGAAAGTGGGGGTCTAAGTGATTCTCATTTTCAACGATAAGCTAAGAAACAGCTGAAACAGCATTCTGGATATAAAACGTAGATAACAAACCAAAGTGAATACCTCAATGGCAGATACAGAAGTCTTGCATCTCATAATCTCAAGAAGATTCGTATCAGTTTTGAACCTAAAATTCACCCTGAGCAGATGAAGAAAAACACTATCGCTATCACAGGCATTCTTGCAAAAAAAAAAAAAAATACAAGAGCATCTTGTGTGTTCAAACAAATGGCTGTGAGATTGTACACGGGTGTTTCACTCATATCAGTCTTGTTTGGAAAACCCAGAAGATACACAATATAACTCTCTTGATACAAATCTTGTTTATTCATGTAATGCTGCAACCTACTGGCTACCACAATCTCAATGAGAAAAGGAAAAAGGAATCAGAGAAAAGCAACATGGCACTAAATTCCAGATGCATTAATCTCCTACTTCTGATAATCTTTCAGATTCTTATCACAAACAATGTTTGCACTAACAAATGATAATATAGTCTTGCATGCGATGCTTATTTAAACCTCAAAGTCCCCATCCAGACGGAATGGCTAGCCTTAAAAGGGAAAAAAGACCTTACAAGAGAAAAGTTCAGAGACTCAAAATTGGTAGGGCTTTGATCTGAACATAAAATATGGAGCTAAATCCACAATGAACAACTTCGAATAATAACAGTAAGATAATTGTAAGTATAAAAATAAAGGCATGATATCATGGAAATAGATAATCGTGTATTTAGTGAGATACCCGCTCTCCGGAAACTGAAGAGTTTCGGGGCTCCAGTACTCAATCATTCCACTAGTATCAGCAGATATAACAGTTTCCAAAACAGGATTGAACTTCATTACTTTAACAGGTTCCAAGTGTATCTGCAGCAAGGGAAAAATAATACGCAAAATGATCACCACAGTTCAATGTGAGCATGTAATTTCCCAGCTATGAGACATTATGCCAATTACCTCTTTGGAAATTAGTGGCACATTCGTGCCAGCTAGTACATCATAAATGTGCACAAATGGCGAATTACGATCACTGATTGCGACCTTACTTTTGACCTCTCCCTGCTTATAGACCCACTCAATGGCTCCAGGAACAAAGGGAATACGAAGCATGACCATCATGTCATAGTTCACTACATCATATACTTTCACATTACGATCACTGGAAATCGTAGCACATAGCAATCCATCGACACTGACCTGCAGCGCTGAAACAGGTCACGGCTGATGACAGCAAAAAAGGAACTATAAACATAAAGAGAACCGACTGCATCCAAGAATTGTAGATAGTTGCTACAACTGAATTAGCCTTAGAAATGATAAGCTAAAACGTTCAGACAAGCTACTCGATTCGTGGACAAATTAATGAGTGGAAACTATATCAGGAAAAGTTAAAATAAGTATATCTTATAAGGAAGCAACAACTCACAGCTAAGCCTTCAATGGGCCCCAGATGTGCTTTAAAATGCTTTGCAAATTCAATGCCAACAGGCTTTTTCTTCCAAAACTTCAAGTGCCCTGACAAAATAAAATAAATAATGACACCCATGTGGTTAAACAAACAATGTTTGATAAGAATCATAAAATACTAGAAGAGAAAACATTTCACAACACCACATGATCACTTAGGGGTGGCGGGGGTTCCAATTTAAAGATGGCATTGGCGATGATATGAGAATCAGATGACAAGATGATCCAATTACAATACTCCCAAGTCATAGGAATAATAGTCAAAACAAAATCATTGTTTCAAGCTGCTTTGCAAACTGCATTGATGAGCAATGATTTTTTTAATGAAAGGGTGCATTTCACTAGATTCTGTTAGTGCCAACATCACAGAAACAAATTAACAAACCCTATCATTATAATTTCTATAAAATCAATCAGAGAGCTCAAGTATCAGATGTACAACTTCAAGGTGCAAAAGAATAAGTTGGATAGAATCTTGATCAACCACACTCAAAACACCTATTAAGGGGCAGATGTAAGTATCCAACAAGTCATCTAAATGATGTCAGCATTTTTATGTTTTGGTCACCTATTTCATTTAACTAGTGTAGGATCCACACAAAAAAATGAAAACCATAGAATATACTTACACAATAAAACATCTTAGGATAATAGTGCTTTGACTATTATGCAGTTAAGCAGATTCAGATATGTCGCTTAGGTCATATTGAACATTCTCTGTAAGTATGTAATGCAATGCGGTACGGTAACAGGTTCAAATAAGCAGTTGATGTCATATTCAATATTCCATGAGATTAGAAACAGGGGGCGAATATGGGAAACATATCAAGCAACTAGTACCATAACCATGCTACACTAAAACATCAAATAAGCCAGTGGGGGGAAGATTCGAGGCAAACCAAAGCAACAAAGCAAGTGAACAGGAAGGGCAGTCCTCTCACCATCAACACTGCCAGTAATAAAGAAATCCGCAGGCGAAACTGCTACATGAGTAACCACATCACGGTGCATATAACTCTTCTCATACCTGGAAACACAGAGATTCCAACATAAGCACCTCAATCCCACACAATGACACAAACACAAACAACAAACTGAAATATAACCCCCAAAAGATTCCGATTAGAGCAAATTTCTGTCCCAAGCAGCTCAATTCACAACCAACACAAACCCTAAAGTCCTCAAGCATACCAGATTAAACCTAAAACCCTAAACCCTAACACTAAGGAGCATCAAACAAGTGAAAGACAGGGATATTTACATGTTAGCGGAGGGGAGAGCATCGAGATAAGCCTGTTCGAACTGAAGCGGGCGTTTAGGGCGGCGCTGAGGAGCGGGGCCTGGACCTACGAGAGGCTCATCGTCGTTCTCCAAATTGCTCTCATTCTCAGCCATGGTTGGCTTGTTGCCGTTCTCCTGCTCTCGATCGTCGTCGCCCATGTCCAGAAAAGCAGGAGTGAGAATGCGGAGCTCTCGCCGTTAGCAATGGAGGCAAATTGCAATCGCAGCGTTGAAGGGAGTTGTTTGAATTGAGACCTCTTTCGGGTCGCTCGGAGTTTATTCAGACGCTCGAGTCGGTTACGGATCCTGGAAAATGGTATGATCCGAAGAGTCTAAATATGGGCCCAGCCTCCCAGCCCAATTACAATTTAGGCAAATTTACATAAAACCACCTCTTAAATACATGTCTTTTCACTTAACCACCCCTTAAATAGAAAATTACAGAAAACCACCCTTTATATATGCTCGGTCAACATAAAGCCACCCTTATTCAATTTCTGTCCAAAACCCCATTAACTTCACATGAAATGACCAATTTACCCCTACCCTCCATCGTATTATCCCAAATTCCCAATGCTCAGCTCTCGAAAGCCATAATTTTTAGTCTGATCTTATTTTGTTAAAGATTGAATGGAATATGATTAATTAATAATATAGATTTCAAATTTCATGTTTTCCTGCAAAAAAAAATAATGGTTGGATGAATTTCTCAAAAAAAATTAAGGTTGTATGCTTCTTCTGCCTTTTTTATTTATTTGAGATTTGAGTTCCTCAGACCTCTAACCGGATTTTTTAATGACTAGAGAAGATAAATTATGCCACCAGTCCACCACAATTTGATAGCCAAGGTGCTCAAGCATCGTCACCTGCAGGTTATTAACAATCGATTCGTCCTCACCGTCGATGGTCTCAATGACGGGAGAAGAGTCGTATTTGGTCTCCTTAATTGGTTGAACCGAGGCCATACATACCCAACTAGAACTAGAAGCAAGACAGGTGCGAGTCGCCTACTCCTCCCAGTCATCGCATAGTCAAGTGCCGACGTCATATCCATGTCCTTTGCCGAGCCTAGCGAACGAAGCTAGTTCGAACAAAATCCGCAACCAAAATTATCAAATCAATTTCGGACTTTATTCAATCCATGGATAAGGCTCTCAAATTTATAGATCTAAATCCCCAATTCAAATCACAAGCCATCCATTTCCCAATTCTATTTTTGGTTTCATAACTACTAGCAGAGTTTTGGACGAAAGTACGAACCCAATGCAAAATCAGAGAGCCACAAGTTGACATGGAGAGGGGCATTTATGTCTTTCACATGAAACTAACAGAGTTTTGGACGAAAGTTGGGTATGGGTAGTTTTCTGTTGACATAGCATGTATAAGGGGTGGTTTGCTGTAATTTTCCATTTAAGAGGTGGTTAAATGAAAATACATATATTTAAGAGGTGGTTTTCTGTAAATTTGCCTACAATTTATTACTACATTTAGAGTGAGGCTAGAGACAAGATGTCGGAATGGCTATTGACAAGATAATTTCACCCAAATTACCATAAGTCCTTTTCATTTTTTCCGAACACATTGCAAAAAGCCCAAAACTCTCTTTTCCGAATCGAAACCTAAATCTGAAAAACGAATTGTTTTGATTGAAAACATCTTAAAATCGATGAAATGAATCAAAATATCAATTCATCGACACACGAATTGGTATATCGTCGCATTACGTGATAATCGAATGGCGATTTTTAGTTTTCGTTCGAAAAAACCGTCGATGGAAGGAGCTCGGCGGATAAGAACGAGGTGCATAAATAAGCTCGGCAGGTTTAGGTGAGGTGAATACGTAACCTCGGTGCATAAAACCGAGGTTATGAAGAAGCCTCGTCTACTTTTCATGAGGTATATAATGACCCCTTTGAAGATCTTATCTAAATCCTCGTTTACATAAGCCGAGCTAAATCAATAACCTCGGCTTCTGTTGTTGAGGTGAAGGAGGGAGCTCGACTTCTGTTGTTGAGGTTAGTATGTAAGCTCGGCCAATGGTGTTGAGGCTATAAAATAGCCTCCTTGACATTGCATAAATTTATTAAATTGTGTATATGTGTGATGGATATTGTTATAATGCAAACTCATATGCTTCTAATAATGAGACAGACTAAATGACTAAATCAGTTTATAAAATGTTGTTTTCTCCACTTTTGATTGCGACTCTAAATGACTAAATAAATATCATAACTTTATCCAAATTAAATAGTAAATTAGTTCTTCTTAAGCATACATGAAACAAATTAATGCATATTTTAATGTTTTATCTTACTGTAATTGTTTCAAGTGCCCACTTCCCACTTATCCTCAACCTAAGGATTAATGGCGAGTCCGTCGAGCCAAGCGGTTAATAACGAGGGTCATAGGTCTGCCTAATGTTAAACTGGCATATGTCCAATCAAACATGAGCTTGAGAAGTGATGATCTTCAGTAATTTTTTCCTTATACTTTTAATGCTTATATGGTTATATCCTTGGTACAACTTGTATATGACAGTTGAAAATATCAAATATCATCTTGTAAATATCAAAAATATATTTGCATATTTTTTTTTACATTGTAAATATCAAATAACATATATATCTATACTTTTTTTAATATAAATGAAATTTTTAAAAAATATTAAAAGAATCATTATTTTAGAATAATAATCATAATATTTATTACAAATATCATCTTTTAAGAAAAAATATGCAAATATATATTATTGGACATGCACAATATAAATATAATTTTTAAATTTTTTGTATTAATTAAAAGTACTCTAAATAATTTTGGGTTACACCTACGTACAAAGTATTCAAGAATACTAATTTAAATACCTTGTAGAATGAAACAAGGTTGAATGGGTAGCTTGGGTGGTAAAGGGCCAGAGGCGTGCTGAATGCTGAACTGGTTTGGTAGAAGTCACACTGTCACAGGTTCGAAACCCATTTCTATTTTATTTTCCCATTTACAACTCTTTTTTTCCCCGCCCCGTCTTCTTCTGTTCGATTTTTTTTTCAAGCTCAGCAGGCAGGAGAAAAGGGGATCGCAAGCGACTCAGGCCCTTCTCCCGTCGTCCCGCTCTCCGCTCTCTGCTCTTCGCTCTCCACCGCCCGCCTCCACCACCGTCGCCGACAACCTTGCACCCGGTTCGGTTGGCGGCCTTCACGACTTGGACCGTCGACATCGCCGCAAACTCGCCCGACTTGGACTGTTCGATTCAAAGGTACATTTGACATTTCATATGTTAAAGTTTATATATTATGAATTAGATTTTCAATTCAGTTTTGAAATTCATGAAAGTTTGAAGGTTAGATTTTCAAATTGAAGTGCAATTTGTAAATAGTATAGTTAGGGTTTGTGGAATTTGAGAACCAATTGGGTCTGATATTTGAATAGAAGGTTCACTTTGGGGCTTTTGAATTGTGTAGTGTAGGAGAAAGATGGATTTTCACATCAATCGGCAAATCAAAGTGCTAAACAGAGGAACTTTGCAAAACCCCTCACGGCAAAACCCCTCACAGCAAAACCTGTTGCTTGTTCTTATTTGAATAGAAGGTTCACTTTGCTTGTCAAAGCTATTTTTTTAAAAAAGAAAAGAAAAAGAAGAAGAGGTTGCCACTAAAAATGAGAGCACAAGTGGTTGTCTACTGCAAACAAAAAAAAATCCTCAGCAGCTCCCAAATTTGTGAAGTGGATTTCCTCTTATGTCTGATTTGAATTTTTTTTTTTTTGAAATCTTGTGTGTGATTTGATTGATTTATTAGTAAATACATTATATACAGCTCAGGTGATTAGAGCTGCTTTAATAATGGTAGGACTATTTATACCTTATGATGAGGAAAAGTTTGATTTTTAGTGCTCACAGAAAGAAAGAAAGAAAGAAAGAAAGAAACCAGAAGTTGTGGCTGTGCATTCCTATGGTTTCTGTTTTGTTGAGTTACGAGTTTCGGTTTTGTTTCTGATTTGGGTTAATTCAAAACAAGGAAAGACCAATGCTAGAATTTGGGGCAGATAAAAAGACACGAGACCAAATCAATTTAGGAAATTAGGGTTTATGATTGTAAATAAGATTCAACATTTAGAGCAGTACATCAAACGTTCTATGTATTTCAAAATAATTGAACATGTTCGCTTTGTGCAGAAATTGTTGCACAATTGTTCTCCCCTGCTGGCCTTCTCTCTTCGCCTTTTGCTTGGCATTCCTGATGGTCTTAACCACACTTACGTTATCTGTAAATGCTTTATGATTGTAAATGAGATTCAACATATAAGGTTTTATTCAACATTTGTTAGTTACTTACATGAGTTTTCTTCAAAACATACTTTTATCGTATTCTAACAACAATTTCTTAGTTAATATAAGGTTTTATTAAACATTTGTTAGTTACTTATATGCTTTTTCCTCGAAACATACTCATATAGTATTCTAATAAGAATTTAGTAGTTATATAAGGTTTTTTATTAAACATTTGTTATTTACTTATATGATTTTTCCTCAAAACATACTCTTATAATATTCTAATATGAATTTAGTAGTTAATATATCAATATTTTTCCTCAAAACATACTCTTATAGTATTCTAATAATGGTAATTTAAGATTTCAATATTACTTGTCGAACTGACATATATCAATATTTTTTGTTCATGAAACCATCGTGAATGCAACGTGGATGTAATTCCTAGTTGTTTTTCTATTGCTAATACATTAGATTTCCATAGCATAACAACAGTCACTACCAATGGCTTGTTATTTAGATTAGTACAGGTAATGTAGCTCCAAGTAATTACATTTCTCTTATTTACATATAAGGTATTTTGTGTAACTGCAACCTGTATTAAAAAATGAGTTTAAAGCTACATTGGAAATA
Organism: Persicaria tinctoria; assembly: GCA_037127255.1. Classification (NCBI taxonomy): domain Eukaryota; kingdom Viridiplantae; phylum Streptophyta; class Magnoliopsida; order Caryophyllales; family Polygonaceae; genus Persicaria; species Persicaria tinctoria. Next base: position 28,848,621 of record JBANSL010000009.1, read on the forward strand.
ATTTACATACAAGGGAACGAATTCTTCATCACCAATGTGAAGATTCTCAACTTATCCTTGAGTTCTTCGCAGATCATTGCTTAATAGTGTGATTTTGTTCTCCGTTCTTCTCTCTCTATTTTTGTAATTCTGTTATTTTTTACTTCATTAATTAATTAGCTTAACATGTCAAATCTAATTTTGAGGATAGATGGAAAGTGGCCACTTGAAACAATTACTAGAAGATAAAACATTAAAATATGCATTAATCTGTTTCATGTCTGATTAAGAACAACTAATTTGCTATTTAGATAAAGTTATGATATTGATTTAGTCATTGAGAGTTACAATCAAAAGTGGAGAAATCAACATTTTCTAAACTAATTTAGTCATTTAGTCTATCTCATTCTTATAGTCTGTCTCATTCTTAGAAGCATATGAGTTTGCATTATAACAATATCCACCACACATATACACAATTTAATGAATTTATGCAATGTCAAGGAGGCTATTTTATAGCCTCAACAACATTGGCCGAGCTTACATACTAACCTCAACAACAGAAGTCGAGCTCCCTCCTTCACCTCAACAATAGAAGCCGAGGTTATTGATTTAGCTCGGCTTATGTAAACGAGGATTTAGATAAGATCTTCAAAGGGGTCATTATTTACCTCATGAAAAGTAGACGAGGCTCCTTCATAACCTCGCTTTTATGCACCGAGGTTACGTATTCACCTCACCTAAACCTGCCGAGCTTATTCATTCACCTCGTATCGATCTGCCGAGCTCTTCCTTCGACAGTTTTTTCTGACGAAGACCAAAAATCGCCATTCGATAATCACGTAAAGCGAGCAATATACCAATTCGTGTGTTGATTGATTGATCTTTTGATTAATTTCATCGATTTTAGGTTATTTTCAATTAAAACAATTAGTTCGACAGATTTAGGTTTCGATTCGGAAAAGAGAGTTTTGTCCCTTTTTGCAATGTGTTCGGAAAAAATGAAAAGGATCTGTGATAATTTAGGTGAAATTATCTTGTCAATAGTCATTCCGACATCTTGCCTAAAGCCTTAATGCTACATTTATTACGAGTATTATTACTACGTATTATTTACTTTATTATTATTATTATGGCTGATTTAAAGGTTAAATTTTTTTAAAGGCCAATTTGCACCAATATACCAAAAAAATATGAGGTTTGCAAAAATAACCATGACATTGATAAATTGCAAACAGTGAGCCCAATGTCATTTTTGCAACAAAAAAAAGCCCACTTGCTCAGCCGGTTGCAGGTCGGACGTACATGAGGAGAAAGTGTCGAACAGGAGAGAGAGAGAGAGAGAGAGAGAGAGAGAGAGAGAGAGAGAGAGAGAGAGAGAGAGAGAGAGAGAGAGAGAGAGAGAGAGAGCAACGAAGAAGTAGGCTCTCGACGGAGGAGGAGGCGGAAGAGGTTATCGACGGAGGCGAATTAGTTCGGCGGGAGGAAGTTGTAACCGACGGAAGATGGAGGAGGAATCCGGCACGGAGAAACCGAATCCGACGAAATAAATTTGAACACAAGTAAGTAAATTCGTTCTTGAATCTATGAAACCCTAACTAAATCCGAACAAATTGTTCTACAATGTGTGATTTTTGAATGGGAGATTTCGATTTGAAACCCTAACACATTGAGAAATTTGGGTCGGATTTCGATTTGAATGGGCGACAGATGCTGGGGAGAATGGGTTTTCAATTTTAGGATTTTCAATTTATGAAATGTCGAGTTGGGGTCCTTGGGGTGAATGGGTCGATTGGGGTTGAAATTATTTGAATGTACAAACCCTAACCTTATGGGTGGTGGGCGGTTTGAGGATGAAATTGAAGGTCGAAATAAGGTAGAAAGGAATTGAAAACCTCAATTAATATTTGAAATCTATATTTCGAAAACTTGAAAAGGGTATGCGGATTCGTTCGTCTGGCTTGGTGAAACGATTGGATGGATAGATTTAGTAACTTGTTTGTCGCTCTTCGAATTGGGGAAGTTCGACAGATGTTGGGTTTCTAATGATGTTGGATATGATAAAGGGGAATTTGAATAGTATAAGGAATGTGTCCTTATGAGTTTAAAAATTGGGAATTATTGGAGAGAATTTGGAGATTGGGGTTGTTTGTAAATAGTTGCATATAAATATAATGCTCACAATTGGTGATGGTTGTACATCTTTTTAAGTTTTTTCTATGTGTTGAAGTATGTTGTGATTGAAATGAGGAAGAGATACACTACACGAATCCGATGTCATTTGAGAGTATTGTAAGTTTGTGATATGTGTATTACATAAGTTTATGAGGGTTGAGACTATTGTGTAGTTGTGTCATTTATTGCATTCTTGATTCGTTTCAGTTGAGCATTTATTGCATTATTGATTCGTTTCAGTTGAGCATTTAAGCATATGAGCAGCTGTTTCAGTTGAGCATATGAGCATGTGTATTTGTGTAGTTGTAGTTGTGTTGGTGATGTTAATCGTTTCATGGGATATATGTGCAGCCGACACTAGATCTCCCTTCGGAAAAGTATTTTCAATGGAGGTCGAACCACTTCTCGAAGATGGGCCTCCTCAATGGAATGGACGAGACCCTATCGGATTGGAAAATCTTGAAGGAATGCAGGCTAGGGGGCATTGTAATGATCGGGAATAATGTGTCGTATTGCTGCATCTTCCTTAAGCAACAACTCAAGACCTTTAGTACTTCGTTATGTTTGTTTTAGGTATTAAACGTTTCCTCCCTTTTGATGACTGATCCTGCATATTCTGGATTTCTGTATGGATGGTTGTTCTGAATATTGCGTTCTGACTGCTTTAGTTTGTGTTTAACATTGTCTATCCTGCTGTTCAGAAGTTTTTGAGATTGACAAGATCCGACAGGGGTTAGTCATATATTGGCTGAGACGTCATTTTTAATGGCAAGAAAAAAATATATACTGGCTAGTAAGCATAAATCGCAAACATTCGTGTTTAACATCTTAGGCAAACAAAACGGAAAACCCCATAGTGTAAGTTATGTACATAAATAACAAAAACTATCCTTCACCTATGTAAAAGAAGAGGCGTTCTTAAGACGAGCGTCATATGATCACCTTACCATTCCACACTTGCTTATGTCACCCCCGTACATAATATCCTCCTCCGACAAGCTCTCCAAGTGGAAGGAAGCCTCCCTCCTCCTAGGGTCACCCCGTACATAGTATCCTCGTCATCACTACTGTCACATTTGATGACCAGCGTTTAGACGTTTTCACCTTTGAGAAGCGCGTGGTGGTAAGGTGAAGAAATCGATGTCTAGTGGGATAACTCTTCTTTTGCGTAGTCGAATATAGTATTTTGTTAGTTTGCTTCTAACTCACTGACACTTTGGGGTTTTGGTGGTTTTGAATGTACATAACTGACCCTAGAAACAAACCTATATTACTCTCAAATGACATTGTCCATTGTAACATTAATGGTTTCAATCACAACATACTTCAACACATAGAAAGAAATTTACAACGATGTATAAGTATAACCCATTGCGATGTATGCTTACTAGCCAGTAAATACTATTATCTAACCAGTGACAATGATGTCTTAGCCGATAAAAGAATAACACCTGACATATTTTATCTATCTCAGAAACTTCCTAAGCTAATAATATCGACCATTAAACCTAAATGAAATTCGTTATAACGCAACATTCACAACAACCATCCATAATGAATATAAAAAAGTGTACACAACATAACTTATCAGTCATCAAATACAAGTCATCCAAAAGGTGGAAACGATTAAATGTTTAACAAGTAAACCAAACACTACGAAGTACTAAAGTTCCCTTACAAAGAAGCTTTGAATGTCATCTTTGTGATTCTCCTCCTCAAAGTCCCGATTTCTTCTAGCACATTTGAGGTCGGTGACGAGGCAAAATTCCTTGATGGAAAACCGGAGGAGTCGCCCCCGGAGCTCGTACCATGTCTCACACCTCTGAAATACTTTTCCAGAGGAAGGGCTTGTAAAGGCCCGGATTTTTAAATCCTAATTCTCGGAAAAAGAAACTAAAAATGAATTTAAATCGGGTTATTTAAAATAAAAAAACTCGTTCTTAATTTAATAAATCTAACTCGAAAAATGATGTTCGAATTTCATTATTAAATTCGGATTGGAAAATTTTAAAATTTATTTTGATCGAATCAGGATAAGGTCGAGTGAACGAATTGCGATGTATATTTCCGAGTATTTTGAAATTGGATTGGGACTACTACCCTTTTAAGATTCCAACACCTCCTACCTATCTATGTTGAGTAAAAAATTCCCACGCCACTGTCTTCTTGCTTCTCCATTTTTAAGCAAAATGTCAAAATTCCTTGCCTCCCCTTGCCAGCTTGCTTGTAGGAGTGTAGGCTCTTGGTCCGATTGCAACAGACCACCTTTTTGACTTCAAAAGAATCCCCAAAGCCACATCTTTTTCTTCTCGTTGCTCTCGAATCAACCCAAGGCAGCCTCCCTTGGCTTCCTGTCGTTCACCTCCAACGTTCTCCTCTTCCCTTTGAAGCCACCGGAACCAAGGCCGACCATCGGCCCCGTTCCCGAGCTCGAGCCCTGTTTCCGTCCGTGAGCATCCCAAGCATCCACGGCTCCTCTTCCTCTTCCTCCCACTGAGAGCAGCACCCAGGAGGTTCTTCGCCACTTCCCCGACGTCCTCAGGCAGCCAGACGAACCCAGGAGCTCTCCGGACACCGCCGGCGCCGACCGCCGCCGAGCCTCTTCCCCTGTTCGCGTGAAAAGGGACTCGGTATGCACTTCATCCTTTGTTTTCCGACCTAAAAGCTCGTAAAGGATCCGACTTTATAACCTCTTCTTCCGCCTAGACCAAGCTCACCCCATTTACGTCTCCAACGAAGCCGAATCGAGCTCCGACGAACTTCCGACGAGTCGAATCAACGCCGACGATTTCGGATTCCCTCGGTGAGCACCCCTTCCTTCCCTTTTTCTTGTCGATTCGTGGTCCATGGGTGTCAGTTGGGTGGTCGGAGTGGCCAATCGTCGCCGGCGAGCTTCCCCTGTCCCTCTTCCTCTTGCTCAATTTCGAACGCAGGGAGTATGGGAGGAGGAAGTGAAAAGTGAGACGGGTTCGGTTTTTGTTTTTCTTTTAATTAGGCCCGGTTCTGTGATTTTAAAACAAAATGGGGCTCAAACCGGTTCAGCCCCCCTTCAGATTGTTTTTGGGCTCGGGTGGGGTATGGATCTGGGCTTGAGAGGATTTCGGGTTGGGCTCAGATCCGGGTCTCCTTCTTTTCTTTTTGTGAGCTGGGTTGAGCTTTTGGGCTTAATTTCGGTGGGCCTAATTTTGAGAAATTGGGGTTTTGTTTTGCTATGCATTTAATTGATATATATACATATATATGTTAAACGATTTGTAACTATTGTTCATAGTTATTATTGTTATTATGTGATTATGAGTTTTTAGTAAAATATATTTTCTGATATTTCAATATATATTATAAATTATGTTAAAAAGTGTTATTGTTTGGAATATGTATTTTTATGATGTTTAATATGTGATTAGGAATTTTAAAGTGATTTATTGAGGCCAATTGATAAAGTAAATTATTTAATATGTTTTATAAATGGGGATTATAAAGGTGGAATTATTTAATGTTTATTTTAGATAAATATTGTTAAATTACTTAGGAAGGTTTTAAGTCGTCCGAAAATGATTCTTAAAAGATTTGATGTGTTGAGACCAAAATGCCGGAATTAATTCTATACGATGATTTTGAGGTATTGGTTTTAATGTTTAAATGATTGATGTCGGGATTTGACCAAGAATGATTTTGAGAAATTGTTTTGAATATGAGCTGACTTAACCTGAAATTTAAGAGTTTGGAACACCTCGGGAAATGAGTTTGGAAATATTGTTGGTAAGATTTATCGATGGTTTGATTAGAAATGAAATGATTTTGGTTGATATTGAGAGTATCGAAAATGTTTGGGAAATGGTTTTACAATCGATTGATTTTGAGGATGTCGAGAACTTGGGTATCGTGTGTATGAATGATGAACCGATAACTTATAGAAATGGCTTGATGATAGGTGTTTAATGCTTTTGGATCGCTTTGGACTTTGCATTTGGGCCTTGCTTGCGTTATTTTGCTGATCTGCATCTTCAGGTAAGTTCCCTAGGGGGCTTACTCAGGTTGGACATTCATGCCCGTTGTTGCATTTTATGTTAGGTGTTGCATATGCATAAAAGCATGCCATGTAGTATCATGTTAGGTTGCACTAATTGATTGAGCATCTGTTTACTTTATGCGTTTGAAACAGAACGACCGTTATCTGTGATAGTCCTAGAGTCTTTGCTAGGGTCATAGGGTAGCCCAGCCTCATCGGGTACCCTGAGTCAATCGAGTCATGAACTTCCTTGTATTATGAGATGCCTGCGGGCTTTATTGTGGAGCGGGTTAGGCATGCGTGCCGCCCTATTATGAATGAATGCATTCACGAGCTGGCCAGTCTCCACCTATCGGAAGGGGTGGAGGTAGAAAAGGGATATGCCGTTGGCATTGTCTTGGGCCCTTTACAGTATTTCTGCACATTATTATGAATTAGGAGCATGCTAGTGTGTTTGACTTTCGTACTGCATTAGAGCATCTTTATTAGGTATAGCACATACTATGTGGCCTCAGCGAGGACTGCCGGTCCCGCATGAGTGGCTCGATCTGACTCCTTTCCCCGTTCTTCTTTTAAAGGTATTTCTGCAGATCTTGTTTGCTCCATGCTTATGTGACGGGAAACCCTTGGGCGAATCAAAGAACCTGACTAATATTCTAACTTGGCAAATGGTAATCACTTGTTTATGATTTGGTTTTGACCCGATTCTGTCGTGTCATTGTATCTTAACTTTGCTTCCGCTTTATTTCATTTGAATTGGATTTCACGACATTGTCTTAGGACATGTTAAGGGTACCCAACGGCCCTACGATACTTTAGGGTTTGAAATCCCTCTTCCTACTGACCTTTGAAATGAGTTTGAAACCTCGACCCGTACCTGGATTGCAAGATCCGAACAAGGGTTTTCATCCCTTGAAACGTAACCCGGAAATCATAATTCCGGGCCGTTACAGGGCTAGTGTCGGCTGCACAAATATCACACGACACGACGTGTTTAACATCACCAAGACAAAAAGAAGGCCCTTAATCTGTCCGAGAAGTGATTACAGTTAATACCTTGTTGTTCGACGGCGTCGCTACTTTTTTTCTTTTTAATTTTCTCATTGTCTACTTAATCTGTCATACAGGTGTTCAGATAATACCAATTTTAACAATAATCCTAGCCAGTATATACATATGTCTAGCCAGTCAAAATAATGTTTATGTCAAAACATATAACATTACAAAAATGACACAAATGTCACGAATACAAATGTTCACATATTCATATGTCTGACAAATACACATGTTCAAATAATCTCAAAATGGTAACTGACACAAGTAAAGAATGAAACAAACACCACACATACACAACTACACAATAGTGTCAACAATAAAAAAAAAATTATGTAATACACATATGACAACCCTAGAAACAAATCTACATTACTCTCAAATGACATCGTCCAGTGTAACATTAATGGTTTCAATCACAACATACTTCAACACATAGAAACAAACTTACAACGATGTACAAGTATAACCCATTATTAGCATTATATTTTGAAGGCAACTAGTCACTAAACACCCCCGATCTTGAAATCCACAAAAAGTTTTCGATTTCCAAAATAATACGCACCCATTCCGTCTACCATTCACCTTCCCCTTTACCACATCCAACATCATTCCATACCCATCTCAGCAGGACAACAAAACACACACGAAAAGACACAACATCACCATTGTTGCTGGTCAAACAAAAATCCGTGCCAGTAAAGAAAACATTTGTGCCAGTAAAGAAAAAATGCGCGACAGAAAAATGTATTACAGTAAAAAATCAGTGACGTTAACTATTTCCCCATTCCAAAATCCACCAATTAATCGAGATTTTCAGTTCGATTCACTCGTGTTCAGACCTTCAATTTCAATTTCGTCTTCAGATCCCCGATGACTTCCATGTCCATTTGAAAATCACAACTTCATCAATTTCCCCAAACCTTCCAACTCCCACAAAGTTAGGGTTTCAAAAAATTTTCAATCCAATTTCTCCCCAACCTAGCTGACTATCTACAATAGGACAATCTACAAAATTTTCGAGTTCAATAGAGGGAGGATGAGTACTTGCTTTCTGCATGGGCGGGGGATTGTTCTTCTTCAATCGCCTTCAATATTTCTCGGGGGGTGGGGTTTCTTCTTCTTCGAAACTCCTCCAAAGCTTCTTCCTTTAATTTCTTCATTGTCTTCTCTCTTATGGAATCGCCTCCCGGGCTTCTCTCTCTATTGGGTGGGCGGTTGAGGGTGGTGGTTCGAACGGTGGTGGTTGGGTGGGCATGAACCGGGTGGGTTCTGGGCTCAGTGGGTGCGCCGGAGAGAGAGGGTTCGAACACAGGTGGTTGGGTGGCCGGAGGTGGCTCGTGGAGGGCGGGGAACGATCGGAGAGAAGGCGGGGCGATGAGGGCTCAGTTCAGCATGAAGGGTAACCTGTGAAAGGAGGTGATGACCACCGGTTATTTTTGCCAATGTTCGGACATATTTGCTACTTTTGCAAATTTTAGAAGGGGGGTGTCATTTTTGCAAGAGGCCCAAAGTTTTGGTACATTATCTATCATTTTCTCTTTTTTAAATTATATTTTTATTCGGAAATTTCGCATGGTGCCCCTGAGGTAAGGCATATTGCACGTGGTGTACCAAAGTTTAACATATTTCGCGTGGTACCCCTGTAGTTTTAAAATTTTTCGCAGCGTGCCCCTCACTCCATTCCGTTAACATGTTCCGTAAAAAATTAAAAAAAAAAACATAAAACAAATGAGCGATGAATAGAGAGATTCGTGGTCCACGGGAGGGACGAAAGCAAGTCTTTACGAGATGGTGGGAGCGCGCTGGTTGGAGCATTCGATTCCGGTAAGTGGAGTTCAACGCCGGCGAGAGAAGGTCGTCGAGATGGAGCAAACCGTGGTGACGTCGGTGGAGGTAAGTTTTCTTCCTTTCTCAATTGGTTTTGGGGATTTAGGGTTTTTTCTCCTTCGAATTTGGGGGTTTAGGTTGAATTGTAGTTGGAGGATCATCGAATTGGGGTTGGATTGCATTCTTCTTGTTTAATCTGATTTGGGAATGGACTGCATGTTTTAAATTGAGGTTCACCTGTTGGATTTTGATTGAGGTTTCAAGCTAGATTCCAAAGTTATCTTTTTTAAGATGAAATATGTAAAGGCTCGGATTTTTAAATCCTAAATTATGGGCAAGAGAGAGAGAGAGAGAGAGAGAGATCAAAATGAATTTAAAAGCGGAATTTAATGGAAAACTCTCTAACTCGGACTTTAGAACTCTTCAAACAAATAGTTTTATAAGTTTAGCAAATTATATGAATTCATCCTCTTCCTTCGATAATATATTCAAAAGCCCCTTTTATAATACAATTGTCATTTTCCTCTATTGAAATGTATGGAAATTTCGAAATTTAAACTGTTTGACACTTTAGGAAATGTTAGAGATAAGGGTCCTAAACTTTAGGAAATGTTAGAGATAAGGGTTGTAAAGATGGGTTGATGTTGGGGATACTTAGAGAAAGATATTTGACCACCAATAGAATCCCTCTCCCCTTCAAACAAAAGCTGTGTCTATTCTCCTGGTTTCCTTTGTCTCCTACCACAGTGATCTAAAAGCAAGGAAGAAACAAAAAAAAATCCAAAGCTCCCCCTGCTTTTGATCAGCTCACAGCAATATTCATCAGAAAAACAAAAAAAGGAAAACCCACTCCCCTTCTATTTCACACAGACCCACACACCTCACACTCTCATTCACCCTCTTCATCTCTCTGTTTCACTCCTCTCCATCTCTCTGTCTCGGCTCCACTACGCCATCACCACCAGGACCGCCACCGGCCACCGTCGGCCACCCTCTTCAGCCACCCCTGAAGCCGCAACTCCACCTCCCACTCGCTTCCCCTGTTTTGCCGAGCCGGGGAGCCCAGTGCACACACCACCCCTCCCTCGGTCTCCTTCCTTCCACCCGAGGCGCCAGCAGAAGCAGCCCCAGACGCCACCTTGCGGACGTCATCGGCCTCAGCAGCCGCCGGAGACCTCCCAGATCTGCCTCGTCGTTCTTCGTCATCGCCGCGAGCCAAGCTTCCCTGTTCGCCATTGAAGGACCGAGCACCTTGCTCCTCCTTCCTCCGAGTCCGAGTGACACCAACAGCTGTGTCCCCGTCCTCCCACCAGCGAGCTGAGAGCACCGAGCCAGGATCCGCCAGCAACACCTCCGCCGAGCCGCTACTTTCTCCCGAGCCCTGCCTTTCCGAATCCGAGGCCGGTAAGCCCTCCTTCCTCCTCCCTTTGGTCTGAAACTCCATAAAGGTCTCGCCTTTAACTCCTCTTACTTCGTCCTAGGCCAAGCACAACTCGAATCCATCCTCATCGGAGTCGAATTGAGGCGAAATCGATCGAATTTTCAGGCTCGAAGTACCCCTCGGTGAGAACCCCTTTCTCTCATTTCCTTGATTGATTCTATGTCTATTGGTGTCAAGAGTGGTCGGGCTGAGACTAGAGAGAGCTTCGGCGGATCTCGTCTCTCCTTCCTTCTCTTTCGATTCAACAGAGCGTTGGTGAGGATGAGTGAACAGTATTCTAATTTGGGATTTTTTAAAAAGTATTCTATTTTAATGAGTGAACAGTATTCTATTTTAAATAAATGGGTTCGGTTCGGTTTTTTTAAAGCAAACCGGTTCAGGGATTTTTTTAAAAGAGAGATGGGCTGGGCTGGGCTGGTTGGTGTGGATCCAAAATGTAAAGATGAAATTTGGGCCTAATTCCAATCGTGCCTGATTTTAATAAAATGAGCCAAAGAATATTATGTCTTAAGAGTTAAGATTATAAAAGGGATTTCCGATTTAGTAAAATATAGTAAATAAAATGGTTGGAATTTTAAAGGATTTAGAAATGTTTTATGAAATAGTATTTGAAATATTATATAATATTATTGAAATTAAAATACAAATGTTATTCTGAGATTAAAGATATGATATTATGGTGATTTAAAGAAAATATAATAGTATGAGACTTAGAGATTTAAAAGTAGATTATCGGAATTTCTAACTAGTTGATTCGGATTTTAAGGCAGTTTCGGGACTAACTCGGGGATTATGTGATTGGTGACTAACTAGCATGATTGATGTGAACGGTTGACTAATGATTGGTGTGTACTGATGGCATGATTGATTGAATAAAGGCATGATGAAATGTTAGAATTGTGTATCGTTAATTTATGCTTTCGAGACATGATGAACTTGATATATGTGATGTGCGGATTATTATTGCGGATACATTGTGGCGAATACATGAATGTGACGGAATGGAATGATGAGAATGATATGGTTTTGTGGAATGTGGCGATATGATAAATGGTTGGACTTGGCGGAACGATGATTGCGATATGGTTGCTATTCTCGTTGAATGATATGCTTGAGTGCTTGGATGATTAGACGTAGACTTATATATATGTTCCTATATGTATCTAGGTGATCTTTAATCTATCGTAATGCTTGCCTTGCTGTTCTGCACCGCCAGGTAAGTCTCTTCAGAGCTTACTCAGATTGAATAGAGCTATTCCCTGCCATATGTGCATGATATACTAGGTGCTTGCATTCATGATCAGCATGCCATGTAATACCATGCTAGGTTGCATCGACGGTTGAGCATTCTATTTCTCTATGTGTATGTAAACAGAACGGCCGTTATCTGTGAAGTAACTAGAGTCATTGCTAGGGTTATAGGACGACCTAGTCTCATCGGGTCCCGTCCTGAGTCAATCGAGTCATGAACTTCCTTATATTATGAGATGCCTGCGGGCTTTATTGTGGAGCGGGTTAGGCATGCGTGCCGCCCGATTACGATGGAATGCATTCACGAGCTGGCCAGTCTCCGCCCTATCGGAAGGGGGTGGAGGTAGGAGAGGGACATACCACTTGGTATTATGTGCTAAGGCCTTATTATTATTATGCACTTGATCTTAGGAGCATGTTAGTGTGTTAATATTCCGCCATGCATCTAGAAGCATCTTTATTAGGTATAGCGTATATGTGTGCTTAGGGTTGGGATGCAGAGCTAAAGTGGGCATCGATATGATCCCGCCCCCTATCAAATTTTTTAGGTATCCGTTATGCTTGCTACTATTGATGCTGATTTGAGTCCATGACCGCTGGGTCTAACATGGCGGAAAGAGAGAGTCGAGATTCCAACTTCACCAATTTAATTTCGACTTGAATTTGAATGGTTGATCATATTTTGACCCGGCTCTGCCGTGGTACCCCTTTTGTATCATACTTTACTTCCGCTTCTGTATGACTATGAGTTTTCTACGCTTAGACTTACGACAGGTACAGGGGACTTCCCCGGGGATTCCAACGATCCCTTCGAATTTGGGTGTGAAATCCCACTTTGGAAGTGTTTGTTAGAATTTCAAACCTTCAACCTGTACTCGGGGCGCAAGATCCTAACGAGGGGTTTCATCCCTCGAAACGTAACCCGGGAATCATAATCTCGGGCCGTTACAAAATATGGGTTTCAACTTGTTGATTGAACCTCGAAGGATTATTAGGTTGAGATTGTTGGATAATAAGATAATTTGGAAGTGCATTCATCAAGCTTAGTGGCTACCAGATCTGAACAAAGACGTGAACAAGAACAAGGGGAAACAGAGAGAAAGCGGGAGAAATGAGAGTGATCAACTTGTCTATTCATCCAACCGACTTTCTTTCTATACAAACATCCCTATTTATGCACTTGTGCTTACCACTGCTATCCTCTTAACTTGGACAAGTGAGATAAATACAAATCAATAGAGATGAATTTTTTTGCCTAATGCAGAAAGTCTATTTTATGTTGTGCACCCATTGGTTAATTAGTTTGCTATTGGATTGTGCAAGAACATAGATCAATTAGTATTTTCTATTTCTCTTGGTGCATTGGTACTTACAACCCTATACAATTTTCTTCCGAGAGAGACATGCACATAGTGGAGGTTGCATTGTTGCCTTTGTGAGATCTCATGACAAATGATACTTGTAGTGTATTCTTATGGTTGTATTTCAATTTTTTGGCCTATTAGCTCAATTGGTAGAGTAGTGTGCTTCGACACAAAAATGTGGGTTCGAATCCCACATAGGCTATCGATATATTTATATATTGAGTTGCTATCTTTCTCAAATAATCAATTTACAATTCAACACCTAAACTATGTTTCAACACTTCCATAAAATTTTACCAACTGATTTTTTGGTGAACATTACACAAAATTTCAGCACCTTCAACTTATCATTAGGTACAACAAGAACGAGTGGAGGGCTTAAGTTTCCAAACTACACAGGGTCTTTCATGTATGTTAAGCTCCACAATCAATATCATAAGAAAAGACAAGTGAATCGGAAGAAAAGATGGTGTATAACCATATTTGACGATAAAGCATCTATTTTCTTGGGTGCTAATGCAAAAGCTCTATAGCAAACCTCGTGAATTTCAGCTACTTTTAAGAAGCCTAATTTGATAGCTACTTCTAAGAATGAAACTTCTCATTTGCACCTTCATTGTTACTAAAATGCATTACTTTTTCATTGTACTAAATGACATTAAAAAAATCATAGCCTATGTGGGATTCGAACCCACATCTTATGTGTATTGAACCACATTGCTCTATCATTTGAGCTAATAGGCCTAAAACATAAATATTTACATTGGCAAAGTGATGAGGCTAGGCAAAGCATAAACTTGGATCAGATTGCTAAAAACGCTAAATAAAACCCATATTAGCTATTACAACATAATCCATCATTGAAGACTTTTATCAAGAGAATATCTAGGGAGCCACATGTTGTCTCTTGGAGAGCAAGATTAGCCGATCCTTTACAATTCTCTTTCAACAGAGTAGATTTCTATTGTTATCTAATTAAAACTTTATTGAATCAAATATCACAAAATCATAAAGACCATTTTGCCTTAAAATGAAGCAGTCCGAGTTCATAGACTTTGGTAGACCTTAGATCAACACCTGTGAAGATAAACAAAAGAGTTATACATACCTTGACTCTAAAATAGTTGCCTTTGGTAGACCTTAGATCAACACTCCATCCTAGCACAGAAAACCCAAGCAACTCAGGCCTCACAAATCGAATCGAATGTATCACCATACAATCAATCACACATCAAAACGGAAGCGCAATCACAAATCAAAAGCATTCTTTGACATAATCCAACGTGTGTAAGATATTAGATGATCAAGTGATGAAAACTAGTATCTTTAAATCCCAAAATCAAAATCCATAAATTACACCGACAAATAATCAAAACCCCAAAATCAACAATTTCTATCTATAAATCCCTAAATTAGGCTTCATGCATAGAAAATCAAAGAAACATGAATACTAGAACCCTAGAATTTCACTTACTAGCAACCGCGTACGGCTCATAGCCACCTTTGTCAAGCTCGACATTCGCCTTTGATTTCGTCGGAGTCGTGCACCACCGGCATCAAATCTTCAAGAATCGCCGATCTCCTCCCTCCTCACTTCTCTATCGTGAATCGCCTTCGTCATCTGTAGAAAGAAACGTGTATTGTTTAAAAAAAACATAACATCAATGGTTAAAGAATTAACGGAGGGGCACACGGCGAAAATTTTAAAAACCTCGGGGGTACCACGCGAAATATGTCAAACTTTGGTACACCACGTGAAATACGCCTTAACTCAGGGGTACCACGCGAAATTTCCGTTATTTATTTATTTATTTATTTACATGGTATCCGAGGCTACTAGCACCCAACTAATTCTATGGGTTATGAGGTTAACAACGAGGTAAACCTCCAGTGGCCATCTGAGTTAGTTCAATCGGAAAGCACCATCCAATGACATCCTTTTCGGGTGCAAATATGAAGATCCATATCCTAAAGAAGCAAAGAGGTGACGTTGCGGTAGCAGGAAGATGCAAGCAATACGGTTCGCACGTCTATTGACCTCACGAAAGATATGAGATTCCAATAACCTCGAACTGCTTAAACGCGAGGAGGATGTCGAAAGTAATAATCTCAATCTCCCATGAATACTGCGAGTAACATTTGAGGGAGTTGATCATGACCAAATTATCACATTCAATAAGCACATGGCCACACGGGAAATGCTCAACCCCTTCGCCTTCAAAATGCAGAGTTTGAGAGCCATAACTTTCGCTTCTACAACATTCTTCATCCCAAACCGAGCTCCCCTAACCGCGACATGATATCGCGTACGATGAACGCTATAGAAGTCATTCTTGGAAAAATGTGGCTACCTTCAAAATTAATTTTGTACGTTCTTGCGGAGGTTTCTTCCATCTTAGGTTTCTTTTCTTTCTATGCGATGTTGTGATACCTGTACTTATATAATTGTTCTTCTCAATACTTTTTGTTTGTTCCCAATTTACTAGAGTTTGTTTGAAAGTGTTGTAAACACACAACTTCAATCACTAATTAAAATGTTAAAAAACGATATTATGAAAATTAGAGCAAGCCAAACATGTTTGCTAAAAAATCTATAAAATAGAAATGAAAATATCAAAATCTCTAAAAAAAAATCCACTCAAACTCCAACAGTTTTTCTATTTTACAAATTTTTACATTTATTATACACTATAATAAATAGATGCATTTATTAAGGAAATGAACCCTCTTTCCCATGATTTCCTTTTGTAGACTCAAAAAGTATTCGATTTGAATATGCGACAACTGACTGATATCCATGGTCATCGAGAGGTGATCCACTAGTTAGGAGCTCCGTGAAATTCATCTACAAACGAAGAAGGAAAGGAACAACCAATTGAATTCAGCGAGAAATCATGGTGTAAAAATTTGAAATCACATATCCACGATACTATTCTGGAGAAATCGAAATCACATACCTTCAATATAGAGAGAAATCAGAAATCGCATATGAGATTTGGAGTGTCGAACCCTGGAATCAAACCCTACAGTACTGAGAAGAAGAGAGGCGACAATACATTAACATAGGGAAAAGTGCACACATTGAATTATACATATGAATTTTCTTCCCACAAATTTACAGATTTTTTCCCACTTTCCATACTTTTCTCTATTTTACAGATGTGTTTAGAGAATCTATTGGGGAGAAAAAATGTCTTTTTTTTATCTAAAATCCTCCATTTTTTCTATTTTACCACACTTACTGGGCTTGTTCTTGAAATCAATTAATGACAAAAATGCTAAACCCTCTAGCTTATGGCCAACGAAAAACCCACGGTATAAGAGTGTGGCCATGAAAAACTTGATAGAAAATCAATATATCCTGCAAACGAACCCTAATGTTATAAAATTGTTTGTATTTTTCTCCATTTGACACACATAAACTTGAAGTTTTGTAAAATTTGTTTATAACTTTATATTTTCGAAGAAAGTATATCGTTGACAATTTTAATTTTTCAACCTCAACTCTTTTATAAATTCGTTGTCAAATGTTATGTTGTGTTAGTTGGTAATAAGGACAAATAATATGCAGAGATGTTAGACAAACGGCTGATGCCAAACGCACCCTAACCCCCAAGCTCGCAAGTTCACAGCTTCGTTACCCGAGGAGGAAGAAAAATGAAGGCGTTGAGTGGCACAGTCACTGTGAGAGGAGCACTTCATCATCACTCTCCTTATTTACCAATTTGCCACACATCCCTCTTTACTGCTCCCTTTGTTCTTCAGCCCCAAAATCAGCCACACCCATCTCGCCATTTCCCTTCCCGTTTAAGTTGGATTAGCCAGAAATCACGCAATTTGATTCGCGAGGGGAGTGCGAGGAAGGGCGTGCTTAGAGCTTCATCAATGGCGTCTTCTGCTTCCGCCGAATCGAAACCCTTCTCCGTCCTGTTCGTTTGCTTGGGGAACATTTGCAGGAGCCCCGCAGCCGAAGGGGTTTTCAGAGATTTGGTCAAGAAGAACGGATTTGATTCCCAATTCACTATTGATTCTGCCGGCACCATTAACTACCATGAGGTTCTCTCTTGCACTTGTTTGAGTTTTAAATTCGTCCCGTTCAACCTTGAGTTTTTTTTTTTTAATCTGCAGTTTGATTGTAATTTGAGGCCAAATTTTGTTTATCTGTTTGACGATCTACTGAAATTAAGGAGGAGGAGAAATCATTGGATTCTGATGATGCTTTGATCATCATCAAGTAGGAAAAATTGCTTGTTCGGTCCTATATTTGGGTTGCAAAATTACTCATTTGATCAAATTTTTATTAGCTTCCTGTCAAAATTCAAAGTAGATATGAGATTAGAGATCATCACGAGACAAAACTAAACGTTGTCATAAGACAGTAAAGGTAAGGGGCAAATCATCTTCAAGCATATCCCATTATTGATTCATCTACTTTATGTTGTTGAAAAGTAATCTTCTTGCATTAGTGTCGATGTGTATGTTGTTAAAAAGTAACCGTTTAACATCAGCATCGATTGGCATTGCAGAATGCATGGACTTGTTGTGTTGAATTTGAGTAATTTTAATCTGAAAGGATTCATGGATCTGCTAAATGGTGTTGGGTGCGTTTGGGGTTTTGGCCTTCTTGTGTCAAAGGCTTTATGATTTCTAAGTCTGCACTACTATCAAAGCAATATTCCTCAATCTGTGCTTAATAGAGCCGTTCATTTTTTTTTTTTTACCTATTTAAAGGGTAATCCTGCAGATTCACGAATGAGGGCGGCTGCCAAGAGGCGTGGGGTTGAGATTACTTCAATATCAAGGCCAATAAAGCCATCTGATTTCAAAGATTTTGATCTGATCCTTGCAATGGATAAGCAGAACAGAGGTGAGAATTGAGAAATATTCCATTAGCATAATATCGAGGATACTACTTTAACTTACAAGCTCTCTATTGCATTTTCCTTGATGACATTTTACAATATTGTCTTTTCAAAGTTGTCTTATTTTCATTACCTGTTTTTGTTGCAGCTGACATTTTGGAAGCCTTTGATGGATGGAAAAAGAGGTATAACCTACCAGATGAGGCATCTGCCAAGGTTTGCCACTTGTAACTTTGTGAAATTTTCATTTAAGCTTTCTTAAGATTGTCTTATAAGCTAATAGCATATTGGTCTTGCAGGTTAAGTTGATGTGTTCCTACTGCAAGAAACATGATGAGGAGCAGGTTCCTGATCCTTATTATGGGGGGCCTCAAGGCTTTGAGAAGGTATGCCTTCTACTAATTTCTTGTTCTTTGCGAAAAAAAGGTGTCATATTCAATAGACTTCCAGGTGCAAATTGAATGTATTTTTCCTGCGGTAATAGCTTGAGGAAGTTCCATGTTCATCACTAGGCCATTTCAGTTTTGATTTCTTGTATTCCTGGAGATTCCTTGTTCATCACTAAACACAACCATATATGGCACAATTGTGTGAGGAGTGCCTTTCCTGGATCGTTCATCCATATTACCATATTCTTAGCCATTTGAGTTTTGATTTCTTCCTTGTACAAATTTGATGAAGTGATGTTGCAACGCATACCATTTTATTTCATGAAATAGCTACTGAAGAATATCAATCATCATAAATTTAGAGGCTTTTGCTACAGTATTAGTAGGTTGCCCCCTGAAATTGCAGTAGAACTTCTCCCGACATTTGTAATTATCAGTCTATTTAGACTAGATCTTGCTTTGAACAGAATTGCTTATCATACTTTAAGAAAGGTAACGTGGATCACTGATTTTCTTGAATCATGATACTCTCACAGGTTTTGGATCTTCTTGAAGATGCCTGTGAGTCCCTGCTGGACAGCATCATATCAGAGAAAGCATCAATCTAACATTATCGTCCTTTTATTGGAACCTATCTTCTAAAATTCCGAGTTTCAGCAATTGATTTGATTGATCCAAAAACTGAATCTCTACAACAGCAGGTGGATGGGCCCTAGCTGGATTGACCTTTTCCTACAAAATTTTAGCATGTGTATAATCTACCTCACTTATTCACTGAAAATTTCAGAACGCATGTGTTGCATTACTACAATGATATCTTTTGTGTCATAGTATCTGGCCATTTTTCTCTTGCTATGTGTTTCTCTGTAATTGACACAGCTTACTCTGCAATCTCCGGCCTGTTCATCTTTACACTTGCTACCTTAAGTTGAAAACAAACACCATGAGCATGTTATTTGTAGGCACTTGATCGAGAGAAAGGAAACACGAGATTGGTACTAAATTCCTTCATGTGTAAACGGTAAGCTATCCAGTTTGAAAATTTGAATTTCTGACCGATCTGCATGAAATTTAACTTATTTAGTATGCCAGTCGATAGAATTTTTATGCAACCTTGTCATTCCTTCATACTGCTAAAAATGGCATTCATATCAGAAACTACTTATTTATGTTTTTATTTTCAATTTTTGCCCACTCTTTACTCTCTTCAATTTAAGATTGTTTTCATTTCTAACAACATAGATAATGATGTTGGATTTTCAGGCGACATGATTTAATATGGACATTGCAATTCAGCAGTAGTTGTCTTACTGCTATAATTTTTATTGCACACATATGCTGAATCAAGATCTGGAAATTTGCTTATCGAGCCAATATTGTCTCTCAATGAGGTATAAATGCCATATTCCTTGAGTACTGCTTTTATCATTCAATTGTTTGATATTTTGATGCAAATTGGATATTACTTTTGTTCATTCAATTCACCTTTCCAATTGTTTGATAGCTACTTCCCTCGAATTATTATCAGTTCCTTAGATCATTGTAAAAACACCAACTTCTGTCAAACATTTGATAACAAGTGATCAGTGTAGGTTATGTAGTTGAATCCAACTTTATGTCATGTGGACTTTCTGTTTTCGTGGATTAGAACTTGAGACTCCGAGAAGGATCTCATGTCAATAAATCTCTGTCGGTAATTTCTCTTTCGTTTAATCAAAGAAACAAAAGTATGAAAACCAAATTAGATGTTCAAACCCGGCAATAGTAACACATGCAAACAATACGTACATTAATCACTGCAAATCATAATTATACTAATGCACACAAAGCCAAAAAAAAAATAGCAAAGGAAAGACAAAGGTACAAGGCATAACCAAACCAAACCAAAACAAAAGCCACTGTTAACAAAACTAAAAGCCGCTCCTCCAATGATCTCGATCCATGATCTTTTCTTCCGAGAGGGTCAAGAGTGTAAGATTATGATTCTTTTTTTACTTGAGGATTAAACCCGGAGGAAGAGCAAATTTTAACGGCCTTCTAATAGTTGGGACTCCGAGATGGAGGTAGAGCCTGTGAAGAACATTTTAACAGATGTTGAATACGAGGTGTGGTAGTTGTTGAAACCTTCAATCTCTGGCACTCCCCGTTTCCACTCCCCGGTAAATGACACTCCTCCGGGGCCCAACTCCATTCCCTCGAGATGCGGCATTGCAGCCAACCCATCCAAGAACGCCACCACCTCCCTCGTCGTCGGTCGCTCCTCTGCCTCCACATTTGAACACAACAATCCTCCACATTTGAACACAACAATCCTAGCTTCAGCATCGCCTCCGCCTCTTCCTCGACATATCTTCCCTTCAGGTTGGGGTCCACCAACCTCAAAAGATCCCCTCTTTTCCAACATCCAAACACCATATCAACCAACAAAGTTTCTCCTCTAGGAGCTAGGAGATTGATCGGTCGACGACCGCACACTACCTCAAGGAGAAATGCCCCGAAAGCAAACACATCTGAGCTTTGAGTTGCCTTCCCAGTTCTTGTGTGTTCTGGTGCTAGGTACCCCAATGTTCCCATGACATGGGTGGTTTGGGGATCAGTTCCACGGTCGTGTAACCTAGCGAGCCCGAAATCACCCAATCGAGCATTGAGCTCGGAATCTAGGAGGACATTGCTTGCCTTAATGTCACGGTGCACGACGATCTGCTCCCATCCCTCATGGAGGTAGAATAGTCCAGAAGCTACCCCTTTGATGATGTTGTATCTCTGATCCCAAGTGAGGATCAAATCAGGGTTGTCATTGTGGTGGATGAGTTTATCTAGGCTTCCTTTTGGCATGTACTCGTATACTAAAAGGAGCTCTCCTTTTCGGCGACAATAGCCGAGAAGCTGGACTAGGTTGCGATGGCGTAGCCGACCCATGCTTACGATCTCAGCCACAAACTCTTTCATTCCTTGTTTGGAATCATGGGAGACTTTTTTAATAGCGACCTCAGTCTTTGATTTGGGCATGATTCCCTTGTAAACCTTGCCAAATCCACCGGTGCCCAGTAGCTCCTTGTCTTTAAATCCCTTGGTAGCAACATAGAGATCTTTGTACTTGAATCGATGTGGTCCATATTCGGACTCCCAATCTTCTAATTCCTCAGAGAATTTCTTCTTCCTTCGAATTAGATACAAAATCCCAAAGCAAATTGCTATTAAAATGATTAGTGTAA
This sequence comes from Persicaria tinctoria, assembly GCA_037127255.1. NCBI lineage: Eukaryota > Viridiplantae > Streptophyta > Magnoliopsida > Caryophyllales > Polygonaceae > Persicaria > Persicaria tinctoria. The sequence goes on from JBANSL010000009.1 coordinate 28,870,189, forward strand.
CGATGGATGGGATACCAATCTTGACTATCTTGTTGTCCTTTTTATGATAGAATACTGAAGGACTAGGGGATGGGCTTTCTGGTGGATCTGCTGATGTATTAGTTTTCGGAAGCTTTGGGAGGCTAGAGATGTCTAGAGATTGAGCTATCCCGTTGAGGGCGAAGCTCCATCCAAGGATGTAATGCCAGTTATATACAGCGGAGCCTGTGGATGAGGAGAAGCCTATGTACATGATATCGTTAAGAAAAGAGGAGAGGTCACAATCATGCATAGTTAGTGAGGCGTTTGCTGGTTTGTCAATGTTGGCCGGAGCCAAGGTGACGTCCATTTGGTTGTTTGATGCATTATATTCGATCCATACATGGATTGGCTCACCACTAGATAGGGAAATATTGAGAAAGGTGTTGTTGATGAAATACCTGGCAGTTTCAGTTTTATTTGATGTTAGGCTGTTGATGTCGATTCCAACATGATTATCGCCAGGGTCGTTAAAACCTGGGCCCTTGTTGGTGTCGAATTCAACCCCAACCACATGGTTTGCGGGGTTGCCATTGTTGGTCGCATTGAATAGACCGAGGTAATCGTTAGCAGCAGAGTACGGAAGTTCTCTATTTGGGGTGATGATGAAGACCAATCCATGACCAATACTGTCGTTGTGTTTTGGAATGATACCAAAGACAAAGGTGGTAGAGAAGGAGAGAACTGATCCATTTTGCTTGAAGGGGATGGGATCAGGGTAGAAGGCATGACTTGTTTTCCCCTTTGTTTCATTGGTGAGCCTCAAGAGTCCATCCGGCATAATTTCTGCGATGCCATCTAGTGCAAGATTGTTTGGTTTGAATCCATTGAAGATGAAGGATGTGCCTCCTGAAGCTCCAAGTCTTACACGGAGGACGAGGAAGCTGAAAGACAAGAGAAAAGAGAGGTTGAAATACATGGGATTAATGTTCTTTAATCCCTTATTCTATCTACGAGTATAAGCTCTTAAGCCTTCTTTAAATTTTCAAACAAACCACAATGTAAGTTGAAAATTTCAGTGGGGAGTTGACAACATGTTAGATTGTTATCATTTATGTATCAAACTATTACAAGTAGGAGTTTAGCTGATTGACCTCCTCAAGTAATATATAGTATAATATAGCACAAGGTGACTTAGTCCCATGACTACTGGAGTATAAATAAATTTTAAAAATATACCTTTTTTATTCTTTGTCAATCTTGTATTTAGTGTAATGTCATATCTATCAGACAACAACAAAAAAAGGCTAAAATAATACTCTCAAAATATGTTCCATTTTTGCATCTTAATCCAATTGACTAGTGCATGTTAATCTATAATATTACTAACTTCATTTATTTTGATAGAAATTACTACGTATATAATATCTAACCTTCATATCAATAATTTTAACCATCGCCTATAAGAAATCAACCAAGAATATATTAGGGTGTCATTATATATTGCTAGTAATTTTGTAGAATCTTAAATCCCATAATTCAATTCTCGGAACCCTCATCAATCTGATCACATATATATAGAATCTCAACCATGATAACTTTGCTTTTATTATGAACTAAAAATTGGTCACTTTATTCAGGTTCGTTTGACGCAAGGTTTTACACTGTTTATGATGAATTGTCACTTATCAGACACATCTTACTAAATGTATTGTTGTTGTGTTTTCATGTTTGAGATTGAGAGTGAAAACTAGAGTGAAGAGGCACTCCTTGATCAGAAAATTAAAGAGCTGCAAGTTCTAACTCACTATTGACACATTTCAATAGAAAACTTGATTTTAACCATAGGCATAGCATTAATTTTCAAAATTCAATCAAGCGGAAATTGTTATAGTATATTTTCTGACTGAAACTACCTCAACCACAGATTCAGTCGTAAATCATCCAATTTCAGCGTGGACCCCAACATTCGATTCTGGATCACATTTACATCAATCAGTATTTAAGCTAATCTTTCTACTATGTCTTCTGCAACCGTGCTGTGATAAAAGTAAAATTAGTTTTTTCGTTTGTTCTTCCAAGACTTTATTTGTATCTTTACAAATTCACAAAATTGTTGTATCTGATGAAGTAGAAAGTTGTGAGTGCAAATCTGTTGCAAATACAGTCTTCATTAGACAAGAACATCAAGCAACAGGTTGGGTGTAAACTTGAGAAAGATTCAATAGAAAAATATCTGGACATAAAACAGTTGGGTGTGAATTTCCAAACCATAACCATAATGCTAGATGATTGGCATGAAAGGAAGGTGCAACAATGGTAACCCGTCAACATCATCTGGTGTAACATAGAAATGAGAGTGAAGGGCACCATCCAGTAAAAAAAAAGTATGCACATAAAACCACATTTCAGAAAAAAAAGTATGGTGCAGAGTGGGATAATAATTTTTTGGGAACAAAAGTAGGATAAACAATAGGTTATTTTCTAAACTTTTTCCTACAATTTTTTTATATAAAAAAATGAAAAGATGGATTTTGTGAGAACTTTTGCAAAAATTGAAGGGTACCATCTAGCAAAAATAAAGTATGGGACAACGACATTTCAAAAAAATAAAAAGGGAAAATAAAGGGATTATGATTGGAAAGCTTTTATAGAAAAAAGGGGGCAGCCATGAGGCCCATGACAGACAAATTAAAGATAAAATCTATCCCTTAACACTTTCACTGTAAACTTCTTGTATAAAATGCAATCATTTTGCTCATCTTGATCTTTCAAGTCCTCACAATTTTCTTATTTCATCTATTGATTAAATTCTTTATCCCTGCAATTTCTTCAAACTTAATCAGCTTCTAGGTACTCTCCCCTTCTCTCTCTCTCTCTCTCTCTCTCTCTCTCTCTCTCTCTCTCTCTCTCTCTCTCTCTCTCTCTCTCTCTCTCTCTCTCTCTCTCTCTCTCTCTCTCTCTCTGATGCATTCTCTTTTGTTGCTGCTGTGTTGTTTTGTATCATAATTTACAATCCTGTGAAATCATAGGAAATGCACTTACATTTCTGGTTTAAAATGCAATATTGATTTCCCATAACATTTGCCTAACCTGAGAATAACACCACAGTGAAATGTCAATATATGTCAGATATCTGTTTCAATTCAATCTACAATGCATTTTTGTTTTACTTTGCTGTTGCTTGCTGACTTGAATGCAAACTGAGAGGTGATTGTGATTTGTGAAAGTTATAAGCAGTAATTAATCCTTGCAATTTGGGTGAATGTTGGTGCATGTACTATTGAAGAAATGATTAGCGAGATTCATAGCAGTGAAACTCCAACAGCAGCTGATGCTGGAGGATATGATCAGTCGTTTGCACCGAGAGATTCAGCTGATGCTGATGCCATCATGTCGTCAACCAATGAAGTCAATATGACTAACTGTTATAAGCACTGCCAGCACTTCTTCGAAAGGTGTGAAGACAACATGATTCATCATGATGTGCTGATATCCTACTGGATGATGGCTGGGTATCTTGGCCCCATTGGATCCATCGATGAAGCCTATAAGAAGGGGAATCGTCTCTTAAGGGACTTGATTCAGGGAGGGTTGCTGAAATCCTCATATGACGATCCCGAGATGATTGAGCTTGTAGGTTCAACAGAATCAAGGTCACAGCCAATCCAAACATGCAGACATGGATTAAGTCCATGTGATGCAAGAAGTGTTGGATTTGTTGAAATGTTTGGCATGGATAGAGTTGAAAAACTTGTGCTGACAGATGGAATGATGAAGCAGCGAAATCGTTCAGATGATGGGAACTATCTTTGCCGGCAAATCTTTGAGTCTCAGAGAGGGCTTAAATATATAGCTCACTTCAATCCCACACCAAACTCTCTGAAAACTCTGCTTGCAAGTTCTGTGAACCCGTCTGTGTTGATGCTTTGAGGTTGCATTGATCATCTCTTTCAAATGAGGGACTTTGCTTTCGAAAAGTTCAAAACCTTGACCGTCCTTGAGATCTCCGGTTCAGGCATTCTCAGCACTGTTCTCTTACATGGTACCGTTTCTAAACTAACAGAGCTCCGATACCTCTCCTTATCTGATCCTCTAATCAATAGCTTACCAGAAGGTCTCTTTTCTGAGCTTCTACAGCTCCAATGGCTTATTCTTAGAGGGTGTTCTCGCCTAGATTTCAATCTTGATATCAGCCACTTGCAAAAACTTGAGGTGCTTGATCTTTCTTATACATCCTCACCCTCGATACCTTCAATGTCGAGAGAAAACCTCACCCATGTGTTTCTGAGAGATTCTGCTTTGACATCCTATATTTATGATTCGGCCTTTCAGCCCAGCATCAAGGTGCTTGATCTTTCAGGGAATCAAAATCTGGAAAAGCTTCATAGATTTGTTTATGGTTATCATCTAGTTGTTCTTGATCTTTCAAGAACTCGAATTAAACTTATAGACTTCCTTGTGAACACTATCAACCTTCGTAACCTAATCCTCAGGGAATGCACAAGCTTAGAAGAACTCCAGAGGATGAACACCCTGACACATCTCGAGGTGCTCGATGTCTCTGGATGTGAAAATCTTCAAAAGCTTCCTGAAGATGTTAGTAACCTCAAAAACATGAAGGAGCTAAATCTTGTTGGGTGTACTCATCTGGAAGATCTTGGGGAGGGATTTTTTGATCAGATGTGTTGCCTTCTTAAACTTGACCTCTCTGCAACGAAATTCAAGCATCTACCCTCCTTTACTAGTCTCACTAGTCTTCAAACTCTCAATATGTCGAAAACCTCGGTAGCAAAGGACATCTCCATGCTTGTAAGCCTGAAAGAGCTCTTATTAGCAGATTGTCGGAGCTTGAAAGCGGTTCCTGATCTTCAACTCCTCACAAGCCTGGAGACACTAGATGTTTCTTTATCGGATGATCCTACCATCATCGGTTGCAAACTAGAAGTTGAACCTCAAGCTCAAACAGTCCTACCTCTTAGCCTCCGCAACCTAATACTTACAAATCGCCCTAATCTGCAGAGTTTGTTTCCTATTGATCTTTGTGGCACTAATGAGATTGATTTCATCGGAGTTCCCTCTAGTTCAAGTAAGAGGTTGGAAAGTCTTGAAGGGCAAAGAACAATCTCCAAGGCCGTTGAATTTCATGTTGTTTATGATGTGGAGCATACAACCTTTGACCGGTTCATCTATGAATTCGAAATGATTGATGCTCTCATTTCAAACATCCATAGAAGTTCTACAAGGAAGATTTCTAGCAGCAGCAACAATCAAAGTAACTATTTTGAGAGGCGTTTCGAAATGCTACATGCTGATATGAAGTACATACGAGAGAACATTGATAGGCTCAAGGGTTCTCGCGACTGTAAGAGTAGCGAGGAACTCCTGCAGGAGCTTGTGGATGCCTCAACTAATCTCTCAGCTGCTGACTTCAAAGATGATTCCCCAAACCTCAAGCAACTCCTGCGACTAGTTATTAGGCTGAAGCTCTTGCTTGCTCCTATGCAGACCAATGGCCAGGAGGTTTCAGAAGCTACTAAGAAGAAGCAACCGTTATTCACAAAGATTGCCCAGAATGTTGCTGAAATTGGTGACGATTTGTCCATCCCTGAGCATCATCTTGTTGAGATCACTGGCCTCCGCCACACCTACCGGTCCTTGACCAGCATCCAGGAGAATTGCTTGTTGTGCTTTTCGGGTTTTCCTTGTAATGAGGAAGTTGAGGAAATCCCTGGGGTCTTCAAGAAGAGCTTAGTGATTAAGAAAATGATCTTAATATACTGGTGGCTTTGTGAGGGATTTCTTGATCCACATTATCATAAGATCCATAAGGACAGTCTTGCTCAAGTGATGAAAGATCTGCAGACGATTGAGGATATTGGGACACAGATACTTCAGGTCCTCGTAGAAAAGGGCTTTATTGAGCCTGTGATAGAGAAAAGACGGAAATCAGGAATTTTTCGAATGCATCATCATGTTCACTCTTTTGTGACCGAAGAAGCAAGGATTGAAGGTTTCTTTGATTTCGACAGGGAGGAAAACAGCTGCCTCAATCCATATGTCACTCGCTCCAAGAAGGATTGTCTTCCGAAAACCCAAAACAGCTTTCCAGCCTCAATCAAGCTATGGGCAAACCGAGCGAATTCTCAGAGAGATTTGGAATTCGAAGGTGTGAGAAATGTCTTGACATTGTTCAACGTCAAGGGATCCGTGATTGATATCAAACCCGAATGGTTCTCGAAAATGAAGCAATTAACAGTGCTTTCTCTTAGGAGTTGGGGCTGCTATGAAATGCACAAGCACATTGAGATTTTGGATGAGAAGTTCTTGGAGGAACTGAAGAGCATGAAACACTTGAGGCTCATCAGCCTACAAGGGTTGACGACTATCATGAAGCTTCCAGAATCAATCTGTAAGCTCAGCAACCTCATAATTCTTGATCTCAGAGAGTGTGGTTACTTGGAGGAACTTCCTTCGGGCATTGGATCCCTCAGGAATCTAACCCATCTTGACTTGACCGATTGTGTCGTCCTAAATAAGATGCCAAAAGGGATCAGCTTGCTCTCGAATCTTGAGGTTCTTAGAGGGTTCAAGATCACTCATGAGCCAGCTGTAGCAGTTGATCAGAATGCGCCCACTCAGTCTCAGTGGGAGGAGACAATGACGGCTTGTGTGAGTGTCAATCACGGCAAGGACAACGAGGCGTGCACCCTTAGAGATCTGTCCAAGTTAGAGAGGCTCAACAAACTAAGCCTTGTTGTGAAAGTAAACGCTTTCCCTGGCCATGGAGATGTAGAGGTGCTCATGGGAATGAAGCGTCTTCGCAAGCTGAAGATCTTATGGGAAAGGAGTTTTTATTTGGACAACGCTAGTGGCCGTCACACTAGTCATTACATGGCTCGTGAAGAGCCGGGCAAGACTAGTTATCCATGGTATGTTACCTTCAGATTATGAGAAAAATATATCATTTACTATTCACGCATATTTATTCAATGAGAATCAAAACAGGGCTTTAGAGAAACTGGAGTTGTGGTGTCTCCCTTACAAAACTCTGCCAGATTGGGTGGATCCATTGGCGTTCGAGAACCTTGAGGAGCTCTACATCGCGGGGGGAGACCTTGTCGAGTTTAGTCCGGTGACATGGTCGAGTCTCAAGACACTGCGTCTGAAGTATTTGCGGAAGACGAGGGAAGTGAGCCGAGATGATTTCAAAAGAATGTTCCCAATGCTAACGTATATGGAGATTAAAGAGTGTTTTTTCTGCAGCAATTCAATTTGGTGGAACGAAGAGGGACGCATTTGGGCTATGCCGACGACCTCCTTTCCCGGAAGATTCTTGCGTAAGGGCTGATCTCACACCACTCTTCTTTTAAACTGCCTAAGGGAGTGTTTCTGTGTTTGGATTCCAATGCAATATAACACATCGACCCAAAACTATTCAAATGTTTGTATTTATAAGTTGATTACAAACATAATGCATTACTCTAAATAGCAACTGTGTAAGTGGCGGGCTAGCTCGTAGGATTGTTATGTGAATATGGATAGCTCGAATTCAACTCGCACTTGCTCAATAAAAACTCGACTCGGGCTAATTTATTTTCTAAACGAGCTGAGTATGAGCACATTTTGAAGCTCGGTCCAAAGCTCGGCTTATTAGAATTAAGCTCGAATAGCTCAAATTTTATGGAATTTCTAAAATTTTCTTCAAGTTATTGTATAATGAGCAAGTAGAACTTCTTAAAAACTCGAAAAAAGCTCGGTTCGAGCTTGTTTATTTTCTAAACGAGCCGAGTATGAGCACATTTTTAAGCCCGAGTCAAAATTTAGGCTCGACTTGAGCTCGTTCATATCCTAAATGAACTGAATATGAACAAGCAATACTCGACTAGTTCGGCTCGAATAACAGCCCTACTAGCTCACTATCTCAGCAAGGAAGAGTGTTAGAAATAAGTCGATGACATCATTAGGCTTTGTTAGAAATGAAATGATAACATCATCCGGCTTTATAAATAGCCTTCTGTAACTGATTCTGTTTCATTGAGAAAAACAAATTTCTTGTTCCTCCATTTTCGGTTCTCTCTTTCTCTGAGTTTTGCTCAGCTGTTCTATGTTTGATCTTGTGAATCTGATCAAGTCAAGATGGTCTCAAAGCATTGACAAGTTCAGATCGAGATCATGATGTAGATTGTAGAGTCGCACTGAAATTGGGAACGCATCTGGTGGTGATCGCCGGTGAGATTAGATCACATCCATGGATTTACAAAATCCATTCTTCATCCATCCCGTCGACAATTCAGGTTTGACTCTTACTAGTTTGCAGCTTACCGGCGACAATTATCGCCGTTGGAGGCGTGCGATGTTGAAAGCCCTTTCGGTTAAGAACAAATTGAGATTTATTGATGCACCACTTGTTGAAACTCCAGAAAACTCTCTAATATGGAAGCGATGTAATGATGTTGTGTGTTCTTGGATCCTAAGCACTGTCTCCAAAGAAATCTATGTCACTATCGATGAATTTGATCTGGCTAATGAGATGTGGGATGATCTCCAAGAAAGCTTTGATCAGAAAAATCGACCTTTGATTTTCTAGATTAAGCGAGAGATTGCTGAGTGTAATCAAGGATCATCTTCAGTTACGGAGTACTTTACTAAGATCAAAGGCTTGTGGCAACATTTGGCTGGGATCGTGTCTCCTATCATATGCACTTGTGGAAAGTGCGAGTGTAACATAGTCGAGAAACTCGAAGCAACTTAGCAAGAAGATAACTTGATGAGATTCTTGATGGGGCTGAACGAGAAGTACGATGCGGCTAGAAGACAATTCTTGATGTCAAAACCATTGCCAACTGCAAGCCAAGCTCACTATCTCTTAGTTCAAGATGAGGTGAGATTGTAGATCACTCGTGGTGATGTAGCTAACATGGTATCTATAGCTCTTATGGCTAAACATCAGGGTGACAAGCCTAATAAGCCTAGGAAAGAGAAGTGCACTCATTGCCGTGGTTACCACAAGTCTAACAGATGTTGGGAGATGTATGGATACCCGAGCTGGCATGCTAAGAGTAAACAAAAGCCTCAACAATCCAAGTCTGATGGGCCGGATGAGAGAGGAAGGCAATTCAAGGCAGGGAATGCAGCTGGTACATTGTTGTAGGAGGAAATCGAGTTCAATAAATAATAATATAAATCAAATCAGATTCGTGCCCACGCAAATAATTACAAGATTTCCTCCCGATGTAGCAACAGGAAGTCAGGATCGATCCTCGAGAAAGCGTGTCAGCGGATCTCAGGTAGCAGGCGAATCTCACGAATGGTGATCGACCACATGAGTACTCGACCTCAACTATGTGGTAGTCGACTTGGGTCAGTACAGTCGAATTCGAGCAAGCAGAAGTCACTAGGGAGTAGTAGACGTCGACTAGATGTCCTCGACGTCGAGTAGTGGTCGATGTCGAGTAAGTCTGGTCGATCTCGAGTACCTGCAGAGACACAAACAAACAGCGATGTTGCTCGATCGAATATTAGTAGTCGACGTCGACCAGGGTTGGTCGAAATTGAGTAGAAAACAAAAACGTAACGGAAACTAAAGTTCGCAGATTTCGAGATAAATAAAGATATGAAGGAAAACTTCCAAGACCGGGGTTTGCAACAACGATAACCAAACATGCATAAGGCAAGAGAAAGAGAAATAATCAAGCAATCACATCAAAGGATCAAGCTTTTGCCTTTTCCCACAATTAAACAACTTTCTCAAGAAACCCTAATTGTATCTACCACTTTTATGTTTATAATCCAAGTGGTTAACCTGAATCTCTATTAATTAGGTAATAAACATATAAAAGGTAGTGGATGATCAAAACATAATAAATGTCGAATTTTTACCTCAAACATGCAAGGCTACCGTCGGGCTCACGGCTCACCCCGACCCTAGAAGTAGGTGGGCTACTCACTCATCATCATAGCAAAACTCAATTAAAGGGAAATAATTTGCATTAATAAAATAAAGTAAAGCTTACAACCGATCGAAGCCAAATTGCTCTCACACTCCAACTCCTCTCGGCCTCCACTCTCTCTCTCTCTCTCTCTCTCTCTCTCTCTCTCTCTCTCTCTCTCTCTCTCTCTCTCTCTCTACTCGATCTAACTAGTGGCTTGTCTTGGATTGGATAATTGAATGATCCTAAAAACCAACCCCTAAAGCCTTATTTATAGTGTTCCATTTAGCTAATCTTGGAAGGAACAACTATATCTATATCTAAAACTTTCTATCTAAAAGAATTGGAGTGCGATGGTTGCGAGACAAAAAGAAACCCCCCCCCCCCCCCCGTCGAGATACAAACTAACCCCACACCGGTACCTCCTCCCCCGGACGGCCAGGGGCCAGGAACTACTCCGGTTATAGGTCAGACTAATACGACCCAAGGGGAGACCCTGTCTTGGCGGGACAAAGTGGTGTTGGGGGGAGTGGCTATGCAAAAAACTACCCTGCGTGAGGGGGTCCTGGAGAACAAGATAGATGTGTCTTTCCCTGCCGATAAGGGAGGAAATCCGGTGGTTACTATAGACCCAACAGTTATGGCGGTGCTGGCAGGGGCTTGGGAAAACTCTCTAGTGGTGAGAATGTTGGGCTCCAAAATCCCGCTCCATGTTATGGAGAGAAAGTTAAAGGAAATTTGGAAGGAATGTGGCCGTTTCCAAGTCATCGATCTCCCGTTCGGGAACTTCCTGGTTCGCCCGGAGAAGAAGGAAGATGGTGTGAAGATTCTTACAGGAGGACCATGGTCGGTCTTCGGTAAGTGTTTGATTATAAAGTTATGGTCGCCGGATTTCAGGCCCTCAGAGATTATCCAGACGGTTCCCGCTTGGGTTAGAATTATCGATCTCCCTATGATAATGTACCAGAAAGAGGTGCTAATGAAGATTGCTGAAGGATTAGGGAAGGCAATCAAGGTTGATCACCAGACAATCTATACGAATAGGGGGAATTTCGCTCGTGTTTGTGTGGAGGTGAATCTGGAGGAACCCTTGAAAGGTTCGATTACCATCAATGGGGAAAGTTTTCAGCTCGAATATGAAGGCATTCCTAGAATTTGTTTCAACTGTGGAAGGGTGGGGAACTGAAGGGCCCATTGCCCGGAGATCAGGGTGGAAGATCCTAATACTGAGAGGAAGGGTGGCGAGGCGACGGTGGAGGCTAATGGCCCCCGTCCAAACGCGGCCGGCCTGGATGACGATGATAAACATCATGGCCCTTGGATGCAAGTTGTTAGGCGGGGGAAATCGGCGAAATCTAAAGTACGACCGGAGAACCCAGGGAACGGAAGTGGCGGCAGGGCTGAGTTCAGGCCGGTTACGGCTCCGGTGACGACGTCGGCAAGGAAAGCGAAGGAACCCCAGGCCTTTGGTGGGGGGTCGAACTCCAATGGTCGTGCAGGTGGCAACCGCATTAATGATATCTCGGGATCGGTTAAGGATAGCACGAGTAGAAGTTATGGGGAAAAGAAGAAAGGAATTGAAGGCAGGGGTGGGAGAGCCGAGGTAAGAAAGCAAACGGCGGCTCCTTCCAAAGAAAAGGGTAAACAAAAGTATGGCAACGTGAGCACTGGTGTAACGGCCCGGGATTATGATTCCCGAGTTACGTTTCGAGGGATGAAACCCCTCGTTGGGATCTTGCGCCCCAAGTACAGGTTGAAGGTTTGAAATCGAAGATGTGTAGTTTAAAGTGGGATTTCACACCCAAATCCGGAAGGTCCGTTGGAGACCCCATGGTAAACCCTTGTACCTGTCCTAAGTCTACAACGCGGAAAATCCTTTATCATGCAAGGGCATAAGTTCTGAAAACGATACAACGGGCGCCACGGCAGAGCCGGGTCAAAACAGAATATAAATAGGGAGAAATTCCAAAAGCGTAAATCTGGTGAAGTCAGGTTTCAAACACTCACTCTCCGCCATATGAATAGACCCCGTAATAACAGCACAAAGTCAAGTAGTGTATCGGGTACCTGAAACTATACCACCAAGTCAGGCCAAGAGTCCGCCCGCGGGTCCTCTGACCGCGCTGAGGACATATAATACGCCTATACCTAGAATAAAGGATGCCTTCATGCAGTACTGAAATAAAACCACACTATCATGCTCCTAATTCATATGCGCGGAATATTGAGGAAGGCCTTAACAAAGAATACCAAGTGGTATATCCCTCCTCTACCACCACCCCCCTTACAGCTAGGGTGGAGACTGGCCAGTTCGATGCTATAATCATATCAAATCTCATCATCATATCATATCTCATCATCATATCATATCTCATGCCCATCTCGTATCTCGTGATATATATATATATATATATATATATATATATATATATATATATATATATATAAAAGACTCGAGGAGGACAACACCCGATGAAGCTGGGCTGCCCTATGACCCTAGCAAGGACTCTAGGACTCACAGATAACGGCCGTTCTGTATTCAAACGCATACAGAATAAGAATGCTCATTCGTAAGTGCAATTCCTAAGCATGATACTACATGGCATGCTCTTATGCATATGAAACACCTACATACTATATGACACATCAGGCAGGAGGTACTGGTTACTGAGTAAGCCCCGGAGGTACTTACCTGACTAGCAGATCGGCAACAGGAGAATCCAGCACACAATATTCACAATTAAAGAGTATCCCCTAGTACATAATGGAATATACATAAGTCTACATCCAACTATTAAGCACTCAAGCACACCTCAATCATTAGAACAAGTAAATATTATGAAATTCATTTAATCGCATCATCCGCTCCTCAAGACCACATCGTTTTCCATAAATCATTAATCAACCAATTCCACATGTTCATATACATCATTTCCGCATATACCTCAACGGTTCATCAAAATCATAAGACATAATTTGTGTGATATAAAATCCTACTAGATCGGCATAATTATCCAACATTTAATCTCATATAACAATTCACCAAAGGTCATGCTATTAGTCATACATATCATACTGTTAGTCAAACGATCATATTATCATGCTAGTTAGTCATCGAATAAGTCTTATTCCCAAGTTAGTTTCAAAACCGTTTCAAATCCCAGCTAAATAGTTAAGTATTTCGACCCTTGAAAATACTCGTCAAATTCCCTTTTAAATTTATTTATTAGATTACTTTCCAACCTTGAAATTCCTTTCCAAATTCTTTATAAATCTTTAAGTCCCAATACTATATTTTAAATCTCAAATAGTATTACATGATATTTTAAATACCATTTATTTAACACTTTTATAAATTATTTCCGAATCTCCTAAAATCCTGATCATTTATATTTAATAAATCAACCCTTATAATTCCCCCAAAATATAATGATTTATCTTTTAAATCCTCAATTACTATTATAATATATTTTAATTACCGTTAATTAATAATAATAAAAAAAAACGAATAACCCCAACCGCACCGAACCGAACCCACTAATTTATAACTCCCAACCGGTCAAGCAAACAAATAAAATAATAATATGTGGAGGGGACCCACAACTGCTGACGAGGCCGCAGGGGGCCACGAATGCCATCTTCCTCCTCGCGCTGGAACATCTCTTCCGCACCTCCTCGACGTCGCTCGCATCCTCCTTGCCGGCGTTGCTCTGGCCTCGCACCCAGCCCCCGCCCTCTCTTTCTCTCTCTCACTCTCCCTCTCCCCCCTATCAATCAAGTCCCTCGCCTTCAACGTCCTTCCCCGATGCTCACGACTCGCCCGCGCTCTCCCGCTCTCGCCTCTTTTTCGGCGTTCCCTCGATCTCGCACGCCCCTCAGCCTTGTCGTCAAGCTCTCCGGCGCCCTCTCAAACTCACCTCTCTCGGAATAATCATCAAGGGACGAGGACAACACAAGGATTTGAAAGAAAAGAAACCGAGTTGAAGGATTATAGGGCGCTCACCGAGAGACTTCGCCGGCGTCGGAGCACCAATTAGAGGCTTGAGCGTCGTCGGAGGCTTGCGATGGCTCGTCGGACCTGCGTCGGACATGGGTGAGCATAATGGTGAAGTTCGAGGACGATTCCGATCGAAAACGGAGGAAAACGGCTTACCGAAGTGGCGAAGCGCGCTCGAAAAGGCAAGGAGCTTCGATGGCTCGACGGTGGCTCTGGCGACTTCTGGCGGTGTCGGGGTGCTGTTGCTGGTGCTCTTGAAGGAATAAAGAGGGACAAAGGTTGGTGGTGCTGATGAAGATGGTGATGCCGAGAGCAAGTGACGGTGGTGGCGTTTGGAGCTCGGATGATGAGGAACAGGAATTGGTGATGGCGTGAAGGAGTAAGGGAGCGGGAATGGGGATGGGTTCCGATGGGAGCGGAAATGATGGTAATGATTGAGTGAATGACATGGTAGGGTGATTTGAAGGAGGTATGGTGAGGTGAGGGAGTTGGTGAGGGTAGTGTGTTGAATTGGATAAACAATACTCGGAATGGAACCCGAATACGCGAATTTTGAATCTCGCAATTAGTTTCCGATGTTAGTTTTTCCGACTCTCGCTTTCTCGATCAATTAAATTTATAAAATATAAAAGGATATCGTCATTTGATAATTATTTTCAATTTTTGAGGTAAAAGGACGGAAATCGTTCGTCAAATTTCATATTACGGTCGGAATCCGCTAAACGAGCTTTTAATTCGATTTAAATTCATTTTTAATTGTCCTTTTTCGAAAAATTAGGTTTTGGAAATCCGAGCCTTTACATCATCCACCTCTAAAAACAAGTCTCGTCCCCGAGACTAAAATCTTCTTAAAATAGTGGATGAAGTTTGAAATTGTTGAGTCCAAGGATCATGCCGTTGATCCCGTAAGCATCTCATAAGTGCCCCTATGAGATCCCCACAGTACCGTTGTCGTGATCATAATATCCCCAACAAACCGTAGCAAGAATGTAATATGGGCCCCTACCACATCCTTACTTCGACTCTTCGGTTATATCATAACTCAAAACATCACAACGTTCTCTTTAAAAACACCGTTCAAAACTTCAAGTTCGGCATTAGCCAAAAGCATTCCTAACCTCTCCATTCATCCTACCATCCACTTCTAAAGGCTAATCTCATATTCTCTTCCTATGTTCTAAGACAGAATTAAGGTTCAACAGTTCAATTTCTATCATTTTCATCATCAAGCACCATGTATATATATCGAATAACAATAGCACCTCACGTCTAATAGCATAACATAATCACCTCAAGAATAGCCACATAGCATAACATATCTAGCATCGTATCATATATGATAGAATTTATCACATCATCTCAATGAAGTTACACACCATATCAATCAGATAAGCACGCTACATCAATCAGATAAGTACATCATACTCATTCTAACTACCAAGTGTCATCGCATTAGAGGCAAACAACTGCTTCCGCACAGTAGCATTCAATCGAGTTCAGGGATAACTATGTTAGTACTACAGTTCCCTATTGTCAACGGCAACACATCAGAGAATCAACATCGTCTATAGCATAGAATTCGCACAACATTCGCCCCAAGTAAAGTATACACTAGATCACTATCCCAGGAGAATCTGCCTTACACCACCAATCATGACAAGACACGACCACAACCCATCAGCTCTTGCATTAAGATCAAATTCACCAAGGTCTACCAACCCAAACCACTACTAGGTATCCCAACTCCTATTCCATCAAGCCATCTAAGGCCAATCCATTTCGACATCCCGATCTCAAGTCTTACCTTCCACTCGACCATCTAAACTATTTCTCGGAGTTCCCAATTACACGGTTTTCGATCCTAATCCGACAAGCTTAACAACTTGACCAACTACGTACCAAGACTCCTTATCAAGCGCACCCTCCTCCTTGGGGTCCTCTAACAGTCTCATCTTCGCCTTCTCAGAGAGATCCCAAGTCCCTAACTTAACCTCCCTCACGATCGATCTAGACGCTTTTTAACAATCTCGCTTACTCTTCCTGGGCTCTCAAGACTCCGCCCGACCATCATCTCCTAAAGAGACATCTCGAATCACCTTGCTAACTTAAACATACTTCCCACGCCACTAACCACTCTCACTAACCATCCACCTCTAAGAACCCAACTCATGCTGACCATCTCACACCTGACACTCCTGACCAATTCTAACGTAGAACCCAACTAGTGGTACTCCCAACCACGAATCACCATGACCCTCAAGCCGACCCACTCTAGATCCTCTTCCCATTATACTCTACCTGGACTAGTCCCCTCAACTCCGTATGTTTTCCCAATTTGCCTCAGATCACGCGTCCTTAAACTTCGAAATCTCTACCACTTAAACTCTTATGTACCAATCATCATTTTCGCCGAATTCCTATAACATCATCGTCCGAATTTCCTATGTACCGCAACTTCACCCACCTTCTAAAATCTCTTATCTGCTAGCATCCTCAACACCTTCTGCTTTGCCTAGTTCCCAAATCCATACTCATAATCTCCCTATCTCAATCTTAAGCCCACGGTCTTACTAGGAATCTCAACTACATCCTTGCCTAGCCACCAGCCTTTCCTCGAAGATTCATCTCGCATCCTCAAATACCTCAATAGACACAATAACCTCCACTCATAAATCCCGATTCATTCCCTATGCCAAAATCCACCAACAACGGTATAGAAATCTTTCACTCATAATTTCCCCAAACATTACCAATCCTATCTAGACAACCCCAACTACTCATCATACGAACAACCCTGATGTGAACAACCTAATATCCTCAATCGATAATTTCCCAAACAACCTCATACTACTCTTCCTTGGCAATTCCTCAACCTCATCCCTTACCGAAATCGCTCCCACTCACAGCACACACAACCTAGTCCCAAGTTCTACGATTCCTTGAACGTTCCTTCATCGATCATCCTCGACACCGCCCACGATCCGCTCATAGACTATCTAGACATCTTCCTTAGCACATCAATCTGTCTCACAACACCTCCCTTCAAGAATCCTCTTGATCAACTTCTAGCTCGTCCATCCACCTCTAGAACTATCCTAACTACCTCTACCCACACCCAATCTCAATATCACCCTAATGAAACTAGTCCAGACCTCAGTCAACCACTCTCTTATAGTACCTGCACACACTACCTGCCTAGATTACCACTTCTCACTTGGACATCTCCCTCAAAATCTCGCCAAACTAGCCCCACTGATCACCTAAGACCTACCTAGAAGCTCATCTATACTCACAAACCACTATCTTTCACACATCCCAACTCACTCGGCTATACCCAAGCTAACGCATCATTTCTGCACCCCATCTCACACGAGCAATGACCCAATCCGAAGACCTTAATCCACTTGCCACTTTCCGACCTAGCTTACCAAAGAAATCTCTCGACTCATGCCCAAGAAAAAGGTACCACCAGACATATAACCCATAACCTACTCACCAGCAAGTCAGTATACCAAGCACCAAGGCACATCATCATAGAAACAAGTTAGGCAGGCAATCATTGCTACCAGTTCAGCATATCCATCATCACACATTCAATTATGTCAGTTCTAGTCTCATCACACAACATCAATTCCGATTAGTATAGAAGAATCCATGATTTGAGTTAAGAATTCTCTTCCTCGTGTCAGCTGGGAGGAACCTCATCGCGATTGCCATCTTTGAAGCATATTAGTCCTTTTTGCCATCGGTGACGTTGTTCCTGGGGCCTAGGGTTCATGGACCCATCACACTTCCGTTGCGCTGTTCTGTCATCGGTCCTTTCTTGCATATCGACGCTCATCGAAGGATCGCAAGAGTAAGAAGTTACGGAGATAGGGGAGAGAAAAGGGCGGACAACACAATTCCTTAAGAGTTCAGGCATAGACCAGGACTAGGGACGACAAGACCAAGGATAAGATCCCAACCCGAGAGTTACAACGATGCCCTTATAATTATGGCACGCAAACATATAAAAATCAAGAGATATCATCACATTATTTCACACTAGTATGCACTTATCTCAAGGAATATCGATTTACGCATTCATAACATGTTCCTATAATCATCTTTATATGTGTGCAGAACAAGCTAGCAACTTATCATTTCATTCACCAATCATGCTTAACAGACTAAGAACATGTATGCACAGACTGACATGGGACATATATGTCATAAGTTATGCAAGACCTAGCAAGCATCACAAGATATCATAAGCACGACTTATCACTCAGTTTAGATACACACATAAGCAAGTTATAATATTGCGAGATTGAGGCAAGCATGCTAAGATGCACCCTAAAATCATGCTAAGGGTATAATCAGTTCATGCAGAGTTGGTATAGCAACTATCTCATCACATACATCCATATTCACATACTCACACTAAGATGTCACACAATCATATGAGGGCTTATAACTGGGAGGTATATATCCTACATGATACTAGCAATACTTATTAAACATGTACATAGTCATGAGGTCCAATGAGGTTCATCTGGCATGCTAAGTCATCAAATTCACGTTTTAACATACAATGAGAGTTGAGCACACTATCATGGACCTAGTTCATAGGGAGACGGTAATCATGGGGATTAAATACATACGACACATACATCTACTCATAAGTGCAACCATGTAAGGTACCAGGCAAGTCATGCTGAATTATACCAATATGCAATTTCATGAAATCACAAGGAGGCCATCATTATAACTTGATAGAATTCTCTAAGGACAATCACCGACTCATCACCCCGTTTTCCCGTGGCACGCTAGTATGACTCGCTTGACACAAAGACATTCACGCCGTTTCCGAGAGGTGAGGGTAAAACTCGTGTTTAGACTCTTGTTGCAAGAAGACATGGTTGACCATTACGAGGCTCAAGAGGGATGACTCCATAAGATATCGCACTCCTAACTCGGAAGAATGTCGATAGTCAACCTCAGGTAACCATCAAATCATACACAATCCCCGAAAGTAGTTAGTTGATCGACCCAATTTCCCGTAGAGAATGTTGACATTAGGTATGAGACTCGATTGACATCTATGGTTGGAATACAAATAGAACGAACACTCTCGACCCTTACTATCACATCCAAGTGCTTTGGTGGGACGGATAACGGAATCGGTATTATCAAGGGGGTTGTACTATGGAAGAACTATTCCGACAACATAGAAAATCTGATTACATAAGAATAAGGTTTCCTCCCGCTATCCCGTTTGCAAATATGGTCATTTACATGTTCAAGTTAAGGCATTCTATTTAATACGCTATCCTAAGCACACTAGCACTCAACACGGAAGCAATCAACAAGATTAATATGATCCTCTTCGAGGTGAATTGCCATCGGGCCCAATTGCATATATGTATATATAATGTAAGCATAGAGACGATCTATGCCGTCCTTCGAGGGACGACTGGCCGGAGGGGCAAAACCTCACGAACTCCTAACTCAACACTCCAACCTCCGTGGTGTTCCTTGGAGTCTTCTAGGCCCATCTATAAATAAAAGCTAGTATTTTGCCTACCGTTCCCCGAATTCTACATCCATAAGGGATGTCTACCGCTTGGGTCTCTACCCACGAGATTATTTCCCCTTTATTCATTTTAGGTTTTAAGTCCAATTAAATTCATTTTTCCCTTTATAAAATATTTTCCAAAACCATTTGAAAACATTGGGCGATTTTCAAAACCTCTTCAACCTATTGTACTCGGATTGCATAACCTCAGCTCCGATACCCCTTTGTAACGGCCCGGGATTATGATTCCCGAGTTACGTTTCGAGGGATGAAACCCCTCGTTGGGATCTTGCGCCCCGAGTACATGTTGAAGGTTTGAAATCGAAGATGTGTAGTTTAAAGTGGGATTTCACACCCAAATCCGGAAGGTCCGTTGGAGACCCCATGGTAAACCCTTGTACCTATCCTAAGTCTACAACGCGGAAAATCCTTTATCATGCAAGGGCATAAGTTCTGAAAACGATACAACGGGCGCCACGGCAGAGCCGGGTCAAAACAGAATATAAATAGGGAGAAATTCCAAAAGCGTAAATCTGGTGAAGTCAGGTTTCAAACACTCACTCTCCGCCATATGAATAGACCCCGTAATAACAGCACAAAGTCAAGTAGTGTATCGGGTACCTGAAACTATACCACCAAGTCAGGCCAAGAGTCCGCCCGCGGGTCCTCTGACCGCGCTGAGGACATATAATACGCCTATACCTAGAATAAAGGATGCCTTCATGCAGTACTGAAATAAAACCACACTATCATGCTCCTAATTCATATGCGCGGAATATTGAGGAAGGCCTTAACAAAGAATACCAAGTGGTATATCCCTCCTCTACCACCACCCCCCTTACAGCTAGGGTGGAGACTGGCCAGTTCGATGCTATAATCATATCAAATCTCATCATCATATCATATCTCATCATCATATCATATCTCATGCCCATCTCGTATCTCGTGATATATATATATATATAAAAGACTCGAGGAGGACAACACCCGATGAAGCTGGGCTGCCCTATGACCCTAGCAAGGACTCTAGGACTCACAGATAACGGCCGTTCTGTATTCAAACGCATACAGAATAAGAATGCTCATTCGTAAGTGCAATTCCTAAGCATGAAACTACATGGCATGCTCTTATGCATATGAAACACCTACATACTATATGACACATCAGGCAGGAGGTACTGGTTACTGAGTAAGCCCCGGAGGTACTTACCTGACTAGCAGATCGGCAACAGGAGAATCCAGCACACAATATTCACAATTAAAGAGTATCACCTAGTACATAATGGAATATACATAAGTCTACATCCAACTATTAAGCACTCAAGCACACCTCAATCATTAGAACAAGTAAATATTATGAAATTCATTTAATCGCATCATCCCCTCCTCAAGACCACATCGTTTTCCATAAATCATTAATCAACCAATTCCACATGTTCATATACATCATTTCCGCATATACCTCAACAGTTCATCAAAATCATAAGACAAAATTTGTGTGATATAAAATCCTACTAGATCGGCATAATTATCCAACATTTAATCTCATATAACAATTCACCACAAGTCATGCTATTAGTCATACATATTATACTGTTAGTCAAACGATCATATTATCATGCTAGTTAGTCATCGAATAAGTCTTATTCCCAAGTTAGTTTCAAAACCGTTTCAAATCCCAGCTAAATAGTTAAGTATTTCGACCCTTGAAAATACTCGTCAAATTCCCTTTTAAATTTATTTATTAGATTACTTTCCAACCTTGAAATTCCTTTCCAAATTCTTTATAAATCTTTAAGTCCCAATACTATATTTTAAATCTCAAATAGTATTACATGATATTTTAAATACCATTTATTTAACACTTTTATAAATTATTTCCGAATCTCCTAAAATCTTGATCATTTATATTTAATAAATCAACCCTTATAATTCCCCCAAAATATAATGATTTATCTTTTAAATCCTCAATTACTATTATAATATATTTTAATTACCGTTAATTAATAATAATAAAAAAAAACGAATAACCCCAACCGCACCGAACCGAACCCACTAATTTATAACTCCCAACCGGTCAAGCAAACAAATAAAATAATAATATGTGGAGGGGACCCACAACTGCTGACGAGGCCGCAGGGGGCCACGAATGCCATCTTCCTCCTCGCGCTGGAACGTCTCTTCCGCACCTCCTCGACGTCGCTCGCATCCTCCTTGCCGGCGTTGCTCTGGCCTCGCACCCAGCCCCCGCCCTCTCTTTCTCTCTCTCACTCTCCCTCTCCCCCCTATCAATCAAGTCCCTCGCCTTCAACGTCCTTCCCCGATGCTCACGACTCGCCCGCGCTCTCCCGCTCTCGCCTTTTTTTCGGCGTTCCCTCGATCTCGCACGCCCCTCAGCCTTGTCGTCAAGCTCTCCGGCGCCCTCTCAAACTCACCTCTCTCGGAATAATCATCAAGGGACGAGGACAACACAAGGATTTGAAAGAAAAGAAACCGAGTTGAAGGATTATAGGGCACTCACCGAGAGACTTCGCCGGCGTCGGAGCACCAATTAGAGGCTTGAGCGTCGTCGGAGGCTTGCGATGGCTCGTCGGACCTGCGTCGGACATGGGTGAGCATAATGGTGAAGTTCGAGGACGATTCCGATCGAAAACGGAGGAAAACGGCTTACCGAAGTGGCGAAGCGCGCTCGAAAAGGCAAGGAGCTTCGATGGCTCGACGGTGGCTCCGGCGACTTCTGGCGGTGTCGGGGTGCTGTTGCTGGTGCTCTTGAAGGAATAAAGAGGGACAAAGGTTGGTGGTGCTGATGAAGATGGTGATGCCGAGAGCAAGTGACGGTGGTGGCGTTTGGAGCTCGGATGATGAGGAACAGGAATTGGTGATGGCGTGAAGGAGTAAGGGAGCGGGAATGGGGATGGGTTCCGATGGGAGCGGAAATGATGGTAATGATTGAGTGAATGACATGGTAGGGTGATTTGAAGGAGGTATGGTGAGGTGAGGGAGTTGGTGAGGGTAGTGTGTTGAATTGGATAAACAATACTCGGAATGGAACCCGAATACGCGAATTTTGAATCTCGCAATTAGTTTCCGATGTTAGTTTTTCCGACTCTCGCTTTCTCGATCAATTAAATTTATAAAATATAAAAGGATATCGTCATTTGATAATTATTTTCAATTTTCGAGGTAAAAGGACAGAAATCGTTCGTCAAATTTCATATTACGGTCGGAATCCGCTAAACGAGCTTTTAATTCGATTTAAATTCATTTTTAATTGTCCTTTTTCGAAAAATCAGGATTTGGAAATCCGAGCCTTTACAACTGGTCTGGGCGATAATGGGCCGAGGTTTGGGTCTGGGCCTGATGTGGCCATGGAAACTAACAAGCTTGATGAATTATTTCCTACGACCAATTCAAGCCCGGTAAACATTCAAAGGGAGCCCAAGCTCAAAACTCTTAATGTTTCTAATTTTAAGAAAAAGAGCCAGGGTAAGAATAAAAATCTCAAAGGATCCAAATTAGGATCTTCGATAAGCAAGTCTCTGTCTCGTCCATCGATAAGCACCCGGAAGGCGACCCGGAAGGCGACGGCATCATCGATAAGCAAGTCTCTGTCTTGTCCAATATGGATCATGGGATGTCCGAGACTTGGGGCAGTGATCAACCATGCTCCTCTTCGCCTCCTTTGGAAGGAAGATTCTGGGCTCCGGCTGAGCAAGAGGTTGTCTTGAAGAATGATGAATCGGTGCAGACGGAGAGCACAGAAAGGGGGGATTGATTCTCTATCCTTGACCCTCTTTCCTTTCCCTTTGTTACAGTATTTAATTAGTATTATGGATAGTAAGACTAATATTTTGTTTTGGAATTGTTTCGGTGCAGGAAAAAAGAGTTTTAGAAGGGCTATGCGTTACATCCGCCAGCGATGTTCGATTGATATCCTCGCTCTGATGGAAACGCGTGTCTCGGGCGAGAAAGCTACTGAAGTGTGCGATAAACTGGGCTTTTCTAACTGCATTCGCATTGAGGCTGTCGGTTTCGCCGGGGGTGTGTGGCTGCTATGGAATGGGGAAAAGCACAAGCTGGAGGTCCACGAAAGCATCTCGGATTTTATTCACGCCTCTTGGATGGTTGGGGGGATAAGATCCCATTTGATTGCTATCTATGCTCCTCCCTCTATGGCTAGACACGCTCAGTTTTGAGATAATCTCAGAAATTGTGTCAACGGCATAAAAGACCACCTTTTCATAGGAGGCGATTTCAACTGTATCATTAGCTCTGAGGAAACGTTCGGTGGTACCGGGGCTGTTCACCGTGATGCTCCTATTTTTCGAGATCTCATTAACCATTGTGAGCTCTTGGATATGGGTTTCTCGGGCCAAGAGTTCACTTGGAGCAAAGTCTCTCTCGACGATCGGGTGATCTCCAAGCGCCTTGATAGAGTCATGACCAATGTTGAGGGAAGGTTGAGATGGCCGGAAGCCAGAGTCCGGCATCTCCCTCGTTATTCTTCGGACCATTTCCCACTCCTCCTTGAGTTGGATCCCTCCATCTCAAAGGATTGCAAGCGTCGACCCTTTCGGTTTGAGGCTGCCTAGCTAACACACGAGAGATTCTCTGATCTGGTTGACTCCAAGTGGAACCGTTTGTGTGATGCTCCGGAAGCCCTTGAGAAACTCAGTGTCGATCTTAGGAAGTGGAATAGGGAGGTTTTTGGCAATATTCAGACTCGTAAAGAGCATCTGATGAAGGCTCTGAATTCCATTCAAATTAAGAATGCGAGAAGTATCTCTTTGTTTGGGCGTGATCAAGAAGCGAAGATCCGGAAAGATCTGGACGAGACATTAGACCAAGAAGAAATTATGTGGTTTCAGAAGTCTCGTGAGAAGTGGTTGGCCTTTGGAGACAGAAACACTGGTTATTTCCACACTTCTACTATGGTGAGAAGGAAGCGTAACAGAGTTGAGGGGCTTAGGGCAGTTAATGGAGAATGGATCGATGGGAAAGAGGAGCTCGAGGCCTTTGCTGTTGATTACTTCAGGAGTCTGTACTGTGCTGAGTCCAATGGATCGTATACGACTATTCCGAGCGCTTTTCCCCGGCTGCCGGAGCATGAGTGGGAGGCGCTGCTCACGACGTTTTCAAGGGAGGAGATTAGAAGTGTCTTCAATCAGATGGGAGCCCTCAAAGCTCCTGGCATTGATGGTTTCCAGCCGGCATTCTTCGTTAGGTGCTGGGATACGGTGGGGAATTCAGTCGTGGACTTCATCAGGTGTTTTTTTTGCTTCATCAAAGCTCCCTGCCGGTGTTAACGATACCCTTATCACCCTTCTTCCTAAAGTAGGGAAACCCGAGTTGATACAGCAATTTCGCCCCATTAGTCTCTGTAATGTCATTTATAAGGCCTTTACTAAGATCTTGGCGACTCGCCTGAAGCCTTATATGGGGAAATTGGTTGGGCCTACGCAAGGGAGTTTCATTCCCGGGAGGCTGATCTCAGACAATATTGTGGTCGCTCAGGAGGTTATTCACTCGATGAGGCGGAAATAGGGGGTCAAGGGTTGGATGTGCCTGAAGCTGGATCTCGAGAAGGCCTATGATAGATTGAGTTGGGATTTCGTCGAAGACACGCTGATGCAGGCCAACCTGCCCTCGACCTGGATTAGATGGATTATGGAGTGCATTCGGACGCCGAGGATGCAAGTCTTATGGAATGGGGAGGCCTCTGAGCAATTTATTCCTTCACGGGGTATACGTCAGGGCGACCCACTCTCCCCATATATATTTATTTTATGTATGGAGAGACTCAGCCATATTATCTCGGAAGCGGTTGAAAATGGTAGTTGGAAACCGATCTGCATTGCTAGGGGAGAGCCGAAGTTATCCCACCTTTTTTTTTGCGGACGATATTCTTCTATTCGCTGAAGCTTCTGTCGTTCAAGTTAAGGTGGTTCGTGAGTGTTTGGACAATTTCTGCAGCAGCTCCGGACAAAAGGTCAGTCTACAGAAGTCCAAGGTTTTCGTCTCGAAGAATGTCAAGCATGAGCTTCGGGATAGGATTCAGGCCGTTAGCGGTATCGAGGCCACAAGAGACCTGGGCAATTACCTGGGGATTCCTATCCTTCACAAACGTGTCAGTCAAGGTACGTTCTCGACCATCTTTGACAAATTCGCTAGTAAACTTGCTGGATGGAAAGCTTCTTTGCTCAGCTTTGCCGGCCGGGTTACTATTACGCGGGCTGTGCTGTCGACTATCCCCGTTTATTCTATGTCAACCTTGCTCCTCCCGGATGGTGTTTGCAAGAATATTGAAAAGGTTTGTAGGGGTTTTATCTGGAACTCCACTCCGGAGAAGCGCAGACTCCACAAGGTTGCCTGGGACGAGCTTGTGCGCCCAAGAGAGTTGGGTGGCTTGGGTCTGAAGAGAATGCAAGAATTGAATCTCGCGTTGATTGCTAAATTGGGATTGAGGCTTCTGCAGGACGACAAAGGGTTGTGGTCTGAGGTTCTTTTTAGCAAGTATATTAAGAAGGCGATGGGGAGATCGGCTGGCGCCTCGCACGTTTGGAAGGGAATCGTAAAGGCGGTGGACGAAGTGCTAAAGCCTAATGTCCGTCGTTGTTTGGGGGACGGGCAGAATGTGCGTTTCTGGAGTGACGTATGGATTGGAAATGCTTCCCTGGGGTCTCGGACTACTGGCGTCTTACCGCCTAATATCGGGGATGTCATGGTTGCTGATGTGTGGGATCCGAAACATGGCTGGAAATGGCACATTTTTGCCGATCTTCTCCCTACGTCGTCCCTCCTGGAGATTGCCGCTACGGGTATCACCGATAGGGAAGATGCGATTGGTTGGCCTGGAAATGGGGAGGGTACCTACACTGCTCGATCAGGCTACTCTGTGCTCCTGAATGAAGGCGTTACTCCCTCCGTGGATAAAAGCTTCTTCAAAAGCATTTGGAAGCTTAAGGTGAATGAGAGGATTAGAACCTTTATGTGGACAACCAGCAAAGGTGGGGTCTTGACAAACAGTGAACGCTTCCGACGCCATCTTGGTACGTCCGACCTGTGCCCTTGTTGTCTCGCTTCTAGTGAATCTCTTATACATTTGTTCAGGGATTGTGGTACTGCTAGAATGTTTTGGTTGCAGGTGCAGGGTGTGAGGGGGAGAGCGGATTTCTTCGTGCTCCCCTTCGCATCCTGGTTTCGACAAAACATCCTTGATAAAGGTGTTGAAGACGGAGTCGAGTGGTGTTCTTTCTTTGCAATTGCCGTGTGGAATTTTTGGCTAAGGAGGAACAAGGCGGTCTTCAAGGATGACAAGGGAGTTGTCATGTCGGTTGAGCAATGCTGGACCCTGGCCAAAGAATACAACCAGGCGAGGGTGAGTCTGCTGAAGAGTGAGCCGGAGAAGATGAAGGTGCAGAGGAGTAATCGTTGGGCACCTCCTGAAAGTACTTGGGTTAAACTCAATACTGATGGTGCTGTAAAAGGCGATGGGAACTCTGCTGCGGGGGGGGGGGGGGGGGGGGGCGATTCGGAATGAAAATGGGGACTGGCTCATTGGTTACGCACACAATATTGGGGTTTGCTCGGTGGTTAATGCCGAGCTATGGGCCATCGTGAAAGGCCTAGAGGTTGCTTGGGAGCATGGCTGCAAGAAGGTTGTGTGCGAATCTGACTCGGAGTTTGCCTTGAATCTGTTGAAGAAGCCGGTGTGTCCCTCTCATCCCGGTGCCAGCCTGGTGTTTTTATGCCACGGCTTCCTTAGTAGGGACTGGAGTGTCCAGTTCCGTCATACATGTCGTGAAGGCAACCGCCTTGCCAATGTCATTTCTCATTTTGCCTTCTCTTTGCCGCTTGGCCTCACCGTTTTAGACTCTATTCCTTCTATTGCTGCTGTTTGTCTCTCGGACGATGCTAGGGGCTTGCCCAGAGCTCGTTGCGTTTCTGTGTAATCTCTTGGCCCCTTTGGGGCTGTTTTAATAAGAAGCATTCTCGGGTTTTCCCACCAAAAAAAAAAAAAAAACTTTATATCTAAAAGCATATAAGATAAAACATTAATGATAAAGAAAATAGATCTATAAGGAAACTAGAACTATTGTGGATAAATCCTTCTTGGGCTTGATAGATCTTGTTAGGAGGAAAATCAAGTATGAAATATAAATCTCAAATTCGACTCCCTGATCTCCGCAAATTAATTACAAAACTTCCTCCCACTGTAGTAGAAGGTAGTCAGGATCGATCCACGAGGAAGCGTGTCAGCGCCCGCCTTTTCAGTTCCAAATCTCAGCAGAAAATCAACCAGACAAACAGAAATAACAGAGAAAAAGAAGAAAATAAAACAAAGACAGAAGCTTGGTCGATATCGACTCCAGTAACTCGATATCGACTAAGCAAATCGACCAACAGAACTCAAAATCGAGTAAAACAGAAACTTAAAATCCGGAATTTGTGAAATAAATCAGTAAAATAAAAGACTTCCAAGATCAGGGTTTCAACACCACAACGATAACCATGTAAAATAACACATAAAGGCATAAACGATCATGGTTTTTTTATCAAATAACTCTCGTTATTAACAAATAGGAATATAGAGGCTTTCACATAAACCCTAATTGTTACTAACCCTTTTTCACATAATTAATCCAAGTTGCATTAAGATCACTTTCGCTTCAATAACACAAACAATGATCACCTTCAACTTTCGCAAAAGAATCATGCTCATAGGGATAGAAGACGAATTTGCATCAAAAGATTGTACCTTTACCGCATCATCTCACATGGCTACCGTCGGGCTCACCCAAACCCTAGAAGTTGAGTGACTACTCGCTCTTCATCATCAAGAAAGACATCAATAATAAAAGGGAACTAAATTGCATTAAATAAAATAAAAGAAAGCTTACAACCAATCGAAGCCAAATCCCGTTCTCGCCTTCCCCAACCTCAATCGACTCCAACTCTCTCTTTACTCTCTCTATGTTACTAATTGTCTCTGAAATTGAATGAATAAAACTCAGCCCCTAAGGCTTTATTTACAGGCTTCATTCCAAGCTAATCTAGGAAAGAAACTCTATCTATATCTAAATCTATCTATCTAATAATTAAAGATTAAACAAAAGAAATAAATCTAAAAGGAACTATATCTAAAGTACATAAATGTCTCTTCCATCTTGATAGAACTTGATAGAATTTGATCTTGTGGATATCTCTATTGGACTTTGGATAGAACTTTGATTAGAACACGGAATAGAGCGAAATCGGCCACTGGGCACCACTCGATATCGACTTGGATTAATCGATATCGACCTGCAATTTCTCGGCTTCACTTCTTGACTCGATCTCGGCCTCCAGGGATGAAAATCGACCACTTGTTACTCGATATCGACTTGGCATGGTCGATATCGACCAACTCTGTTCTTCTTCACTCGATTCTAGCTTCTTCAAGTAGAAATCGACTGTACTCCTCGATATCGACCAGATGGTGTCGACTCGATTTTCCCGTTTCCAGCTTGATTTGTCCTGGTTTCGCTACTCCTTGACCTCAGACTTTCTGTAGTTGACTTCAAGCTTTTCCTCCTTTCTCTGAACTGCTGTAAATTGCCTCGATTTCTGCGAAATTAAACAGAAACCGGTGTAGATTCCATAATTTGGCAAATAAACATAAACTACATAGATTTTGAACTATTCTAGTCCAAATGTATGAAATGCATGCAGAAATCGATATAAAAGTAGATGTAAAACATGACGAATTAGGCTCACAACAATAGATCTTCATGTGGATGGATAGAATTCCACATATCTTCTCTTGCAAGTGTTCTATCTTCTCTTCTTCTCCACTCGATCTCGGACTCGGATTCGTCACTGGAATGTACTCGACTTCGAGTAGAATTTTTCCTCCTTGGTTGCACTCGAGCTCGGGCACGTGCTGGACTCGACGTGTGTACTTGACTTCGAGTATATTTACTCGACGTCGAGTAGCTCTGGGCTCTCGAGTGGCTCTACTCAACTTCGTGTGGAATTCTGGGCTCTGGAGTACTCGACTTCGACTAGAAGTAGTCGACGTCGAGTAGAATTGTCAGGTCTCAGCATTATGCTCTGTTCTTGAAACGCACTTTCCCGAGTCCTCGTTCATCGGATTGACGCATATGAGTATGCATTGGAAATCTCTTTTCAAGGGCTACAACTCTCATGAAGACATCAGAAATTGGTTCAGAATGATGAATAGTGAAAAGTGAGATTTTCTACAGCTGCACCATCCTTAGTTTCTTCATGACTCTCCTTTAAGCTCCAAAGTGCGTCCGATTTCTGCGAAATTAAACAGAAACTAGTGTAGACTCCATAATTTGGTAAATAAGCATAAACTACATAGATTCTGTACTATTTTAACCCAAATGTATGAAATGCATGTAGAAATCGATATAAAAGTAAGTGTAAAACATGGCAAATTAGGCTCACAACAAACACCCCATACTTAAGCTTGCTTGCCATCAAACAATACTTTTAATGGTCATCCAGGGGAAGAAATCAAAACTCTCAACATATTAGATTCATTGCCATATGTCTCTGCAATAAATTACCATCGTCGAAAAGGTAATAATGCCACAAATCAATGCACGTGCAATAAAAGCAACATCTACTCACAAAAAGGAGGGTTATGCAAAATTCACTCTTTGCTTCGTGGATCGGAAGGAAAGAGGTTTCGTTATCAATATTGGTTGGCAGGACAGAGGATTTGAGGGTGGATTGATCCCAATTTTCGGCTTGAACACCATTGAGGGCTAGGGTTTCTTGAGCGAAAAGAGAAGACTCCTTTCGCCCGAGAGGGAGGATTTGGCTAGCGCGTGAGGTGCGTACTTCACCAGGCATGAATACTACCAAATTTTTAGAATTATTATTATGACTGATTTAAAGGTTAAAATCTTTTTTTAAATTACATTTTTTATTTATTTACATGGTATCCGAGGCTACTAGCACCCAACTAATTCTACGGGCTCTGAGGTTAACGACGAGGTAAACCTCCAGTGGCCATCTGAGTTAGTTCAACCGGAAAGCACCTACATTTTTTTATAAAGGTAATTATCTGGATTAGGTTATGCTAGACCACCATCCAATGACATCCTTTTCAGGTGCAAATATGAAGATCCATATCCTATAGAAGCAAAGAGGTGACGTTGCGGTAGCAGAGCGGAAGATGCAAGCAATACGGTTCGCACGTTTGTTGACCTCACGAAAGATAGGAGATTCCAATAACCTCGAACTGCTTAAACGTGAGGAGGATGTCGGAAGTAGTAATCTCAAT
Source organism: Persicaria tinctoria (assembly GCA_037127255.1). Taxonomy (NCBI): domain Eukaryota; kingdom Viridiplantae; phylum Streptophyta; class Magnoliopsida; order Caryophyllales; family Polygonaceae; genus Persicaria; species Persicaria tinctoria. The sequence continues at coordinate 28,900,929 of JBANSL010000009.1, forward strand.
CTCCCATGAATATTGCGAGTAACATTTGAGGGAGTTGATCATGACCAAATTATCACATTCAATAAGGACACGGCCACACGGGAAATGCTCAACTCCTTCGCCTTCAAAATGACGATTTTGAGAGCCATAGCTTTCGCTTCTACAACATTCTTCATCCCAAACCGAGCTCATCTGACCGTGACATGATATCGCGTACGATAAACGCTATAGAAGTCATTCTTGGAAAAACGTGGCTACCTTCAAAATTAATTTTGTACGTTCTTGCGGAAGTTTCTCCCATCTTAGGTTTCTTTTCTTTCTATGCGATGTTGTGATACCTGTACTTATATAATTGTTCTTCTCAATACTTTTTCTTTGTCCCCAATTTACTAGAGTTGTTTTTTTTGGTAGGATTACTAGAGTTTGTTTGAAAGTGTGGTAAACACACAACTTCAATCACTAATTAAAATGTTAAAACGATATTATGAAAATTAGAGAAAGCCCAACATGTTTGCTAAAAAATCTATAAAATAGAGATGAAAATATCAAAATCTGTAAAAAAAATCCACTCAAACTCCAATAGCTTTTCTATTTCACAGATTTTTACATTTATTATACACTCTAATAAATAGATGCATTTATTAAGGAAATGAACCATCTTTGCCATGATTTCCCTTTGTAGACTCAAGTAGTTAGGAGCTCTGTGAAATTCATCTATAAACAAAGAAGGAAAGGAACAACCAATTGAATTCAGCGAGAAATCATGGTGTAAAAATTTGAAATCACATACCCACGGTACTATTCTGGAGAAATCGAAATCACATACCTTCAATATAGAGAGAAATCAGAAATCGCATATGAGATTTGGAGTGTCGAACCCTGGAATCAAACACTACAATACTGAGAAGAAGAGAGGCGACAATAAATTAACATAGGGAGAAGTGCACACATTGAATTATACAGATGAATTTTCTTCCCACAAATTTACAAATTTTTTTCCCACTTTCCATAGCAGTCTATTATTCCATGAAAGACATAATGCCTAGTTGCCCTAAACGAGATATGCAGGATTTAGCAAACAGAGCAAGTATCACATACACGGACAATGCATGAGCAAGATATACACACTAACAAGTGAAGTCAAATATAGCATGGCGAGGTATAACCAGATTACGCGTTGGACGAGAACACATAAGAACATCATAAAAATTATCACTTATGGAATAAATGATCATGTGATAGTTCAAGGATGACATGTAATCATGTGACGAGGTACATTTAGAAGGCATATAAAATGATAACTATCTATGGAACAAGTACAACATGTAATCATTGTGGAAAGCAGAAGCCCTACAAGATACTACTATCACATATCAAAACGTGACTACAATCAAGGCAATTCGACTAGATTCATTCGAACATTCATGCATCCTACGTATGTGAAGACATGATATAGTGTGGTGACTGATCATACAAGGTGACAAGTCATACATCTATGCAAGCACGAGAGGATATCATAGAGTAATAGAGAACACTACTAAACGATAACATGGCATCATACTAGGATTTACCATTATGAAAAGCAAGTTGATCATCAGATTCAACATCAATCTAATCAGGATGAGTGAAACATGTTAAGAGAACAGAAGGGTGGGAAAACCACACTATCAGGGACCTAGTTCAAGAGAGAATCACCAATAATGTAGACAAGGTATTCACACAAGTCACAACCAAGGGTCCTACATGATACTAATGGCTCAACATAACATATGATACATATAAACATTTAATTGATAATTACAACGGTACGCAAGAAATCAATCACACATATTCCACGATATAGAAGCATGAGAAAAGTTAAATGATGCATAATACGAGTCTAAGTAATGGACAATATGATTAGAATACGGGGCATGAGTGCAGATCAACACATACTGGGATGAAACATGCATTTTCCAAGACTCAATTATACCACATATTCTCCATTCAACACAAGTAACACACAATAATATTATGTGCAAAATGATCAACAATAGCTAATCTGGCAAATACAAAATAGACGGGCATGATATGGATTCTTGTCACAAAAAAGGATAATAAGCATCGACATGTCGTCGTCCAACATGTTAAAGCGATAATCTACAAGCATTCCGGCAAAGAGGAGTTGATCACACTACCATGAACCTAATCTAGGAGGAAATAACGATCATGCAGGTTCTTATCATATGGTTCATGCTTCCAATCAATGATACAATCAATAGGTCAAGTAAACATGCTATAACAACATACAGTCATAATAGAAGGCAAGACACAACACGAGACTTGAGCAATGTAACTAACTACAACATGAGCTTAAACAATAAAATCATGATAGAAAGCAAGGCATAACATGAGCATCTTCTTACTAACGATCATTTACAAGGTACATGCGAGAGATTACAAAATCATGTCATGCAGTTCAGAGAGAGTCACCATTACAACTGGACAGAGATCCCTAAGGGCAACCATTGACTTTCCCCAACCGACTCATCATTCTTGCTTCTCGTGGGACTCGACTACGACTCTTTGTGTCAAGAAAGCACTGATTGATTGTCATAAGAATCAAGAAAGATAGCCCTAGAAACACCTTGCTTTTGACTCAAAATGACATCAAGAACTACCTTACAATACCCACTCAGACAACCTTCATATACACACATGATTTCGAAACAATGTATTTATAACCAACCCGATTCCCGTGAAAGATACTGATATCCAGGAGAAGGACTCGATAAGATCCTCAAGGGTTTAGCATAGTGGAACGGGCTATTACACGTAACTGGGTTGACCATACAGAAACAAGGGTACTCCCACTATCCCGTTTGCACAGATCAGTCAAGACACATTTAATAGTTAAGGCATCCAAATCAGATCTCTAACATAGCAAGCATTAAGCACAGAATCAGTTAATAACACTCATAATGATCTCCTTGGAGTCTCCAACCCATCTGTAAAGAACAAGCTGATATTTTGCCTACCGTTCCCCACTATACCCAATAGGGGTGGTCTAGCGCCTTTACTACCCACTCGCGTCCTCGTTTGGTCGGTTTTCCTCTTTTATTACAAGTCAAGTTCATTACTTAGTCCAATTTCGGTTAGGCATCTTAAGTTTATTTTGCCCTTCTTAAAATCCTTTCAAATCCTTTGAAATTCATGGGCGGTTTTCCAAAACATACACTCGAACCTTGCGTACCCGAATTGCACAACCTCAGCTCTGATACCATCTTTGCAACGACCCAGAATTATGATTTCTCGGTTACGTTTCAAGGGATGAAACCCCTTGTTCGGATCTTGCAATCCAGGTACGGGTCGAGGTTTCAAACTCATTTTTTAAGATAAGTAATAAAGAGGGATTTCGAACCTTAAAAGTATCGTAGGGTCGTTGGGTACCCTTAACCCGTCCTAAGAACTATGACGCGAAAATCAATTCAAACGGAAGTAAGGTGGAAACAAAATTAAGATACAAGGTGCCATGACAGAGTCGGGTAAAAACCAAATCATAAGTGGGTGATTACCAATTATAACGAGTTAGAGAATTAGCAAAGTTCTTCGATTCGCAAAAAGGGAACCCCGTCATATAGGCATCGAGAACTCAAAATCTGTAGAAAATACCTTTAAAAAAAGAACGGGGAAAGGAGTCAGATCGAGCCACTCATGCGGGACCGGCAGTCCTCGCTGAGGCCACACAGTATGTGTTATACCTAATAAGGATGCTCTAATGCAGTACGAAAGTCAAACACACTAGCATGCTCCTAGTTATAATAATGTGTAAAAATATTGTAAAGGGCACAAGACAATGCCAAGTGACATATCCCTCTCCTACCTCCACCCCCTTCCGATAGGGCGGAGACTGGCCAGCTCGTGAATGCATTCCATTATAATCGGGCGGCACGTATGCCCAACCCGCTCCACAATAAAGCCCGCAGGCATCTCATAATATAAGGAAGTTTGATGACTCGATTGACCCAGGACGGGACCCGATGGGACTAGGTCGTCCTATAACCCTAGCAAAGACTCTAGGACTGTCACGGATAACGGTCGTTCTGTTTCAAACGCATAAAGTAAGCATATGCTCATTCAATTAGTGCAACCTAAATAGGATACTACATGGCATGCTTTTATGCATATGCAACACCTAACATAAAATGCAACAACATGCATGAATGTCCAACCTGAGTAAGCCTCCTAGGGAACTTACCTGAAGATGCAGAACGGCAGGATAACACAAGCAAGGGCCCAATGCAAGTCCAAGCAATCCAAAAGCAATACACACCTATCATCAAGTCATTTCTATAAGCTACCAGACCAACATTCATACACACGAAACCCAAGTTCTCAACATTCTTAAAACCAGTCGACGGTAAAACCATTTTCTAAAACCTTTCCGATATGATCAACATCAACCAAAATCATTCTTCCAATCAAACCCTTTGATAAAATCATACCAACAACACCTTTCAAACTTCCTTCCCAAAACTAACATTATCAAACCAAAACAAGGAATCCCTGCGTTAAATATTTAAACCTTAAAACCAATTTTTTAATAGAACTAATTCCGGCATTTTTATTTCAAAACCTAGACCCGTTAAATATTTTATCCAACAATAATTGTCTAATTTAAACGCCAAAATAAATCCATTTTAACAATCCGCATTTTGAGAGCAACACTACTTAACTACGTTATCATGTAATAAATATCGATTGAAATGCCTCATAATATCATAAATATATTTATATCAAATAATACTATTTTTAAACACTTTTATAATATATACCAGTTTTTAGAAGATAGATAATCACCAAATCATAATAATAAAATAAGAACCTACCAATAATAATTTCGTACCATATATATATGTATAGCAAAATAACATATAACTCTGAACAGGAAAGTAACATATAACTAAAAACAATCATCACAACACACTCACCAACCCAACCGAGAGCCCAACCCAAAATCTCTCAAAAGGAAAAGAAGGGTCCGGACAGCTTGAATCCGGATTCACAAATCTGAAGCCCTAAGGCTCGAATAGTTAGGCCCAACAAAACCCAATTGAGAGAAAGAACCAAACTCCGTGGCCAGTTTTCGTCTTCAACCTCTCGCCTCCTCTGCGATCGCCTGGCCTCGGCGCCCATTCCCGCTCTCTCTCGCACGGACCTCGCTCGACCTTCCTCTTCCGTGGTGTCCAGATCGCCCCACCTCTCTCGCGTACACGGCTAGCGCTCGATCTCGCCTTTCTCGCTCTCACTCACTGCTCAAACTCGCCCTTGCTGGCACTCCACCTCTCCAACCCGCTCTCCAACTCCCTCTCCGACCAGGTGAAACAGAAACGAACAAGGAGCACAAAAGAACCGAAACAGAGCAGGGAAGAGGGTTTAAAGCTCACCAAGTGACCTTCGAACTCGCCGGGAGGCGCTCTTCGAAAGCCGATTTGGGATCGCTGGAAGGGAATCGATCACCGAGGTGGCCTAGGAAGGAAAAAGGAGCCTTAAAGATCCGCTTTTAGGGAAGTTTTCGAGTTGAAAGAATTGAATCGAACAAAACCGACCATTTACTTGCGAACTAGGGAGATGGGGTGAGGACGATGTCGGCTCCTCTCCTGGGTGGCTCCGGGCTCCTACTGGAGGCTCAAGGCGCTCAAAAAAGTGGACAGGGAGAGCCTGGTGTTGCTGGTTGCTCGTCGAGGAGAAAGGAAGGAGGAAACGGAGGGAGTTGCTCAGATTTGGCTTGACGTCTTGCTTCCCGGAAAACAGAGGACGGTGGTGGCTGAGAGACGCAGAGGAACTGTGGCGGCGCTCCCAACCTGAGGTGAAAGCAAGGAATGGAGATAGGGTTGTGAGTTTCCTCTGGTTTCTGTAGAGATGGAACGGAGGGAAGAGAGAGGTGAATTTGGGTCCTTTTGTGGGTTTTGTTTTACTGAAATTGAAGAAATGGAAGAGAGAGGTGTGCTGTCAAATCAGAGGCAACAGAGGCGTGGGTTGACAATTGCAACACAGGGGAAGAAGAGAAAGAACCACTGTGCTTACTGCTGGGCAATTCGGTCAGGAGGAGAAATGGACAAGTAAGTGGTCCCAAAACTCCAAATGTCAAATACCCGGAATATAAATCTGAAACCCGCTCACTCGACCTTTTTCCGACGCGTTTAAAATACTCCTTAATTTTCCAAATCCGAATTTAATAAATGAAATCCGAACATTATTTTCCAATTTTCGGTATATAAAAGCAGAGTATAACATATTTTAAATTTCCAATTAATTTATGTCGAAACTTGCTTCGAAAGATTTAGAATAAATCCAATAGCTCAAGGACAGAAATTTCAAATCTCCCGAATCTTAGAAATCGGAATGATTATAAATCACTATTTTAATAATTTAATATTCTAAAATTTCCCGGTCTTTACATGAGTTTCTCTCAGTTTAATCTAGGGTTTAGGAATTTAGGGGTTAGGAGTGAGGATTCGAATTATTGAAATTCGATGGATGATTCGAACTCTTTGAGTATCTCTCGTTTTAATCGAGGGTTTGGGGATTTAAGGTTTTGGGTTGATAATTATGAGTTTGAAATTGGGTGTGAATCATTGAGTTTCTGTGCTTATTTTTTTAATTGTGTGATGTGAAATACTCAGTTTGTGTTTGAAGGTTGTAATGATATGTGTTTACTTTCCTAAGTTTTCCTTTGGCATGTAATATTGTTTTATATGTTTGTTTGGACATGTATGTGTGTATGATGTTTATACAGGTATATTATAGTATATATATTATACATATATGTTGCACTATAGTTATACGTCTCGACTGAGTTGTATTGAGCCTTTATAGGCTTGATCCTCTAACGAGACTATACTATAGCGGAGTATAACATATATATGTATAAGACTATACTATATAAATATATCATGTATAAGGTATGCTAAAGGAAGAAAGGACTTACATGGTATTGGGCTTTAGCCCATTACTCGGCCCATGAATCAGAAGCTCGGATGAGCTTGGTAGCCCAGCGACCCGGAGCCCGGTTAAACCCTACCTCCATTAAGTTGAAGCGCTGCGTTTTGGTGTTGGCTCTTGACCTAGCGACTCGGCCTATAAAGCTTTGCTTCCTTCCCTGGACGCTTCACACTTCAGCTGCTCTCTTCTCTCTCCTCACAAACGCTCTCTTTGCGCCGATTAGGGTTTCTAGGGTTTGGAGCTTTCTCTCCTTCTCTTGCCTTCGGATCTTGAGCGCGCGGAGAAGGAAGGTCGCTGGTAGCTTCTCTGGAAGGTGGATCGAGCTCCGGCGTCCTCCTGGGTGGCCGCTCTCCTCGTCTTTTGAGATCTCGGGTTCTAGAGATCGATTTCTCTATCGATCTTCTGGTTTTATCCCATACAGGGGGATTTCTTCTTCTTCCTTGTACCTCTGATTCACATGCATGTTAGATTAGGGTTGCTTGCTTTCATTGCTTGTATCATCCCTTGTACGAACTCTCTTATAGTGGATTCGGCCAACTCTTGAGGCCCCGTGGACGTAGGTCATTGACCGAACCACGTAAAATTGCTTGAGTGTTCTTCTGCTTGTGATTCTTCGTTAGATCTTACTTTATCGTTTTAGATCTATTACGCTTCCGCTATCCAAAACCGATTTCTAGTCGAATCTAGGTTTTACAACGTGGTATCAGAGCTTGGCTGTCGCGTTCTTGATTTCCTGGCTCATTTTTGAGTTCTAGGGATAGGGAACGTGTGTAGGGCCTCGGGCTGACCTAAAAGGCGACATCGCTGGTGCAACACCCCCCCTACACGACGTACCACACCCTTGTTTGCTAGATCTAGGGCTTCTGTGCTTGGATCTTGTGTTTTTTGGTGCTTCTGATCTTCGAGTTTTCTTGTTTTTACTTGGCTTGATAGGATCTTTAATTGCACTGTTAGATTCATACTTTCTTGAATCGTTTTTTTTTGTGCTCTCTAAATCTCTTACTAACTGTTTAGTTGTTACTACAGGTACAATACAGTAGCTATGGGTGATAAAGGCACTTATCTGAAGCCTTTCAATGGCCACACAGATTTTGCTATGTGGCAATTAAAGATGAAGGCTATTCTGATCAAGGAAAAGTGTTGGGTTGCTATAACCAACAAGTTTCCAGAAGGGACTTCAAAGGAAAAAATCTTTGAAACGGATCAACAGGCTCACAGTGAAGTGATGCTTCGCTTAAGTGACGAAGTTGCTAGACAGGTATTGAATTTTAACACTGCTGATAAGCTTTGGGAAGGTCTGGAAAGCTTATACTTGGTAAAATCTCTCCCTTCTCGTGTTAACTTGTTCAATAAACTGTTTAATTTCAAGATGGATGTTTCCTGCCCCTTATCTGATAATCTTGATAAGTTTTTGACTATTCTGCAAGATTTGGAAAGATGTGGTGACAAAGTTGAGGAAACTCAGCAATGTGTTTTGTTGTTGAATTCTTTGCCTGCTCAATTTGACACTTTTAAAGATGTTGTGCAATACAGTACTGATAAATTGGAAAACAAAGTTATTCTTGAATCCATTATTCAGAAAAATGATGCTTTAAAGGTCTTTAAAAACAAGTTTGAGCTTAAGTCTGACCATAAACCTGATAACAAGAATGAAGTGCTTGTTGCTAGAGGTAGGTTTAAAGGCAATAAGAATAATAACAACAATAACAACAATAAACCACCTCAAAAAGATTCCAGTAAAACTGAAAATCATCAAAGTGGTAAACCTGATGATTCTCACCTTATGTGTTCTTACTGCTCTAAATCTGGTCACATTGAGAAACATTGCTTTAAGAGGAAGAAAGATGAAAGGCTTGCTGGTAAAAAGCCTAATGTTTCTGCTGTGCTTGAATCTCATCCTTATTATACTCATGAAGTTCTTGCTTTGTTAAATTCTGGTGACTACAATGCTTGGATTTTAGATTCTGGATGTACTATGCATGCTACCTTCCATAAGTCATGGTTTTCTGACCTTAAATGCTATGATGTTGGTACTGTCATGCTTGGTGATCATTCTGTGCTTAAAATTAAAGGTGTTGGTTCAGTTTCTTTGAGAATGTTTGACAATGTTGTTAGAGTTATAAAGGATGTTAAATGGGTGCCTGATCTGAGAAGAAACTTATTGTCTGAAAATGCTCTTGAGGAATTAAAATATGATGTGTACAGTTTTGATGGTGTGAGGATTGTTACTAAGGATGGTAAACCTGTGATTAAATGCTTGAGAAAGGCTGGTTTATATGAACTGATTGCTACTCCTATTGTGAATTCCTCTGCTACTGCTTTTACTGCCATTGATAAGCCTATGTCTATGCATGATTCTATGTTATGGCATGTCAGGTTAGGTCATATTGGTAATAAAGGTCTTGAGAATCTGTATAAGTCTGGTGTTATTCCTGCTAAACCATGTTCCATTGAATTATGTGAAAACTGTGTTTTAGGTAAGCATACTAGAAAAAGTTTCAAATCATCTGTTTTTGTTTCAACTGCTCCTTTGGATTATGTTCATTCTGATCTATGGGGCCCTGCCCAAATATCTACTGTTGGTTTGAAAAGGTATTTTATGTCCTTGATTGATCATTACAGTAGAAAAGTTTGGGTGTTCTTGTTGAAGACTAAAGATGAAGCTTTTGAAACTTTTAAACATTGGAAATCCATGGTTGAAAAGGAAACTGGCTTGTTTGTTAAGTGCTTAAAAACTGACAATGGTCTTGAATTTTGTAATTCCTTATTTGATGCATATTGTAAACAACATGGCATTAAGAGACACTTGACAATACCTGGAACTCCCCAGCAAAATGGTACTGCTGAGAGGATGAACAGGACTCTTCTTGAAAAGGCTAGGTGCATGCTTATTTCCTCTGGTTTAAAGCATTCTTTGTGGGGTGAAGCTGTTATGACTGCTGCATATTTGATAAATAGAACCCCTTTTTCTGTGATTGATTTTAAGACTCCTTATGAACTGTGGTATAAAAGAAAACCTCACCTTGATCATCTTAAGCCTTTTGGTTGCACTGTATATTCATACATTAACCAAGGCAAGTTGAATCCCAGGTCACAAAAGTGTGTCCTACTGGGATATCCCCAAGGTGTTAAGGGTTACAAATTGTTACTTGTTCAACCTGGAGCTTATAAGACTATTGTGAGTAGGAATGTTATTTTTAATGAGAATGAGTTTCACTTTAAAATGACTTATGTTCCTACTGTACATGATACTAACTTGCAGGAACACAATGGTGATCAGTTCTATGTTCCTAAGAACATTGAAACTGACTATGATGATGAGTTTGATACTGGTTATTCTCCCTCCCCTCCTCTTACTCTCTCTTCTGTTTCTACCCCTTCTGATTCTGTGATTGTGCAACCTCACCAATTGGGTGGGGAAGCTCATGAACCTGTTATTGAACCTGTTGTTTTGCCTTCCTCTTCTGTTTCTCCTATTTCTGTGGATGAGGTTATGATTGCTGAGTCTATGCCTGCTTCTGGTTCTGGTTCCTCTACTTCTTCAGTAGCTGAAAGACATGATCTCACTAATTGGCAGTTGACTAGGGATAGGAGTCCTAGGACTGTCATTCCAAATAAAAGGTTCATAAATAACATTGTTGAGTTTGCTTGCCTTGTTTCTGATGTGGTTAAATCATTTACACCTGACACTTATGAACAGGCTTTAAGGTGTGCTCACTATAAAAATTGGAAAAAGGCTATGGATGAAGAGATTGAGTCTATGAGGGTTAACCAAACCTGGACTTTAGTTGCTAAACCTGAAAATGCAAGACTTATTGATTGCAAATGGATTTTTAAGCTTAAAGATGGTGTATCTAAATCTGATCCACCTAGATATAAAGCCAGGCTTGTTGCTAAAGGTTTCACCCAAAGAGAGGGTGAAGACTATAATGAAATCTTTGCTCCTGTGGTTAAGTATAAGACTCTTAGACTCTTACTTGCTATGACTGCTGTGCATGATTTTGAACTTGAGCAAATGGATGTTAAAACTGCTTTCTTGCATGGTGATTTGGATGAGACTATATACACGAGACAGCCTAAGGGCTTTGTTGATTCTGTGCATCCTAACTATGCTTGCCTGCTGAATAAGTCTATCTATGGTCTTAAACAGTCTCCTAGACAATGGAACATTAAGTTTGATAGATGTATGAGATTCAGTTTAGGGTTTAAGAGAAGTAAGTTTGATACATGCTTGTATTTTAAAGGTGTTAAAAGAAATGGTCCTGCTACTTATGTGCTTTTATATGTTGATGATATTCTTTTGATTTCTAAATCTAAAGATTGCATCTTGGATATTAAAAAGAACTTGCAGAAGCATTTTGACATGAAAGATTTGGGTGTTGCTAAGAAAATTTTAGGAATGTCCATTCTTAGAGATAGAAAGCATAAGAAATTATGGTTGCATCAATGTGATTACATTCATAAGGTGCTTGATAGATTTCATATTTCTGGTGACAAGGTGAATAACATTCCTTTAGGTCCTCATCTTGATTTGACTAAGTCTAAAGATGTTTTGTCTGCTATTGAGATGAAAAATATGAAGTCTATACCATATGATGCTGCTGTTGGGTCTGTTATGTACTCCATGATCTGTACTAGGCCTGATCTGGCATTTGCTATCAGTACTTTAAGTAGATTCATGTCTAATCCTTCTGAGAAGCACTGGTTATCCATGAAATACTTGTTGAAATACTTGCTTGGCTCTGTTAATCTGTCATTGTTGTATTCTGAGCATACTTCTGCATCTGAATTACATGGCTTTGTTGATGCTGACTATGCTAGTAACAAGGACACTAGGAAATCTATTACTTCCTATGTTTATACATGGGCAGGTAATTGTATTTCCTGGAAGTCCCAACAACAACCTATAGTTGCATTATCTTCCACTGAAGCTGAGTACATTGCAGTAACAGAGGCCTATAAAGAGGCTATCTGGCTGCAGGGTATTTTGAAGGAAGTGGAATTGAAGCATTATACATCTGTGCTGCATATAGATAGCCAAAGTGCTCTATATTTGTGTAGAGATCCCATGTACCATGAACGTACTAAACATATTGATGTTAGATACCATTTCATTCGTGAAAAAGTTGAAGATAACATCATTCATGTTAAGAAAATTGATGGTAGACTTAATCCTGCAGATTTTGGCACTAAAATTGTCCCTCATGATAAATTTGTGTTTTGCAGGAACTTCCTCCACTTGGAGGAACTCGAGTGATCTCTGTGTGTGATGTATGCTTGGGCTGAGGACGGACCTGACCGTGAAGAATCCACTTATATGTTGAGTCTGAGTCTGCCAGTGCAAGACTTAGAAAAGTAGAGGGGTGTTTGTAATGATATGTGTTTACTTTCCTAAGTTTTCCTTTGGCATGTAATATTGTTTTATATGTTTGTTTGGACATGTATGTGTGTATGATGTTTATACATGTATATTATAGTATGTATATTATACATGTATGTTGCACTATAGTTATACGTCTCGATTGAGTTGTATTGAGCCTTTATAGGCTTGATCCTCTAACGAGACTATACTATAGCGGAGTATAACATATATATGTATAAGACTATACTATATAAATATATCATGTATAAGGTATGCTAAAGGAAGAAAGGACTTACATGGTATTGGGCTTTAGCCCATTACTCGACCCATGAATCAAAAGCTCGGATGAGCTTGGTAGCCCAGCGACGCGGAGCCCGGTTAAACCCTACCTCCATTAAGTTGAAGCGCTGCGTTTTGGTGTTGGCTCTTGACCTAGCTATAAAGCTTCGCTTCCTTCCCTGGACGCTTCACACTTCAGCTGCTCTCTTCTCTCTCCTCACAAACGCTCTCTTTGCGCCGATTAGGGTTTCTAGGGTTTGGAGCTTTCTCTCCTTCTCTTGCCTTCGGATCTTGAGCGCTCGGAGAAGGAAGGTCGCTGGTGGCTTCTCTGGAAGGTGGATCGAGCTCCGGCGTCCTCCTGGGTGGCCGCTCTCCCCGTCTTCTGAGATCTCGGGTTCTAGAGATCGATTTCTCTATCGATCTTCTGGTTTTATCCCATACAGGGGGATTTCTTCTTCTTCCTTGTACCTCTGATTCACATGCATGTTAGATTAGGGTTGCTTGCTTTCATTGCTTGTATCATCCCTTGTACGAACTCTCTTATAGTGGATTCGGCCAACTCTTGAGGCCCCGTGGACGTAGGTCATTGACCGAACCACGTAAAATTGCTTGAGTGTTCTTCTGCTTGTGATTCTTCGTTAGATCTTACTTTATCGTTTTAGATCTATTACGCTTCCGCTATCCAAAACCGATTTCTAGTCTAATCTAGGTTTTACAAAGGTTTTGGGTTTGTGATTAGTATTTGGCTCCCACATATTGTGATTTTGCAATTCTGATTACAGTGCACTAATTTGGCCGTTAGGGTTTAGGTTGCAACTTCGAACAAGTTGCAATTTAACTTTTACGGTTTGGGTTTAACAATACCAATCCGATCTCTAAATTTGTTTGTATTTTGATTATGCTATGTAGGATGGGAATTGTTTTATTGATTCTGTTACACTAGTTTATTGATCCTTAATTTCATAACATGATGAAACACCAATGGCTATAAGGCTGATTACAGCTGTGGTTATATACTGTACAAAGCATGTACTCGTGTAGTTTAATTTCATAACATGAGGAATCAAGCATAAGGACTTTAGTCTTGTAAATTCAAACACTTTCTTTGCTAGAAGGAAAAAGGGATAAAGTATAGTTTGACAGAATTTATGAATGAAAATTTATACCAAAATCAATGGGTGTGAACTTTGAGTCTGATAAAGAATGTGCTTGACATTAACCCAATTATTGTGTTTGTGAAAAAGAACATAGCAGGCAAATAAGATTCTGTTCTATTTTGGATGAAATCACGATATATTTTAAAACGAAAAAAATTCAGAATAAAAATAAACTAGGAAAAAAGCAGCAGTTATTAGTTTGTTTTAAAAACCGAGTCTCTGAAAATGTGTAATTAATAGTGCAATTGTTGGTGGCTATGTAAGTTAAAAACATGTTTTTACCTTGTTATCTTTCTCATTGTCTACCTGTCCAGTTTGTAAAGAACAATTAGCAATTCAGTACGTCTGAGACATGCTTGTCTTTCTAAACCATGTACGTCTGAGACATGCTTGTCTTTCTATTTGGTACATGCTTGTTTGGATAATCTTTTGTTCCTAAAGCATAAAAATTTATATTCAGTACATGCATTCTTGTGATGTTTTTCGTCTTATCTTTGAATAATGCTGATTGGTGAATGGTCATTCACTTGTAAATTGAAATGAAGCTTCAATTTTCTATTTGGTACAAGCATTTATGTGCACTTTCACATTTGTGATGATATGCGATCTGAAATTTTCGTGTAGCTCATGTTTAGGTGATATGTGTTAGCTAATAGGAATGCTAATATAACTGTTAGACAAGTCCCCAGATTAAGTTAATTCTTCTGTAGTTATTAGCTGTTGTAGTTTGTTCCCTAGAACATTTATTATGTGAGTTCCTAGGTGTAGTTAATGTTTACATCAATCTTTTGAATAGTTCTCTGCTGTAATTATAAAAAGAGGGTTTTGTTCCCAGCAATAAATTATCACTTCCTTCATCATTCTCTCTCATGGTATCAGAGGTCTATTGAGAGATTTTTTTTAACCTCTGGCCGCCACCTTCCTGCCGCCAAACCCTATCCACCACCTATTTCGCCATTAGTTTGGTCGCCACCTTTTGCCACCAAAACTCTATCCACTACATATTCTGCTATTATGTCAAATCCTTCTCATGCTGAAATAGTAGCAGAAATAAAACACTTACATAAAATATTGAAATCAGTTGAAGCTTCTTCTGGTTTGGTGTATTGTGAGTCTTTGGCTCTCACGACTACCCAAAATCACCTTTTTGGCCAGCAATGGATTCTGGACAGCGGCGCAATAGATCATATGACCAATGATCGGTCTTTGTATTCTTCATATCAGCCTTTTGTCCACAGGAAGCAACTCATCACTGCCAATGGGGCCTCATCACCCATCTTAGGGAGTGGCATTGTCACTGCCTTCTTCTCCTTACCTCTTTGTGATGTTTTATTCATTCCCACTCTTTCATGTAATCTTTTATCTATTAAGAAGTTCGTTCGTGATCTTAACTGTGAAGTGGTTTTCTCTCCTTCTAGTTGTGTAATAAAGGAGCTGGTCTCAGGGAAGATGATTGGATGTGGCAAAGAAAGGGGGAACCTTTACTTCTTGGAGAAACCTCATGCTACTACCTACATGAGCGCAACAAGTTCAGATAACCTTTGGCTCCAACACCAATGCCTAGGTCATCCTTCCTTTTCTATTATGAAGCACTTGTCCCCTAGTCTTTTTGTTGGTTTAGAGTCTCAGAGTCTTGTTTGTCCTACTTGTGAAAAGGCCAAACAAAAATGGGTCTCATTTCCTCTTCGCAATAAAAGATGTCTTCTTCCTTTTGAGTTAATCCATAGTGATATTTTGGGTCCTGCACCGGTGAAAAACATTAATGGGGCTTCCTGGTTTCTTACATTAATTGATGATTGCACAAGGGTGACTTGGTTGTTCCTATTTAAACACAAATCAGAAGCTAGCACCATTATCCCAGCATTTTACACCATGATTCTCAATCAATTTGGTAAATCCATCCGACGCATTCGATCTGATAATGCTAAGGATTATTTCAATCACACCTTGTCGTCCTTCTTCACCTCAAAAGGCATTATTCATGAGTCTTCTTGTGTGTATACACCTCAACAAAATGGTCTTGCTGAGCGTAAAAATGGTCACATTCTTAATGTCACTAGAGTTGTGATGTTTCAGTCTCATGTTCCAAAATTTTATTGGGGAGAGGCTGCCCTCACAGAAGTCTTCTTGATCAATCGAACCCCATCTAAAACCCTCCAATACCAAAGTCTAATCAACCACTTTCAAACCTTCTTTCCCAACATCTCAATTGACCATGGGTTAGACCTAAGGATATTTGGGTGCACTGCATATGTCCATATTCATACTCCATGTCGGGGTAAACTTGATCCCATGGCTGAAAAATGTATATTTATAGGCTATTCCAACACTAAGAAAGGGTACAAGTGCTATTGTCCTACATCCAAACACACTTATGTGACAGTTGATGTTACCTTTGATGAAAACAGATCATATTACAGCCCCCCATCTAGTCCAGTTCAAGATCCCACCTTCCTTGAGTCATCCATTGACCCTATCATCGCTGAGGCACTACCATTTCCTGGTTGTACTACTAATATCCTTCCCGATCAGCCCTTATCTTTACCAATAAACCCATCAATCTCTTTAGATCAACCACTTTCATCTCCCGCCGAAGAGCATCCCAATGCTCAAACCACCCAACAGCCTTCATCCTCTACTGAACATCCATCACAACCTGCACAAAATCCGCCACTTTCCTCTCCAGCTCAAGAGCATCTCAATGCTCAACCCACTCAACAACCTTCATCCTCCACCGAACATCCACCACAATCTTCACAAAATCAGCCTATAACTTCTCCTAGGTTCAACAAGACTTACTTCAGAAGGGCCCCTCCTTCCCCTTCTCCTCATCATCCAGATAATGATCCGGGCACTGTGACTACTGAACAACCTTCCCCGATTCCATCACCTGACTTGCCGGTTGCTCTAAGAAAAGGTTCAAGGGCCTGTACCAAAAGGCCTCTCTATCCTCTCTCTAATTTTGCATCTTTGGATAGATTTTCTGATCAACACAAGCAATTTATCACAAGCCTTGATCAGATGAAAATTCCAAAGAATGCCCGGGAAGCCTTTGAATCACCTGAGTGGCGTCATGCGATGGCAGAGGAGATGATGGCTCTTGAAGCTAATCGCACATGGGATCTTGTGGACAGACCACCTGGCCACAACATTGTAAGTTGTAAATGGGTATTTGCTGCCAAGTACCATGCTGATGGTTCCTTGGCTAGGTATAAAGCTCGCCTTGTTGCTCGTGGATTCACTCAAACTTATGGTCTGGATTATCAAGAGACATTTGCACATGTAGCCAAGATGTCTACCGTTCGTTTGCTTCTGTCCATTGCTGTTCATCTTGACTGGAAGTTGTTACAGTTTGACGTGAAGAATGCATTCCTCAACGGGTATCTGAAGGAGGATATCTACATGAGTTTGTCTCCAGGTTTTTCATCTACCTCCCCTACACATGTTTGCAAGTTGCGTAAGGCCCTGTATGGACTGAAACAATCTTCTCGTGCATGGTTTGGTCGCTTTCGTGGGGTGATGCGGTCTGCAGGGTATATTCAGAGTCAAGGTGACCATACTTTATTTGTAAAGCACGGTGACTCAGGGAGAGTAAGCATCCTCCTTGTTTATGTGGATGATATTATTTTGACAGGAAATGACTCCATTGAGAAAGCCCGCTTGAAGACCATATTGACTCGAGAATTTAAGGTCAAAGAGCTTGGTCAACTGTAATACTTCTTGGGGATTGAAGTAGCTCAATCTAAAAAGGGTATATTTACCCCCCAACAGAAGTATACAAAGGATGTTCTCCGGGAAGCAGGAATGGAAGATTGCAAACCTGTAACTACTCCTATTGACTACAACTCAAAAATTGGTAAGGCTGAGACTGAACCTACAGTTGACAAGCACTTGTACCAGAAACTATGTGGGAAACTAATTCATCTTGCGCACACCAGACCGGATATTGCCTTCTCATTAAGTGTCATTAGTCAATTTATGCAAGATCCTAGGGTTCCACATCTTCAAGCAGCCTATAGGATTATCAAATACCTCAAAGGCACTATAAGAAAGGGCATCTTATTCACCAAGAGTGACAGACTTCAACTTGAAGCCTACTCAGATGCTGATTATGCAGGTGATGTTGTAACCAGGCGTTCTACAACCGGTTATTGTGCTTATCTTGGTGGAAATTTGGTTGCTTTGAGAAGTAAGAAGCAAGGAGTTGTTGCAAGGTCAAGTGCTGAAGCTGAGTTTCGAGCTGCCGCTCATGGAAATTGTGAATTATTGTGGATGAGAATTATCTTAAATGATTTGAGAATTCACTTGGAAGATCCAATGAAGTTGTTCTGCGACAACAAATCTGCTATCAGTATTGCTCATGATCCTGTTCAACATGATAAGACGAAACATGTTGAGATAGATAGACATTTCATCAAAGAAAAAATTGATGCAGACATCATTCAAATCTCGCATGTTCCCTCTGAATATCAGTTGGCTGATCTTCTAACCAAGGGGCTTCACCCTAGCCGATATGAGTGGCTTACATCTAAGCTTGGCATGGACAATCTGTATAACCAAGCTTGCGGGGGGGGGGGGGGTGTTAGCTAATAGGAATGCTAATATAGCTGTTAGAGAAGTCCCTAGATTAAGTTAATTCTTCTGTAGTTATTAGCTGCTGTAGTTTGTTCCCTAGAACATTTATTATGTGAGTTCCTAGGTGCAGTTAATGTTTACATCAGTCTTTTCAATAGTTCTCTGCTGTAATTATAAAAAAGAGGGTTTTGTACCTAGCAATAGATTATCACTTCCTTCATCATTCTCTCTTAATATGTACCATAGAATTAGCCAATTAGATGATTAGTCTATTAGCTCAAATGGTAGAGAAATGTGTTGTACACATCGATGTGGGTTCGAATCCCACATAGACTACAAAAATCGTACAAGTGATAGTTCAAACCTAGCTTGCTAGATTTTTTTTATATGCTACACATGTGCATTTAACTAAATAAATCCAACTTGGACATGGTCTTAAATTACTTAAATGGTTCATGAATTCAATTCAATAAGCCTATGTGGGATTCGAACCCACTTATTTGTGCATGAGCACACTGCTCTCCCATTTGGGCTAATAGGCTAAAGATGTTTTATGACTAAAATCAAACGAGTGTTGCAACAACTTAATGTTTATGTTCATATTATCTTCTTAAGAAGCAACTCAACCTTTACACATATAATATTCAAGCATCAGAAGCTACGGAACATGTATCAAATAAGTTCAACAGTTGCATCACATCTACTTGTGTAGAGCGAGGCAGTTAGAATGCATGTAAATAACTATTATCACCGTCAATGTAGAAGAAATTATATGTATTTTCAAGCGAAATGGAGAGCAAAAAATTACCTTTCCCCTTGTGATCTGATATTCATTGTTGTTTAAGCCTGTAACCGATGTTGAGCTGCCAAGATATCATAATAAAAACACTGGTCAACTACCAACAACAACAGCCAACATAGAAAAGTATGTAATGAATATGCTTAATGTACTTACTAATGAAAGATAAGAGGGTAAAGTAAATGGTGAAATAAAATACAGAGGAACCAGAAATTACAAAACTAAATAAGCATTAGGTTCTATAATCTAGAAAGCCCACACTAACAGGAATAGTAATCACACAGTGGCATTAGCCAAACTATACACAGACAAGAAACTCATCAATAATCAAATGAACTGAAAAGAAGACCAAATTCAAGAATTTTGATTCTAGAAGATACCACTAAAAGTAATAGACCAAAGAGATTCGCAATCTGTGTTTTTTTTAATTTTTTTTCATGCAGCCAAAGGGGATGATGGATGGTAGTAGAGCTGTCAAATTATTGTTGTCCAAGAGCCAAAGAACATACAAGCTTGTAACTCAGTTCTTCCATAGTAAAAGGAAAAAAAACTCGGTTCTTCTTAAAAAAAGGCATACATAAATTACAAACACTCTTCTTTAAGCTAATAGAAATAAGACCTTGGAGCAAAGTGGAAAGGCTCTCCCCATCCGAATTCATAAAAGCTTGTAACAATATCATAATATTTGTTCTTAAGTTCAAGGAAACTTACGAATTATATCATAGCAACAGAATTCCAAATAAATATGTTATTATAGCGTAGTAATGTTTATGTCCAAGCTTTATCTATCCCATGGAAAGAAAGCTAAGAAAAATATTGAAAACCATGCTTTGCAACTGAGAATTTCCCGAAGCCGTAACCTCAAGATTTAGGACCAATTAAATCAAATAAATTCTATGGAGGGCAAAGAAGGAGCTTGAAGAAGCCATAATAAACACATGTGGCTAGCTTGCCAATCTAAAGAACCTACCTTTTTACTAATCTGTTTGAACAATGATGACAAGGAGAAGAAACGAATTTCACAGAAGAAAGGTTTCTAGATCCACCACGCTATGAGAGATTCAATAAACCTCCAATTTCATAGCGAATTGAGCACGTTCAATTCGCACGAAGATGCATCTAAAGGCAATATAAACAATCAATTCAACAAAGCTGCAATGAGTATACTAAAACCTAATTTAATCACCATTCGATTAAGACCAAAAATCTGAGCAGTCAATGTTTGAGTATACTAAAATCTGATTTAATCACCATCCTTACAGATCTTAATTTAAAACCATAGGGGAGACTAGATCTAAAAACAAGACTAAAATTTTATTTAATCCAAGCAGTCAGTGTTTCAGTATACTAACCTTTCTCGCAGAGGTTCCAGCAGGTCCGAGCTGAGGTTGCAGCAGGTCCGACACAGGTTCGAGCCGAGCAGGGTATGGCGCCACTGGTCTCACTCGCTCGAGCGCTCTCTCTTCGCTTCGCTCTCTCCTCGCTCTATGTATCACGTCTGATGTTTCGCCTCTCCTCGTCCGGCCTTTCATTTTTTTTTTGAGCAAACTAACGGGATTCACCAAAGTCCGTTAAAGTTAACCGAGAAGGGCCCGAGGTAAAATGGGTTAAAACCTCAGGGATACCACACGAAATATGTAAAAAAGTTGTATGCCCCGCGAAAATTGCAATACCTCAGGGGTACCTGGCGAAATTTCCGTTAAAAAAAATGCGACACCATTATATGGTTATTGTTATTGTTATATACTAGTATCGGTACCCGTGCGGTTGCGCGTTTTGTTAATAAATTATATTTTTATTATATTAAAATATTATATTAGATTATCAATTGACGTGGCTAAAAAAAACAAATTGACGTAAACTTGAATGTCTTTATTATTTAGCAATCCATCATAAGAAAAAATTTGCGAAATAGGCACATTAATTGGACATATTTGCAAAATAGACGCGTGTTTGGAAAAATTTGCGAAATGGCCCCTATATATACCTAATTTAGTTTCTATACGGATATTTTTTCGTGTTTCCAGAAAATCGCTTTCTTCCTCATTCCAACTCTCTCTTTGCTCGAAAATTTTCAACTTGCGTTTCCGGCTCTCCATCTCCGGTTTGGTGCTTTTTCCGGCTCGATTGTTCTTCCTTGCTTCTGTAAAGCTTGGAGTTTGCATCGTTTACTTCAATGTCGTCATCCAGTAGCTCAGGTATAAATTTGGGGGATTTTTGCAAATTTTGTCGTGCTAGGGTTTTGGAATATGTTCGTTTATGTTGATTTTATTGTTTGTTCATTATACTATTGACAATCTATGGTAAATCGATGCTTTATATGCATTCTTATGTGCGGTTTTTAGTACTTTTCGTCGTTTTTGGAAGTTGCATATGAAAATTCGGGTTTTTGAACTGTTTCTTTTCATCAAATTTGCGGTGTGGCACTTTGTAAGTGCCTTTTTAGTGTTCTTCGTGTATGTGGACCTGTTTTCCATGCTTTTGATTGTTTGTGTCGATGATACTGTACTTATCTGCTTCTATGTTCAAGTGTATGGCGCTGACACTGTCTGTTTTTGTGTTAGTCTGTTGTAGTTCCAACAATGTATGTGTTTGGATTTGGTATTTTGTGTTCTGTTTTGTGATGTTTATGTTATTTTACTATGTTTATGTAACATTATATTGTTATTGTTTGTTGTTGTTTCTGTCATCATATATTCTGTTATTGTCTATTTACATTTTTCTGTATTTTGTTGCTTGCAGGAACTCAATCTTCTGATTCATCCACCTCTTATCGTGGGTCTGATGTAAGTTATTTTTTATTTTGATGAGCAAGTTGTAGTTTTTTCTTAATCTGATGGTTGTTTTTTTTGCTTAATTGTCTGTTATTGATCAGGGTTTGGAATATTGCATTCCTGTTTTTGAGCGATTTCGTTGTAGATCCAACATATATTCACATCCTTCTGTCTGTGATCTGATCAAGGAGCATTTATGTCCTTCTCACTACAATACTTTCCAAAAAGGTTGTGTTGGATGGGTGCTGACGCAAGGCACCAAAATGGTTATGAACTTTCAGCTTATGCATCAAATGGTGCTCCGTCAAGTACAAGCACAAAAAGAGAATGAGTTGTGGTTTAGAGTTGGTGGACATCTTGCACGTTTTTCAATTGCTGAGTTTCATGTTATTACAGGCCTTCCTTGTGAAGACCGTGTTTGTAATACCCCAAAAAAAGTGTCAATATTTGAATTTTTTGGCCAAAAGAAAATGACTCATGATGAGTTAATTGATCGTTTCATATCTGAGAAAAAGAAGTCTAAGAAGAAGTTGATTATGGCAAAGTTGTTGCTGATTGAGAGGTTAATTGTTTATAGGAGGTCAGAAGTTGTAAGTGCACAATTCTTATCTCTTGCGTGCAATGAGAAGGAGTTTGAACTATATCCTTGGGGTAGAGAGTCATATACCCGTTTGTTGAAGTCATTGAAGAGTTCTTCTGTTGCAGATCGGAATGGGGTTAGGGGTTCTTATCAAATGTATGGGATTGCCTTGCATTCCATGTATTGTGCTTTAGTTATTGCTTGTCTTATGTCATCTATTTTTTGTCTGTGTCAGCACAACTTTAATGCTTATGTGAGCATTATTTAAATATTGTTTTGTAGTGTCATAACGAGTTTTCTTTTGTAACAGTCTTGGATATTAGAAGCTTTCCTAGCTATATCCGTTAATTTTGACTGTAATTTTAAGATGCCTGAACTAGATCCATACTCGTTGCACTGGCAATGTGATTATAGCCAAGTATACGCTAAAGCTGAGAAGTTCTTTCATGGCAATTTGGTAATATTTTTATATTTTCTCTCTAAAATAACATTTTTATTTGATGCATCTTTGGGTTTTTATTCTGATACATGCGTTTTGTCCAGACTCCGTTGTTCCCTATTTATGGGGTGTTTGCACGCACCGAAAGAATGGCGTTTACTGGTGAAAAAGCTGATGTTGTAGTTGATGGAGTAGTTGTTGCATCAGTTGAAGAAATAGTTTCTGGACCTGTTATTGCGACTTTGTATGAGGGTCGTCGTGTTCGTAGAAGGGCATATGAAGCTAAGTTTTGAAATAGGGCTCTCCAGGTTGAGGAGGAAGAAGCTAGTGTGTTGCAGAAACATGATGAAGGCGAGACCTCAAAGAAGAAGACATCTGCGGAGAGAGGCAAGACTGCTAGAAAGAAACAGGATGGTAAGTCCTTTGAAACTGCTTCTGAAGTTTTCCCAGGGGGGGATAAAGAAGATGTAGGGACCTCAAAGAAGAGGAAATCTTCCACTAGAGTGATGGGTGGTAAAAAGAAATAGAAGGTGGAGTCCAGCGATACCTCTGAGGAACGGGTTCTCCTGAGGAGGGGTCGTTCTGCAAGTCGTGTTCTGTTCAATCCATACATTGCTCTAGGCCGTAAAAAATCTGTTAAGAGTGATGTAAAGAAGCCTTGACAGAAGGCTTCAGCAGTGAGGACATGTGGTAGAGTTATTCCTTCTAAGGATGTGAAGAGAGTTACTGCTGACACAGAATTGCATAAGGAGGTTGATGTGGTTGCTTCACCTTCCAAGCGATGTCGGTTGGGTACTGATTCATGTGACCTTTTAGAAGATGATCGATGTCCTGCTGAATATTGTCTTTCAGCGGAGGTATAAGATGAAGAAGAACGGTGGTGTAAGTAGTGGTAGGCCATTATATGATAGTATTGTTGACAAGTCTTTTATTATTCCTTCAGTTCCTGCTGTTGATACTGAGGGTGCACAGGTAGTGAAGCCTGTAGATATTCATGTTGCAGTCTCTACATCTGGGTGTGAAGTCAGTGTTGGTGATGACAAGGGTGGAGATTTTGCTGCTGACACCCATACTTCCAAATCTTGTGGTGAAGTTCCTGTTTGCGATGACAAGGTTGATGTTTTGCACTCTGACACCCATTCCCCTAAATCCGATAAATTGGATGCTTGTCAAACTGCGAGGCTATATGTTTTGGCCGACCTTGCAGATGGCATTGATTGTGGTGACACCGTTGAAGGAGTTGAGACACATTCTGCTGACAGTGATGGAGAGGGTGATGTGCCGACCCCTTCTGTTCAGAGGTCACCCCTGGGGAGTGTTGAAGCACATGATTTTATTGGTGGGCAGTCTGTGCTGGGGCAAACATCTGCTGCTTGTGGAAATGAAGATGTTCGCATTTCAAGTGATGAAGCTGACAAAATAGCAGTGTCATCAGAGAAAGTGGAAGATATTGAAGATGTTTCTCCTCAAATGGATGCTAACGATGATCCAACTTTTGAGTTGCCTCCCAAATCGCATGGTGATGCTTTTGCTTCTTCTCTCCCATCTCATCCTGACTGGGTGAAGGAGATTTATAGGAGGATTGCGAAGCTTGAAGAGGTCCCTAAAATTATGCATCTGTTGTCTGCAAGGGTAGATGCAATTAAAACAAAGATTGTTGAATTGAATGGGAGCCTTCAAGTGTTTGGTGAGATGGCGAAGAGGTACGATGAGCTTGAGGTTAGGGTTGCTAATTATGAAGCTTTGTTTGAGAGGTTGCAGTCAAACCCTGTCATGTCTGATGTTAAGGACACTTTTGCAAAAGTTGACGACGAAAGTGTTAGTGGTTCTAAGTGTCAAGACACACCTGTGAAGGCTCGTGATAAGCACATTGCTGGTAAAACTGCGAGCTCTCCTGCGGTATTTCATCATGAAAGCACCAGTGGTGGTAAGTGCTAGGGCACACCTGTGAAGGCTGATGATAAGCACATTGCTGGTAAGTCTGCGAGCTCTCCTGCGATAGTTGATGGTGAACATGTCAGGTTTGGTAAGCCCCATAACACACCCGTGAAGGTTGATGATAAGCACGTCCCTGGCAAGCCCGAAGACACTCTTGTGAGAGGCGATGATGAACGTGTCAGTGGTGGTGAACCCCAGGCCACACCTGTGAAAGCTGTTGTTGAAGATGTGAATAAAATTTTGAATGATGTTGTGTCTGATCTTCAGCAGTCTTTCCCTGACGAGGAGTTAATGTTCAAATCATCTGCCGCTTCTGGTGAAGTTGTGCCCGTGTCTTTGCCTTCATTAAGTACTGAGGTTCCAGGAGTGGGTAAGGAGTCTCCATCTGTTGTTGCTGACACTGATATTAATGTTTTTGGAGATGAGGTTGGGATTCCAGCAACTTCAGCTGAAGTGCCTCAATCTACAATGTGTGAAGGGGAAGGCGCTGGTGGTAAAGTTGCTGGAGTTACGGTTGATCCATCCCTGGAAAAGTACATTTGCATGTCTGACAATGATGATGACAAGGGTGCAGACGTTGATTGGGATTCGTTCTCCAAGGATCCTGCAATCCAAATCGAAGTTGACCAACTAAAGGCTTCCAATCTTATCCCATCAAACAGTACATTCTTGTATGGTCCAGTGGTGGAAGTGAAGAAAGTGAGGATGCCAAAGCATGCCCCTAAGAAATCATTGATTAGCTCGGAAGATCATGAATTTATTTATGGACTCGTAAAAAAGCAAAGATATGGTTTATTTTTATGTTTAGTATTTTGTATGAAATGTTGTTGTTATTGTATAAGTTACAACATCTTATGCTATATATATATATATATATATTTATTTATTTATTTTTATTTTTTGCTTTGTGTACTCTTTGGCAGGAATTTTTCCGTTGTTGGTCCAATCTCAAGGGTTGATAGAAAGTTTTTCCAGCGGATTTTATTGAAGAATATGTGGTTTGATTGTCAGGTAATAACCGGTTGTATTTCTACATTATATATATATATATATATATATATATATATTTATATATATCATGGATTACTTTTTATTGTATTATTTGATTGTTGAATTCACTTTTTTATTACTTTGTTTAGCATCTAGAAGCAGGTTTGATTCACATAAGGAAGCACATTCATGAGGACCCTGTCAAGTATCGAGATGTTCTTGTTCTTGATTGGCTATTTTATCTGAAGTACCTTCCCGACTATGCCTCATGTTATGGGGAAGACATAGATCTTGAATCCAGCACTGAGGATTATTTTGTCGGTACGTGCCCTTTTTATTATGGGAAGCCATGGGCATTGGTAAAGAAAATCTACACAATTTTCAACGTTATAAACAAGCACTGGGTGGCGTTGGAGATTAAAATTGAGGATAGGGTAATCAATGTGTTCGATTGCAATGTTCCTGCTGTTAGGGAAGGTGTTCTTGATGACCAATTGCAACCGTTTGCTATTTGGCTCCCAATTCATTTAGCAAAGGCTGGGCTATTTGAAAACTTCGATTCCTCTCCTTTCCAGCTATACATGGTTCCTGGGTTAATGCATGATTCTACTGGGTATGTATTTCTTATCTTGTTTTGTTCTTTGGTTACGTTTAGATACTTGTTATTTATGTTCTTACATACATTGTTTCTTTCTTTGTCTACAGGGCTTCATGTGGTGTGTTTACATTAAAAGCGATTGAAGCTTCTGTATTTGGGGGGGATGTTAAAAATTTCAACAACGAAAAGATCTTTCGTTTTAGAGAACTCATGTGTGCAGATCTGATCAAAGAAACTTGGAGTTTTAAATTTTAGAATGAGTAGTTAGATAGGTTGTTGTTGGGTAAGTGATGAAGTTCAGATGTAATCTGACAAATTAAGTGCTCAAGATAGATAAAAGAACATTATGGGCTGACACCAGCTGCGTAAGTACGAAAATAGTGGTGACACTGATGTTAGTTTCAAGCAGCGTTGAGACTGTTGTTGTATTTTGCTGAACATTAGGTTAAATTTTGCACAAACATTGATCTTTGTGATTTTTTTCTCATTATGATCCTACTTTTCGTTAATATAATTTTCTACTTTTTAAATATATATTTTCTTACGCTGCTCTCTTGTTTTTGGTCATCGTTCGAATTAAATTTCATACCATGGTCGATTGGTGAAAATTTGCTCAACATGATCATATTTCTGCTGAACAACAGGTTAAATTTTGCAAAACAATTGATCTTTGTGAATTTGTGCCCAATAACATCTTATTTTTGCTTAATATAAATTTTGAATCTTTAAATATATATTTTTTTACGATGCCCCCTTTTTTTTGGTTATCGTTAGAATGAAATTTCATACGATGGTCGATTAGTGAAAATTTGCTCAACATGATCAAATTTTTGTTGAACAATAGGTTAAATTTTGCACAAAAATTGATCTATGTGAATTTGTTCCCAATATGATATTATTTTTTCTTAATATAATTTTTGAATTTTCAAATATATTTATCTCATCATGTTGTCCTTTATTTGGCCATAATTAAAATTAAATTGAACATCATGGTCGATTTGTGGAAATTTGCTCAACATGATATTATTTTTGCTGAACAATAGGTTAAATTTTGCACAGCAATAGAATTTGGACGAAATTGGTTGTTGGTTTATTTTAAACCTCAAGACATGAGCCCTTGGCCCAATAACTGATGAAAGAAGTTGGCCCAAGTCGGTAACTTTATTTAAAGCGGTGTTCTTCCTCGTTTCTTCAATAGTCCAACGTTATTCAAACCCTTCCCACTATCTTCATCCTTACCCTCTCTCCAAGTCTTTTCGTCGTCCTCCACAAGCTCTTCCTCTTTCCGGAGTCTTCTTCCCAAGGTGCGCCCCATTTCTCTCCCTTTCGATCTCCTATAAACTGTATAAAATCGGTTAGGGTTTTTACATTTTGCAGCAAGTTTTATTTTGTTTTTTCCTGATTTTTAGATGAGTTTTTCATCATCTTTCAGTCGGTTAGGGTTTTGATTTCAGCAATTTATATGAGTGTATATTTATTTTGTGTTGTGTATGTTTTGTATCCTTAGATGACACTTCCAATTGAAGTTCAAATTGGTTACCATTACACTGTTGGGTCTTTTGAAGTGGTAATCACACCAAGGCGGACGCCTGTTTATGGACCTAGCATCTTGCACGTGGCTATCAATTCTGAAAGGATCCCGGAGCTGTTCTTGGACCATTTCACTGAGTGGAATGGGTTGCCGATGACTTATGAACAATGTGATAAGTTGTTACATGAAGCAGGGGTCACTGCTGTGGTTCGAACTCAAGTAGCCAACCCGATGCTAATGGATTATACTCACAGGTGGTTTTCAGGCGATGCTGAGTTCGTTGAATATGGTCTTTGCCCTAATCTCATTATCGATGTACGTTTCATTGAAGAATCTGAAGATGACATGAGCTCTGATTCAAGCTCTCAATCTGAGATGAGCATAGATTCTGAAGAGCATGTGGATCCCCCAGCTTCTCCAGAGGATGTGGACTAGTGCTCTATATGTCTTGATCTGATGCTGCCATCAACGCCGACCCTTCGGTCACTGTGTGATCATACCTTCCACACAGGGTGTATTCTAGAGTGGTTGTCGTATGAACCCATTTGTCCACTATGTCGATCACCCTTTTAGGCTTATTTGTAATGTATATTTGCTTTGAGAAGACATTGTAGGTGCATCTATTTTCTGGTAGTTAAGCTAATGGAATGTATGGTATGAATGAAAGTTGGTATCTGATACCTTTTTGTATATGATTTCCATTCTAATCATACCAATGTATTTTGTAACTATTAGTCCTAACTGGTGTTTGGAAATGTATAATATTAATGAAATTCGTGCACTGTTAAATTTGTTTGTGTATGATTATGTGTTTTTCATGCCCAAAGTATTGTTAACATTTATTGTCTGATTAGTTTAAAGTAATGCCGACACCATAGTTGTATTTTTTGATTTTTGCATTGTGTGTGGTGACACTAGGTGTTTGGTGTCCCAAGTAGTGCTGACACTGATATCAGTTAAAATTAGTGGTGACACTGGTTTCCCCCCATCCCCCCTGATATTCAAGTATTGTTTTCTATGATTTTTGAAGTGTATGTATTTGTATTTTTTTTATTTTATAGTGTATGTGATAGACACTATGTGTTTGAGATGCAGAGTATTGGTGTCACTCATATTATATTACAAGTAGTTATGACACGAGTGTTGTATTTTTTTATTCTTAAGTGTACGGGGTGAAAGAGGTGTGTAAAGGCTCGGATTTTTAAATCCAAATTTTCGGAAAAATGAATTTAAATCGGATATTTGAAGAAAAACTCGTTCTCAAATTAATGAATCTAACTCAAAACTCTTAAAGCGAATTCCGGCTAAATTTTGAAAATTTGAAGATCGATATCGTCTCTTCACTTCGGGGTTTGAAATAAACTTAGGGATGTCGATATCCTTGTAATTTTGAAGCGTTATTTCAATCGAGGCGAATGAGATTTATAGAGAGAGCGGGTATTGAGATTTAATTCCGGGTAAATCAAAGTTGATTTTTGGAACCATTTGATTTGTCTTATTCCCCTTCCCATTGCTTTCCTTTGGGTCAAACAAGCCATATCCCTCACCCTGCCCTTCTGTGCACTAGATTACAAAACAACAAGCTCAGCTTCCCCTTTTGGCCCAACAGGCTCCACGCCTACTCTTTGCCAACCTATGAAGGGCCTCACTCATCCCCTCTTTTCTTTCTTCAAATCTAGTTCCCTTTCACACAAATCTCCCCCTTCCTTCAAGTTTCTGTCTCCTTCCACGCCCCAACAACTCTCTTCTCAGTGTCGTTCGGAAGCCCCAAGTCGCCTGGCAATAGAACCTTCCTCCCTTTCGATCCAGCAGCAGCAGCTAGGAGCGGCCCAAGGCCGGAGCCGGCCGCTGACGCCGCGCCCAGAAGCAGCCCCTGGAACCACCGATGCCGCCCTCTTTTCTTCTTCTCCTTCCCTGTTTCCGTCATGGAATGGTGAGCTCGTTTCCCTCCTTTTTCATCCTCAAATATCGTAAAGGTCCGACTTTATAACTCTTGCATCCACCAGGCCCAGATTCGTCGATTCCGACTCCGACGGAGCTTGAAGGACTTCTGACGAACCTTCGACGAACTCGAGACCCCTCGGTGAGCGCTCGAACCCCTTTCCTTCTCCTTGGTTTTACTATTGTTCGTTTATGGGTTAGAGATGGTCGAGAGCGTGAGAGAGAGAGAGCGAGTTTCGGCGAGAATGAGTTCCGGCGGGTATGTGGGTGCGAGCGAGATGAGCGTGAGAGCGAGTGGGGAGGGGCGTGAGTCGAGCGAGCGGCTTGGAGACACGACCATGGAGTCGAGGAAGGGAAGCTCAGATCGACGGAGGACGGATGGAGAGCGGAGGAGGAAGGTTGAAGCCGGCGGGATTGGTTTCTAGGCAACGGAGGGAGTCCGAGAGAAAGAGGAGGAAGAAGACCGGGTGGGCCCGCCTCCAGCTCTGCGTCCACATCAGCAAATGGGGCCACCTCTTTTTTTTTCCTTCCTTTCATTTCCTGCGTTTCAAAATCAGAAAAAGAATGGGAGATGATTTGTTGGGCCTTTCTTTGATACTTCCTCTTGATTTGGACAAGCATGATTTGAGAAATTATTTTGAATACGAGTTTACTTAAATTGAGATTTAAGAGTTTGAGAAATGAGTTGGAGATATTGTTGGTATGTTTTATCAATGGTTTTGATTGGAAGAATGCTTTTGGTTGATGTTGATCAAATCGGAAATGGTTTTATAAAAATGGTTTTATCGTCGATTAGTTTTGAGGATATGGAGAACTTGGGTTTAGGTGTGTAAGAATGTTGGTTCGGTAGCTTATGAAAATGGCTTGATGATAGGTGTGTACTGCTTTTGGATTGCTTTGGACTTGCATTTGGGTCCTTTCTTGCATTATTTTGCTGCTCTGCATCTTCAGGTAAGTTTCCTAGGGGGCTTACTCAGGTTGGACATTCATGTCTGTTGTTGCATTTTATGTTAGGTGTTTGCATATGCATAAAAGAATGCCATGTAGTATCCTGTTTAGGTTGCACTAATTGAATGAGCATCTGCTTACTTTATGCATTTGAAACAAAACGGCCGTTATCTGTGATAGTCCTAGAGTCTTTGCTGGGGTCATAGGGTAGCCCAGCCTCATCGGGTACCCTGAGTCAATCGAGTCATGAACTTCCTTATATTATGAGATGCCTGCGGGCTTTATTGTGGAGCGGGTTAGGCATGCGTGCCGCCCGATTATGATGGAATGCATTCACGAGCTGGCCAGTCTCCGTCTTATCGGAAGGGGGTGGAGGTAGGAGAGGGATATGCCATTTGGCATTGTCTTGGGCCCTTTACAATATTTCTGCACATTATTATGAACTAGGAGCATGCTAGTGTGTTTGACTTTCGTACTGCATTAGAGCATCTTTATTAGGTATAGCACATACTATGTGGCCTCAGCGAGGACTGCCGGTCCTGCATGAGTGGCTCGATCTGACTCCTTTCCCCGTTCTTTTTTTTAAGGTATTTTCTGCAGATATTGTTTGCTCCTTGCTTCTGTGACGGGAAACCCTTTGGCGAATCGAAGAACCTAGCTAATATTCTAACTTGGTAAAATGGTAATCACTCGCTTATGATTTGGTTTTGACCCGGCTTTGTCGTGGCATTTGTATCTTAACCTTGCTTCCGCTTTACTTTCATTTGAATTGAATTTCGCGATATAGTCTTAAGATAGGTTAAGGGTACCCAACGACCCTTCGTGACTTTTAGGGTTTGAAATCCCTCTTTCCACTAATCTTAAAATGAGTTTGACACCTCGACCCGTACCTGGATTGCAAGATCCGAACAAGGGGTTTCATCCCTTGAAACGTAACTCAGAAATCATAATTCTGGGCCGTTACAAAGATGGTATCAGAGCTGAGGTTGTGCAATTCGGGTACACAAGGGTCGAGTGTATGTTTTGAAAATCGCCCACAAATTTCAAGGACTTTTGAAAAGGATTTAAATGGGCATAATGAACTTAAGATGTCTAACTCAAACCGGACTAAGCAACGAACTTGGCTTGTTATAAAAGAGGAAACCGACCAAATGGGGAACGAGCGGGTAGAAAGGCGGTAGTGCCATCCCTATCGGATGTAGTTGGGAACGGTAGGCAAAATACTAGCTTGCTCTTTATAGATGGGTCTAGAAGTATATAAGGAGATCATTACGATTGTCAATGACTGACTCTATTCTAAGTGCTTGTTATGGATATGATTGGTATGCCCTGACTATAAAATGTGTATTGACTGATCTGTACAAACGGGATAGCGGGAGTAACTTTATTTCTATATGGTCAAGTCCGGCTTGTTTGAAACAGCCCCTTCAACTATGTTCTATCGAGTCTTCCTCCCAGATGTCAGTGTCTTCAACAGGGAATCGGGTCGGTAAACACATTGTGTCGGAAACATGTATGGATATGAAGGTGGTTTGAGTGAGTATTGGAAGGTAGTTCTTGATGTCATTTTGAGTCGAGAGTAAGATGTTTATGAGGCTGTCTTTCTTAATTTTTATGATGATTAACCAGTGTTTTCCTACCACAAGAGTCGTACCAAAGTCCTACGGGAAAGAGGAGTGATGAGTCGGTTGGGAAAAGTCAATGGTTGCCCTTAGGGATCTCTGTCCGGTGGTAATTGTGACTCTCTCTGAATTGCATGATATAATTTTGTAATTTTTGGCATGTACCCTGCGAATGACCGTTAGTAAAAGCTACTCATGTTGTTGCATCTATGATTAGTCACCCTGCTTAGATCTCGTATTATGCCTTACTCTCTGTCATGATGATTATATGTTGGCATAGCATGTCTACTTGACCTATCGTACTAACTTTGTTGATGAAGGATTGGAAGCATGAGACACATGATATGAATTTATATGGTTGTTGCTTTCCCCTGAATTAGGTGCATGATAGTGTGATTAACTCTTCTTTATATGAGTGCTGCTAAATAACCTCATTATCATACTAACTGATAAGGCCTTGATGATTATCATACCTTATGTGACAAAAATTTATAGCATGCTCGTCTAATTGTATTCATGAGGTAGACTATTGTTGGTTATTCTTCAATAAATGTTGTTGTGTGTTACTTGCGTTGAGTGGAGAATAGGTTGGTATAATTGAGTCTTGATGAATGAATGCTTTATCATGTTATGTGTTGATTTGAACTCATGTCCCCGTATTCTAGCTATATTGTCCCATTACTAGGTTCGTATTATACACTGCTACACTTGCCCCCATGTTTCTATATCGTCGGAATATGAGTGATTGATTTCTTGCGTACCGTTGTAATTATCAATTAAATATTTATTTGTATAGCATGTTATGTTGAGCCATTAGTGTCGTGTAGGACCCTTGGTTGTGACTGGTGTGAATTTATATCTTGCCTACAATATTGCTAATTCTCTCTCGGGATAGGTCCTTGATAGTGTGATTCTTCCCTCTTCTTAAAGTGTTTTACTCATCCTGATTAGACTGATGCTGAATTCGATGAGCGACTTGCTTCTCGTGATGGTTTATCCTAGCATGCTTACATGTTACCTCTCGGTAGTGCTTCCCTATTACTTTGTGTTATCATCTCGCACTTGCATGAATGTAAGACTTGGCACCTCGCATGATCACACACCACGCCATACCATGATTTTACATACGCATAACACATGAATGCTAGTAGGAATCTAGTCAAATTACCTTGATTGTGCTCATGTTCGATATGTGCCAGTAGTGTCCTGTAGGGCTTATGATTTCCAATATGACCCGCTAAATAATCACGTGTTGTACTCGTTCTATGTTGTGATAACTATCGTATCATTACATGTGTCCTATGATGGTTCATTCCTAGCATGATTATGATTTGTCGCTCGTGATGTCATTCTTGTTACTCTGTGATTTTCCTCTTGCTACCCTAAATCTTATGTTGAACTCTTTAAATGACTCATGACTATGCTTGTATCACATCATGTATCGCTAGCATCATGTAGGACCTATACTTTCTAAATGTATCTCGACATATGATTACGTGTCATTCTCAACCTATTATATGATCCTTGTTATTAGATGTGATAATTGTCATTCTGCTCTTATGTATCCCCGAATAACGTTTAGTTTGATTTTATGATGTACCTCGACATGCTATGTTTGACCTCATTTGTTCATGTGTATACCATGCTCGTTCATTTTTCATATACATGATACTTGCCACCCTCGTTAAAACCCCGCATGACCATTACTGGCTTCGCATAATTTGCTTGAAATTAGTAGGCATCTCTGCTTTCATGGAATAATAAATTGTTAGCTCGTCTCACATGCATTAATGTAGAACTTGATTGTGTCTTTTGGAATGAATACGCATGTTGTTCTCCTTGAGATAGGTACATGTTAGTGCGCCATGATGAATTTGTGTTACTTGTCGCAATTATAATCCAATAGACTTTCATAAGGGCATCGTTGCTATTCCCGGGTCGAAGTCTTGTCTTCAGTCTTGACGTCCTTTAGCCTTGGTCTGTATTTGTTTCCGAAGTGAACATTGGGTTGCCCGTCCTTGTCACTCCCCTATCTCTGCTAACTTAGACTCCTTTGCGATACTTGGACGAGCGACAGCATGGGAAAGGAAAGGAAGTTGGATAGCGATAGAACATCGCAACAGAAGCGTGAATCCATAACTCACGGGCCTCAGGATCAATGATGTCGGCGGAACAAGCACGTATTGAGGATTGCGGTTACTGAGTGCGATATGACTTGCGAGCGAGAGTGTCATTCGTTAGAATTGATAATCCTTCTGAAATTGTTGATGACGATATTGCCCTGACCAGACGATAAGATTTATGTGTTGATGTGTTGACTCGGTGATGATTGTTGCCTAATTGTCTGTTGTCCATGATAATATGATTTGATGCCTTATAGTTCTAATGTGCCATGAACCATGATGCCTTGATGTGTTGATACTCTGAGTTGCTAAGCATGATCTAAATTCCTATACCTATAAAAGTGTGAACTGCAATGCTAAAAACCTGAATTGTTTAACTTCTAAGGTTATGATGCAACTTGCTATCTTGACTTGATTATATGCATATATGATGATTTGTAATAATGAGCATGATGGTAAATTGAAACTTGTTGACATAATTGCAATAATTGATTATGAACCCATGATGCTATGTTTATAAATGCTGGTTGAGCTGATGTAGATCTTATGTGTGATGATTTCATGATTGTTTCTCCTTTAAACCAGTGGGTGAGATCATTTGGTAGTGTGGTTGGAGAGTGGTGAAAGAATTTGAGCGATTAGGATGACCGATGGTTTATTAGGCAAATCACGAGAGAGAAATGTTGGTAGGGTATGATGCTTGTGATGTCTTGAGTAGTATGAGAAGTGTGGGGAATGGCTTTTGAGAGTATTGAGGACATAGTATGAGAGAGTGCTCATGTGTGAAGTTAGAGATAGGAGTTGGGTTCTTAGAGGTGGATGGTGTGTGGTAGTGCTTGATGGAATGAGGGGTGAGATTGGAGTATCGAAATAAATTGAGATTTCTTTGGGGGGAAATTTTGTCCGAGTTGACGTTGGCGAGTCTAGAAGAGGATTAGTCTTGGCTTGACAGTAGAGATGGGCGAGTGGGGATTGTGTTTTATTTTTTTTTATTGGTATGATGTGAGGAATTTCCTTGATTATGTGATTT
The DNA here is from genome assembly GCA_037127255.1 of Persicaria tinctoria. Taxonomy (NCBI): domain Eukaryota; kingdom Viridiplantae; phylum Streptophyta; class Magnoliopsida; order Caryophyllales; family Polygonaceae; genus Persicaria; species Persicaria tinctoria. Next base: position 28,936,578 of record JBANSL010000009.1, read on the forward strand.
ATTTATATTTGCTGGCATGATGTTAGATAACGACCATGATGAACCTGATATGGAATTGCATGATGATATGCAATATTAAAATCTAGTTGGTAGTGACAAGTGTTACCATGATATATTAATATCCTGTTATATTGGTTTAGAAGCATGTTAGGATGTGCTGTGTTATGATATATGAAGTAATGATGAGTATGAACTATGAGATAATGATGTGCTATTATGTGGAAGCATGATGTTTTATTATGTGGTAATAAGCATGATGTGTATTATATGGTTGAGAAGCATGATTATAAATATGTAAATGATGAATATGATCTGTATATATGAGATAATGGTGTCTGATGACAAAATGATCGTTATATGGTATTGTAAGGAGTTGAAATGATGTTTTGTGAGTATGTTAGCATGTGATGCTTGGTATATGGTTGGATCTTTCCTTTTTCTGAATCTTAATGGTATGACCTGGTTGTGTTGATATGTTAACGTGATGAATCTGTTCTACTTGTGTTGCGATATCGATATGCGAGTGTGAGATTTGATGTGCACTTACGTACTAACCCCATAACACCTAACCCGTTGATTTCTGGACATGTGTGATTACGTGATGAGTGATGAACATTCGATTATGTACTTGTGATGCCTTTAGTATGATATAGACATACCTTATGACTCGTAGTATGCTGAGGCTTGTTGTTTCTTTGGTACTTGAAGACTTGTTGGCATGTTTATGTTTATGTTAAACGGTTATGTAATGGTTTGTGACTATGATATGATGTGGGACTTGCCATGCGTGAGATGGCTTATGGTATTATGCTTATATAAGAGTTGATGAAACTTTTGGTTATGATACTTGTTGAGTTGTGAATGATGTTGCATGATTTGGAAACTAGGAAGAGAATATGGGATTAGCCCTTAGAGGTGGATGATTCCACCTCCTGATTTCTGAATTTGATTGATTGATATGCGGGAAACTGATTTGGTTTTGGGAGATTTTGACGAAATCTTGAGTTGAAAGGATTTGACTTGTTTTGGTGTAAGGTTGCTTTATTAAACGTAGGATTTGAAGATTATCAACGGTTTTGAAAAGGACCAATGTGGATTTTAAAAGAATAAACGTTATCGAGAGTTTCAACGAATTTAAGCCTAATCTTTTCCAATTGCGGAATCCCTTTAGAAACTTTTCAAACCCGGGCAACTCTATGATACTTCACGAAGTGGATACAAGCATTTTATGAGGGCGCTTGTAGGATGCTTGCTAAGACCTAGTGACGACATTGTAGAACTTTTAGAGTTGTGGTACTTCCGAAAAGTCGAAGCGAGGATGTGATAGGGGCGCTTATTGCATACTTGTCAAGGCCAATTGGAGATGTCACGACCGTGACTAGGATGTTGTGAGAATATCGGAAGACGCAACCGAGATGATTACAAGATTCTTGGACATGGTCCTTGGACTCATCAAATTCAAACTTCATCCCCTCCTTTCTTTTGGTTCTAGTCTCGGGGACGAGACTTGTTTTTAGAGGTGGATGATCTAAAGGCTCGGATTTTTAAATCCAAATTTTCGGAAAAATGAATTTAAATCGGATATTTGAAGAAAAACACGTTCTCAAATTAATGAATCTAACTCAAAACTCTTAAAGCGAATTCCGGCTAAAATTTTGAAATTTTGAAGATCGATATCGTCTCTTCACTTCGGGATTTGAAATAAACTTAGGGATGTCGATATCCTTGTAATTTTGAAGCGTCATTTCAATCGAGGCGAATGAGATTTATAGAGAGAGCGGGTATTGAGATTTAATTCCGGGTAAATCAAAGTTGATTTTTGGAACCATTTGATTTGTCTTATTCCCCTTCCCATTGCTTTCCTTCGGGTCAAACAAGCCATATCCCTCACCCTGCCCTTCTGTGCACTAGATTACAAAACAACAAGCTCAGCTTCCCCTTTTTGCCCAACAGGCTCCACGCCTACTCTCTGCCAACCTATGAAGGGCCTCACTCATCCCCTCTTTTCTTTCTTCAAACCTAGTTCCCTTTCACACAAATCTCCCCCTTCCTTCAAGTTTCTGTCTCCTTCCACGCCCCAACAACTCTCTTCTCAGTGTCGTTCGGAAGCCCCAAGTCGCCTGGCAATAGCACCTTCCTCCCTTTCGATCCAGCAGCTAGGAGCGGCCCAAGGCCGGAGCCGGCCGCCGACGCCGAGCCCAGAAGCAGCCCCTGGAACCACCAACGCCGCCCTCTTTTCTTCTTCTCCTTCCCTATTTCTGTCATGGAATGGTGAGCTCGTTTCCCTCCTTTTTCGTCCTCAAATGTCGTAAAGGTCCGACTTTATAACTCTTGCATCCACCAGGCCCAGATTCGTCGATTCCGACTCCGACGGAGCTTGAAGGACTTCCGACGAACCTCCGACGAACTCGAGACCCCTCGGTGAGCGCTCGAACCCCTTTCCTTCTCCTTGGTTTTACTATTGTTCATTTATGTGTTAGAGATGGTCGAGAGCGTGAGAGAGAGAGAGAGCGAGTTTCGGCGAGAATGAGTTTCGGCGGGCATGTGGGTGCGAGCGAGTTGAGCGTGAGAGCGAGTGGGGAGGGGCGTGAGTCGAGCAAGCGGCATGGAGACACGACCATGGAGTCGAGGAAGGGAAGCTCAGATCGACGGAGGACGGAAGGAGAGCGGAGGAGGAAGGTTGAAGCCGGCGGGATTGGTTTCTGGGCAACGGAGGGAGTCCGAGAGAAAGAGGAGGAAGAAGACCGGGTGGGCCCGCCTCCAGCTCTGCGTCCACATCAGCAAGTGGGGCCACCTCTTTTTTTTTTCCTTCCTTTCATTTCCTGCGTTTCAATATTAGAAAAAGAATGGGAGATGATTTGTTGGGCCTTTCTTTGATTTCGGGTCGGGCTGAACGATTGGGTCGGGTTCCTTCTTCTTTATCTTCTTCTTCTTCCGGGTCGGATCTGGGCTTTAGAAGGATTTCGGGTCGGGCTAAGCTATTGGTTTGGGCCTCTTCTTCTTTCAGAATTTTGGGGTTTATTTTGTTGGGATAATTGTTTTATTGTTTTATGGTTCCTTGGTTATCCGATTACTATTTATTTAATTATTCCGATTTAATTGTTATGTATTAATCATACCTTTATTTAATGATTAAATGTTAGAAATATTTAATAAAAATAGTTGATGTTCATGAGATTTATATATATTAATGATAGATTATTTAAAAAGGTCTTCAAGTTTCAGAAATATCTCTTCAGTGATTTATTGTTTGGAATCCAAATTGCCGGAATATTTTGATAAAACAAGATATTGGGTCGACTTAAAAAATTTGATACTTCCTCTTGATTTGGACAAGCATGATTTGAGAAATTATTTTGAATATGAGTTTACTTAAATTGAGATTTAAGAGTTTGAGAAATGAGTTGGAGATATTGTTGGTATGTTTTATCAATGGTTTTGATTGGAAGAATGCTTTTGGTTGATGTTGATCAAATCGGAAATGGTTTTATAAAAATGGTTTTATCGTCGATTAGTTTTGAGGATATGTAAGAATGTTGGTTCGGTAGCTTATGAAAATGGCTTGATGATAGGTGTATACTGCTTTTGGATTGCTTTGGACTTGCATTTGGGCCCTTGATTGCGTTATTTTGCTGCTCTGCATCTTCAGGTAAGTTCCCTAGGGGGCTTACTCAGGTTGGACATTCATGCCTGTTGTTGCATTTTATGTTAGGTGTTGCATATGCATAAAAGCATGTCATGTAGTATCCTGTTTAGGTTGCACTTATTGAATGAGCATCTGCTTACTTTATGCGTTTGAAACAGAACGGCCGTTATCTGTGATAGTCCTAGAGTCTTTGCTGGGGTCATAGGGTAGCCCAGCCTCATCGGGTACCCTGAGTCAATCGAGTCATGAACTTCCTTATATTATGAGATGCCTGCGGGCTTTATTGTGGAGCGGGTTAGGCATGCGTGCCGCCCGATTATGATGGAATGCATTCACGAGCTGGCCAGTCTCCGCCTTATCGGAAGGGGGTGGAGGTAGGAGAGGGATTTGCCATTTGGCATTGTCTTGGGCCCTTTACAGTATTTCTGCACATTATTATGAACTAGGAGCATGCTAGTGTGTTTGACTTTCGTACTGCATTAGAGCATCTTTATTAGGTATAGCACATACTATGTGGCCTCAGCGAGGACTGTCGGTCCCGCATGAGTGGCTCGATCTGACTCCTTTCCCCGTTCTTTTTTTGAAGGTATTTTCTGCATATATTGTTTGCTCCTTGCTTCTGTGACGGGAAACCCTTTGGCGAATCGAAGAACCTAGCTAATATTCTAACTTGGTAAAATGGTAATCACTCGCGTATGATTTGGTTTTGACCCGGCTTTGTCGTGGCATTTGTATCTTAACCTTGCTTCCGCTTTACTTTCATTTGAATTGAATTTCGCGATATAGTCTTAAGATAGGTTAAGGGTACCCAACGACCCTTCGTGACTTTTAGGGTTTGAAATCCCTTTTTCCACTAATCTTAAAATGAGTTTGAAACCTCGACCCGTACCTGGATTGCAAGATCCGAACAAGGGGTTTCATCCCTTGAAACGTAACTCAGAAATCATAATTCTGGGCCGTTACAAGGTGTTATTATTGTTGACATTGTGGGTTATATTAGTTTGAATTTGTGGTGTCACCAGTTTGATCGTTTTTTGATATTTGAATTTCATGTGGTGACACTAGGTGTTTTAGACCCAATGTAGTGTTGACACTGATACTAGTTACAAATATTGGTAACACTAAACTTGTATATTTTTATTTCAAAGTGTTTGTGGTTGCCAGGAGTGTTTAATGCACATAGTATTGACACCAGACTTGTATTAGTTACAACTAGTGGTGATACCAGTCTTCTATTATATGGTTCTGCGAGTGTATGTTGTGTAAGTTAAACTTGCTCAACAATAGATTATTTTTGCACCCCAATTGAGACTTGTGAAATTTTGTCCATTATGATTCAATTTTACTTGTCAATCTAATTTTATAGTTTCTTAATAGAGTGTTACACAACGTGGTCTTAATTTTTTCAATGATAGAATAAAGTTACACAATGTGTGGGGGTGATTGGAGTAATTTTGCTCAACATTAACTTATTTTTGCTCAACAGTAGTTTATAGTTGCACAACAGTAGTTTATAGTTGAAATATTATCATAATGATTATATTTTTTGTCAATATAATTTTAAAATTTTCCAATAATTTTGTTTTTTGCACCATGTTATTATTTTTGCTCATCATCAGATTAAAATTTCTGAACATTGGCTATTGGTGGTAATTTGCTAAACATAATCTTATTTTTGCTTATCAACACATTAATTTTGCACAAATGTTTAAATTGTTGATATTGCCTTCAACATAACTGTTGGGCTTCGTTTAGAGATGCCCGACCCATTTCCCGCTTATTTATACTGTGCTTAAACGTTGTTCAGATTGTCTGCAAGTCATTTCATCTTCTTCTTCTTGTTCATCTTCATCCTCTCTCGTTCTCATCAAGATTTCTTGCTTTCAAGGTGCGATTCCTGTTGTGGTATGTACTCCTTTCTGTTTTCTTCCTTTAAAAAAAAAACGTTATCTGTTATTTTGATGTACTGCTTCAGCAAATTTTTTATTGTTGTATTCTCCGATTTTCGTTGAACTTCCCCTTGCTTTTTAGTCTATTAATGTTCATATATTGGTGTTTGTCTTGCTTATTTCCTATTGCATTATATTCCGTTGGTGTTATGTGGTTCTTACTGTCATTAGAAGTCATCAGTTAGGGTTTTTCCAGTTTTTCAGGAATTTTTTTCTCTTTTGTCTTTCTCTAATAATATCGATGTAATGTTTTATTTTTAAGTCAATGTCTAATGTATGAGTATATTTTGATTTTGTCTGTGTAGGTTTTCTCTCCTTCAATGGCATTCCCAACCTATATTGAACTAGACTACGACTACATCGTTGGTACTTATGAAGTTGAAATATCAGGATTTGAGTCATACTGGTATGGACCTAGTCTACTTGTTGTGGCCATCCACTCTGACAGCATTCCCGTAACATTCTATAACACGTCTACTTGGAATGGTTTGCCTATGAGTCTAGCCCGCTGCAACGAAGTGCTACAGGATGCAGGAGTAACTGTTGAGGTTAGAACCCAGGTATCCAACCGACTTCTAATGGATTACACTAGAAGTTGGTTTGACGCCGATGCTGATCTTGTTGAATATGGTCTTTGTCCCAACATCAACATCAATGTACATTTTTATGATGACTCTTCGTCTGATTCAAGTTATGAGTCCGACATAAACGATGACATTCATATGGAGGTTGACCCAGCAGATCCTCCAGCACCTCCAGAGCCTATGGATGTTGACGGATTAAGGGAGATATATCACCTTGATCTTGATGATGAAGAATGTACAATTTTCCTGCTTCCAATGTTCGAGTCAGATCCTGTTCTTCAAACGCCATGCCAACATCACTTTCATCCAAATTGTTTACGATCTTGGATTTTAGTTCAAAACAAATGTCCTCTTTGCCAAGCAGAATTCTAGCTTTAGTTGTTATAAGTGTAATATGTAATTTTGTATGATACTGATGTAACCTAAAATACATTTTATGAATGAAATTTGTCCTTGATCACATTTCTTTCTGATTTATATTCAAATTATGGTAATCTTTGACATTTAAGTAGGTCATTTGGTGTGACACTAGTTGATCCTATTGGTGGTTTCTGCTATTGAAGTTTATGAGTTGACATTTTCTGATATTAAAACTTATGTGTGTGACACTATTAGGGTAAGTCCCAAAGTAGCGCTGACACTGATATTAGGTACATTTACTTGAGACCCTGGGCTAGTATTCTTTTTGTGATTTTCAAGTTTATGCTGTTGCACGAATTGGCAAGTGTTCAAAGTCTTTTTGTTACATTGTTAGTTAGAGTAGTTGGATCTATTGGTGACACTATTGTTATAATTTTGGTTGTTTTTTGTTTTTGATGTATTTGTGATGACACTAGGTGGATAAGGCCAAAAGTAGTGCTGACACGAGTTAGGTAATGTCTTCCAATTGTAACTGTAACTCAAATAATTGTAATCCGTTTTTAGTTTATAGTTTTACAGTTTTGACATTTTTTTTATAGTTACTCTGAAATAAACTGTCACAAATAACTGTTACTCGTTGAAAACTGTCTAATTGTTGCCTATATATATCCATTTATCATTCTTTGTTATCCATTGGCACCTGAAAACCGGTTTTAACAGAAATACATCCCTCTCTAAAAGGATGAACTATGGTAACACTGTCGGCTTTTGCACGAGTTTCCATCAATTGATGGACGTGCTGGATAGTGTTGTTTACCGTGGTTATCACATGAATCTTGTTGATGAAGCATGCGAGACTAACAAAGAGGCTCGCAGGGCCGAGTTGTTGGAGGTTGTCGTGGTTCATTACACATTATATGAGGAATCCCAAAGATCCATAATAGCAACTGAACATCACATCCGTATTGCGTCCAAAGATGAAGATGGTGAAGCATTATCAAAGGTGATATTCAAAGTTTTATCCATAAATATTTTTTTCATACTGTGATTGAGTCTTGTCTTTTATCTTTTTATATAGATGGAAAGGGAACTGGGCAATCAAAGACAGTTGTTTGAAGACGCAAAGGACAATCTAATGGGGTGTGTTAAAGAGGTTTTAGATGCAGAAATGGAAAGGAGGAAGAAGATTGATGACTTCTTAGGACTGTAGTTCTACTATATTAATACGTAATAACATTGGTACTCATTTATATGTTGAATGTATTTTTTTTTTTTGTTATTTTAGTTTATATGTGTTCCATCCTAATGATATGATGCAACATATTAATATCATAATAATCATATAATTATTTTGTAATTTCCTTCTTCATATTTCAAATTATAAATTGGGATTGAAGTTTTACGTCTATCCTTTGTTATACTGCGGACACATTTGATTAGTTTGTGGATTGTTTTGGTAAAAGTAGTGCTGACACTGTTTAACTAAGTTTTTATGTTACTGGTAATTTGCTCAACATCATCTTAGTTTTGCTAAACAATAGTTTATAATTGCACAACAAATGAATGGACATTACTAAATTAATTGTTTGAATAACATAGACAACTTGATTATAAGGGCAGAGAATTGTGCTGACACATTGAAGAACAAACACAACTGTTTAGAAGCAGTTATAGTTGTATGCATCTTGACAAATATTATCCATAAAAAAACCACAGGGACAACAAACGTCTTAACGGGTACGAGAAAATTGACCACAGGGACAACAACTGTCTTAATTGGTACGAGAAAACTTTTCAGAAGTAGCGTATATAACTGTCTACACCAAAATACATTCCAAAGTTTGAAAATAAAACACGAAATTGCGTTGTGGTTGTTCAACCAAGATTCAGTTTCTGCCCCTGAATCCCTTTTGAAGTCATTCTTGCATGGGATTTTGCTACCTTCACAACATCTGCGTTCACTTCATTCAACTCTGAACATACTATATCTGTCATATACTTCACACCTAGCTTTGAAATATTCTTGAAATTGCCCTTTTCCAATCCACACTAGCTTGTACCCTCTCTCTGTCCCAAAGAAGGTCTCCATGTGGCGCATGAGGCATACCCCAGAATATTGAACTTTATCATCTCCAACCCATGTGATGGGGACTTTTGATGTCGTTGCATCTGACACTATTTCTGCCTTTGCTAGGAGTCCCTTATCTGTTAGATAAGCAATCAACATATCCCCCTGCATGGATTTAATTAGAATTCATGTAATTTTAATTATAAAATGAGTTGATATTTAAATGAAATTATGACAAGGAAAGAAATATTAGATATCAGTAGTAAAATTTACCAAACATTCAAAGGGCGATGTGAAGGGGCAAATTGGATCACCGCAAGATGGTGTGACATCAACAATTTGGACCATTTTGTTTTTAAAGTTGAAGACAACCATGACATAGTCTTCTGTTCGTTCAACCGCAAATACAATCTAATCAACATAATAAAAAACAAACAGACATTAGTGATTGGTCTTGTGAATTTTATTTATTTAATTACAAGGGAGTACCATGTCTATATCCTTCAAAGAAAGGTGTGGTGACAATGACAACAATACAGTATCCATGTGGAGGTTAAACCTCTTGAATTGTTCATCACAAGCTCGTAACGATACACTCGCTACATTAAACTGGATGAAGAATAGAAATTAGTAAAAAAACATACGAATTGTAATAACGGCTAACAATGGAGTGTAATTGTAAGTTAAAATTGTAAGAATATTATAGTTTTGTTGATATTGACAAAAAGTCTTGCTGGTGATTGAGCACTTTTATACTGTTCCTTGTGGTTGAGGATAGGTGTCCATGCATCAATAATGACACTAGACAAGTGGGTTTCATCCTCAAGCATAGCCATGTCTGTTCTAACAATTTCAACAGACTTGTGCTTAAACAGAATTTCCCTTCAATGTCAATCATTTTGAAGATGGATTATATGAAAATAACCTTTTACTTGTAACTGAACATACTTTAAGAAGATTAAGTTTAAAATGAACTTACCTGCTGTGTGGTGTTTTCATTGCTAAATAGGCTGAAACAATGCGCTCAATTTCAGAGATAGGATCTGTAATGTCAACAACACGCGAGTAATATGGGCTTCTCAAAGATGCAGAAGGTTTATGTGCTCTCCTTGTAGCTTCTTCTCTCTTCATGTTATTAAGTTGGTCTGCAGCATTTCCATCAACTATGTTCATCCGCGGCGACCTTCTTGGTGGCAAGGCAGCAGGGGGAATGCATTTTATTGTATCTCCCAAAGGGTTCACTGGTGGAGTATCAGCTTTAAATTGAGTGGGTAGGGGATTAGGAGTTGCTTCAACACCCTGTTGTATTAGGGACTGCCCATGGCTGTCTGGGGGAGCCTGGGCTGCTTCCTTAGCATTCTTCATTTCAACCGATGTGTTCAATGATGTCCCTTCATCTTTCTTAAAAGCAGGGTCATCTAGAAATATATCAAAAGAAAATTCCCCGTCCACTTTGATATTTGATTTCATTTTTTGCTTGTTCTGATATGCCATTTCGATCTGAGTAATGCAATCTAATAAAACAGGATCTGCCCAGAATTTCTCTTGTGATTCGGTAAAATATGGGCTTACAGGGTCATTCATATTTGACATGTCAGCAGCATCCGTAGCCGTAGGTGCCTCAGAAATGACATTTTCCACCCCTAAAAGCTGGTTTGCTCCATGTAGAAGCCTTTTCACCTTGTCATCCTGTTGTAGTTCAATCGGGACTTTCGTAGACCACTCAGCAAAATCAGAAATAGCAGATGCAAGTGCAGAAGTCTTTTGAGCAAACAACTTTATCCAACTCTAGAAGATAACATCACATAAAAAATAAGAATAAAAAGTCATCAGTAAATATCAGAACATTGCTATACTGTACTAATATTACATTGAATTGGTTTAAATAATTCATACAAACCTCAACTGGGGGTGTCTCTTTTTCTGGATCAGCAGGGTGACTGGTGCCTTCATCGTTTTGTGCAGTAGGTTGTGTACAAGCTGTAGATGGTACGTCTTGATGGTGAGGAAAAACTTGGCGAGCCTGGACTAAGCCACAGCCAAAGCCTCCTGTACTTATATCATCAGTTTCTCGTTGGCGCAAGATTTTGTAATTTATGCCAACGAAAACCGGGAAAGAACGAGTCATTCTTCTTAGTGTTGTGCTTGTGAATAATTTCACCCTATCCATGTAAAACAACTGGCACACCAAGGGGATAAACATATATCAGTATAACGATTGATCAGGGAATGTTGTAGACATTGTAGACATGTAGATAAAAGTAGGGGGGTGACATTTGTACTACTGACATGGTAAAGAAATTAAGTTAACATCAGAGCGAAGGTTTGAAAAAAATACTTACAACCAAGAATAATAGAGGCCCTCTGAAATGGCCATTCTTGTTCTTTTCCCAGCTTCTCTTTACATCGACCAAACTTTCCAACACAATAACACACCAATTTAGTTCTTTCAGGTCACCCAATTCAGGAACTACTCTTATTAACCTATGGTTGGCATGTCCGTTTCCTAGTGTATCAACCAAGATAGAGTCCAGTATAACGATAAAGTTCAGAAGGAATTGATCACCACAGTCAGTTTCAGCTATCAATTTTTCCATAACCAAAGATGTTGTTATATTGTCCTGGACATCAAATGTGGTTTTCCACTCTTGCACAAGATTGAAATTCTCTTTAGCCGATTTTCTTCCAACTAAAACTTTCCCCATTGGGAATCCCATTGTGATATGCACGTCTATTTCTGCAATTTCCAGTTCGTCTCCATTAGCCAACACCAAGCAACACTTCTTAGGGTCAAACTGATCCACTAACCAATATGAAAGAAGCAGTGGTAGGGTAACAATCTCCAAGTTGAACAAAAATCCAAAGCCAATATCCTCAATCATTTTCCTTTGCTTGGCATTCATTTTTTTCAAGGACGACACCAGCAAGCGTGGGCTTGACCGTGATTTCAATGATGGGAGATTTTTTTGTCTAGTGTTTCTCTCATTCCTCACAACCAGCTGCCTGTTTTCTGCGATGGGTTGTATGTCTGTGGTATCTGTTTGCTCATCAGATGTTATGATATGCACAGTTGGGTTTACATGTTGAACAACTATCTCATTAGGTGAATGGTTTTCTAGCCTTGCAATTTCAATGGTCTCCACAGCAACAGTGCTAACACGAAGATCAATCCCAGGGTGCACTTCTCTCTTACTGTTTTTTCTTAAAAGCGGTTGTGAATCTTTGGATTCAAGTGATCTACAACCCTCCCCTACTTCCAAGGATTTACCAGTCTCAGTATCAACAGACAGTTCATCCTTGAAGGGAGGTGAATCTCTAGATAAATCAACTACTGGCGGTTTAACTCCAGATCGTTTTGATCTTTTCGAATTTCTATTTTGACTGTCTAGAACAGGTGAATCACTTACACTATGCGGACGTTTACCTATAGAATGAACACTTACAATCAATTTCTACAAATATAATTGAAGAGATGACACTGTAAGAGACTGTATTTTATGCCGAACAAATTCCCAAATCCCCAAATTATCAAATTCCCAAATTCAGCCTCCAGATTAATCACATTAACTTCAATTTATTATGTGAAAGAAATTGAAATAGCAACGGTAGGTCTTGTAAGGCTGAATAATTGCTTGATTATAAACATTAAATTCGCTTGAATAAGTGCGATTTTTCCTAATTTTCGTGGAAAACTAAGCCTTAAACCGTACTCGTTCTAATTTAAACTTTAATACACAGAAAACACAAAATCAAACCTTTCGGATCTGAAGACATCTTTATGTATATGATAGATCTCCTTCTTACAAGCCTACAATCAAGCCTCATGAAATCTCGCAGAGAAATGGAGAGTGTAGATTTAGCTCGAGAAAGAAACTAAAAGAAGGTGATGGAAAACTTCTCGAACTTGAAAAGCGTTTTGGGCATTCACACATATTTGCTTTTTATATTTTTTTTAGGAAAACCGTTTTCCTTTTTTTTTGTTTGCCAATAAATCGAGAATTTTGTGAGACTTTATTTATTTGTTATTATTTTACTTATAATTCCATACCTTAGATTTGCTCAACATCGTATTATTTTTCCTCAACGATAATACATATATTGCACAACAACACTTTGGTAGCAACACCATCTTATTTTTATATATTTACGCTTTTATAGTTGCTTAATAGATTATTGCTCAACATTGTATTATTTTTGCTCATCAATAGAATAAAACTGCACAACATATTACAAATGGGGAAAACTTGCTCAACATCACCTTATTTTTGCTCAACGATTGTTTATATATTGCACAACAACACTTTGTTTGCAATGACATCTAATTTTTATCTAATTTTGTTTTCAAAGTTGCTTTATAGATTATTGCTCAATATGCTCTTATTTTTGCTCATCAATAAAATAAAACTGCACAACATATTACAAATGGGGAAAACTTGCTCAACATCACTTTATTTTTGCTCAACGATTGTTTATATATTACACAACAACACTTTGTTTGCAATAACATCTTATTTTTATCCAATTTTGTTTTCAAAGTTGCTTTACAGATTATTGCTCAACATGCTCTTATTTTTGCTCATCAATAGAATAAAACTGCACAACATATTACAAAAGGGGAAAACTTGCTCTACATCACCTTATTTTTGCTCAATGATTGTTTATATATTGCACAGCAACAGTTTGTTTGCAATGACATCTTATTTTTATCCAATTTTGTTTTCAAAGTTGCTTTATTGATTATTGCTCAACATGCTCTTATTTTTGCTCATCAATAGAATAAAACTGCACAACATATTACAAATGGGGAAAACTTGCTCAACATCACCTTATTTTTGCTCAACGATTGTTTATATATTGCACAACAACAGTTTGTTTGTGAAGGTTCGATAATATAAAAACAATGTAATAAGAAATACTCTAGAAGGGGGGTTGAATAGAGTATGCCCGTTTTTCGCAGAAAGTCTCAAGACTTTTAGAGCTTGTACCAAAACCTTTGAGATAACCTGAATCACAGAGTTAGACAATTCGAACCAAGTGCGGAAATAAGGTAAAGCAATAAGTAAAGAACACGAGTAATTGTTTACGAGGTTCAGCACAACTTGGCCTACGTCCCCGCCTAGGGTTCTTCCACAACCCTAGGATTCAAAAGGCTTTATTGATTGCTTAGCTTAGGATCCTAATAGATCACCGAGAAGCCTCTCTCCTATACAATTGCAATCTAGTCAACTCACGTTCCCTTGGAGTCCTAGACCAATCTAGAAGAGCCCCACCTCTCTCAGCTATCTAGTACAATCCTCTAACTCTCGCAAATCAATAGCCTAGTGCAACTTCCCGAGTTGTAAACTCTCGAGTAACACTTGAAATAAATATATCCTATAAGCTCACAGTGACTCTCAAAGGCTTTGAAATAAACAACAAACTCTTGAGCGCTTAGCAGAGAGACACTTGGAAGACAGATCGCTTGAATGAATGAAAGCTCGTGTGTAGCACTTGTGTTTTTCTGTCTTCTCCTTCCTTTCCTTTATAAAAGAGCATGGAGCGTGAGGATCTTCACCACCAGATCTCCAACGGCTCCTTCGAATCAGTTTGATCTTCAATCTTCTATTTATGGACACTTTGAACGCCATGATCTATTTTGAACTGATCTCTTCAACATGTATAAGGAAGGATGTAATCTCGAATATACTTCCTGAAATGGTTAGTCATACATATATATATATAATATATGGAAGTATATAATAAGATAAAATAATATACGAATAATTAAGATAGATTTTGTATTTCATCAACTGTTAATGCTCCAAGGCCTTTGACAAAAAACCTGTCAAAGCCTTTGAAACATCTATTCCGAGTTTCATCAAGGGAGGGAGTTATCAGTTTGCAATGACATCTAATTTTTATGTAATTTTGTTTTCAAAGTTGCTTTATAGATTATTTCTCAACATGCTCTTATATTTGCTCATCAATAGAATAAAACTGCACAATATATTACAAATGGGGAAAACTTGCTCAGCATCACCTTATTTTTGCTCAACGATAGTACATATATTGCACAACAACACTTTGTTTGCAATGACATCTAATTTTTATGTAATTTTGTTTTCAAAGTTGCTTTATAGATTATTGCTCAACATGCTCTTATTATTGCTCATCAATAGAATAAAACTGCACAACATATTACCAATGGGGAAAACTTGCTCAACATGGTAAAATTTGTATTAGTACATGGTAAAATTTCAGAATTTATTCTATATTATTGAATTATTGTTAATTTTCAAAAAGAAATGTCATTTACAAATTTATAAACTGTATTATCTACTAACATTATTCTTATATAATACTGATGATAGAATTTGTGCTGACAGCCTTATCTTGAATGCTTCATCCTCCTCTTGTACTCTCTCAATGAAAGCTTTCTATTTGTAGGTGGTCTTCCTGCTCTTTTTCTTACTACTGGGGGGTAACAGTTGATAGATTTGATCACATCAGGGATGTTTTCTTCATCTTCATCCAACACTTGATATATTGTTTCTGCATATGTCATATGCCAAGCGTCATTGCTGTAAAATTTTGCAACAAAACCAGACACATTTTCTTTTATGTGTGTAATGGCTGCTAGAGCATGTACACAAGGTATTTTCTCCACATCAAATACTCTGCATGTACATGTCCTCGCTGATAAATCAACTATAGCTACAGCTCCTTGACCATTGATCTCAAATTGTGATTCATTCATCTTTTCTACTCTGCATGCTCCAACTTGCGCTTGTGATTCTCTTATCAACTTAAGGATCTCAGGAGTTATTATGTCTTGATTTGCCAGTGCTTTTTCTCTCCTCTCCAGAAACCATGATGTGAGCTTTTCCCTAGCAAACTCCACAAGTGCCACAATGGGATAATCCTTTTTTCCTTTGAAAACATAGTTCAAACTCTCAACATTGTTGGATGTCATCATGTTGTATCTATCACACTTTGAATGTGCTCTGGCCCATTTATCAAAACCTGCTGACACTAGATATTCTGATAGCTTTGGACAAGTTGCTTTGATTTGTGCAAGGTGGTTGTTGAACTCTTAGATAGTGTAACTCTCTGCTGCTTTTTTGAACATTTTCCCCAGCTCTTTTTTCTTAAACGTCGCTTTGATGTTTTGTTTCAAGTGCCACATACATATGCAGTGTGTAGCTGTTGGGTAAGCTAAAGAGAGAGCCCTTGAAATGCTAGCATGTCTATCAGAGACAAACACTAAGTCATTTGAAGGAGGCACAACCTGCAGCAGCTGATACATAAACCATTCCCAGGAGCTGTTGTTTTCGGAGTCAACAATACCAAAAGCAAGTGGAAAGATTTGTCTATTTGCATCTTGTGCAACTGCTCCAAGTAACGTTCCTCTGTATTTGCTAGTTAGGAATGTACCATCAACAACAACAACCTGATATATAAACAAATAAAACTACTTATGCTATCAAAGTTAAGGAAATCGATGACAACAGAATTTGTGCTGACACTGTTTAAGACATACCTTCTTTAAGAGGG
The DNA here is from genome assembly GCA_037127255.1 of Persicaria tinctoria. Lineage (NCBI taxonomy): Eukaryota > Viridiplantae > Streptophyta > Magnoliopsida > Caryophyllales > Polygonaceae > Persicaria > Persicaria tinctoria. Next base: position 28,952,718 of record JBANSL010000009.1, read on the forward strand.
GGAAAGCTCTCATGCACTGTCCAAATGACAGAAAGAAGTACTGAAATCTATCTTCTTTGTCTTTTGAAATTAAAGCTATAGTCCCATTGTTTCTCTCCACGAGCATATGGCAAAATGATGGTAAATCTGCATAATTTGATTCTGGTGTCCCCTTAACCATTTCATGAGCTATTTTTGATGACTTCCATGCTCTCCAGTAGCTAATTTGCATCTTTTGTTCTGTTCTCATTTTATCCTTTATCTGTGCTGGTCTGTATCCAGCGTCAACACTGTGTAATTATACTCAAATTATAATAAATTATATATTAGAAAGCAAGTTAAAATATAAATATATCTATTAAAAAAAGTTCTCACCTTGATTCGATGATACTTGCAATCACAGAAGATGAAGGCTGTTTGCAGTGTTTTGTCCTGAAATCCCATGTGCATGTTTGCATTTCCACATACACTATGACCTCATGCCAAGTTGGACCAAAGGTTTTGACATGCACTTTCCATTTGCAGTCAGGATCTACACAATGCACTCTATAATACTTTGTATATGCTTTTACCACGCGATAACCCAATATCTCAGTTATTGACAAGATTCCTAAAGCATGCTTAACTGCTTTCCTTGATGCAAAGCTTTTGCCTACGCAAATTAAGTTATGTGAATTGAGATTCACACTAGGCAAAGTAGAGCTATCAGCATCCCAATCTTCTAGTGTAGTTTCTCTCCTGTGTGCTGTAGAATAGAATGCTCTCCATATTTCATCTGCTGAATCTTCATCACTTGCAGTGTCACTGTTTAGAGAACTCATGTCATCTCCAACATCTTCCAACATTACACCTTTCATCCTGGTGTCACCGATCAATGTCATGTTATTTTCCCCTGTAACTATATTGTTAATAGTTGGATTGCATGCCACCAACTGTAAACTCTCAGCTGAGGATGCATGTTGATCTTCAACTTCTTCACTATTTGATTTAATGCTGACACACAACTTCACATCAAATTTAAAATTCTCTAGGTTGGACAACCTTAAAAACTCTTTCAAATCAGCATCACATTCAACAAGAAGCGGAGCTCTCAACAGTTTGAAAGGGTGTAAATGATTGAATTTCAATTCCAATGCACTATCTATATTGAATCTGTTTTGAATTTTTTCAGTTAAACCATGTAATGTTACATAAACACCTTTGAAGTAGTGTCTCCAACAAAGGTTGGACATGAATCATTAAACAACCATTTCCCACCCCATACAACCGTAATAATGTGGGTTGCCATTGTAATCTGCAAAGTATGAATTTAAGAGGATAAATACATTTAAGTAATAACAAACACAATCTGATTAAAAACGATGATATGATCAACCAAACTGAGTAAAATACACATCTTACTTAAAAGCAACAATAGATTTGCATTGTCAAAAGCAACAATAAATTTGCACACCTTGTGCAATTTTTCTATGACTTAATTGTAGTGCTGACATTGCTCAATCAATGTTCAATAACGATGACACGACCAACCAAAGTGAGTAGAATAAACCTGTTATGAAAATTTTGTGCCAAAGGCGCAAATTTTGATGCTACTGTATGTATAAGCATAGATTTCCATACTGTTATAGCATATATAAGTATAAAATATTCTAAACAGGCATCCCCTGTGCAATTTTATTATGACTTCAATGCAATGATGACATGGCTTAATCAATGTTGAATAAGGAAATCTAGTGATGACATTAGCAATCAAAGTCTAATAAAGAATCAATAATTTAATATAGAGTGCAGATTCAAGTGTAGTGATGACATGAACAACAAAATGAATACAATACACCTATTGTGAGGCGAATTATATAAAAGTTGCACTTTTCATGGGAAACTTCTATGATTAAGATATACTGATTATTTGAAACAATCATATTGAAATCACATCCTAAGCAATCATAGAGATGACTTGAGCAATGTAAAATATGAATAAGCATAAATAACCATAAACATACACAGATTTGATTTGAAACTTGAATATTACACTTATACAGAAAAAAATTCTCATAAACATTAATTCATGTTTAAAAAATCAATCAAAATTTGCGCCGAATGCGCAAATTTTGTTGCTACTGTATCTATAAGCATAGATTTCCATACTGTTATAACATATATAAGCATAAAATATTCTATACTGGCATCCCATGTGCAATTTTATTATGACTCCATTGCATTGATGACATGGCTTAATCAATATTGAATAAGGAAGTCTAGTGATGACATTAGCAATCAAAGTCTAATAAGGAATCAATACTTCAATATAGAGTGCAGATTCAAGTGTAATGATGACATGAACAACAAAATGAATACAATACACTTCTTGTGGTGAACTTCTATGATTAAGGTATACTGATTAGTTGAAACAATCATATTGAAATCACATCCTAAGCAATCATAGAGATTACTTGAGCAATGTAAAACATGAATAAGCATAAATAACCATAAACATACACAGATTCGATCTGAAACTTGAATATTACACTTATACAGAAAAAAATTCTCATAAACATTAATAATTATGTTCAACTATATTTCCATACTGTTATAGCATTTATAAGCATAGATAAACACTTGTAAGAAATTTGCGCCGAAGGCGCAAATTTAAGTAGTAATCGCAAAACTGAAGCAGTAATTGCAAAACCGAAGCATAGATAAACATAGACTGAAGGAGCAATCTCAAAACTAAAGAAGTAATCCAAAATTTGCGCCTTCGGCGCAAATTCTAATCGACTTAAAATTCTAGTAAATTGATTTACTTGATTCTCTAGATTACACTTCAAAATCGATAGCTTATGTGATGCATAAAATCTGCATCATAGTTGATTGATCTTGATCATACTCTCAACCCGAACCCTAGCCTGCAAACAAGAACGAACGAGGTCGGGGCGGGGCTTGTCTCCCCCGTAGGACCCTCCGACGCTCAACTCAGTTATCGTCCTCTAGAAAGAATTTTCTTATCGTATTTATATTAGTCGAGAATAAATGAAACGGTCAAGACATTTATTTCAAGGAATTGAAACGGTTTTGATATTTAATAAAAAAAACCGTTACCGTATTGATGTCGGTCAAGACATTAAATATATGAAACGGTCGAGGCATTTATTTGGGTCATCACAATAGAATAGGCGGTAATTGATAAAAGACGAAACTGCCCCTGCATCGTGATTTCGGGATTTTCCCTCTTACAGCTTCGTTGATGTCGGAATGGTAATCTCTTGCAAATCCTAGCAATCTCCGGCGAGCAGGTTGGGAAAGAGAGACAGAGCGTTCGGAGTTGGAGAGCTGTAGGAGAGAGAAAATAGGGTATTGAGAGACGGTGAAGCATTTTATTTAGGACATTTTACAAAAATGTCCCAAAACGCGGATATTTTGCAAAATTAGCCCATTTTCGTGGCTATTTTGCAAAACACCCCCCATCATAATTAGGTACGTTGCGAGCTAATATTGTGTGGGTGGAATAATATTAGATAGATTTATCTAAAACGATAAGTTTTCTACCTAATTAAGATATAAGGCTGAATATTTATATAAAAAAATAATTAACATATAATGATATATTGGATAGATTATTTGATATAAAATGATAAGTTTTTTTTCAACTACTACGTAATTAAGATATAAGGTTGGATATATATTGGCTTATTAACTGATGTAGATAAAAAAGATAATATCGTATTAATCCATAATATGACGCGTATGCAAAAATAACACCACTTTAGAAAATGTCACCTATGTGAATCGCACCAGAGGCTGCTTCGGACCTCTGTTTTAGTATTGTTTATGATAGAATATAGATACAGATATGACACGTAAACGAATCGCACCAGAACCCGTTTTATGTTTCTTTTTTAGTATACATAATAATAGAATTTTCTTATAATAGTACTTTTAGAAGATTTTAATAATCAATTATGGAATTAAAGTAAACATAAATGTTATAAGAAGATTCTGTAATATTTTTATGTATTTAAAATTTTTAGGGGTTTCGTCATTTTGTATCTTAATCGTTACCTTCTAAAAGATTACCTTCTAAAATAAAATTGTTATTAAAAAATAATCAAAAAATAATAAAGGATCAAATATCCTATCTCAGGCCTTCCATGGAAGGTTTTTTTTTTTTTTTTTTTTGTGAAACGGAAAAAATTTGACCATAGAGCTAAGCTCTATCAGCCAAGAGCATTCTTACGGATAAGACTATGCAACAGAGAGTCATCTGGAGTCCAAATACCGTAATAGGCGGTAGTGATACGGGATAAGCGATCAGCTACCGAATTTGCCTCACGGAAGACATGACGAATCTCAACAGAACCAAAAAAACCCAGCGAGACTAGACTGTTCGAGACAATCATTTCAGAGTCCCCAGTAAGCTACCCCATACCTTTCATACTTTTTATTATTGTTAAGTTGTCTCCTTCAATGATAAGATTTGTTATTTTCAGTCCTGTCGCCGCCCTAAGTCCCTTCCAGAGACCTAAACTTTCACAGCCACAGACAGAACTGATTGGAGATGGTCCATTACCGGAGAAAATTGGGGTTCCTACAGGATCACGAATAATGAATCCATAAGAGCCCAAACCATCCGCAGAGAACGAACCATCAAAATTTAGCTTATGTGTTCCGATTGGTGGAGGTTCCCATTTGGTTCTTTTTCTCTTTGATATAGATCTTTGTTTGTCCGCATTTGTGGATGGGTTTTTGCTGTTTTTACAGTAGTCTGGGCTGTTTAAATTTGATGTCTTCTAGACATATATTTGTTCCCTTATAAAGGATAATATGCGTCTTATGTCCGGGTTTATGTTTTCAAAAAGTGTTTTGTTTCTGAAGTACCAGATGCCCCACCAAGCAAAGGTGAGATCTTCAAAGCATTTTTTTCCAATTGTATTTTTGATTTCACATAGTATGTTGTTCAAGTGCTCGTCTTTGCTGAAACAGCCATTCATTTTCCGAAATGTGCCCGGGTTATTTGCAATTAGAATCTCCCTCGTAATAGGACAGTTCCATAATAAATGGTATAGGTCTTCATAGCAAGAGTCGCAGTGGGGGCAGTTTGTCGGAATCCCCAAGGGCCGAGAAGCTAGTCTGGCAGAAGTTGGAACTCCGTTTTTAAGGATTTTCCATAAGAAAGATTTTATTTTCGGGGGGATAATAAGTCCCCAGACCCAATTTGCGTCTGATGTTTCATGTTTCTTGTGGTTATATATCATATCAATAGCAGACTTAGTGCTGAACCAACCATTTTTGCTCCATTTCCAATAGAGCCTGTCAACTTGAATGTGTTGTGGTATTGGTATTGTCTTGATAGTTTCAATTAGGTTGTTAGGAATTATGTTTTGTAACACTGCATGTAATTTATCTTGATTCCATGTTTTGTTGTCATTGAGAAAATGTTTTATGTTGATTGTATCGTCTATCTGTTGGGTTCCTAGGATAGATGAAATTATGGGAGTATGGCCTAACCACTGGTCTTGCCAAAACTTGATAGAGGCACCGTCTCCTATAGACCAATTAAGGCCTTGTTTAAACATCGGGATTAGTTTTATTAACTGGGTCCATTGCGAGGAAGAAGTACCTCGCTTTTGATATGTGAGAATGTTTTGGTTTTTAAGATATTTTTCTTTAATTAGTTTGACCCATGGGCTAGCTGGTTCCGCTAAAATCTTCCAGAGCAATTTCATTTGAAGAGCTGTCTTCATATCCTCCGAGATGCGAAGCCCCAGACCTCCATTTTCCTTGGTTTTGCACACCCCATACCAACAGATGAGGGGTTTATGGTTGGGTCCCTTGTTCCAGAGGAAGTTTCGGTTGATCTTGTCTAGTTCCGTATGGACTGATTTTGGTAGCATAAAGCATTGCATTATGTGTAAGGGCTTGGCTGCGAGCGTTGTTTTGATTAGAGTGCAACGCCCTGCTTGTGAGAGGCAATTAGCCTTCCATCTGTGAAGTTGTGATTTAGTGTTTGTTAGTAGCTCTGTGAATTCTTCCTTTGTCATTCTTCCTTCTATTAGGGGGCAGCCCAAGTAGGTACCCATTTTTGGGGTGTGTCCTATTTCTAGCTCGTTTCTGATTAGATTTTTCTGGGTGGCTGTGACGTTTTTGGATGTTTGGAATTGGGATTTATGTCTATTTACCTTTTGTCCTGAAATAGATGAGTATTCTGTCAGAATTTGGTTTATTTGTTCGCATCCTGTTTTGGTTGCAGAAGCAAAGATTACAATATCATCCGCGAATGCCAGGAAAGGAATTTTTGTTCCCCCTCGCGCCAGTTTGACTCCTAGGTGGCTTTGTGGTTTCTCCGATTCATGTTGTAACCCACGGGCCAGAATTTCAGAAATTATTAAGAATAGATATGGTGAAAGCGGGCATCCTTGGCGTATTCCCCTTTCTGGAAAGAAGATTTCAGTGGGTTCATTGTTTACTAGTACCGAGTATGTGACCGTCGTTATGCATTCTTTGATCCAAATAGTGAATTTGGGAGAGAATCCAAATTTTGACATAACTGAGAGTAAGAAATTCCAGTCGACCATATCGAATGCTTTTTCCATGTCAAACTTTACAGCCATCCAGCCTGATTTTCCATTTTTCTTTGAGAAGGAGTGGAAGATTTCGTTTGCAATTAAGATGTTATCTTGTATTGATCTGCCTGAAGAGAAGGTGCTTTGAAATGGATTAGTTACTTTAGGGATTACCCTTTTGAGTCTTGAAGCTAGAATTTTGGATATAATTTTGTATGTTGTTGAGCAGAGACTAATAGGCCTATAGTGAGAAGTTGTGGTTGGGTTATCTATTTTTGGTATTAATGCTATGAACGTATGGTTTGTTTGCTTTAGGATCCTTCCGCTAAGAAAAAACTTTTAACTGCTTTGATGACTGATGGTTCCACAATATGCCAGTACTTTTTGAAGAAACCAGCTGGAAAACCATCAGGGCCTGGTGATTTGTCATTTGCAAGACTGAAGACCGCATTTTTAATTTCAGAGTTCGTGACTTGTCTAGTAAGCCATTCATTGTCTTCGTTTGAGATTTCATTCCCTATATGGTGAAGAAGGTTATTTCGTGTTTGTTGCCTAGCATGTTGCTTAAATCTTTGGCTAAAATCATGCTTGATTAGGTTTCTAATTTCTTCTTCGTTATTAATTGTTATTCCCGCCGTGGTTTGGAGGTGTTTTATTATGTTTCTATTCCGCCTTCCTGTTGCTATTTTATGGAAGTATTTAGTGTTGGTGTCAATGGATTTTATGTGCATTCTTTTCGCCCTTTGCCCCCAGTGTTTCTACTGGAAGGAAAGGAGGGATTAGTGCTTTGAAGTGAGCCTTTTGATTTTGTTATCCAGGTTTGGGTTGTAGGCATAGCAAAGATTTTTCTGTGATTGTAGAAGATCTGTTTCTACTTGTTTAATTTGCCGGAAAACATTTCCAAATGTTACTTTGCTCCAGAGCTTGCTTTTTCTTTTAACCTCTTGTAGTTTTTTAGTTAGTTTGAACATTTTCGAGCCAGGGGTGTCTAGCCTCCATGCTGATCGCACAACTGGTTCATAGTCAGGTTTCGTTGTCCAAGCCATCTCAAACTTGAAGGGCTGCAACTTTGGTTTGCGGTTATCCATGAGGTCCAAAGTGATTTGGGTGTGGTCTGATTTTAGAAATGCATGGTTTTTCGTAATAAGGTTCGGAAATTGTTTTAGGATAGGGTGACTAACCATAGCCCGGTCTAATTTTTCAAATATGTTATCAGTACCATGTTCACGTTTTCTCCAAGTGTAATCGTTTCCACAATTAGTGGGCGTTTTGGTTTGATCATGGTTCGTGTAGTTTCACCTTTTGAGGGGAATATGGTAGTTTTCTGGGTGAGAGCCTTGTTTATAGAAGTAGAGATCCTCCAATTAGTGGGCGTTTTGGTTTGATCATGGTTCGTGTAGTTTGTTTTATCTATTATTGTGAGTGTTTGTGTATAATTTTGCTTGGGGATAACCAGAACCAAGGAAACTTTGTTTTGAAAATGAATTAAAATATTTTGGTTAAAATATGTGTTATTAATATTGAAAATGATATATAGTTTAAGAGGGATGGAGCCGGTGTTTATAGTGATAGTTTGTGTCTTAGCAAAACAAGAGTCAAAGAAGTGGTTTAGTGTTAAGTTACAGTTGTTTGAAAACCAATCGATCATAGCAAGATTGGAGTAAATAGCAAGATTGGGATAGGTAGTAAGATTCGTGTAATTTGCCATGTTCAAGGAACTGTATGGCCTGCTGTAAATTTTATAATGTCCATAATCTAAAAAGAGAATACAAGAGTTTGTCGATAAGTAAAAATACATCAAATTGGATATAAAATAGAAAGAGTATGAATCATAGAACAAGAGGTTTGCTTTATGAAACAAAGATTTATTATTTAGAGCAGTTGAAATTCCCCAAGAGCAGCAAAGGTGAGAAAACAAGGCTATACAGGAGTGCTCATTTAGGCTATGCTGAGGATTGGTGCAGCAATCATCCAGTTTAAAGCTGTGGATCCATCTTGATAGTATTGGGTGCCTATGCTTGGGTCTTTCCTGAGCTTGAACCCAAAGACCCTCATAGAAGAAACCATGAAGCCAGAGACGAGTCGCAAGCTGCAAGGTATATAAATAAGTGTGTTGCTCAAGGGAAAGACTCCCTCGAGCAAGATTAGTAGTGTATATCATAAAAAAATCATCTTTATAGTTATAAATGTAGGTTTGTTCCATACTAACAGGTAAAGAGCATTGATTTAGGTGTAAAAGGTGTGGTAATGTGGTAATGCAGCTATCCAGCAGAACATAAGTATGTCTAAGCTGAGAGAATGATTCTAGATGGATGAAGTAAGATGCCAGAAACCAAAAAAATGAATATTTCAGTGAGGATGCCTCATGGCCAATATCTAGGCATATAATCAAGTAATGGAAAGTGTTAAATCTACCAATAGCTATACGGTTTTGATTAAGGCTAACAGTGGAGTTAGGTCGTGGCCAACATGCAAGAAACAAGATATAGGTTAGTTGTGAAGTAAGCAATAAAGTCCAGTTCAGGTGATACTCTAGTTCATGACAAGGAATTTGATTTATGATTTTAGAAAGATGAGAAGCATTTGATGGATCAAGATGAGTAAGCTTGGGGCAAGCTTCAGGAGACCAAACCCCACAGTAAAGAAAGCTCAAGAATTTGTGATCAACCAAGTTACCAGTTATTATGGTTTTTTGATGATTCAAATCAAGATTTTGCCTGCACATAGGAAATAATACTTTCCCAATTGTTATAGTATAGGTGCTGAGTTTTAAAGATGCTCTTTTTGATGTGTCTTGATTTAATCTAAATAGTATATCATGGTTGGTTCTAACAGTAGTTAGACAGTAGTGAAAAGATTCAAATTTATAGGTAGATAAATGGGCTAGGTTGATTCTAGCAAGTATAGGATAGTGGTGTAGGTGAAGGTTATGAGGAAGCATGACAATACAGAATTCCAGTAGCTGGTGGTTATAATTGGGTTGAGATTTGGATCCCAAACAATACAGACAAGAGGTAATATAACTAGCCACAAAGTGATAAGATGAGAGGACATTGAGCCAAATACCAAAGCATATTATCAAGTGGTAAATGAGGTTGAGATTAATTCTAGCTCTATAGTTATGATTGTAGATAGCAGTTTGATTGGTGATAGCAGTATAGTAAATATGGTGTTTTGATATATAAACTAGAAGCCATTTGTAGGTAAGATTATTCCAAAACCAAAAGATCATACTCAAGTGGTACCCTAGTTTATAATAAGGATTTGGATATATGGATACAGATAATATGCAATCATTTGGAGAAACTAGTTCAATAGTATAGTGGCAAGTCCAAGAATCACAAAGCCAACAACAAGTAAGGTAAAAGAAGATAAAACTAGCCAGATAAGATTTTGATGTATTATGATATCTCAAATAAGGATCCATGGAACTGAACTTTAATCTAGAGGCAGTTGGATTAGTAGAGTGTTTGATATAATGATAAAAATTGGGTATAATCGGGGTTTTGTGATATGCCAAGCAACTGATTGTGGTAATGGTCAAAGTGGTAAATCTGGCATCATTAGTATGCAATAGAAGGTTCATATATAAATCATAGATAATAGAATTACAATGGCTAGTAGTATATACTGCATTTAGATGTTTCTTAAATGATATAAATGACAGCTTTTGAGTGGTTATAATATTTTTTTCAAGTATATGCCGATATACATGGGAGTATTTATATATATTTTTTTGAATGTCACAGTGGTAAGCTAGCAAAATAGGATGTAGAGAAAAGCTAAGCAAGTGATGAGAAAGTTGCATAAAACCAGTTAACTTCAATTTTGTAGGGTAAATCAGATTAATTGCATTTTGTGTTATTTCAATTTGATGGGGGTAGGACACAGAGTTGCATTTAAGCGGGTATATGATAGCACTTACCATAAAAAATGAAAAGAAATGATAAAAATGCTTAATTCACCAATGGTTTTTAATTTCTTTCGTTCAAGTGCAGTGATATATCTCAGAATAAAGGAGAGACATGTATTACATGTGGTTATACAGTCATCAAAGTAGACCTGATAATGATCACAATAGTAGCAGAAGCAATTATGTTTAGGGTGTATTTCACTGTAAGGATTGTTTGAGATGGGAATAATCATGCCAAGATTTAGCAATTCACTGGTAATTGAGAAATAAATAAGGCCACAAAATTCAGTTTTGATCCTAGCTAGTTGTGACAGTGTTTGAGCTATGTAATTTCTTTTAGTATGAGCACAATAAGAGGTACCATTTTGGTAGGTGGAGCAAGTCTTCATAAAGAGATTAAATCCATCATGTTGAGATGCAAACTGCCTTTTGGTAGTAGACTTGATAACTTGTTTGAGATCATTTACTTGCTGCTTTAGTCTCCTGCTATGAACCTGTATGTAGATGAGAGAGTGGATGAGCTCGAGGGAGATGCTCCCTCGAGTGGGGTTAGTTGAGTGTGATTTAGAATCATGTGTGATAAAAATGAATATTGAAACCATGTGGTTATGCTTAAAAAGATGTGAATATTGAAACGATGTGCTTGTAATTAAGCAGTGGGTAAACTGTTGGCCAAAGAGCCCCTTCCAATCAAAGGAAAGTTTGGATTCAAGATTTTTGAATCCAATAGGAGAGCCAAAGACTCTCCCATACAAGATGGCATCTGTTTCAGATTTATATTTTGGTTGTAACTGTTGCAGCTGGGTAAAGAAGGAGACAAGATCAAGCATCCCTTTACCCATATCACTCTTGAGTGATTTGGAGGGAGTTGTGGTTTTATGGGTGTCACCCGAAGGCTTCCCATTACAGCAAGAGAGTATTGTTTGAAATTATAACGGACAGAGCGCACAGGAGACTGTTGGTGGAATTCACAGAGAGAATAAATAGAGTGAAGAAGATGTGTATTTAATTTGTCATTGCAAAGGTTTATATAATAGCAGTTAATGATAAAAAACAGGTAGTCAGCCCAGAACGCCCAAGGTATATGGAGTTTGGAAACCAAGATTAAGTATGTAGAGTCGTACCTGTCAAGACCGGCGCTAGAGTACCATCGGCCCTGAGAGAAGCAGAGGTATTGACGAAGAAGGGGCTCCCAGAGCCCAGAGATCCAACTCCAGAAGAGAGGAGACGCGTCTGATCGTATATCCACTTCAAAGAGGAAGAAGACAGAGAGAGATCCGTTGATTGCTGCTACGATTGCCCTTTGAAGTTGCCATATGAGTGATGTGGACGAACACCGAAGACAGTTTGAGTTTCTGGCCAAGCGCTTCAAAGGCGGAGAAACCGCGCTCCACCAGAAAGCAAAGCGCCAGGAACGTAAGCACCAGCAGGCAACGCAAGAGGAGAAGCCAACCGCAGGTCTCGATTGATGAAAGTGCAGCTTCAACAGAAGGCATAGTTTACTCATGATGACAGAATCTCGGTGTGAAGGAGACAGCAGGCAAAGATAGCATGCTGAAATTACAAATGGAATCCCTCCAAATAGCCCATGCCCGTTGAGGTTAGAGGATCCTAACCAAACACCCAGCCAAAAGGTGAAGGAAAGAGCATTGAGAAAACAAATAATTTGCAGAACTATTATTTTCATCCAATCAAATGTCATGGCCAAGATAGAATCTAAGATAGCACATGTATACCACATGCTTGTCCAGTGCAATATAACACAGTAACAAAACATAACAGTATACAATAGACAATTGCAGAGAGGTTGAAATTCAGTATACATTACATGATTGCAAAGTGGCCGTTTGTGAATATATTTTGTTTGAACTAGAGTCCTAGCATAGTGACAATGAATAATCAGATTCCATATTGTGATGGTTTTATAAATAGATTGTTGTTTTGAGTTCATCCTATGATTACAAGGAGATAGCTTGCAATTCCAAGTAAAAGAGCAATAGCTTATTAAATTCCAGATTATGGATTTAGTTTTCTGATTGCTAATAGAAAAGTTTAACCATGGATAATTCTTAAAGTGTATACTCATATGAGTATAGATAGTTGAAGCACTTATCTTTACCTTGGTTAGATGGTTTTGTAGACAGATGGTTTCAGAAAACTTATATGAAATGCAAGTAATTAATGAGAAGTATAGCCGAGATGATGTGGTCATTATATGAGGGGATCCATTAGAGCCATAAACATATTTTTTTTTTCATGTAATATTTTTAACCCATGATGGATTAGCAATGAGTTGAGTGCTAAGTTTGTAACTTTACACCAGTAGTAAATAGTTAAATCAGAGTGAGGAACAAATTGACACCAGAACATCAATCGGTGTACAAGGACACGACCGAACAGAAGGCAGACAGAAGGTAGGGGTTTGGTTTGGGTGTCGCATTTCTGCTTCCCGGTAGGTGATGATTTGGGTTGGGTGTAGCACAAGTGCCTCCCAGAGTGGTTAAGATTTGGGTTATTTTCCGAGGAGACGCCGTCCCCATAGAAAAATATGATGTGAAGAGAGTTGAGAGAGTGAAGTAGAACATACCTCGTCAGTGAAGAGTGAGCGAAACGAAGACGAGAAGACAGCCGTCCATAGCGGAACGGAACTCGGCATCGAGCAGCACGAACCCCAAACCCAAGACGCCAACCAAAGCGCCAAAGGGGAAGCCAACTTAAATCGAAAATCAAAGAAGAGCCCCAGATCTAGTACCAGTGGGCTTTAGATTGGAGAGTATGAGGTGGATTTAGCCAGTATGTCCGCCGATGAGCGCACACGGGCGAAGAACGCCATGAAGAAAAGCTAGGGTTTGTAGACACGATCGAAGAAAACTCGATCGAAGAACACACGATCAAAGATTTCTGAGGTTGATATGAGTAGAATCTCTTCAATATTTGAATTTGAGATAGAAATTTCAAGAGGAAGAAGAGGATCTGGGCAAGAGATTGCTGAAGCAATTGATGTGGGGGGGTAAAATTTGGGGGCGCGTGGGGGTTCCTTTCGGGCGCGTTCATTTTGTTGAGTTTGGGGTTTCTTGGTTGTCGTCGTAATCAGAAGAAGAAGCAATGGAAGGCTTATAACGCAGGCATGAATAATGTTAGAAAATCCTATCTGCAACGGTACGCTATATATATATATATATATATATATATATATATATATATATATATATATATATATATATATATCTTTTTTTTAATTCAAATATATAGATCTCTTTGATCACGTATTATATAAAAAAAATCCAATATTTATAAAAATCCTAACTAAGGCATAAGGTTATATTGGATAGATTATTTAATCTAAAAAGATAAGTTTTTTACCTATCTATATTGCTTTATTAATTGGTGTGACCCCAAAATTAATGCCAATTTAATTCAGATAATGACACGTAAGTAGAAATAATCTCGCTTTAATCCAGAAAATTTCGTGGCCGCGATGTCGCGCCAGCGGCCTCTGTTTTAGCATATTATATAGTATACGGTACCCGCCCGTTGTGCGGTTTTTTAATAAATTTTATTTTATTATATAAACCATTAAATTAATATTTCGTATAAGGCAAATATATAATCTTCAAGTACGTTTTAATGTAAATATATGTTTCATAAGTTTCATAAGTTAGAAAATATCACAATTGTACAATATTTGTTTCAAATATATATATATATATATATATATATATATATATATATATATATATATATATATATATATATATATATATAAGAAACAAACATTAATATATAAATATATATATCATCATACTATGGATAACATGTATAAATAAATTGTGTTTTAAACATAAGCATGTATATTAAACATATTAATAGATAAATATATATCATCATACTATGGATAACATGTATAAATAAATTGTGTTTTAAACATAAGCATGTATATTAAAAAAATTACATTAATTTAAAATTAAATTTCCTTCTTCATTTCTTTCTTTCTACAGATCTTTATTTCTATGTAATATATAAAGATCATTTGTAAACAGTTCTTAGTATAAAAAGTTATCATAATTCATAAGCCATAATCTATCTATCAATATTTTAGTTAATATATTGAGTGATTGATAAAAATATATATCAATATTATTTTATAGTCATTCTTACCAAAAATATTAATAGATAAATATTCGATCGGTGTTATTTTATTTATATATAGATTATTTTAGGGTGAAAATTTATTTATATCGAAATTAATTATTTGATAGCTTTTATTTTATTTATATCTATATTTTTAATAGAATGAATTACTTATATCTATATTAAATTTTATTTTATATTTCATCACCTTGATTGTTATTAGTTTAAGAAATAATTGATATAATTTTATACTACGCACTTACACAGCATCATGTAAGGCGTGTTGCAATATCTTTGTGGAGAATTCTACACATTGTTTATTATTTTACCTTGAATGATCAATTAATTAGTTTAGTTTGCATGGAAGATATTTAACGTGATTTTTGTAACACATATGGTACTGTTTATTGTTATTTTCTATCCAATTGTTGAATTTTGTATAAGATATTTATATAAATATAGATCTTTTTTTCGATAGTGACCGTAGTTCTTCCATTTTATCCTATTCGCGCGTAATGATCATTGATACTGGAAAATGGGTTTCTTTTGTTGGCCCAGCCGTGTTTTCAATTAGGAATATTTATCTAGTTAAGATAGATTATTAGGTATAATGT
Source organism: Persicaria tinctoria (assembly GCA_037127255.1). Classification (NCBI taxonomy): domain Eukaryota; kingdom Viridiplantae; phylum Streptophyta; class Magnoliopsida; order Caryophyllales; family Polygonaceae; genus Persicaria; species Persicaria tinctoria. The sequence continues at coordinate 28,967,915 of JBANSL010000009.1, forward strand.
TATACTGGATAGATTATTTGATTTAAAAAGATAAGCTTTTTATCTAACTATATTAGCTTATTAATTGACGTGGCCCAAAAATATAATACCAATTTAATGCAAAAAATATGACATGTAAGCAAAAATAATCCCGTTTTGATTCACAAAATTCCATGAATGCGAAATTGCACCAGATACCGTTTCAGACCTTTATTTTAGTATTATACTAGTATAGGTTACCCGTGCTCTTGCACGGCATGTTAATTTTTTTTACTATTATATTCTCGTATGTTATTTTTTTTACTATTCTTTTTAAACGATATTAATATTAAATTTAGATTGTTACTATAAAAGTTAACATAAAATTGGATAAAATATTATTCAAATTTAATCTTATTGTTTTCAATGGATAATATATATTTTTATCAGAAATTAGATTGGTGATTGATCATATATGATTAATTTATTAATTAACTAATAAGGCTTAATTTATAATTCATAAAAATAAAATCATTCTAATATGAGTTATGAGTTTAAGTGATATTTTCTGAAGTGAAAATTTTGCAGTCTAATTTTTTACCGTGAATTTTATAGCATATATATTGATTAAAAACTGCTATTTCAGCAAAGATTTTCGAATCAAGGGCTAGTTGCTACAATTTCCTCTAATAGTTATATGTGTTATTTGAACCTGCTACCACATATTTCTTCATAATGTGATTGATCAATTTATTTTCTTTAAATTAAAAAAGATATAATTTTTTTTAATGATAGATAAACTATCTAAGGTGTCTTGAATATATGCTTTATTCTTGCAATTGCCTAACTACTGTCTTGTTTACAAATATTAATATATAGTTTAATACAATGATAAATTATGTAGTATGTACCCATATTAACTCCTAATAAGTTCCAAAATACGTAGTAAGTTGTTCAATAAATTATATTTTATTATATTAATTATCCATGTTTATTTTTTTATTATTAAATTGCAAAAGTAAACAAAGTCTTATTTTAAAATAAGACTCTACTATATATAATCTAAATATAAGGTTATAATTGATAGATTATTTGATCTAAAAAGATAAGTGTTTTACCTAACTATATATATATACACTTATTAAATGATGTGGCTAAAAAAGGTAATACCATTTTAATCCAGAATTTGACACATGAAAAAATAATCCCATTTTAATCCAAAAAATTCCATGGATGTGAAATCGCATCATAGGCCATTTCAGACCTCTACTTTAGTATTTTACACACACACACTTATTATTGATAAGTATGAAAGTATTTAAAAACTAATATATTATACAATTTTTAGCTTTTTTAAAAACGTGTTAAAACCAATATGAGGTTTTTTTATTAAAGGAGGGAGTATTAGATCATTCGAATATAACCTTGTGATATATTTATTTTAAAAATATATTTATTGTTTACAAAAATATTATTTTATAAATGAAAATTAAAATTCATTTATTTTTAAAAAAATTATAAAATTTTGAAATAATTTTGACTTAAAATCTAGGGTATATTTTAACTTGAATCCTTTGATTTGAATTATTTTTCTAAAATTTATTTATTTATGATTTTCATATATATTTTTATAAATTTATTCAAATTATCATTTATTTATAATATTATAATAAGTAATATATACATATAAATCATATTATCTACATTATGGTAAGATTCTTAAGTTAGATATGAAGTATAAAAAAATTGTGTAAAATAACTCAAGGTAAAAGATTCTATTGATGATAGGTTTTGAAATGATGTTAAATATTTATATTAAAAATTAATATAACATAATTTTTTTTTGATCAAGAATATAACATAATTTTTAATAATGATAAATTAACACAATTTCATATATAGGTTTTTTTTTACTTGAACATAATTTTTAACCAAATCATAAATATAACATTTTTAACCAAATCATACATTTATAACTTGAACATAACCAAATGATAAATTAACACAATTATCTAGCGAGTTGTCTAACAATTATTTTGACCGATCATACATTTATAACTTTCACCATGTTTCAAAAATTATTAATTTAGGTTATTGGGATCGATTAATTATTCAATTAAGATTATGGTTAAAGGTCACAATATAAAATTTTATCCAGTTATGTTTATTATTATGTTTAAATTCTATACAATATTTAATCGGTAAATGTTCTTAATGTGCGATTATAATGATGTATTTAGGGCGAGTAATAGATGTATAGATTGGTGATAATTAAGATTACATTGAATAGATCATTGAACAAAAAAGATAAATTATATTAATTTATATCAATTATATTTAAATTATTTTTTTATTATATTTTACATGAATATTAAAGCAGTCTTTTTGAATTCTCTTAAAAAAACATTTCAATCAATTATAAAATATATAATAAACTAAAAAAAAAAGCAATCGGTAACTTTATATGTCGTTCGAGAGATTTTGTGAGGTAAAATTCTTATTTTATTAATTAAATTTTTATTTTTGACCGATAAATCTCTATCACTATAATTTCATATAAGTTTGATCTTGAATTGACAATGTTATCAACATTTTCGTTATAGTAATATATATCTATAAGTAGTCCACATGTTTTCTTGATATATTGACCAAAACTTGATGGTAAAAATTAAAATAATTGAACATATATAATTTTACGGCATGGTATATATTTTTATATAGATATATTATATAGGACTATTATATAGGTAAACTAACATAACGGCATGGTGTGCATATATATTATATTTTAACATGTTAAAGATAATTTACAAAAAAATATTTATTTTTTTAATTACATATGAATTTATTTACAATAAATAAAATGTTAACGACACGGTGCAGGTTAACGTAATATGTTACGGTGTGGTACATATATATTTTATACTATAGGATTATACATATTTCTTTTCTAAAATTTTATTTGAAAAAAAAATGTACGTCTTATAAGATTATATAACAAACTAAGATATGGATATATATACTTAACGTTGAAAATGTTAAACACTCATTTTAAACGATTAATTCATATTTACTATATGAGATAGATTTGGCCGATATATACTGGCGTATGATGATTCAACCAATTTATCAACTATGATTATTATATAGATCGATCTTGTCTCATTGTTGCTAAGAATTAATTCTATCTTAATCCATTTTGATAAAAAAAGAAGAAGTTTCATTCAAGTTATAAAATGTTATCAAACTTAACAAACCAAGATAAGATAACAATTTACTACTATATTTATTAAGTCACACGTACATTAAATCTTCTTTGAAAATGGTAATGCGTTATTTATAAATAATATATGTAACGATGAAATTAAAAAAGTATATATATAAAAAAGATAAGTTTTTTACCCAACTATATTGACCTATTAATTGATGTGGGACAGAAATATAATCCCGTTTAATCCAGAATATGACACGTAAGCAAAAATAATCCCGTTTAATCCAGAAAATTCCGTGGCAGCGAGGTCGCGCCAGCGGTCTCTGCTTTAGTATTTTATATAGAATATAGATATAGATATATAGATAGATATAGATATATATAGATAATATGAATATATTTTGATTACATTTTTATTAAATTTTACGTGAAGATAAAATAATTTGTTTCATAATATATTAAATAAATTTGTTTTAAGATAGAATACCAGATTGCAAAAATGAATATCCACTTATGTTTTTATAAGGTAAAAAAAAATTTAAAGGTAAACCATGATCCACGCTCAAATTAAATTTTTATAGCTATATTTTTTTTGGCTATAATTTTTATGGTTATAGTCGTACGTTCAGAATTCACATACACTATATATCGTCAAATAAAATACTATAATACCATTAAATCTAATAAAAAAATATTCATCATAATTCGGATCATTATTTATATATATATAAAAAAATCAAACTAATGAAGCTCCACTTATGTGTAAATTTAATTAGTCAAATGTTACTGTAATATCCACTTATGTTTAACTTAAATTATACTCCGTATTAAATTTAAGTTAGTGGATAAATCTCATGTTTCGGATATTCATTATTAAACCTTTAGAACTTCAAAATAAGGTACGTACTGTATATATATAATTTAGGTTATAGTTTGATAAACAATATGTATGATTGATGTATTGAATCAAATGTATTAATCAAAATTTTTCGTTTGGAATTCAAGATCGATTAATTCGATCAAGGTATATGACAAAACTCGAAGGACCCTCAAATCTGTGTGTAGACTGTAGAGCGTCGGTAGTCCAATGTTCATCCACATGATACAATTTTAGATAAAACTATTTTAGGGATATATATATACCTCTTTAAGCGGCGCAACAAATCTACATATGATGAATAAAGCTATTTTAGGGACCTTATTTTAGGAATATAAAGCTATTATACATGTAGTAGGATCTATACATGATGAATAAAGTCAAAACTATACCTCTTGAGGCGGCAAATCTTGATTTGCAACTATTAAAAGTTGTTGATCCGGCTAATGATATTGAAGGTTTCGTGTTTGGTGATGACTCATAGATTAGAATATATGTAGCAACTAAAATATTCTATCTTAAACCGTTAATTATTTATCTATTCAACACAAAATCTTATGAGACATATATCCATACAAATATATTCAATTTATCTAAGAAGATAAAATTTTCAACTAAGTATGATATAAGGTTGAATATTTTTTTATACACATATATTCAATTTTATCTAAAAAGATTGAATATTTGACAAAGAATGGTTATATTGAATATATTATTGATGTTTTTACTAATTATATTGGCTTATTAATTGGTGTGACCCAGAAATATAATACCGCTTTAATCCAGAAAATGTCACGCAGGCGAAAATAATCCCGCTTTAATCCAGAAAATTCCGTGGCAGCGAGGTCGCTTCAGCGGTCTCTGCTTTAGTATTTTACTAGTATTGTGGCCCGCCCGTTGCGCGGTTTCTTAATAAACAAAATAATATTTAATTTATATATATTTTTTGAAATTTAAAGGTTATAATAATTTGGTTGATATCTTTGGATCTTTTAATATCAACATAATTTTTTTCTAACGTATTTTTCTGAATGCTATACGTTCACCACTTATTTATGAACTAATATTATAATCCGATTTAATGTTAACATTAAAAAGATTATAAAAAAACTAATTGAGATATAAGGTCATATTGGATAGATTATTTGATCTTAAAAGATAATAAAAGTTAATATTTTATATACTCCCTCCGTTCAGAAATAAATGTCGTTTAACTTTTTAGTACATTTTTTAAGGAGCTAAAGCTTTATAAAATATTAAAATTTTAATTATTTTTTAAAAATACTCTTAAACTTTTAATAAGTATAAAATTATATAAAAATTAATTAAAAAGTTAATATTTTTTATATTTTTTATCTCTTTAAAAACTTTACAATACTTATTTATGAATTATATTTAATGGGGTAACAAAAGAATCAATAAAATGTACAACATCATGACATTTGCTCCAAAATATCTCTCCGTTTTTTTTATATAAATAATACTACTTGTACGTAGCATTGATTTATAAGGAAAATTTTAATTTTAATATGTGATAAAATTATGTGAGATTTATGTGATAAGATTAATTTTAATTAATTGTGATAATTAATGAAGGTGGGTTAGAGGATAAGTCACAAAATGTTATCAGAATTAACCAATCAAGATATGACAATAATTTATTAGTTAAATTAACCGTGAACCAAATATGGGCGTATTGATAATCTAATCAAGATATATTGATTTATTAATAATCTATAAAGATAAGTTTTTCACCTAACTATATTGACTTATTTATTGATGTGACCCAAAAATATAATATAACTTTATTCCAGAAAATGCCACGCAGGCGAAAATAATCCCGTTTAATCCAGAAAATTCCGTGCCAGCAAGGTCGCTCCAGCGGTCTCTGTTTTAGTATTTTATATAGATATAGATATTACTAGTATCGTGACCCGCGACTTTACGCGGTTTCTTAAAAAATTATATTTTATTACTTCATTAATTTATTTTTAAACTTTTAATTTTTAATAAATTATAAAGATTAACATTATTTCAATGAATATTTATTGTGGAAGTTTTCAATTAATCATAAACTAAACTAACCTTCTTTTCATTTAAAATCAATATATGGTTAGCATGTATAAATAAATTACTTCGTAACAACTTAAAAAAAGAAAAGATAAATAATTATCAGAATACCATGTATGATAAAGGGTAAAATGATAAATCTATGTAGTAAAAAAAATTAAATATATAATTTATATTATGGTTTAATCATATGCATGTATATTACAAAAAAAACATTAATTTTAAATTATATTTCCATCTTCTTCATTTTTTTTCTTTCAAAAACTATTTATTTCTATCTTAGAAGTTTCATAATTATCTTTTATTTCTAATAAGGAGCCATCAACATTTGCAAAATAACCTAAAAAATTCATCCGACTAATTTGATATATATATAGAGAGAGAATGGGTAATTTGTGCACACCTCTTAGGGTGTATTTTGTGCACAAATTTCGACCATTGATCTATATGGAATGGGCGCCCAGGATCATGCCACGTCAAAGGGTTTTTAAAAAAAAAATTGGGGTAAATGAGGCCCAATTGCACCGTGAGAAGCACGTGTGAAAAAACCAATAAAACCCTAGCCCTGATTTGTGAAGCGGCATTCCTCGACCTCCTTCTCCTCTCCAGAGCGGCAATCCACTTCCTCGATCCGACCTTCCTCCTTAATACCGGCGACCACCATGGTAGCCTCCCACCGCCGGCGATCCTCTTCCTCTGCACATCTATCAACGCTGGCGAGGAAGATGGGTGAGGCGGGATGGTGGTGAAGTCGACAGATCTTGGCGGTGGTGGCCATCCATTCCTTTTCTCCCATGGCGACTCCCCTTCTTGCAGAAGACGGATCTGGCGTCCTCGGCTTTGGCGGATCTGAACTAGAAGACGGAGCCTCCGATGGTTGCGAATGGAGGTGCGATTGGGGCTTCGTCTTGTGCTAGACCAGCAGATCTGGTAAGCGGTGAGGGCCGCTGGGTGTTCGTCGTTGGGGGTTCGTCCTTGAGGCGAGGCGGCGGAGAAGAGGGCAGTGGTGGGCGACGGGGGTAGTTGGGTATGCCAGAGGTGGGATGGAGTAAATATGGGCGATGGTGGCGATGCAGGCGTTTCCCTGGAGATGGTGGCGAGGAGATCGACATCGAAGCACGTTTCCCTGGATGCTAGACCAGCAGATCTGGTAAGCGGTGAGGGCCGCTGGGGGTTCGTCCTTGAGGCGAGGCGGCGGCAGATTAGGGCGGTGGTGGCGACGGTTGGTGAAGGTTACTCTACGGTGCGGCGGAATAGGCGGTTGCGAAGGGTTTTGTTCATTATCCGTCTTGAACCAAGGTGATGCCGGAGGTCAGATCCAAGGCCGAGGAGGACAGAATCGTCTTCAACCAAGGTGATGTCGGTGGTGTGGACGAGGGCGAGGCTCCGACTCCCTGTTCATTCTCCGTCTTCAATTTGAGTTTTATTTTTGGGATTTGAAATATTATTCCACTAATTTGCTCATTTTTTAAAGATTATTCATTGTGTTTTGTTAGATTATTCGGAGATATAAGGGTATTTTTTCCGATACGTGTTAAGTTTTTCGGCGTTAGAATTCAGGTCGAGTCTCTGTAATGATTATTCGGTGGAATAAAAGGATTATTCAGTGAATGTCTCAATATTATTCACGACAATTGTCAATTTTTTAGGGAAACATGAGATAGTTAATTTTAATCGTTACCAATGAAATATTATTCGGTGAAATACAAGTATTATTCGGTGAAATAGAAGTATTATTCAGTACATTATTCGGTGGAATATAAAACATTATTCATATAAATCGTAAGTATTGGAGTTTATTTTATTTTAAATTGATGGAAAAAATAAAATATTATTCGGTAGCATGTAACATAACATTATTCGATAGAATGTGAAACATTATTCGGTTAAATTGATAAATTTAAAAAACAGACGAAACATATTTTTCATAAAAAACATAAAAAAAAATAAAAGCAATTACACACCAAAAAAAAAAAAAAAAATCCCTAAAAACATTATTCGTATAAATCGTAAGTATTGGGGATTTCACGCACCAAAAAGATAGTGGGAGGGAGAATGGTTATTTTTAGGCATGTGGGTCCCACATTTTACATTTAAAAAGAAAACAAAATCCCTATTAATTTTGGCCTTCCATCTCTATTCATCAACGGTCTATAATCGTGCACAAGGTACACCCTAAGGGTGTGCACAAGGGAACCAATCCTTATATATATATATATATATATAGGGAGTAGTTCCCTTGTGCACACCCCTTAGGGTGTACTTTGTGCACAAATCTTGGCATTTGATTGAAAGAAATGGAAGGCCAAGATTAAATGGGTGTTTTTTTTAAATAGAAAAACTGGTGGGACCCACCTAAAATTTCTGACGCGCTTTTTTTTTTCCCGGATCTGATTTCGCTGTTTTGAAAAAACTGCCCATTCCACCAAATAATGTTTCATAATCTATCGAATAATGTTATATTACATTTTCCCATCCATTTCAGATCAAATTTTACCAATTCAGCTGAATAATTTGTCATATACTACCGAATAATGTTTAATTTTTTGTCAATCAATTTTAGTTTTGACTCCGAGTTAATTTTTATGCATTCAATTTTGAAAGATTATTCGGTAGAATAGTTAATTTTTTTGGAAAATAACACAACATTATTCAATAAAATGTATGAGTATTCGGTTGTATAGGAATGATTATTCGGTCGTATATGAGAGGTTTTATGCTATCTGTCAAACCGAAAACTCCATATACAGGCGAATAATGATCCAAATTTCACCGAATAATTAACCACTCATTAACACTAACTACCAAAATTCGACATATTTATCTGAATAATTAACAATATTGAATCGAATGCAATCGAACCGACCACCGCTGCCACCCTCCACCCTCACCACCCACCTACCCAGCACAGCCCAGCCCCGCCACCCACCCCACCCCACAAACCGACCACCGCCGCCACCCTCCACCCTCACCACCCATCCACCCACCACAACCCAGCCCCGCCACCCACCCCACCCCACAAAAAAAAGAAAAAAACAGAACAAGCAGATCAATGGAAACGGAGGCGGTTGAAGAAGGTCGGCCGACCACCCGCCATAGCCCGGAACCTCCCGGATCTGAGCGAGAGGAGAGGAGGCGGCCGGGATATGAGCGATAGGGGATGAGTAGACCCTAGCGCCGTCCGGATCTGAGCGAGAGAGGAGGAGACGACCCTAGCGCCGCCCGGATCCGGTTGTTCTCGGCGCCGCCAACACCGATTTGAGCGAGAGGGGTTGCGCAACCTTCGCCTCCTTCCCCTAGAACCGATCTGAGCGCCCAATCCCGCACCTCGTCTCCTCCTTCGCCTAGCGCCGGCGGATCTAATTTAGAGGGGATGCGAAAGCGCCGCCAGGACCGATTTGAGCGAGAGGGGTTGTGCAGCCTTCGCCTCCTTCCCCTAGCACTGTCTCCGCCGGTGTCGAATCCACCGTGCTCGCCTCCTTCCCCTAGCACCGTCTTCGCCGGTGTCGAATCCACCGTGCTCGCCTCCTTCCCCTAGCACCGTCTCCACCGGTGTCGAATCCACCGTGCTCGTCCTTCCCCTAGCACCGTCTCTTACCCGTGTTTGAATTGTTGAATGTTTTCGGTTTGATGGCGCAAATCAAAGTGGTCGGATGAAGAGGAAGATGGTGATGGAGGCCAGTAGGGTTTTAATTCTCCGAGCCCACGCGCTTCACTCTCTATTAATGCGTTTGGAGATTGTGTTTTAATTTTTTTTTTTTAACATCCGTTAGTAACCGTAACACGTGGCTCGTTTTAAGCCCTCCTTTCAAATAAGATCAATGGCTCAAATCTGTGCACAAAGTACACCCTAAGGGGTGTGCACAAGTTACCCATTCTCTCTCTCTCTCTCTCTCTCTCTCTCTCTCTATATATATATATATATATATATATATATATATATATATATATATATATATATTTATCATTAGCTTGAGAAAAAAAAAGGATTAATCTTCATTAGTAAAAATATTTTACTAAGGTAAGTTTTCTCCCATAGATTAATATTGATTCCGTAGTACTGTTAACTATACATACACAACACAAGTACTCTGTTGCCTTGAAAGGATGTACTAAATATTCAAATAGGTGGTGCATGCCGTTTATTCTTCTTTCTTTTTCTATTAATTAGTTTGCATGGAAGGTATTTAAGATAGGACAATCTTTTTAACGTGATTTTGTAAAGCATATATATATGTTACTTTTTGTAGTTAATTAAGTTGAATTTTGTTATAAGTCATTTATAAAATAAATAGTATTTCTTTCTTAAAGAAAGAGGATAGATTATTTTGATCCAAAAAAGATAAGTTTTTTTTAAACTTATAACTATCATGAAGATGTATATAATACTATGTATTTTATCTTTTATCCACCTCATTTAACTTTATCCCACTTTTATTAATAACTAGTGTAGGCCCGTCCCGTGTACGGGGAATACATTAATATAACCATTCCGGAATGGCTCACCGGAAAGGACTTGTGGATAATAGTCATAGGTCCCCGGTTCGAACCCCGGAATGACCGCTCTTTATTTACCAATTCAAGGAATACATTAATATAATATTATAATAATTTAGATAGATTTTAATAAATAAAAATCATAATAATCTAAATATAAGTAATTTTTCCACCAAAAAATAATATAAATATAAATAAAATTAGTTTGATAGATTATATATAATCTAAATATATTTTATTTAGATTCTCTCAAAATATAAATAAAATTCGCATTTATAAGGTAAAAAGTTTTTTTTTTCTAATCTAACATTAATTGAATCTCATGTAATTTAATAGATAACTGATTTTTTAAAATATTTTAATATTTTTTTTATTAAATATATATTTTACTAAAATAGCTACGCACATATGGATTGTGGCTACATAATATTTTTATAAATCATTTTAGGCTAAAAAAAATATAAATATAAATGAAATAAAAATGATTAAATAATTAATTTTTAGAGAAATAATTTTGTCACCAAAAAATAATCCATGTATAAATAAAATAGCACCTATAAAATCCTGCATATTTATCTATTAATATTTTTTATTTTTGGTAAGTATGACTATGAAATATTTTTTATTTATATTTTTGTCAATCAACTAAAATATATAGATAGATAGATAGATTGTGGCTTATATAACTTTATATAAACTATGATAACATATTATTTTATTAATTTTTATTTCAAAATCAACCACGAGTTTTGTTAAGATAGGTCTAATATGTACATGCAAGGTTTTTTAAGATAAAAACGAATGTACTCACTTCGATCTAAATTATATGCTATATGATTATTTTAATCACATATTATAAAAAACTAAAAACTATATAAAATATTAATTAATTTAAATATTTTTAATTCCTTCAAATGTGTGCTAATATAAAAAGTTAAAAATTATTTTGGATAGGTGGTATTAATTTAAATATTTTTAATTACCTTATATATTAATATTTGCTCTTTTATAAGATATTCCTCTTTTATAATATATCTCATCTATCCAATTATATAAGTTAATGGTAAAATAAAATAATATTTAATTATATAGATTAGAACTATCTAATTAGTTTTATTAGATTTCCTTTTTGATGAGATAAATCTTTGCGAGACGCACTCACGTGCCGCCACGTAGGCAGATTCACTCACACGCCGCCACGTAGGCACCAATGCATCGATTTTAGTATATGTACTAGCACAGTACCCGTGCGTTAAGCACGGGATTTGTAAAATATATTATATTTCTCAAAAGATATTATCATAATTTATTTACATTATATATTAGAGATATTACTCCCTCCGATCGGAAATATTTGATGTTTTGACTTTTTGCACGTACTTTAAAGAGCTAAAAACTATATAAAATATTAATCTTTTAATAAATTTTTTTTTACAATTTAGTACTTATTACTAATAAATATTAAACTATGAAAAAAATTAATTAAAATAAATAAGATTTTATATAGTTTTTAGCTCCTAAAATTACGTGCACAAAAGTCAAACATCAAATATTTCCGATCGGATGGAGTATAATATTATAATGATATAAAAATGGTATAGCCAAATAATATTCATTTGGAATAAATAATGCTTATATTATATCAGTATATAATATATATGGAAAAACGCTAATGCCTCAACTTTCTAGATAGACATAGTTGCATGAACTAATCATGTAGGGAGTGTTTAAAATATTTTTTTCACCTTCTAATTTTTTGTAACTTGATTTGTTACTTTTGAAGATTAAACAATATTTTTTTTTATCATAATAAGCTGAAAGGTAAAACCAAATACTTTCTTAAGTGGATTGCACATTCGAAAAATGCTAGGTGAGCCCAATATATTAGGATTTACTCCCTCCATTCCATAATACATGTCCCTTTAATTTTTGACACGCATTTTAATGAGCGAAAAACTCTAAAAAATATTATTTTTTTAATTAATTTTTTTATATAACTTGATACTTATTAGTAATAAGTATCAAATTATATAAAAAATTAATTAGAAAAATAATATTTTATGGAGTTTTTCGCTCATTAAAAAGCGTGTCAAAAAGTAAAGGGGCATATATTATGGAACGGAGGGAGTATGTACTAATACTTTTACCGGATGGATATTTTATATGATTACGTTTTATAAATTAATATCCTTTTAATCACAATTTAAGTGACTCTTGTCACATGTCTTACACGCATGTGCTTTCTTAATAATCTCAAATTATAAATTTGGATCAAATTTGATCGATTTATATTATACTATTTTAAATTCTTATGTGGTGAAAAGTGAAAACACATCAAAATGTAAGTGACTCTAGTCTTAATATCCTTTCATCATACTTATAAGTTATAACTGATTATCAAAAATTGGGAAAATGTTAAGCTTAAAATACTACTTAATTCGAACCAAAATTGGTTCTAAGTGTTATATGTATTATTGTTTATAGAAAATCGTTCAAAAAAATATTTATTAAGAATTAAACAAATATTTTATACAAAAAAAAAGTACAAAGAAATAGATCGAAGTCATTAAGAGAAATAAAAAGTCTTGCTCGATAAACAATGATGTGTGAAAATATATAATCAACAAATTCATCACAATTACTGCATACAAAATATAGTACAAAAGTGAGAAAGAAAAATAAAATGCATCAATTCAAGGAATCATAAACTAAATTGCAATGTAGTTGTACGCGAGATCGATGGCTATGGGATCAGGATTGTGGCTTGAGCAGGATGGGGTGAAGTCATTTTTATAGGGTTTTCGAGAGCGTAGTAGGTAGACATGATTGAGATTTTGGAGGCAAATGCTATCATTTGAGGTTCAATAGCTTCTAGAAATAAGGAGAAAAGGAAAATGATGGTGGAGTCCAATTGTCTTTTTTTTTATGTCAAAGTTGGATATGCAAACCCTTTAGATGTGACAGGGTTGATGTTAGAAGAGTTTAGACGGTGGCAATGCCTTTCTTGGATTGTAGTTTTTGTAGATGAGAGCATTGTAAAGGCCCGGATTTTTAAATCCTAATTCTCGGAAAAAGAAATGAAATATGAATTTAAGTCGGGTTAACTAAAACCTCTTAAAATGAATTCCGGCATATAATTATTTTAAATAGGCTTTCATTCAGATTTATTTTCGCTTTCGCTTGCTAAAATTTGAAAGTATAATATAATTTTATTATTTGATTCAGTTCGAGAATTGGATTTCAATTTGAAGTTTTAAGCTTTATATCTTTTGAGTCGAGATTGTGTTAGAGAGCGGGTTTCGGGTTTGATTTCGTCGGGATTTCAATTGTTAATTGTGGTGACCCATTTCCCCCTATTTCAAATTCCTTTTCTTTTCTTATTCCTTTCCTCTCTCTCTCTCTCTCTCTCTCTCTCGTAGCCAACTACTGCATGCTGCTCAACTTTGTCTTCTTCTTCGTGCTAAACAAACAACACACACATTGCACTTGCTCCCTTCCTATAAATTGGATCCACCGAAAACCCTAAAACTTATCTACAAATTCAGCCCTCAAGCACCAACAATCCTCTTCTCCTCTCCTTTGCCTTTTCGTTCTTACTAAACAGCAATAAAACCCCATCGGAGCCCTGTGTTCGGAGCCGGAATCGCCACCAAACCACCTCCCTCTACCTACTGTTTTCCGATGTCACTACCGCCACCAACTGCCCAGGAACGCCGTCGACTATCCAAGAACACCCAGTGACACCCAGGAGGTCGCCGAAGCCGCCATCACATCCGAGTACTTCACCCTCCTCTCCACCGCCCTGTTTCCGCTCCAAGCTCGCGGTAAGGCCTTGCTTTCCCTCCCTTTTGCCTCGACCTACTGTAAAGATGTGCCTTACTCCTCCCACACCCGTCCTAGATCGAAAGGAGCTGCTTCCGACTCCGACGAAGAGGTCGAGCCTGTGTTCTTCCCTCGATTCTCCTGTCTTTTCCGAATCAGAATGGTAAGCCGCCATTCTTCCTCCGAGGCTCAATTCGTAACTAAAGGTGGACCTGTAACCTATTTCCTACCATCCTAGGCCAAGATTGCTAAATTCCGACTTCGGCGAAGCCCACATCGCGCCTCCGGCAAAAACCCTCCGGCGAGAGCTCGAGCCCCTCGGTGAGGCCCTTCTTCCTTCGGTTTTCCTTGTGCAATTGCTTTTCATGTTCCTTGGTTGTCGAAAAGGGGTGGTGAGTGAGAGATTCGGGTTGTGGGCATGGGAGAGCCGCCGGCGAGAGCAATCATTTTCCTTCTTTCTTCTCCAATTGAACAGAGGTGGGAGACGGGTTCCCCTTCTTTCCTATTGGTTCCAGGTTATGTTGGGTGTGGGCATGGATCTGGGCCGACCCGAACCTTCTCTTCCGGGCTGGGCTTATGGATCCGATTTTGAGAGAGTTATGGGCCTATTTTGTTTTTCTGGATCCGGGTTTCATTTGTTGGGCCTTTCTAAATTGTTATCTTTGTTACATTATGTGATATGCTGATTATATACGTAATGAATTTATTTGATTAACTTTAGTTTATCACATTACCATATATTCTTAGTTATTTTGGAAGAAGTATATTTCTGGAATTATTATTATGTATTTTAAATTGCTTTAAAAAGATATAATTGGAATATGTATTTTTCTGATGTGTAAATATGTGATTTTGGAAGTTATGAGATGATTTATTGTTATTAATATACAAAAATAGTTTGGTGTTATTTTAAGTCGTATATTATTTGACAAAGTATTTAAAGGGGTTTTCAAGTTCATAAAATGTTCTCAATGTTATTGTTTGAAAACCAAATGCCGGAATATTTTGGTAAAACAAGATTTGAGGTCGACTTAGAGAATTGATACTTCCTCTTGAATTGGACAAGTATGATTTGAGAAATTATTTTGAATATGAGTTGACTTAATTTTGGATTTAAGAGTTTGGAAATATGGTTGGTACAGTTTTATCAATGGGTTTGATTGTAAGTAAATGATTTTGGTTGATGGTTATTAAATCGGAAAGGTTTTGAAAATGGTTTTACCATCGATTGGTTTTGAGGATGTTGAGAACTTGGGTTCTGTGTGTATGAATGTTGGTTCGGTAGCTTACGGAAGTGGCTTGATGATAGGTGTGTATCGCTTTTGGATTTGCATTTGGGCCCTTGCTTGCGTTATCTTTTGCTGTTCGGCATTTCAGGTAAGTTCCCTAGGGGGCTTACTCAGATTGGACATTCATGCCTGTTGTTGCATTTTATGTTAGGTGTGGCATATGCATAAAAGCATGCCATGTAGTATCCTGTTTAGGTTGCACTAATTGAATGTGCATCTGCTTACTCATTGCGATTGAAACAGAACGGTCGTTATCTGTGATAGTCCTAGAGTCTTTGCTAGGGTCATAGGGTAGCCCAGCCTCATCGGGTACCCTGAGTCAATCGAGTCATGAACTTCCTTATATTATGATATGCCTGCGGGCTTTATTGTGGAGCGGGTTAGGCATGCGTGCCCCCCGATTATGATGGAATGCATTCACGAGCTGGCCAGTCTCCACCTATCGGAAGGGGTGGAGGTAGGAGAGGGATATGCCACTTGGCATTGTCTTGGGCCCTTTACAGTATTTCTGCACAGTATTATGAACTAGGAGCATGCTTGTGTGTTTGAATTTCGTACTGCATTAGAGCATCTTTATTAGGTATAGCACATACTATGTGGCCTCAGCGAGGACTGCCGGTCCCGCATGAGTGGCTCGATCTGATTCCTTTCCCCGTTCTTTTTTTAAAGGTATTCTCTGCAGATTTGAGTGCTCGATGTCTATATGACGGGGTTTCCTTTTGGCGAATTGAAGAATCTAGCTAATATCCTAATTTAGTGAAATGGTAATTACCCACTCATGATTTGGTTTTGACCGGCTTTGCCGTGACACTTGTATATTTACTTTGCTTCCGCTTTACTTCCATTTGAAATGGATTCCGCGACATAGTTGTAGGACAAGTTAAGGGTACCCAACGGCCCTTCGAGGTTTTTAGGGTTTGAAATCCCTCTTTATACTAATCTTAAAAGAGTTTGAAACCTCGACCCGTACCTGGATTGCAAGATCCGAACAAGGGGTTTTATCCCTTGAAACGTAACCCGGAAATCATAATTCTGGGCCGTTACAAAGATGGTATCAGAGCTGAGGTTGCGCAATTCGGGTACACAATGATCGAGTGTATGTTTTGGAAAACCGCCCATGAATTTCAAAGGATTTGGAAGTGTTTTAAAAGGGCAAAATGAACTTAATATGCCTAACCGAAATTGGACTAAGTAATGAACTTGACTTATTATAAAAGATGGAAAACCGACTAAAGAGGGGATCGAGTGGGTAGAAAGACGTTAGACCATCCCTATTGGATGTAGTTGGGAATGGGTAGACGAAATATTAGCTTGTTCTTTACAGATGGGTCTGGAAGACTCCAAGGAGATCATTATGAGTGTTATTGACTGATTCTATACTGAGTGCCTGATGTGCTAAAGTCGGATTGGTATGTCTAACAATTAAATATGTATTGACTGATGTAAAGGCTCGGAACTTAAAATCCTAAATTTTTGGAAAAAGGAAATTAAAAATGAACATAAACTGAATTTAGAACTCATTTAGCGGATTCTGGCCGAAATAAAAAAAAATTTGGCAAATAATTTCCGTCGTTTTACCTCGAAAATTCAAAATAATTATTGAATGGTGTTATCCCCTTCTGTTTTAAATATCTAATTGATCGAGAAAGCGAGAGTCGGGTAACTAACATTCGAACACTAATTACGGGATTCAAAATTCGCGCATTCGGGAATTATTTTCGGGTAACAGTTAACCAATTCAACACACAATCTTCAACCACTCCCTCACCTCACCATACCCTTTCAAATTCATCCCTCTCCCTCCATTCCTATTTCTGATGTTCGACGTCACAACTCCCACGCCATTCCGCCATCGCCATCACCGTCACCTCCACTCCCACTCTTTGGTTCCACATACATCTCACCACCACTTCTTCCATCCTTCCTCGCCTGCTGAGCAGCAACCATAACAGCTCCGATTGCCTCCCTCGAGCCACCAGCAATAGCTAGCCGTCCCCCGTCCTTGAGAGCGCAGCAGCGGCAGCAACAACCCCAATCTCTCCCCTGTGTTGCCGAGAGGAAGGGAGCACCTACGCAACCCCTGCTCTTCCCTCCTTCCACCTCGAGCCGCCAACAGAAGGTCCTATACCTCCTCGACACCCCGAGCAGCAGCAGCGTCGCCTCGAAGAGCCTGAAGGCCGAGAGCATAGCCCCGACGTCCTCTCCGTTCCCCTGTTTTTCCCTCCGAGTTCGGCGAGTTCGATCTCTCGTTCGATTCAAAATCCCATGGAATCACACCCCTTTGACAATCCTTTATTTGTCCTAGGCCAACCCCGAGGTTCCTCCCTCTCCGACGCAATGAATCGAGCCACCGATAAGCTCCGACGAAGCTCCGAAGTCGCGAACTCCCTCGGTGAGTTTCTGCCTCTCCTCCCTCTGTTTTGATTTACTTTCTGTCCTTGGGTCGGGCTATGGGCAAGTGGCGAGTGAGCGAGAGCTGAGTGCGTGGAGACAGGAGAGCTCCGGTGAGCTCGAGGGCGGAGCGGCGAGCGTGAGGACGAGCGAGCGTGTGCGAGAGAGGTGAGCAACAAGAGTGTGCGAGAGAGGTGCGAGCTGTGAGCGTGAGGTGGTCCAGGTGAGCAGGAGGCCGAGCTGGGCTGGTCCGGGCGAACAGGTGCGCAGGCGGGGCTCTCCGAGGCTGCCGGCGTCGAAATAGCTTCGACGGGAGCTCTCCTTTCGAATTGGAGGAGGAAGAAGACGTCCAGCAGGCGTGGCCCCCTCCTCTTGCCCAGTCAGCGCGGGACCCATGTCCAGTCAGCATGGCCCACCTCCCTTGCTTTATTTTAATTGTTTAACCGGGTTGGTTTGAGGTTTAGCGGGTTTGGTTCGGTTCGGGTTAAAAGCGTTGGTTCAGTTCAGGTTTATTCGTTATTTAATTATTTAATTATTTATTTGACTTATTAATTAATTATTTAACCGTTTTCCGATAAGTGATATTTAGAAATCGATTTGTGTGTCGGTATTTAAAGAGGGCCGGTTTTAAAGTATATAAATTGAATTTTAGTAACAGTTGAAAGTTAGCTAAGTCCCTAAAATGATGATTTTAATTAACGTAAAGTATGTCGGGATTATTTAATTGGATTTTTGAAAGTATTTTTAAAGATTAAATATTTTATGAATTTGAATTGGCTAAGTATAATTTTGAAGTAATTGTTTTGACTAACAACTTGACTAGCGAGTGAGATTTTATGGATTGAAGTATGATTGAGCCCGTTATGAAAATGACAATGGAATAAGATGATATAAGATGTTGAGATAAAGGATGCTGATGATGCTATGATTAATGGATTGATGAGCATGTTATGTAGTGGTAAATGGATCCCGTTGTGTGAAGTTTACTTATGCATATTTATTAATAATTGCTAGGTGATCTGTAACCTGCTTGCTTATATCTTGCTGATCTGCTACTCCAGGTAAGTTCTTTGAACTTACTCATGATGGGCGCTCTATGCACTGGGTGTTATATAGTAGGCTAGTGTCCATGCACCATACGACTTAGAATCATGCTTAGGAGCTAAAATGAAAATCATATGATTGCTATATGTCCTTGCAAGAGAACGGCCGTTATCTGTGATAGTCCTAGAGTCTTTGCTAGGGTCATAGGGTAGCCCAACCTCATCGGGTACCCTGAGTCAATCGAGTCTATATGAACATGATATGATAGCCCAGCACCATCGGGCAAGCGATGAGATGATATGATATGATGATGCCGTGGTTTGTGCACCACCACGAGGAAATTGATATGCTATAGCACCGAACTGGCCAGTCTCCGCCCTATTGAAAGGGGGTGGAGGTACGAGAGGGACATGCCATTTGGCATTCTGTGTGGATCCATTTATCGCTTTCTGCATTATATTAATCTGTCAGTATATATATATATGTGATTTAATTTACGTATGTCATTACGCATTTCATCTTAAGAATAGGGTGCTTATTATATGCCTCTCAGAGTGTGTGTACATACGCGCATGAGTGACCTGATGATTGACCCAGATCCCCCTCATTTTTTTTAGATTCAGGTAACCGTTAGCCGCTATCGTTGCTTATGTGGATGCTTGGCGGGTTCAGACTTTTGGCGTTAGATCGAGAGGTTGAGAGACCACCACACTTCCTCTCTTTTATACTCCCTTTCGGATTGTATTTAAACTCAACTTTATTTTTGCTTTCGCTCGATTTCGCGATTAGACTAAGGCAGGTATTTGGTCCCCAATGGATCCGCGATCTTTAAGGGTTCGAAATCCCTTCTTTTAGTACAGATATTTTGTTTTAAAACTCAACCCGTACCTGGATTGCAAGATCCGAACAAGGGGTTTTATCCCTTGAAACGTAACCCGGAAATCATAATTCTGGGCCGTTACAAAGATGGTGTCAGAGCCCAGGTTGTGCAATTCGGGTACACAAGGGTCGAGTGTAAGTTTTGAAAACCGCCCACGAGTTTCAAGGACTTTTTGAAATGGATTTAAAGGGGCAAAACGAATTTAAGATGCTTAACTAAAATTGAACTAAGTAATAAACCCGACTTGTAATAAATGAGGAAAATCGACCAAACGGGGACACGCGTGGGTAGTAAAGGCGCTAAACCACCCCTATTGGGTGTAGTTGGGAACGGTAGGCAAAATAGTAGCTTTCTCTTTACATAGGGTTCAGAAGACTCCAAGGAGATTGCACCAAGGTCGTTGGAGTGGCGATTTAGGTAGGATCGCGAGGTTTTTGCCCCTCCGGTCAGTCGCTCCTCGAAGAGTGATATTAGATAGTTTGATGTGCTTTATATATTGAGACTGAGTATGATCTCCCTCGAAGGAGGTCATTATAATTGTCATTGACTAATTCTATGCTGAGTGCTTGATATGCTAAAGTCTGATTGGTATGCCTAACAATTAAATGTGTTTTGACTGATCTGTACAAACGGGATAGTGGGAGTACCCTTAATTCTATGTGGTCAACCCAGCTTGTGTGAAATAGCCCCTTCCACTATGTTTGTTAACCCTTTGACGGTTCTATCGAGTCTTTCTCCCGGATGTCAGTATCTTTCATCGGAATCGGGTTGGTAAACACATTGCGTCAGAAACTCATGTATGTATATGGAGGTTGTCTGAGTGAGTATTGGAAGGTAGTTCTTGATGTCATTTTGAATCAAAAGTAAGGTGTTTCCGGGGTTGTCTTCCTTGATTCTTATGATGATCAATCGAGGTTTTCTTGCCACAAAGAGTCGTACGTACCAAGGTCCCACGAGATATAGGGGTGATGAGTAAGTTGGGAAAGGTCAATGGTTGCCCTTAGGGATCTCTGTCCAGTTGTAATGGTGACTCTCTCTGAACTGCATGATATGATTTTGTAACCTCCTGCATGTACCTTGCAAATGCTCAATTGTAAAATGCTGTTGCTCATGTTATTACATCTGTGATTAGTTGCATTGATCAAGTCTTGTGTTATGCCTCACTCTCTATCGTGATTACGTTGTCATAGCATGCCTACTTGACTTATTGTCTTAATTGTATTAATGATTGATTGGAAGCGTATGAACCACATGATATGAACCTACATGATAATTGTTTTCTCCTGGGTTAGGTCCATGATAGTGTGATAAACTCTTCTTCGTATGAATGCATGTAAATGATCTCTTTAACATACTAGCGGATGACGCCTTGATGCTTATTACTCGTTTTATGACAAGAATCTACAACATGCCCATCTATTTTGTATTCGTCAGATTAACGACTGTTGGTTGTTTGCACTTGATATTGTTGTGTGGTTAGTTGCGTTGGATGGGGAATACGTGGTATAATTGAGTCTTGATGAATGCATGCTTTAATGTTTATGACTTCATGATGGCCATTGTGCGAGTCCAAGTTACACATGTTACGTGTCTATCATCCCAGCATGCCCTACTCGGTATGTTGCACCGTCATACTACTGCATGAATGTAAATGTCATGTGTTAGGAAGCCGCATGATTAATGTTCTCCCTGTAAATAGGTTCATGATAGTGTGATCGTTTAGTTCTTGTATCATGATAGAGTGACTTCCATACTTGATGATTATGTGTTATAACTTGATGTCAACATGCCGTATATGATACGTAATTTCCAGTACATGTTAAGATGATGATCCTAAATGTAAATTCGTGGTTGTATGACATCTTGTGCCCATGCTTGCCCCATTGATTAGGTCCCATGTTGCACCTTGCTTCCTGTCCTCATTATATGTCGCCTTCGCATGTCTAAATTGACTTGTTGTATTGATCGTACTAACGGATGATTTGAAGCATGAATTGCATGATAAGTGTATGTATATAGTTATTGTCTTCCCCTAGATTAGGCCCATGATAGTGTGCTACATTTCCCTTGTATGAATGTCGTAAGATGATTTTCCCTGCATGATTAGTCGATGTTACCCGTGGTTTGTTGACTAAATTAGTAGTTCAATTGTGATCATGCTATTTAACGTGATGTCTTGGTAAATGCTTGCCTTATTAAAATGGTTGTTGAGTTGGAATACATACCTTGTATGCTTGTCATATTGCCAGTTGCGTAGGTTTGCATTATGCATTGCTATATTCCTCCCATGCTTCTATATCGACGGGCTATGTTAATATGATTTCTTGCACATGGATGTGTTGGTCATTCAAGCGCATGTATGTATCGAATGTCATGTTGAGCCTTTAGCATTATTTAGGGTCCTTGGTTGTGACTTGTGCGAATTTATACCTTGCTTGCATTATTACTGTTTCTCTCTCGAGCTAGGCCCCTCATAGTGTGATCCTTCCCTCTTTCTATCACCTTGAAATATCTTACTCATGCAAATTAGATTGATGTTGAACTCGATGATCAATTGCTTTATGTGATGGTTTATCCTGGCATGCTTACATGTTATCACTCGGTAGTGTTTCCCCTATTACCTTATGAATTCCTGTAGTGTTGGCATAGATGTATGACTTGACACCTCACATGATTACACACCACGTTATATCATTTTGCATTTGCATGACGCATGAATGTTAAAATGAATTTAGTTGAGTTACCTTGATTGTGGTCATGATTCGATATGTGCTAGTAGTATCCTGTAGGGCTTATGATTTCCAATATGACTCGCTAAATGATTACATGTTGGACCTATTCTATGATGTGATAACTACTGTACCTTTATATGTGTCCCATGATGATTCGTTCCTAGCATGATTATAATCTATTGCCATGATATCCTTCTTGTTACTTTTGATGATGCCTCGTGTTTCGTGAACATCCTATTGAACCCATTTTAATGACTCTTGACTATGCTTGTATCACATTATGTGTCGCTAGTATCATGTAGGACATGCACTTTCTAAATGTACCTCATCATATGATTACGTTCCATGCTTGACCTACTATATGACACTTAATCTAGTTGTTATGTTACACCTCACCATGCCATATTTGACCTCACCTATTGATGCGTACACCATGCTTGTGCATTCTTTCATATACACCATACTCGTCATCGTCGTTAAATCCCACATAACCTCGAATCCTGCATGATCATTCTTGATTCCGCATAACTTGCTTAAGTTGCTAGGCATATCTGCTTTCATGGAATAATAGACTACTATCTTGTCTCGCAAGCATCAGTATAAGAATCGATCGTGTCGTTGGAAATGAATACGAATGTTGCTCCCTTGATATAGGTACCTGTTAGTGTGGATTAGCGTGATTGATATGCTCCATAATGAATTCGTGTTTGCTTGTCGCGATTATAACTTAATGGACTTCCATAAGGGCATCGTTGCTATTCTCAGGTCAGAGTTTCGTCTCTAGTTGTCATCCTTAGGGTTGGTGTGTGTTCGTTCCGAAAGGAACATTGGGTTGTCCGCTCTTGTCCCTCCCCTATCTTCGCTAACTTGAACTCCTACACGACACGTTGGACGATTGGCGAGATGAAAGAGGAAATGGGAAGTCTGATAGCGATAGAGCAACGTCGCGAAGGCGTGGGCCAATTACCCACGGGCCTCAAGATCAACGATTTCGGCAGGACAAGCACGTTTTGATGATGACGATTACTGAGTACGCTATGACTTGCGAGCGAGAGTGTCCTCCGTTCTAACTCTTAATCCTTCTAAATTAGTTGATGGCGATATTACACTGACCTGACGATGAAATTTACGTGTTGATGTGCTGACTTGGTAATGAATGTTTCCTGAGGGTCCATTGATTATGATTATATGATTCAATGCCTTGCAGTTCTTATATACCATGATGTCTTGATGTGTTGCTAATGTGAGTTGTTAAGCATGATCTAAATTCCTTTGTCTATAAAAGTATGAACTGCGAATGCTAAGGAACTTGAATTGGTATCTGATAAGGTTATGATGAAAGTTGCTAGCTTGAATTGACTATGTTCATATATGATGTTTTGCAATAATTTTGAGCATAATAGCAAATTGAGACTTGTTGACGTACTGATGATAATTTGGGAATTTTCTTGCTTACATGACTTGTAAATATGTACTGGCATGATGTTAGATAGCGACCATGAGGAACTTGGTATGGAACAATACTACATGTTGATATGCAATATTGAAATCTAGTGAAAGTGACAAATGCTATCATGATATATTGATGATTTGCTAACCTGTTATGTTGTTGTAGAAGCATGTTAGGATGTGTTGCGACATGATATATGAGATAATGATGTGTTATTATATGAAAGCATGATGATGTATTATATAGTTAAACATGATTATTGATACGTCAAATGATGAACATGACTCAATGGTGCCTGGTTACTAAATGATCGTCATTCGATATTGTGATGAGTTGAGGTGATGTCTTTTAGGGCATGCTGACATGTTGGTGAATTATATACTACTTGAACTTCCTTTTTTGAATCTTAATAGGCATGGCCTTGATGTGTTGATATGTTGACATGATAAATTTGCTATGACTGGTTCTACTTGTAGTGCGATGTTATGCGATTTTGAGAATTGATGTGTACTGACATACTAACCCTGTGACACATAGCCCATTGTTCTCTTGACATGTGTGCTTGCATGATAACATATGAGAATTCGATCATGGACTTCTGATTCCTTCAGTATGATGTAGATATGCCTTATGGCTCGTGGTATGATGTTGATATTACTTTTGACATGTTCTGAATGGATGGTATGATTTATGTTATGGGTAAAAATGTTATGTGGTTGAGATTATCATGATTGATGTTGAGATTCGCCACATGAGAGGTGGCTGATGATGTTATGAGTTGATGAGTTGGTTTACTTTTGTTCATGCTGAGTTTAGAATGATGATTGATTTGATTCGGAAACTAGGAAGAGAATATGAGATTAGTCTTTAGAGGTGGATGATTCCACCTCTCGTGATGTGAAATTGCTTGACTAACGTCGAATTTGAAGATTTTGAACGGATTTGAAAAATACTAACTTGGATTTTAAAAGAATAAATCCTATCAAGAATTTTAACGATTTCGAGGTCAATATTTCCATTTGCAAAACTCTTTTGAATCATTCGGGACTGGATTTACATTATGACGCCTCACGAAGTGGATAATAATATTTGAGTTATGATATGGCCAAAGAGTCGGAGTAAGGATGTGATAGGGGCTCATATTACATTCTTACTACGGTCTATTGGGGATATTATGATCACGGCAACGGTACTGTGAGAATCTCATAGGGGCACTTATGAGGTGTTCACGGGATCAATGACATGATCCTTGGACTCACCAATTTCAAACTTCATCCCCTGTTTTAAGATTATTTTAGTCTCGGGGACGAGACTTGTTTTTAGAGGTGGATGATGTAAAGGCTCGGAACTTAAAATCCTAAATTTTTGGAAAAAGGAAATTAAAAATGAACATAAACTGAATTTAGAACTCATTTAGCGGATTCTGGCCGAAAAAAAAAAAATTGGCAAATAATTTCCGTCGTTTTACCTCGAAAATTCAAAATAATTATTGAATGGTGTTATCCCCTTCTGTTATAAAAATCTAATTGATCGAGAAAGCGAGAGTCGGGTAACTAACATTCGAACACTAATTACGGGATTCAAAATTCGCGCATTCGGGAATTATTTTCGGGTAACAGTTAACCAATTCAACACACAATCTTCAACCACTCCCTCACCTCACCATACCCTTTCAAATCCATCCCTCTCCCTCCATTCCTATTTCTGATGTTCGACGTCACAACTCCCACGCCATTCCGCCATCGCCATCACCGTCACCTCCACTCCCACTCTTTGGTTCCACATACAACTCACCACCACTTCTTCCATCCTTCCTCGCCTGCTGAGCAGCAACCATAACAGCTCCGATCGCCTCCCTCGAGCCACCAGCAATAGCTAGCCGTCCCCCGTCCTTGAGAGCGCAGCAGCGGCAGCAACAACCCCAATCTCTCCCCTGTGTTGCCGAGAGGAAGGGAGCACCTACGCAACCCCTGCTCTTCCCTCCTTCCACCTCGAGCCGCCAACAGAAGGTCCTATACCTCCTCGACACCCCGAGCAGCAGCAGCGTCGCCTCGAAGAGCCTGAAGGCCGAGAGCGCAGCCCCGACGTCCTCTCCGTTCCCTTGTTTTTCCCTCCGAGTTCGGTGAGTTCGATCTCTCGTTCGATTCAAAATCCCATGGAATCACACCCCTTTGACAATCCTTTATTTGTCCTAGGCCGACCCCGAGGTTCCTCCCTCTCCGACGCAATGAATCGAGCCACCGATAAGCTCCGACGAAGCTCCGAAGTCGCGAACTCCCTCGGTGAGTTTCTGCCTCTCCTCCCTCTATTTTGATTTACTTTCTGTCCTTGGGTCGGGCTATGGGCGAGTGGCGAGTGAGCGAGAGCTGAGTGCGTGGAGACAGGAGAGCTCCGGCGAGCTCGAGGGCGGAGCGGCGAGCGTGAGGACGAGCAAGCGTGTGCGAGAGAGGTGATCAACGAGAGTGTGCGAGAGAGGTGCGAGCTGTGAGCGTGAGGTGGTCCAGGTGAGCAGGAGGCCGAGCTGGGCTGGTCCGGGCGAACAGGTGCGCAGGCGGGGCTCTCCGAGGCTGCCGGCGTCGAAACAGCTTCGGCGGGAGCTCTCCTTTCGAATTGGAGGAGGAAGAAGACGTCCAGTAGGCGTGGCCCTCTCCTCTTGCCCAGTCAGCGCGGGACCCATGTCCAGTCAGCATGGCCCACCTCCCTTGCTTTATTTTAATTGTTTAACCGGGTTGGTTTGAGGTTTAGCGGGTTTGGTTCGGTTTGGGTTAAAAGCGTTGGTTCGGTTCAGGTTTATTCGTTATTTAATTATTTAATTATTTATTTGACTTATTAATTAATTATTTAACCGTTTTTTGATAATTGATATTTAGAAATCGATTTGTGTGTCGGTATTTAAAGAGGGCCGGTTTTAAAGTATATAAATTGAATTTTAGTAACGGTTGAAAGTTAGCTAAGTCCCTAAAATGATGATTTTAATTAACGTAAAGTATGTCGGGATTATTTAATTGGATTTTTGAAAGTATTTTTAAAGATTAAATATTTTATGAATTTGAATTGGCTAAGTATAATTTTGAAGTAATTGTTTTGACTAACAACTTGACTAGCGAGTGAGATTTTATGGATTGAAGTATGATTGAGCCCGTTATGAAAATGACAATGGAATAAGATGATATAAGATGTTGAGATAAAGGATGCTGATGATGCTATGATTAATGGATTGATGAGCATGTTATGTAGTGGTAAATGGATCCCGTTGTGTGAAGTTTACTTATGCATATTTATTAATAATTGCTAGGTGATCTGTAACCTGCTTGCTTATATCTTGCTGATCTGCTACTCCAGGTAAGTTCTTTGAACTTACTCATGATGGGCGCTCTATGCACTGGGTGTTATATAGTAGGCTAGTGTCCATGCACCATACGACTTAGAATCATGCTTAGGAGCTAAAATGAAAATCATATGATTGCTATATGTCCTTGCAAGAGAACGGCCGTTATCTGTGATAGTCCTAGAGTCTTTGCTAGGGTCATAGGGTAGCCCAACCTCATCGGGTACCCTGAGTCAATCGAGTCTATATGAACATGATATGATAGCCCAGCACCATCGGGCAAGCGATGAGATGATATGATATGATGATGCCGTGGTTTGTGCACCACCACGAGGAAATTGATATGCTATAGCACCGAACTGGCCAGTCTCCGCCCTATTGAAAGGGGGTGGAGGTACGAGAGGGACATGCCATTTGGCATTCTGTGTGGATCCATTTATCGCTTTCTGCATTATATTAATCTGTCAGTATATATATATATATATATTTATATATATATATATATATATATATATATATATATATATTATATATATATATATATATATATATATATATATATATATATATATATATATATATATATATATATATATATATATATATATATATATATATATATATATATATATATATATATGTGATTTAATTTACGTATGTCATTACGCATTTCATCTTAAGAATAGGGTGCTTATTATATGCTTCTCAGAGTGTGTGTACATACGCGCATGAGTGACCTGATGATTGACCCAGATCCCCCTCATTTTTTTTAGATTCAGGTAACCGTTAGCTGCTATCGTTGCTTATGTGGATGCTTGGCGGGTTCAGACTTTTGGCGTTAGATCGAGAGGTTGAGAGACCACCACACTTCCTCTCTTTTATACTCCCTTTCGGATTGTATTTAAACTCAACTTTATTTTTGCTTTCGCTCGATTTCGCGATTAGACTAAGGCAGGTATTTGGTCCCCAATGGATCCGCGATCTTTAAGGGTTCGAAATCCCTTCTTTTAGTACACATATTTTGTTTTAAAACTCAACCCGTACCTGGATTGCAAGATCCGAACAAGGGGTTTTCTCCCTTGAAACGTAACCCGGAAATCATAATTCTGGGCCGTTACAACTGATCTGTGCAAACGGGGTAGTGGGAGTACCCTTGTTTCTGTGTGGTCAAACTCAGCTTGTGTAAAACAGCCCATTCCTCTATGTTTGTTGACCCTTTGACGCTCCTATTGAGTCTTTCTCCCGGATGTCAGTGTCTTCCATGGGGAAACAGGTTGGTAAACACATTGTGTCGGAATCATGTATTGGTATGAAGATTGTCTGAGTGAGTATTGGGAGGTGGTTCTTGATGACATTTTGAGTCAAAAGTAAGGGGTCTTGGGGCTTTCTTTCTTGATTTTTATGATGATCAACCAGTGTCTCCTTACCATAAAGATTCGTACCGGAGTCCCACGGGAATGAGGGGTGAAGAGTCAATTGGGAAAGGTCAATGATTGGCCATAGAAATCTCTGTCGAGTTGTCTTAATTGCTCTGTACATGATTGTGTGATTCTATATGTACTACTTCTTGACTTACGGATCGATCCTTAATGTGAATCTGTGCTTATGTGATTTGATGCTCTCATGATGACCATTGTATAGATTCGAGCTACAATTGTTATATCTATATCATCCCGACATGACCTATTTAGTATATTGCATTATCATACTAGGGCACGAATATATATATGACATATGCTAGGAAGTTGTGTAATTGATGTTCTCCCTGTGAATAGGTTAATGATAGTGTGATCGTTAAATTTTGTTATCTTGATGAAGCGGAAGTTCCCTACTTGATACGTGTTACAACTTGATGTCAACATGCCCTATATGATACGTAATTCCCAATACATGTTATGATGATGATCTTTAATGTAAAATTCGCGGTTGTATGTCAATATTTACCCATGTTGGTCACATTGCTTAGGTCTCATATTGCATCTCGCTTCTTGTCATGATTATGTGTCATCTTCACATCTTTAATTGGACTGTTGTGAGGATCGTACTACTGATTGATTAGAAGCATGAATGTCATGATATGAGACTATGTGATTATTGCTTCCTC
Organism: Persicaria tinctoria; assembly: GCA_037127255.1. NCBI lineage: Eukaryota > Viridiplantae > Streptophyta > Magnoliopsida > Caryophyllales > Polygonaceae > Persicaria > Persicaria tinctoria. Next base: position 28,997,568 of record JBANSL010000009.1, read on the forward strand.
CCGGATTAGGTCCATGGTAGTGTGATGAACTGTCTTTGTATGAATGTCATAAGATGATCTTCTCAGCATGAATGACTAAATTAGTAGTTTTTATTTTGATCCTTCTATTTGAAGCGATATCTGGGTAAATGCATGCCTTATCCGAGTGGTGGTTGATTTGGAGCACATGCCCCGTATGCTAGTCATATTGCTTCGTTGCGCAGGCTTGTATTATGCATCGCTAGATCCCTCCCATGCTTTTATATCAACGAACCATGTTAACGTGATTTCTTACACATCGTTGTGTTAGTTAACCAAGTGCATGTATGTATCAAATGTCATGTTATGCCATTAGCATCATGTAAGATCCTTGGTTGTGACTTCTGCGAATTTATACCTTGCTTGCATTATTGCTGATTCTCTCTTGAGCTAGGTCCCTCATAGTGTGATCCTTCCCTCTTTCTATCATCTTGAAATGCCTTACTCGTGCAAATTAGATTGATGTTGAATTCGATGATCGATTGCTTTCGGTGATGGTTTATCATAGCATGCTTACATGTTATCACTTGGTAGTGTTTCCCTATTACGTTATGAATTCCTCTTATGCTCGCATAGATGTATGACTTGGCACCTCGCACGATCACACACCACGTTATATCATTTCGTATATGCATAACACATGAATGTTAGAATGAATTTAGTCGAGTTACCTTGATTGTGGTCATGATTCGATATGTGCTAGTAGTATCATGTAGGCCTTATGATTTCCAATATGACTCGCTAAATGATTACCTTTCGTACTTGTGATAATGGGATAGTTATTGTACCATTTTCTGTGCCCTATGACTGCTCATTCCTAACATGATTATGATCTATCGCCCGTGATGTTTCCCTTGTTACTCTGTGGTGACCTCTCATGCTTTCATGAACACTAGGTTGAACTCATTAAATGGCTCTTGACTATACCTGAAATACCCCTAATTATTTTTGGGCTATTTCTTATTTTTATTTAATTAAATAAATCTATATTATATTCAAACTATATTATATATCTTGTGAGTTTGGTCATTTAATAAATTCACATAAGATATATGGTAGGAATTAGAATAATTAAATTATTCTAAAGAGAAATAATATATGATGGATTTAATTACATAAATCCTCTAAATACCTTTATTATTTAATTTATGAAATTAAATTAAATAATATTCATCCCGCTAAAGTGGAGAAATATATCATCTCTCTCCGTCTTTATCCGATTCTTTTAATTATTTTTCTTAAATTCTATTATCTACCCTTAATCCCTATTTTAATTGATTCTTAATCGCGAAGAATCAAAAATCCATCTTTATCTAACCTAATTCAACAGCATAGATACACGTCAAATTAGGGTTTCCCACAACCCAAAAATCGCATCCCACGTCACCGTCTCTCCCAATTCTCCCCTGTACTCCCGTGAGCCGCGACCTTCCTCACCGCCCGAGCCGCCGGCGAACGCCAATGCCAAGGCCAAGCCGGAGAACGCCCATCCTTATCGAGCCCATCGCCGCTGACCATCGCCCTTGCCCGGAGACACACCGCCTTCTCCTCTCTCAAATCGATCGCGAACAGTGGACGCCGGACCTCCGCAGTCCACCACCGCCAGCAATCGAGCCGACCTTCGCAGCCTTTCACCGCCATCGAGCCACTGCAGCGCAGCCTTGCCGGAGCACAGAAGGTCGAGGCCGCCCGAGTCGCCCCCAATTGTCGCTGCACTCGCCCACCGACGCCGGAGGAAAAGCACCGCCTCCAATCCCTGTCCGAGTGCCGCTGCTGGGCCGTCACCAGACACCGCTGCTGCCCATCGCCTCCGACAGCCGTCACCAATCGCCGTGCTGGTCGTCGTCCCCAATCGCCGCCTGCCGTGCGCCATAGCCGCCGAGGGAGGAGCTTCTTCTTCTTCGATGTACGTGAACGGTGAACTCCGTTGAATCAAAACAGAGGTTTTGATTTCTTTTATGAAAAGTACATAAACTTCCCTTACTCTTATACTATTCTTGTTTCTGGCCCTAAGTTAATTAATTATTAAGTTAAGCGGCCAGAATTTCTAAACTATTCAATTCTTGCCCGTTCCAGCAACATCAAGCAATCTCGAAGCACCTACGCCGGATCCCGCTCCCCGAGAAATTCATATTGGTATAGATTCTTAACTTTATAGAATTAATTCAATTTTAAATTGAGTTAAGTAAAGTTAATTGTATGAAATATCAATATTAAATATTCATTTTTCCGTTGGATTCAATAGGTGCTAAAATCTCGTCTGGTTGTCGTCAACCAATCGTCGAAGGTTAAGGCAAGTGATTTCGTTCATCGCCCTTTTGCGTGTTTCGTGATTCTTTTGATGTGCCTTTTAAATTCTTCTGTGTCGAATGCGGCCCTGTGGCCAATTTCCTTGCCAATTTCGATAAATTGCATACCCGTCTGCTTGATGTAATTTATCTTTTTAATCATAAATTGGCATGAGTTAAATTAATGGGCAATTATTAAAGTAGTTATAGTGTTATAGTATTAAATATGATTTGTTTGTTTATAACTCGAGATAAGTAAAGATTGTCCATTTCTTCTTCCTAAAGTGCATGATATTCTGCTTGTTCTTTCATGCAAACTAGTAGCATGTGATAGTAAGACCCTTTGAATTATCCATGCTTGTCCCTGTTTGATTTAATGTCGTTATCATGATCACCTAGTATAAATTGTTTATGTATGATAAGATAGGCACCATGTGATGCTTAGTTGTGAAATGTTAAAATGCGCACCACGTGATGCGAGTGGCTATATGCCTTTGGCAAGTTATGCAGTAGACTGACTTGCAGGTTGTGGTTCGTTAAGCCACCGCCTTATAAGGTTTCATGAAACACCATCCCGGAATGCATATTCTGCGGGGTGGTAAAACAACGATCTGATGTAGGTCGTGGTCCTTGTTAAAGGCCCGACCGGTACCACGTATTATTGTTATTATTATTATTATCGTTATAATTATTGTGATTATTATCGACTGATAAATAGGTGATCATTTCAGTTATTATACTTATCTGCCTCGAGTATAATTCCTTTTTCTTATCTTATAATCGATCGATATGATCATCCGAGTCATGTGTGAATTTTTATCATTTTCATTCAGTTTCTACTATAAATATTCGTGTCATTCCCTTAACCTAAGACATACCGTTTTATGGTCACTGTAAGGTTAAAGTCTGAACATTTTCCCTATCATTTGCTAGTCTTAATTGTACTAACCATCCTATTTATTGGATGGCTGGTGTCCTTCGTTCTCACGAAACACCAGACCATATTCTACAGGTTTAGTACGAGCAGTGGAGCAGGAGAGAGCTGAAGAAAGGACTATCACCCATGGATTTTTAAACGACGGTTTTCTTTAAACTTTGAAGTTTTCGCAATGCTTCGTCAGTTTTAGCTATTTTTGAAATTATTTATATTTTATGATTATGTTATTGTGATCATATATTTCAAACTATGATATTTATTGGACTTCCGCATATTTTATTTAACTTCTTAAAGTAATGTCTTGTTTATGGGAGCATGGTTGCATGTCCCTATAAGCCTCAGGTGAATTCAAAGACATTAAAGTCTGCGGATTCACTGGCGCTGTAACATTCCCTTGGGATTTTAAAAGGGGGTATTACAGAAGGTGGTATCAGAGCTCTAGGTTTTAAAACGTTTCCATTCGGATTTCAAAGTAATTTCTAAAGTGAATTTCAAAGGTTTTATCAAAACTAAGTTCTATCTACAAAAAGTAAGTAGTTTTGGAAATGATTTTGAAATAATGGTCCGATAGTCCTGCTCACGCTCCTGCTCCTGTCATAGACTAAGCTTACATTCTTTATCCTTGTTCTAAATCTCGCTTTCTTGATTATCTCGCTCGAATACTGATGTCTCCTCGCCCTCTTCGATAGATGACTACTGTTCGCAAGACCTCAGATCTGCACGCCACGGGTTACCCCAAAGCACTAACCTCACCTACAACTCTGACACTGGGTCTGACTTCAGCACGGAGGTGAAGGTCGTGGAAAAAGCTATAGTAGCGCTGCCCAAAGGGAAGAATGTGCTCGTCGATCCTCTTGAAGGAGATGAGGCCACAGAATATGCCAAGAGAGCCATTCGAAAATGGTACAAGGAGAACAACATGGGAAATCCTTGATTCTACAGCGAGGAAAAGGCGGCTGAGGAGAAGAGAGCCATGCCCGCTCCCTTGGATGACAAGAGGAGAAAGTACCTCCAGAATCTCGTCCGAGTGTACGGCATGGAACCATCTCAAAATCCCAGTGAGGAGAAGTCAAAGAAGAGATCCTTTTTGGAAAACCTAGCTAATGGAAAAGCATACCAAGGTTTAAAGGCAAGAAGAGCGAGGCGGAGACTCCGCGTGAGGAAGGCCGAGGAAACATACAAGAATAAGGAGTGTATTGTGGATGAGTTGGAGAAAACTCTGTGATCGTGCTAGAGATGAGATCAAAAAGAGATGTGTGAGCATGCTGAGTCAAAGAGAGATGCATCATCACAAAAGCATTGCTCTGGAGTGGACAAACTCGTCGAGCTATATGTCTTTGCAGAGGACGATAAGTATTAAGATCTCATCAGAAATACCAGCAGAATACCCAGATTACTGCAGGTTCATAAATGACTGTGAACAAATGGAAGAATGTCGTCGGGCCATCTCAGCAGGGTCCACGACTATATAAAATGCGTAGTCCGGATGACACTACTTCTTATATGGCTCAAGGTGTTATCTATCGTCGAGCTGAACCAATTAATATTCTTTTTTATCCAGGCGCTTCTCATTCTTTTCTAGCCGAGCAAACTATTGAAAGACTCGGATTAGAATCTGTTACTCTAGATTATTCCTTAGTTGTGAAATTCCCTTATGTGGGATAGAGTTCGAGGTAGGAAAATGCTATTCCACTTCCCCATCGCGACAAGTGGCGATGAGTACCTTGCTGATCTTGTTCTGCTTCCAATCCTTTCTTAGGACGTCATTCTCGGTATGGATTGGCTTACTCGCCATAGTGCAATCATTGATTGTGGACGGAGAATCGTGACCATTTCGTCGGACGGTAGGGTTGTGTGCAGATTTCGTGGGCGCATTCCTAAGAAGGATGGCCGTGTTATTATTGTAATGCAGGCAGCCAAAATTGTTACGTCAAGGTGGTGCCGGATTCTTATGTTATCTGCAGGATCAACCATCCGACCCGGTCCATATTTCCGATATTCCTGTAGTTCGAGATCGAATTCCCTAATGTTTTCCCCGATGAGATTCATGGTTTACCTCCAAAGCGGTTCATTGAGTTCGTCATCGACTTAGAGCCAGGAACCTCTCATATTTCCAAAGCCCCGTATCGCATGGCTCCCGTTGAGATGCAAGAATTGAAGAGTCAGCTTGAAGAGTTGTTAGAGAAGGGTTATATTCGACCCAATGTTTCACCTTGGTGTGCTCCCGTGCTGTTTGTGAAGAAGAAAGAAGGCTCTTTCCGTCTGTGTATTGATTAACAGGAGCTAAACAAGGTGACGATCAAGAACAAGTATTCACTACCACGCATCGATGATTTCTTGGATCAACTTCAGGGAGCAAAGGTATTCTCCAAGATTTAACTTCAATCTGGTTACCATAAGCTTCGAGTTCGTGACGATGATATTCCAAATACTGCTTTTAGGACACGTTATGGGCACTATGAGTTCGTGGTGATGCCTTTTGGCTTAACAAATGCCCCAACAGTTTTCATGGATCTGATGAACTGTTGTTTCCACCAGTATTTGGACAACCTCATTGTAGTCTACATCGACGGCATCTTGATCTAGTCGCCGAGTGAGGAGGCTCACTCCGAACACTTGAGGACTATTTTGATAACACTACAAGAGCATCAGTTGTACGCGAAGCTGCCTAAGTGTGATTTTTGGATGAAGAAGGTGGCATTCCTAGGCCACATTATTTCAGAGAAATGGGTGATGGTCGACCCCCCAAAGATAGCAGTTGTAGAGAAGTGGAGTCCGCCAAAGAACACTAAGGAGATTCGGAGTTTTCTAGGACTAGCAGGTTACTACAGGAGGTTTGTGGAAGGGTTTTCCAAATTGGTCCAACCACTGACCTTACTTCTGCGTAAATCCCAGAAATTCGTCTGGAATGACAAGTGCAAAGCGAGCTTCTATGAGATCAAGAAGCGGTTGACCACAGAACCTATTTTGGCACTCCCTAAGGAGTCAAAGGATTATATGATTTACAGTGATGTTTCAAAGTATGGTTTGAGTTGTGCATTGATGCAAGATGGGAAGGTGATAGCCTATGCATCACAATAGTTGAGGCCGTACGAGGAGAACTACCCAGTGCATGATTTGGAACTAGTTGTTGTGGTATTTTCTCTAAAAATCTGGCGCCATTAGTTGTATGGTATTCGTTGCCAGATATACACCGACCACAAAAGCCTCAAGTATGTGTTCACCCAAAAGGAGTTGAACATAAAACAGAGACGCTGGCTAGAGCTGATCAAGAATTATGACATTGAGCTTCTCTATCATTCCGGAAAGGATAATGTTGTAGTCGATGTTCTAAGCCGCAAATCACAGCACGAGGCTATGATTAGCTGTTTGACAGCAAGTCCTGCTCTGCAGAAAGATCTGCTCAAGTTAGAGGTTGAAATTGGTTTGAAAGGAACCGAGGACAGTTGTGTATGATGGAGGTTCAGTCAGATCTGTTAGTAGAGATAAAGGTCAAGCAGATAGAGGATATTGTGTTACTGCAAATCACCATTGACTTCTTTAATGGTAAAGCCCCGAGTTTTTTTCGTGAGGGATGATGGATCCTTATGGTTTGGGAATCGCATTTGCGTCCCCAATGTCTTTGATATCTGACAAATCATCCTTCAAGAAGCTCATGCATCCGGCTATTCGGTGCATCCCGAAGCTAGTAAGATGAACAAGGATATGAGGAAGAACCGGTGCGGATTCTAGAGTGACGAGAGAAGCAACTTCGCACCAAGGTAGTTTCGCTCGTCAAGGTGCTTTGATCAAAGCACGAGACTCAAAAGGTGTACGATCGGAGGACAGATCGTCAACAATATTCTGGCTCGAAGAGGTCAACTCCTTCTGTATCTGCTGGGGAGACGGCAGCTAGCCGCACCCAGTCAGGTTAGGATACTATCTCTGCGAGAGGTGGTCAACCAGTAGTTTCCTATAACTGTGGTAAGTCGGGCCATAAAAAAACCTGCATGTGAGTAGGACGCTCGGGTTTATAGAGAATGTGGAAAGTATGGACATATGGAGAAGTTTTGTAAGAACTCGAGAAATGGTTAAGCTCGGTCATAACAAGCTTTAACAATTGCACCGCGAGCTCCAAACTCAACAGCAAACCCCGCCTCAACCATGGGGTACGGTCATAACATGCAAGCTGCATTGGAACCTATAATGCGGAATAAGAACAAGGCCCCAATGGAAGGAACGTCTAAGCAAGTTCTTAAGCTTTACACCTTAACAGGAGTAAGCTACACTGAAAAGGTTGTGCAACATCAAGCTGTTTAGTAATTCCTTTATGCTAGTACGTTCTAGCATTTCGATAAAGTGAGTCAATGGACAAGTATTTCCGATAAACTCCATATCTAGCCATCAAAATTCTGGTATTGTTATTCTAAGTAATCAATTTTGGATTTATCTTTACAACCTTACAGGTTCGAGTCAAAGTGGGGAATTGGTGTGCGAATTGGTAATAGTCTAACGTTGAATACCATATAAGCTATGAACACTTCCCTACTAGTATTCCTTTCACTTTATATAGTCGGCTCTAGTATGTTGATACTTCTAATTCCATACCAAGCTGGTCAACCCGTGTTTTTATAGACATCGAGAAAGAGTCGGGAAGTGCTCCCTATAGACTCTAGAATGGCTTCTCTGTTTCACTTCGGTATAAGCGGAAATAATACCTGCATGTGAAATCAGTGATTAATGGTCAATATGTCATAGTGTCAGACGTAAGATTCTTCATGAGGGTAATTAGTAACTTTTATTTTTATGTAGGTAGGTTCACCTTTCCTAAATCTTGATAGTATTAAACGATCATGGGTTATATATCTCATCTTTCCTTTCCATGATCGAGCAACCGAACTCTCATTGGTAAAAAGCTTGAGAATAGTATATAGATATGCACGATTTATGTTTATGAAGAAGACAAGGACGCAAGGACGCATGTGCTTAGACCGGACAACGTTCATGTCGATAAACCAGAAGACGAAGACCCACAACTCATCTCATATGAATAAGGCTGGCTAGTTTTGTCACAATGGCTGCCTTCAAAGCCACCCGGGCCATTTGGCAACCTGGAAAAGGAAGCCAGATGGGGCTAAGACGAAAGCCAATGACAAGCTAGTTAACCCCGTTTCTTATAGGATGCGAGTTCACTTATCTCGAGCAACGAGAGTGAATATCAAAAGATGTCTTTCAAAATTTTATTATCCTTATTTTAGATATTCATAACTATAGAGATACACTATTTTCATATAAAAAAAAAATTTCAAGCTTTTCCATTGAGGAGTTCGGAAAGCAATGAGTTACCTTAGATGTAATTCTCATCGCTCAAGTATTCGATAAGTTCAGTAAGCGAAGCATGCTTAAATTCTACCTATTCGGGAACCATTGTTGATACACCTAGCTCTGCTTTGATCAGATTATATCCTCTCATCTATTTTGAGAATACTATCTTATCTTCAATTCATTTCTCGTTTCTTTTCTAAGTTTCGGGACGAAACTTATTTTTAGTGGGGAGGTATGAAATACCCCTAATTATTTTTGGGCTATTTCTTATTTTTATTTAATTAAATAAATCTATATTATATTCAAACTATATTATATATCTTGTGAGTTTGGTCATTTAATAAATTCACATAAGATATATGGTAGGAATTAGAATAATTAAATTATTCTAAAGAGAAATAATATATGATGGATTTAATTACATAAATCCTCTAAATACCTTTATTATTTAATTTATGAAATTAAATTAAATAATATTCATCCCGCTAAAGTGGAGAAATATATCATCTCTCTCCGTCTTTATCCGATTCTTTTAATTATTTTTCTTAAATTCTATTATCTACCCTTAATCCCTATTTTAATTGATTCTTAATCGCGAAGAATCAAAAATCCATCTTTATCTAACCTAATTCAACAGCATAGATACACGTCAAATTAGGGTTTCCCACAACCCAAAAATCGCATCCCACGTCACCGTCTCTCCCAATTCTCCCCTGTACTCCCGTGAGCCGCGACCTTCCTCACCGCCCGAGCCGCCGGCGAACGCCAATGCCAAGGCCAAGCCGGAGAACGCCCATCCTTATCGAGCCCATCGCCGCTGACCATCGCCCTTGCCCGGAGACACACCGCCTTCTCCTCTCTCAAATCGATCGCGAACAGTGGACGCCGGACCTCCGCAGTCCACCACCGCCAGCAATCGAGCCGACCTTCGCAGCCTTTCACCGCCATCGAGCCACTGCAGCGCAGCCTTGCCAGAGCACAGAAGGTCGAGGCCGCCCGAGTCGCCCCCAATTGTCGCTGCACTCGCCCACCGACGCCGGAGGAAAAGCACCGCCTCCAATCCCTGTCCGAGTGCCGCTGCTGGGCCGTCACCAGACACCGCTGCTGCCCATCGCCTCCGACAGCCGTCACCAATCGCCGTGCTGGTCGTCGTCCCCAATCGCCGCCTGCCGTGCGCCATAGCCGCCGAGGGAGGAGCTTCTTCTTCTTCGATGTACGTGAACGGTGAACTCCGTTGAATCAAAACAGAGGTTTTGATTTCTTTTATGAAAAGTACATAAACTTCCCTTACTCTTATACTATTCTTGTTTCTGGCCCTAAGTTAATTAATTATTAAGTTAAGCGGCCAGAATTTCTAAACTATTCAATTCTTGCCCGTTCCAGCAACATCAAGCAATCTCGAAGCACCTACGCCGGATCCCGCTCCCCGAGAAATTCATATTGGTATAGATTCTTAACTTTATAGAATTAATTCAATTTTAAATTGAGTTAAGTAAAGTTAATTGTATGAAATATCAATATTAAATATTCATTTTTCCGTTGGATTCAATAGGTGCTAAAATCTCGTCTGGTTGTCGTCAACCAATCGTCGAAGGTTAAGGCAAGTGATTTCGTTCATCGCCCTTTTGCGTGTTTCGTGATTCTTTTGATGTGCCTTTTAAATTCTTCTGTGTCGAATGCGGCCCTGTGGCCAATTTCCTTGCCAATTTCGATAAATTGCATACCCGTCTGCTTGATGTAATTTATCTTTTTAATCATAAATTGGCATGAGTTAAATTAATGGGCAATTATTAAAGTAGTTATAGTGTTATAGTATTAAATATGATTTGTTTGTTTATAACTCGAGATAAGTAAAGATTGTCCATTTCTTCTTCCTAAAGTGCATGATATTCTGCTTGTTCTTTCATGCAAACTAGTAGCATGTGATAGTAAGACCCTTTGAATTATCCATGCTTGTCCCTGTTTGATTTAATGTCGTTATCATGATCACCTAGTATAAATTGTTTATGTATGATAAGATAGGCACCATGTGATGCTTAGTTGTGAAATGTTAAAATGCGCACCACGTGATGCGAGTGGCTATATGCCTTTGGCAAGTTATGCAGTAGACTGACTTGCAGGTTGTGGTTCGTTAAGCCACCGCCTTATAAGGTTTCATGAAACACCATCCCGGAATGCATATTCTGCGGGGTGGTAAAACAACGATCTGATGTAGGTCGTGGTCCTTGTTAAAGGCCCGACCGGTACCACGTATTATTGTTATTATTATTATTATCGTTATAATTATTGTGATTATTATCGACTGATAAATAGGTGATCATTTCAGTTATTATACTTATCTGCCTCGAGTATAATTCCTTTTTCTTATCTTATAATCGATCGATATGATCATCCGAGTCATGTGTGAATTTTTATCATTTTCATTCAGTTTCTACTATAAATATTCGTGTCATTCCCTTAACCTAAGACATACCGTTTTATGGTCACTGTAAGGTTAAAGTCTGAACATTTTCCCTATCATTTGCTAGTCTTAATTGTACTAACCATCCTATTTATTGGATGGCTGGTGTCCTTCGTTCTCACGAAACACCAGACCATATTCTACAGGTTTAGTACGAGCAGTGGAGCAGGAGAGAGCTGAAGAAAGGACTATCACCCATGGATTTTTAAACGACGGTTTTCTTTAAACTTTGAAGTTTTCGCAATGCTTCGTCAGTTTTAGCTATTTTTGAAATTATTTATATTTTATGATTATGTTATTGTGATCATATATTTCAAACTATGATATTTATTGGACTTCCGCATATTTTATTTAACTTCTTAAAGTACTGTCTTGTTTATGGGAGCATGGTTGCATGTCCCTATAAGCCTCAGGTGAATTCAAAGACATTAAAGTCTGCGGATTCACTGGCGCTGTAACATTCCCTTGGGATTTTAAAAGGGGGTGTTACAATACCCCTGCCTTGCCATGTATCGCTAGTATTGTTCAGGACCTATGATTTCTAAATGTATCTTGTCGTAGGATCACCTGTCGTTCTTAACCTACTACATGATCATTGTTGCCAGATGTGATAGTTACTATACTGCTTTTATGTGTTCTCGTATGATGCTTCGACTGATTGTCATGATATACCTCGTTATGTTATGTTTGATCTCAATTGTTGATGAGTATACCATGTTCGTGCATTGTTCATATACATGATGTTTGTCATCCTCGTTAAGCTCTTCATGACCATTACTGGCTCCGCATATCTTACTTGAAATTGCTAGACATATCTGTTTCCCTGGGATAAAAGGCTATTAGCTTATCTCACATGCATCCGTGTAGAATTCGATTATGTCTTTGGATTGAATATGCATGTCGTTCTCCTTGAGATAGGTACATGTTAGTGTGGATTAATGTGACTGATATGCTCCATGATGAATTCATTTTGCTCGTCATAATTGTAACCTAATAGACTTTCATAAGGGCATCATTGTATTTTCGGGTCGTAGTCTTGTCTCCAGTCTTGCCGTCTTGGCCTTGGTCCGTGTTTGATTCCGAAAGGAACACTGGGTGTCCGTCATTGTCACTCCCCTATCTCCGCTAACTTGTACTCTTACGCGATACATCGGACGAGCGACCGTATGGAAAAAGGAAACGGGAAGTTAGATAGCGATAGAGCAGTGCAGAGGAAGCGTGGGCCCATAACCCATAGGCCTCAGGATCAACAATGTCGACAGGACGAGCACGTTCTGAGAATCGCGGTTATCGAGTACAATAGGACTTGCAGGCAGGAGTGTCCTCCATTCTAATTACTAACCCTTTTGAACTTGTTGACAATGATATTGCACTAACTTGGCGATGAGATTTACGTGTTGATGTGTTGACTTGATGATGACTGTTGCCTAATTGCCTGTTGTCTATGATGATATGAGTTGATGACTTATAGGTCTCATGCAACGTGATGTCTTGACGTGTTGCTACTCTAAGTTGCTAAGCATGATTTGAATTCTTTTGCCTGCAAAATATGAACTACATATGATAAGAAACCTAAATTGTTTATCTGCTAAGGTTATGATGGAACTTGTTAGCTTGACTTAATTACGTGCATACATGATGAATTGCAATAACTATTGAGCGTGATAGGAATCGAGACTTATTGATGCAGTTGCAATGTTTGATGATGAACTAATGATGCTATTGTCATAAATGCTTGTTGATAAGATGTAGCCTTTATGTGTAATAATGTCCGTGATTGCTTCTTCTTTGAACTTGTGGGTGAGGGTTCTCTTGTGGAGTGGTTGATGAGCGGTAAAAGAATTCTAGGCGGTTAGGATGATCGATAGTATTACGAGGTAGGACGCGAGAGAGGGATCCATGTGGTTAGCAGGGTATGATGCTTGTGATGTCTTGAGTAGTATATGAGGTGTGGGGGAATGACTTTTGAGAGTATTGAGGATATAGTATGAGAGGGTTCTCGAGTGTGAAGTTAGAGATATGAGTTGGGTTCTTAGAGGTGGATGGTGTGTGGGAGTGCTTGATGGAATGAGGGGTGAGATTGGAGTATCAAAATGAATTGGGATTTCCTCAGGGGATTTTGTCGGAGTTAGTGTTGTTGAGTCTAGAAGAGGATTAATCTTGGCTTGAGAGTGGAAATGGGCGAGTGAGGACTTTCTTGATTATGTGATTTATTTATATCTGCTGGCATAATGTTAGATAACAACCATGATAAACTTAATATAGACTGATATTACATGTTTTTATGCAAATACTGAAATCTAATTGGTAGTGACTAGTGTTATCATGATATATTGAAGCATTACTACCCTGATGTGCGTTTTAGAAGCATGTTAGGATGTGTTATATGAATCATGAAATAATGACATGTTGCTATGTGGAAACATGGTATTATATTATGGGATGGTAAAGCATGATGTGATGTTATTTGATCGTTAAGCATGATTGTGTGTATGTTAAATGATGAATATGACTTTGAGGATGAATATGATTGGTATATATAAGATAGTGATACCAAATTCTAAATGATCGTTATATGGCATTATGATGAGTTAAGATGATGTTTGGTGAATATGTTGACATTCGATGACTGATATATTGTTTGACCTCCCCTTTCGCGGAATCTTAATAACATGACTTGTTGTGTTGAGGTGTTGACAATGAGTTTGATTAATTGACTTTATGGTGAGGATGTACCTGTTATGACCTTGGTGTGATATCGAGATGTGTGTTATGATTTTGGCATATATGCATATTATGACCTTTAGTATGATGTGGAGACGTTGATGTGATCTTGTGGCAGTGTGCTGGCATATGTTTGAGACTTGTCATATGGTGTACTCGTTGAGGATTGATTGGTTATGTGGTTATGCATTGCTTGTGGCTTGTGAATTTTTCCCGAATTGAAACTGATAGATTGATTTGATTATGGAAACTAGGAAGAGAATATGGGATTAGCCCTTAGAGGTGGATGACTCCACCTCCCATCTTCTGAATTTGATTGGTTGGTATGTGAGAAATTGATCTGGTGGTTGGAGGATTTTGACGAAATTTTGATCGAAAGGATTTTACTTGTTTTGGTGTAAAGTTGCTTGGTTAAATGCCTTATTTGAAGATTTTGAGCGGTTTGAAAAGGAATTACTTGGAATTTTAAAGAATAAACGTTACTGAGAATTTCAATGATTTTGAGACCAATCTTTTCCAATTGCGGAATCCCTTTTTGAGAATTTTCACTCCTGGGCTTATATTATAACGCCTCACAAAGTGGATACAAGCATTTTATAGGGGCGCATATAGAATGCTTGCTAAGACCTAGTAAGGACGCTATGATCGCTTTTTGAGTTATAATGTGACCGAAAGGTCGGGGTAAGGGTGTGATAGGGGCCCATATCACATACTTGCTACGACCAATTGAGAATGTTATGATCACGTCAAGGGTGCTGTGAGGGTCTCATACGGGCCCCTATGAGATGCTTACAAAACCAATGGCATGATCCTTGGACTCACCAATTTGAAACTTCATCCCCATGTTTTAGAGTGATTTTAGTCTCGAGGACGAGACTTATTTTTAGAGGTGGATGATGTAAAGGCCCGGATTTTTAAATCCTAATTCTCGGAAAAAGAAATGAAATATGAATTTAAGTCGGGTTAACTAAAACCTCTTAAAATGAATTCCGGCATATAATTATTTTAAATAGGCTTTCATTCAGATTTATTTTCGTTTTCGCTTGCTAAAATTTGAAAGTATAATATAATTTTATTATTTGATTCAGTTCGAGAATTCGATTTCAATTTGAAGTTTTAAGATTTATATCTTTTGAGTCGGGATTGTGTTAGAGAGCGGGTTTCGGGTTTGATTTCGTCGGGATTTCAATTGTTAATTGTGGTGACCCATTTCCCCCTATTTCAAATTCCTTTTCTTTTCTTATTCCTTTCCCCTCTCTCTCTCTCTCTCTCTCTCTCTCTCTCTCTCTCTCTCTCTCTCTCTCTCTCTCTCTCTCTCTCTCTCTCTCTCGTAGCAAGGTACTGCCTGCTGCTCAACTTTGTCTTCTTCTTCGTGCTAAACAAACAACACACACATTGCACTTGCTCCCTCCCTATAAATTGGATCCACCGAAAACCCTAAAACTTATCTACAAATTCAGCCCTCAAGCACCAACAATCCTCTTCTCCTCTCCTTTGCCTTTTCGTTCTTACTAAACAGCAACAAAACCCCATCGGAGCCCTGTGTTCGGAGCCGGAATCGCCACCAAACCACCTCCCTCTACCTACTGTTTTCCGATGTCACTACCGCCACCAACTGTCCAGGAACGCCATCGACTATCCAAGAACACCCAGTGACACTCAGGAGGTCGCCGAAGCCGCCATCACAGCCGAGTACTTCACCATCCTCTCCACCGCCTTGTTTCCGCTCCAAGATCGCGGTAAGGCCTTGCTTTCCCTCCCTTTTGCCTCGACCTACTGTAAAGTTGTGCCTTACTCCTCCCACACCCGTCCTAGATCGAAAGGAGCTGCTTCCGACTTCGACGAAGAGGTCGTGCCTGTGTTCTTCCCTCGATTCTCCTGTCTTTTCCGAATCCGAATGGTAAGCCGCCATTCTTCCTCCGAGGCTCAATTTGTACCTAAAGGTGGACCTGTAACCTATTCCCTACCATCCTAGGCCAAGATTGCTAAATTCCGACTTCGGTGAAGCCCACATCGCGCCTCCGGCAAACACCCTCCGGCGAGAGCTCGAGTCCCTCGGTGAGGCCCTTCTTCCTTCGGTTTTCCTTGTGCAATTGCTTTTCATGTTCCTTGGTTGTCGAAAAGGGGCGGTGAGTGAGAGATTCGGGTTGTGGGCATGGGAGAGCCGCCGGAGAGAGCAATCCTTTTCCTTCTTTCTTCTCCGATTGAACAGAGGTGGGAGACGGGTTCCCTTTCTTTCCTATTGGTTCCAGGTTATGTTGGGTGTGGGCATGGATCTGGGCCGACCCGAACCTTCTCTTCCGGGCTGGGCTTATGGATCCGATTTTGAGAGAGTTATGGGCCTATTTTGTTTTTCTGGATCCGGGTTTCATTCGTTGGGCCTTTCTAAATTGTTATCTTTGTTACATTATGTGATATGTTGATTATATACGTAATGAATTTATTTGATTAACTTTAGTTTATCACATTACCATATATTCTTAGTTATTTTGAAAGAAGTATATTTCTGGAATTATTATTATGTATTTTAAATTGCTTTAAAAAGATATAATTGGAATATGTATTTTTCTGATGTGTAAATATGTGATTTTGGAAGTTATGAGATGATTTATTGTTATTAATATACAAAAATAGTTTGGTGTTATTTTAAGTCGTATATTATTTGATAAAGTATTTAAAGGGGTTTTCAAGTTCATAAAATGTTCTCAATGTTATTGTTTGAAAACCAAATGCCGGAATATTTTGGTAAAACAAGATTTGAGGTCGACTTAGAGAATTGATACTTCCTCTTGATTTGGACAAGTATGATTTGAGAAATTATTTAGAATATGAGTTGACTTAATTTTGGATTTAAGAGTTTGGAAATATGGTTGGTACGGTTTTATCAATGGGTTTGATTGTAAGTAAATGATTTTGGTTGATGGTTATTAAATCGGAAAGGTTTTGAAAATGGTTTTACCATCGATTGGTTTTGAGGATGTTGAGAACTTGGGTTCCGTGTGTATGAATGTTGGTTCGGTAGCTTACGGAAGTGGCTTGATGATAGGTGTGTATCGCTTTTGGATTAGCATTTGGGCCCTTGCTTGCGTTATCTTTTGCTGTTCGGCATTTCAGGTAAATTCCCTAGGGGGCTTACTCAGATTGGACATTCATGCATGTTGTTGCATTTTATGTTAGGTGTGGCATATGCATAAAAGCATGCCATGTAGTATCCTGTTTAGGTTGCACTAATTGAATGAGCATATGCTTATTCATTGCGATTGAAACAGAACGGCCGTTATCTGTGATAGTCCTAGAGTCTTTGCTAGGGTCATAGGGTAGCCCAGCCTCATCGGGTACCCTGAGTCAATCGAGTCATGAACTTCCTTATATTATGATATGCCTGCGGACTTTATTGTGGAGCGGGTTAGGCATGCGTGCCCCCCGATGATGGTGGAATGCATTCACGAGCTGGCCAGTCTCCACCTATCGGAAGGGGTGGAGGTAGGAGAGGGAAATGCCATTTGGCATTGTCTTGGTCCCTTTACAGTATTTCTGCACAGTATTATGAACTAGGAGCATGCTAGTGTGTTTGAATTTCGTACTGCATTAGAGCATCTTTATTAGGTATAGCACATACTATGTGGCGTCAGCGAGGACTGCCGATCCCGCATGAGTGGCTCGATCTGATTCCTTTCCCCGTTCTTTTTTTAAAGGTATTCTCTGCAGATTTGAGTGCTCGATGTCTATATGATGGGGTTTCCTTTTGGCGAATTGAAGAATCTAGCTAATATCCTAATTTAGTGAAATGGTAATTACCCACTCATGATTTGGTTTTGACCGGCTTTGCCGTGACACTTGTATATTTACTTTGCTGCCGCTTTACTTCCATTTGAAATGGATTCTGCGACATAGTTGTAGGACAGGTTAAGGGTACCCAACGGCCCTTCGAGGTTTTTAGGGTTTAAAATCCCTCTTTATACTAATCTTAAAAGAGTTTGAAACCTCGACCCGTACCTGGATTGCAAGATCCGAACAAGGGGTTTTATCCCTTGAAACGTAACCCGGAAATCATAATTCTGGGCCGTTACAAGCATGTTATAAGGAGTACTGCCTAAGAAAAAAGCAATAGCACAATCGATAGTTATAAGAAGAAAAAGTTGAAAATAATAGAAAACCTATTGCATACTATAAGGAGTACTGCCTAAGTGTTATATGCATTATTGTTTGTAGAAAACCTATTACATTTTCCTATCCAAGATTGATAGCTCTATTTGTTGAACAATTTAGGCAAAAACTTTCATTTATTATTATTTTTGAACAAAAGATAAGAATGAAGTCTTAGATTAATTATTGATGAAGATGAAGATTGAGACTGAAATTTTGATGAATCTTTTAAAAAACATGATTATCTAGAAAATAAGAATAATTTAATTTTAAATTTTAAAATATGATTAATAACCATTTATAGTTAATAAACAAAAGATATTTTCTTAAAGATCATTAAAGTTTATGAAAATTGATTTACAAAATCTTATTGGTTGTTAATTATAACAAACTTCCCATGGAGACGTGATATTAACCTAAATCAAAGAAATTTGGAAATAAAATTACAGTAAAAAAAGACTTAGTTGATAACTATGTTTATCGATGTTGTTACTTAATTAAAATTAAAATTAAGATTTCGCCTTAGCCTCCCGATGAAATCCGGATAAGGCTAAGAAAACATATAAAGTAAGTATTAATTAAATTACATATTAGATTAATTAAATAATTACTTATTTTAAAAAACCTAAATAAGAAAATTAAGCAAAGATAACAGATTTAATATTTTAATTTAGATAATATAATAAATAAAAAAAGTTTTGTTTATTATCTAATGTTATTTTTGGTTAATACATATTGACTTATTTTTAATAAATAACGGGTCATTTTTATTGAAAGTTTTTTTTATGAATATAAACTTTTGGTTGTATATAAATTGAATTTCCTTTGTTATGAAAAGGGAGAATGTCCTCATAAATTGAATTTTTAGGGAAAAGAAATATTTTGTTGTAAAATATAATAAAAATATTAATTGCATATTATATAATAAAAATATTAACTACAATTTGTTACTTTATACACATAAATATTTGAGAGTTTTGCTTCGTAGTATGATTAGTAGATTAATAAGGAGTTGATTAATTGCATATTATATACCATTCTCCAGTTCTTTATGTACCTTTGAACTTTGTAGTTAGGAGTCTTGGAGTAGTTTTTTTTAAGGGTGTTCCGAACATATTCATGTTATATATGTACATTAAAAATATCGATCAATTGGTAACTGGTAAACAAAATTTAAAACAATGAAGATGAAAAAAGGAAAAAAATTAAATAGAGGAAGAACATACATTAATTAAATTTGTAGGAGTCATGGAGTAATTAAATTTGTAGGAGTCAATTTAGAAATATGAACCATTATGAATAGCGAGATAAAAAACCATGAGTAAGTCAAAATAACAAATAATAAATTATTAAAACTATAATTGAAACTATTAGCAAGATTATTTTAATTGAAAATTACTATATTGATTTGTTATGATTAAATATGTTGACGACAACAACAAAATTTATAATAAAATAAAATAATAATCACTACACAATGTTTATCTTTTAGTGGAACAATAATTACCGGTAATTAAAATAAAAATTTTGTAAATAAAAGATGATAAAGGTTTTTACAAATTTGTATTTCGGAAGGATCATAACAACTTTTCAATTTCAAATAAACATTTTGGGTAAATAATTTATTAATTTAATTAGTAAAAATTAATTAATTATAAAGGTGGGACCATGATTCATTAGAAGCTGCCACGTAAGCCTATTTTTAAGCAAAAGCCGCCAAGTGGCATCATCAACATTTGCTTTAGTATTATATATTAGATATATTAGATATATTAGATATATATTAGATATAGATCAACTTATTATTATATTTGGTTTGTTACATTGGATGTATGTTTTTAGCCGTGGTATATTTTCTCCAAATTCTAAAGGGGCCTTTAGTAAATTATCCATAAAAATTGGCTAAATGAGAGGAGTATCCATATATTTGAAAATTTTGCAAAAGTCTCCATCACCCTTGCCCCCCTTCGCTGGACCATTGACTGGTCAACGTTGACCAAGTCCTTCAGATTTGTTTTTTTCTGTTTTTTTTTTAAAAAAATTACATGTCAGCACTTTCAGATATGCAACTATAACTCGATGTTATGCAAATAGAATATTATGATATGAAAATATAATATTATGTTATGCAAGCTTAAAAAACCTTATGAGAAGAATATGCAAATCCATATGTATTTTAAAATTGCATTAATATATCTTATTTTCACATAAGCACATCGCTCTACCATTTATTGACATAAAAGGCTTTAAAATTGCATTAATGTCAAACCCGATGTTGCTGACACCAACATTCCTCACACCGTTGACACTGACATTATTGACATTGCTGGCACTGTTGACACTGTCACCACTAACATTGCGAACACCACCAACATTTTCCGTATTAGCGTTGCGTTAATGTCGGTTGACGCTGACATCGGAGATATTAACGTTGCTGATGCTGACATCGGAGATGTCGGCTTACGCCGATATCGATGTTGCGAACACTGTTGACGCCGACGTCGAAGATGCTTTTTTTTTTGGGCCAACGCTTCTTTTTTTCGTGTAAGCACTAATATTGTTGACACTGCTGACACTGTCACCATTAACATTGCGAACATCACTAACATTTTCCGTGTCAGCGCTGACGCTGATGTCGGCTGACGCCGACTTCGGAGATGCTGACGCTGCTGCCATTAATAGTGATCAGTATAAAAGAAATACCCATTGTGCTGCTATTATGTAGTACATATGCAAACCTCGGATGCTGTTGACAAGCATTAGTTGAGCTCAATATAAGGTGTTGGTTGAATGGCTTCTAATGTAAAATGCAGTGAGATTTTGTGTTAGTAGCTTGTAATGATTATGCACAACCAAAATCTGATTTTGATTTCATAATGAATTGAATTACTATAAAAATCCGTTACACTGCTGAAGTTTGATATAATGAAGTAAAATTTGTGCCGAAGGCACAAATTTAGACTGAAATTTATGAAGTTACTACTCTTTGTATTAAAACTAAGAAGAAATTAATATTGATCAGTATAAAAGAAATACCAGTTGTGCTACTATTATGTAGTACATATGCAAACCTCGGATGATGCTGACAAGTATTAGTTGAGCTCAATCTAAGGTGTTGGTTGAATGGCTTCTAATGCTAAAATGCAGTGAGATGTTGTGTTAGTAGCTTGTAATGATTATGCACAACCAAAATCTGATTTTGATTTTAGAATTAATTGAATTACTGTAAAAATCTGTTACAGTGCTGACGTTTGATATAATGAAGTAAAATTTGTGCCTTCGACACAAATTTAGATTGAAATTTATGAAGTTACTACTCTTTGTATTGAAACTAAAAATAAATTAGTAGTGATAAGTCTAAAAGAAAGAATAGTTGTGCTACTACTAATTAATAATTATGCAAAAATCTAGTGTTGTTGACAAGTGATAGTTGAGATCGGTCTAATGTGTTGGTTGAATGGCTTCTAATGCTAACATGCAGTGAGATATTATGTTACTAGCTTGTAATGATTATGCATAACCAAAATCTGATTTTGATGTAAAAACCAATTGAATTACTGTAAAAATATGTTACACTGCTGACGTTCGATATAATGAAGTAAAATTTGTGCCTTCGGCACAAATTTAGATTGAAATTTATGAAGTTACTACTCTTTGTATTGAAACTAAAAATAAATTAGTAGTGATAAGTCTAAAAGAAAGAATAGTTGTGCTACTACTAATTAATACTTATGCAAAAATCTGGTGTTGTTGACAACTGATTGTTGAGCTCGGTCTAATGTGTTGGTTGAACGGCTTCTAATGTAAAATGCAGTGAGATATTGTGTTACTAGCTTGTAATGATAGTGCACAACCAAAATCTGATTTTTGATTTTAGAATGAATTGACTTAATGTAAAAATTTGTTATATGTAACGACCCAGAATTATGATTTCCGGGTTACGTTTCAAGGGATAAAACCCCTTGTTCGGATCTTGCAATCCAGGTACGGGTCGAGGTTTCAAAGTCATTTAAGATTAATAGAAAGAGGGATTTGAAACCCTAAACACCTCGAAGGGCCGTTGGGTACCCTTAACATGTCCTGGGGACTAACTCGCAAAATTCATTTCACACGGAAGCAAGACGGAAGTAAAATAAGGATACAAGTGCCACGGCAGAGCCGTGTCTAAACGGAGTCAAAAGTATAAATCCAAAACAATATAATCAGAGTCTGGGGAAGTCTATAACTCCAGCGCTCACTCTCCGCCGACAAAATGACCCGCGCAATAAGCAAACAGCACCGATAGGATGAACATAAATAATTCCTAAAAAAATTGATTTGGAGCGGGATCAGATCGATGCCCACTTAACTCTGCATCCCAACCATAAGCACACATATACGCTATACCTAATAAAGATGCTCTAATGCAGTACGAAATTCAAACACACTAGCATGCTCCTAGTTCATAATAATGTGCAGAAATACTGTAAAGGGCCCAAGACAATGCCAAGTGGCATATCCCTCTCCTACCTCCACCCCTTCCGACAGGCGGAGACTGGCCAGCTCGTGAATGCATTCATTCATAATAGGGCGGTACGCATGCCTAACCCGCTCCACAATAAAGCCCGCAGGCATATCATAATATAAGGAAGTACTCGATTGACTCAGGGTACCCGATGAGGCTGGGCTACCCTATGACCCTAGCAAAGACTCTAGGACTATCACAGATACGGCCGTTCTGTTTACAAACACATAGAGAAATCGAATGCTCAACGATCAATGCAACCTAGCATGGTACTACATGGCATGCTGATCATGAATGCAACACCTAGTATATCATGCACTTAAAGCAGGGAATAGCTCTATTCAATCTGAGTAAGCTCCGAAGAGACTTACCTGAAGATGCAGAACAGCAAAATAACGCAAGCAAGGGCCCAAATGCAAGTCCAATCAATCCAAAAGCGATACACACCTATCATCAAGCCACTTCCGTAAGCTACCGGACTAACATTCACACACACAAAACCCAAGTTCTCAACATCCTTAAACCCAATCGACGGTAAAACCATTTTCCAAAACCTTTCCGACATGATCGACATCAACCAAAACCATTTAATCAAAATCACTGATAAATCTCACCAACAATATTTCTCAACTCTTAAATCCCAAATTAAGTCAACTCATATTCAAAATAATTTCTCAAATCACATTTGGCCAAATCCCGACATTAAACATTTAAACCTTAAAACCAATACCTCAAAATCACAATATAGAATTAATCCCGACACTTCTATTTCCAAAATCATTATATAAATAAATTCCGGCATTAAATCACCAAACAATTCTATTTTCACAACCATATTTATATATCAATAATAGTAAAACATCTCATAATTTCCAAAATCACATATCATAAAATACATTTTCTAATAACATTATTTTAAAGTACTTTAAAATGGATAATCATAATTTCCGAAAATATATCTTTCAAATAAAATCAAGAATAATATATACCCATAAAATATGATATAATAAATAACATGGCACATGAGTATACAACCTATCATGATTTGGCAACAACAATAACCAATAAAACATAACCAGTAGCCCAACCAAATAGCCCAATCTGAAAGAAGAGGGAGACCCGGAAGGAATAGGACCACGACCCGGATTCGGCCCAACTCAACTCTCCCAGCCCCAAACCCGGTTCGGTTTAGACAATTTAAAATAAAAGGGAGGGGACCCCGGTTCAGGAAATCAGAAAAGGAAGGGGTAAAACCGGGTTTAGACCCTTCTTCAACCTAAAGAACAGGGCCGCTGCCACGAAACGGAGGGAAGGAGGGAATCCAGGGCCCTCGCCGGCGAACTGCTTTCTGGACCAGAGTCACCCAACCCGACCGACGTCCAATTCCCGACCACACTCAGGCAAACAGAACGAAAGCGCAGCAACGGAGGAAGGAGAGAGAGAGGGATTACCGAGTCGCGGCGCGATTCCGGCTCCGAGGGCGGATCCGGTTTCGATTGACGGGGAAGGAGCGTCGATGGGGTCCTAGGAGAAGCAAGGGATGAGCAAAAACAGACTTTGACGGGATTAGAACCGGAATCGAATAAGAAAACAAAATCGACCTTCGAGAGCTCCGGCGAGCGCGAGAGGGCTGGTGGCGGCGTCGGCGGCTCCGGGGCTGCCTGGGATACCCCTCGCCTGCTTGGATCTGCGTCCGACGTTGGAGGAGAGGCAACGACTGTGTTGCTGGGCTCGCTGTTGCTGTCCGTATCGAAGAGAGGAGGAGGAAGGGCTGTGCCCGGAGGAAATGGAGGCTCCGGCAACCTCCTGGGTGGCCGACGTTGATGGTGGAGCAGCTGCTGGCGTGGCGGTGCAACGGAGGTGAAATGGAGGTGGGTGTGCGGGTGGCTTCGAGCTTCCAACAGGGGAAAGAAGTGCTTGAAGGGGAGCAAGCAGGACGAGAGAAAAAAGAGAGGGAGGTGGGAGTGGATAATATTTAGCTAGAATTGGGGTGGAGTGAGCTGGAGTTGGATTGAATGCAACCCGGATACAGGTGGGAGGAAGAGACAAAACGTGACCCCAAACAATTTCTCAAAATACCCGGAAAACAAAACCCAAAACCCGCTTATCTCAACGTTATCCCGACTCGACTCAAAACGATTTTCAAAATTTCAATTCCGAAATAAATAATGAACACCAAATATATTATGTTAAATTTTCACATATGGAAGCGGGATGAAGCACAAATTAAATCTTTAATTTATTAATGCCGGAACTTGTTTTAAGGATTTCAATGTCGATTTAGGAAATTAAAGACAGGTTTTTCTTGAAATATCCGAGTTTTTATTTTATTTTATCTTATATTTTTTTTCGACTTAAATCTATTTATATTATTTATTGAAATTTATTATTTAAAAATCCGGGCCTTTACATCATCCACCTCTAAAAACTAGTCTCGTCCCCGAGACTAAAACCAAAATAAAGTAGGGGATAAAGTTTGAAATTGATGAGTCCAAGGACCATGTCCAGAATCTTGTAATCATCTCGGTTGCGTCTTTCGGGATTCTCACAACATCCCAGTCACGGTCGTGACATCTCCAATTGGCCTTGACAAGTATGCGATAAGCGCCCCTATCACATCCTCGCTTCGACTTTTCGGAAGTGACACAACTCTAAAAGTTCTAAAATGTCATCACTAGGTCTTAGCAAGCACCCTACAAGCGCCCTCATAAAATGCTTGTATCCACTTCGTGAAGTATCATAGAGTTGCCCGGGTTTGAAAATTCTCTAAAAGGGATTCCGCAATTAGAAAAGATTGGCCTCAAAATCGTTGAAATTCGCGGTAACGTTTATCCTTTAAAACCCCAAGTAATTCATTTTCAAACCGCTCAAAATCTTCAAATAAGACGTTTAACCAAGCAACTTTACACCAACACACGTAAAATCCATTCGATCAAAATTTCGTCAAAACCTTCCAAACCCAAATCAGTTTACCGCATAACAATCAATCAAATTCAGAAGCTCGGAGGTGGAATCATCCACCTCTAAGGGCTAATCTCATATTCTCTTCCTAGTTTCCATAATCAAATCAATCTCCATTCAAACAAGATTCATACGCCATAACAAATGCATAACAGCTTAAACCAAACAATCCCCAACCAACACATCATACGACAAGTCTCAACCATGTACCCACACAGTGCCACAAGGTCACATCAAGCATCTCCAAATCATACTAAAGGTTATAATGTGCATCTCA
Source organism: Persicaria tinctoria (assembly GCA_037127255.1). Classification (NCBI taxonomy): domain Eukaryota; kingdom Viridiplantae; phylum Streptophyta; class Magnoliopsida; order Caryophyllales; family Polygonaceae; genus Persicaria; species Persicaria tinctoria. The sequence goes on from JBANSL010000009.1 coordinate 29,023,188, forward strand.
ACAACATATCAAAATCATAACCACGTCTCGACATCACACCATAAATCATAAAAGGTATCTCACTATCGCATATCAACACCGCAATCATAGTAGGGTCAGTCACAACAAGAGATATCATTTAACCCACAAATTCACATAGTCATCCTATCCAATTCCTATCCAGCATTAGCATAACATTTTTATCACATCAATCATTGGTACTTGCAAGGTTAGCCATAGCGAAATTTCATCATAAGTCAACGGAACAAAACTACTTATCGACACACCAATACCGTCAAGGTCATGCTATTAAGATTCAATAAAAAGGGAAGATCATGAAGTATATCACCATCAAAATGTCAACACGCTCTCTAGAAATCATCTTAACTCATCACAATGTTATATAACGATCATTTAGTAATCAGGCACCATTATCCCATATATATATACAAATCATATTCACATTCCAAGTCATACTCATCATTTAACATATCAATAGTCATGCTTGTCAACCATATAATACAACATCATGATTACCACCACATATTATAACGTCATGCCTTCACATAATAACACATTATCGTCTCATGTATCATGTCACAACACATCCTATCATGCGTCTAAAATAATATAGCAGGATAGCAAGCATCAATATCTCATGATAACACTTGTCACTACCAATTAGATTTTAATATTGCATAACAACATGTAATGTCATTCTGTATCAGATCCATCATATTTGCTATCTAACATCATGCCAGCAAATATAAATAAATCACATAATCAAGAGAATTCTCCACATCATACCAGTCAAAATAAAACACAATCCCCACTTGCCCATCCCCACTCTCAAGCCAAGACCAATCCTCTTCTAGGCTCACCAACATCAACTTAGACAAAATTCCCTAAAGAAATCCCAATTCATCCCAATCCTCAAATCTCGCCCTCATTCCACCAACACTCACACACCATCCACCTCAAAGAATCCAACTCCTATGTCTAACATCACACTCGAGCACCCTATCATACTATATCATCAATTCTCTTAAGGTCATTTCTTTCACTTTCCACACTTCACAAGATATCACCAGCATCATGCCTTGCAAAATTCCTAAAGCTCACCCAGTCTTACCTAAACCAACATCTCTATCTTGCGACTTATCTTATAACATCCCCGATCATCCTAACCACTCAAGCTCTTTCACCACTCTTCAACCATGCTACCAACGACCTCACCCACAGGTTTAAGGAAGAAGCAATAATTAAAATCATCAACACAAGGTCTACATCAGGTCAACTAGCATTTATAACATAACATCATGGGTTCAACAAGTCTCAATTTATCATCATGCTCAATAATCATTGCAAACATCATATATGAACATACTGAAGTCAAGCTAACATGTTGCACTATAACCTTATCAGATACAACTCAGGTCTCTTAGCACATGTAGTTCACATTTTACAGGCAAAGGAATTTAGATCATGCTTAGCAACTCAGAGTATTGAAACTAATAATAAATTAGTAGTGATAAGTCTAAAAGAAAGAATAGTTGTGCTACTAGTAATTAATACTTATGCAAAAATCTGGTGCTGTTGACAAGTGATAGTTGAGATCGGTCTAATGTGTTGGTTGAATGGCTTCTAATGCTAACATGCAGTGAGATGTCGTGTTACTAGCTTGTAATGATTATGCACAACCAAAATCTGATTTTGATGTCAAAACCAATTGAATTACTGTAAAAATCTGTTACACTGCTGACGTTTGATATAATGAAGTAAAATTTGTGCATTCGGCACAAATTTAGGTTGAAATTTATGAAGTTACTACTCTTTGTATTGAAACTAAAAATAAATTAGTAGTGATAAGTCTAAAAGAAAGAATAGTTGTGCTACTACTAATTAATACTTATGCAAATATCTGGTGTTGTTGACAAGTGATTGTAGAGCTCGGTCTAATGTGTTGGTTGAATGGCTTCTAATATTAAACTGCAGTGAGATATTGTCTTACTAGCTTGTAATGATTATGCACAACCAAAATCTGATTTTTGATTTTTGAATGAATTGAATTAATGTAAAAATATGTTATAGTGCTGAAATTTGATGTAGTTAAGTATGATATGCAAATATAAATTGACGATATGCAAATATAAGTTGATGATATGCAAATATAAATTGATGATATGCAAATATAAGTTGATGATATGCAATTATAACTTGATGATATGCAAATATAAAAATAAGATGGGGAAATAGAAATAAGTTGGGGAAATAGAAATTGTTGTTGTGAAAATGTATGATTATACTATGCAAATATAAATTGATGGTGTGCAAATGTAAAAGTATGATATGCAGTTATAAATTGATGATATGCAAATATAAGATTAAAATATGCAAATATAAATTGATGATATGCAAATATGAAAGTATAATATGCAATTATAAATAACTAGAAAATTTTGTAAATTACTTGAAATATTATAAATTTTAGTCTATGCGGGATTCGAACCCACGTATTTGTGCATAAGCACATCACTCTACCATTGAGCTAAAAGGCTTTTAATTATATTATAACATAACATTCAAATAAACAAATAAGAGTTATGTTCGCGCCACAACCAAAAAAGGAGAAAAAAAAATAGAACTCCTAATAAACAGATTTACATATTTTTTTCCTGATTATAGATTTACAGCTTCTACATGAATCGTGACAGATTTATAGTGAGATAAAAATCTGTTACATATTTTTTTTTCACAGATTTTGTGTTAGTAGCTTGTCATGATTATGCACAACCAAAATCTGATTTTGATTTCATAATGAATTGAATTACTATAAAAATTTGTTACACTGCTGACGTTTGATATAATGAAGTAAAATTTGTACTTTCGACACAAATTTAGATTGAAATTTATGAAGTTATTACTCTTTGTATTGAAAATAAAAATAAATTAGTAGTGATAAGTCTAAAAGAAAAAATAGTTGTGCTACTACTAATTAATACTTATGCAAAAATCTGGTGTTGTTGACAAGTGATAGTTGAGCTCGGTCTAATGTGTTGGTTGAATTGCTTCTAATGTAAAATGCAGTGAGATGTTGTGTTAGTAGCTTGTAATGATGATGCACAACCAAAATCTGATTTTGATGTCAGAACGAATTGAATTACTGTAAAAATCTGTTACAGTGCTGACGTTTGATATAATGAAGTAAAATTTGTGCCTTCGGCACAAATTTAGGTTGAAATTTATGAAGTTACTACTCTTTGTATTGAAACTAAAAATAAATTAGAAGTGATAAGTCTGAAAGAAAGAATAGTTGTGCTACTACTAATTAATACTTATGCAAAAATCTAGTGTTGTTGACAAGTGATAGTTGAGCTCGGTCTAATGTGTTGGTTGAATCGCTTCTAATGCTAAAATGCAGTGAGATATTATGTTACTAGCTTGTAATGATTATGCACAACAAAAATCTGATTTTTGATTTTAGAATGAATTGATTTAATGTAAAAATCTGTTATAGTACTGACATTTGATGTAATGACGTAAAATCTGTTATAGTACTGACATTTGATGTAATGAAGTTACCACTCTCTGTATTGAAACTAAAAAGAAATTAATAGTGATCAGTATAAAAGAAATACCAGTTGTGCTACTATTATGTAGTACATATGCAAACATCGGATGCTGCTGACAAGTATTAGTTGAGCTCAATCGAAGGTGTTGGTTGAATGACTTCTAATGCTAAAATGCAGTGAGATGTTGTGTTTGTAGCTTGTAATGACTATGCACAACCAAAATCTTATTTTGATTTTAGAATTAATTGAATTACTGGAAAAATCTGTTACAGTGCTGACGTTTGATATAATGAAGTGAAATTTGTGCATTCGGCACAAATTTAGATTGAAATTTATGAAGTTACTACTCTTTATATTGAAACTAAAAATAAATTAGTAGTGATAACTCTAAAAGAAAGAATAGTAGTGCTACTACTAATTAATACTTATGCAAAAATCTGGTGTTGTTGACAAGTGATAGTTGAGCTCGGTCTAATGTGTTGGTTGAATGTCTTCTAATGTAAAATGCAGTGAGATGTTGTGTTAGTAGCTTGTAATAATGATGCACAATAAAAATCTGATTTTGATGTCAGAACGAATTGAATTACTGTAAAAATCTGTTACACTGCTGACGTTTGATATAATGAAGTAAAATTTGTGCCGAAGGCACAAATTTAGATTGAAATTTATGAAGTTACTACTATTTGTATTGAAACTAAAAATAAATCAGTAGTGATAAGTCTAAAAGAAAGAATAGTTGTACTACTACTAATTAATACTTATGCAAAAATCTGGTGTTGTTGACAATTGATTGTTGAGCTCGGTCTAATGTGTTGGTTGAATGACTTCTAATATTAAAATGCAGTGAGATATTGTGTTACTAGCTTGTAATGATTATGCACAACCAAAATCTGATTTTTGATTTTAGAATGAATTGAATTAATGTCAAAATCTGTTATAGTGCTGACATTTGATGTAGTTAAGTATGATATGCAAATATAAATTGACGATATGCAAATATAAGTTGATGATATGCAAATATAAATTGATGATGTGCAAATATAAGTTGATGATATGCAATTATAACTTGATGATATGTAAATATAAAAATAAGTTGGGGAAATAAAAATAAGTTGGGGAAATACAAATTGATGTTGAGAAAATGTATGATTATACTATGCAAATATAAATTGATGGTGTGCAAATGTAAAAGTATGATATGTAGTTATAAATTGATGATATGCAAATATAAGATTAAAATATGCAAATATAAATTGATGATACGTAGTATGCAAATGTGAAAGTATAATATGCAATTATAAATTACTAGAAAATTTTGTAAATTACTTGAATTATTATAAATTTTAGCCTATGCGGGATTCGAACTCACGTATTTGCGCATAAGCACATCACTCTACCATTGAGCTAAAAGGCTTTTAATTATATTATAACATAACATTCAAATAAACAAATAAGAGTTATGTTCGCGCCACAACCAAAAAAGGAGAAAAAAAAGTAGAACTCCTAATAAACAGTACAAATTTGTATACACATTTGCACAAAAAGAGGTCATGTTAGCACACAATTAGAAATTAAAAAAAAACATATATATCAACTTGAATTGCACAAAAAGAAACCATGTCAACACACAATTAGAAATATAGAAAAAAAAACATACACATCAATATAAAAAACATAGCATAACTAGCAAGAGAATTCATACTTCAAAGAGAGAATGAGATAAATATAGCATAACTAGCACAGCAGATTACAAAACCTTGCTATGTTATCAGATAACAAAAAAAGGAAAAAGAAAAGAGAGAAAGTTAATTAAAAAAAAGTGAAAAATAAGAAGTTTATGTTGTGCAAATATAAGTTATTGTTATGCAAATAAACCTTCATGATAAGCACATATAACAATCTTACAGATTGTTATATGTTCTGATTTCCTTCTGTTTTACCCGCTTTTCATGATATGCAACTGATAATGCATATTTTAGATAGGCATTATAGATACATTTAGTTTAGTTTAGGTTGCATTTCTTGCTTGCTTTATCATTAAATTGCATCTTGTGTTTATTTTAGAAAAGTTCGGATTCTGCGCAATTTTGTGTTTATCTCGCAGATTGAATCGGAACACATTTGGGAGATGCAATATTTCGAAGAGGAACACAAGATACACGGGAAGGAACAAGAAAGAAAGAAGCAAGACGAGAAGAGAAGTCCACAATGGAAGCTAAAAAGCCACGGCAAAGCATCTTGCCGCGGGCGCCGCAGCTGTTGCCGCGGCCGCGGCAGAGCCCGCCGCAGCAGGGAGCAAAAGAAGCATTTGCGGCGGGCGCCGCACCACTTGCGGCGGCCGCCGCACGTACAGCCGCGCGCCGTTTTGATGGAAAAACCCTAGTTTCTAAATTGTTTACTTTGAGGCCGACTTGGATGTTTTTAATTAGGCCTTTTATGTTATTTTTGAGGACCATTCATTCTATTCATTCAACCATTAGACTTTTTAGAGATTTTTAGCTATGTTTTCCATGAGGAACTAAACTCATCTATTCTGCCTGCAATTTGAAGCTTTATTCGGATTGATTGTGAGTTTCTAATTCTTGCTCCTGATTTCCTATTTGTGAATGCTTCAACTTCTTTGTGCTTAATTAATTATTGTTTTGTTCTATCTTGTCTGGCCAACTCGTTAGATCAATTCAATCGCTAAGGTTTTGTAGATTCCTGGTTGTGAACTTTAACCTAAGTGGCAAACTTATTCCTTTAGGGCTGGTTGAACTAATTGAATAAGTAGGAAGTTGAATGTGTTGTTAAATCCTTTTTTAGGGACTGCAAATACCTTGGCTAATCTCTGAACTTAAAGCTATCAATTGGGTTAAATCCTTCTTTAGGGACTGTTCGATTGATAAGGGTTGCTAGGACTGGTTGGACTAGTAACTATATTAGGTCGGGACAAGGGCATTCATAGGAAACATAATAGGACGAGAAGAAGTTACAAGGATCGCTTCAATCCAATAAAGTGGAAAATTGTAGGTGGAATTGCTTCTCTCATCTGTCTAAATCAAATTCACTTACTTTGCGTTCTTTACTTTGCTTCAAAACTTTCACACTAAAACCCCCTCTTTGGTTACTTAATCAACGTTAAAATCGCACTTGAGTTATAAATTTCCCTGTGGGATCGACCTCTTACTTATTACTATACTAGTTATAGGTTTGAGTTTCTTTGGCGGAATCAACGACAGGTTTCCCCTCCGTCAAATTTGGCGCCGTTGCCGGGGAATTTTTATTAAATTCTTGTGTGTTTTTAGTGTTGATTTTGGTGTGGACCGTCTTATATGGTCCATACCCGTGCTACTAATTCATCTTTGTTACCATTTGATACAAAGATTGAAAGGACCCTTGTCGCTCTGAGGCGAGAAAGTCGTGATCGCTTTCGCGAACTCCCTTTTGATCAACAAGAACCGACAACAGAGATGGCTGACGATGCGAACCGCACTCTTAAGGAGCTTTCTGCTCCTGATGTGGCACAACAACCCCTGGCAATCCAATTTCCGGCGCTAGCAGATGGGGTTAAATTTGAGCTTAAGTCTGGGGTAATTCATCTTTTACCCAAGTTTCATGGGTTGAGTGGGGAGGACCCCCACAAGCATCTGGCTGAATTCCATAGGGTGGTAGTTGGGATGAAATCTGAGGACGTCACTGCAGAGCAAATCAAATTGAGAGCTTTTCCCTTCTCTCTAAAGGATGACGCCAATGAATGGTTCTTCTATTTATCGCCGGGATCTATTACCACTTGGGCTGAGATGAAAAGAGTCTTCCTAGAGATGTACTTCCCTACAACAAAGCTAAATGCTTTGAAAAGGTCTATCAGCAGCATTGAGCAGTACGCTACAGAGTCTATACATGAGTACTTTGAACGCTTCAAGAAACTCTGCGCCAGCTGCCCAAGCCATGGGTACTCTCAAAAGGATCTGGTCCTCTTTTTATTTAATGGTTTGACTGATATGGAGCGCAAGACGGTGAATTCTGCTTGTGGAGGAAATATGCTTAATAAGACGCCTACCGCAGCTTGGGAGGTGTTTAGGGAGCTATCTGAGGGCTCCAGACAGTTCACCAAAAGCCCTCGGGCTAGGGGTGTACTCGTTGTTGATGCGCCTGTGGCTGCACTTCAGACGGATATGGCAGAGGTCAAGGAGATGATGAAACAATTGGTCCTTGATAGAAATCCTCAACAACTGAAGGCATGTGGTCTTTGCAATCAATTCACTCATCCTATGGACATGTGCCCGATCCTACAAGATCCTAATGTTGATTTGAATGCCATTGGGAATTTCGCTCAACAAAGGCCTAGACAAGGCAATTATGGAAATCCTGGGTATTTCAACAACAATAACTACAATAGGGGCTATCAGCAAGGCTACGGGAACTATCAAGCACCCCTCAATCAGCAAGGGGGGCAACAGGAAAGGCCTCAGCAACAATTCGAACCTCGACAGGGAGGTCAGCAGCAGTCAAATGGGGATAATGAGGATCCACTGCAGAAACTGTCACGATTGGTCATGAGGAATGAAAAACAACAGTCAGAGCGGATGGAGAACCTAGAAAAGCAGCAATCCAATCGGATGACAAAGCTTGAGAATCAAATGAGTCAGCTCATTCAAATCTTAAGTGCTAAAGAGGCAAATAGTTCTGGTAAGCTTCCGTCACAGACCATTGAGAATCCGACAAAGGAGAATGTCAGTGCTGTAACACTTAGGAGTGGCAAGGAACTGGTTGTCACAAAGCAAAAAGACGATGAGGAGATAATGGACGAAGAAATAGAAATCATTGAAGGTGAAAACGGTAAAACGGTGGTGCGGCGCCCGCGACAACCCTTGCGGCGCCCGCCGCAGGAGAAACCTGGCAAGCTGCGGCACCCGCCGCATCACTTTCCGCGCCCGCCGCTGCCTCACCCGCCGCCGATTCGTCTTCTGGTACGTTTTCTCCCTTACCTCTTTCCTCTTCTCTCCCTCTTTCTCCTTCTTCTTCTTCTTCTACTCCTTCTTCTCCCTTACCTATGGAGACTCCAAAGCCCGTTCCGCCCTTCCCGGAAGCTTTGAAGGATACAAGGAGGTATGAGAACGACAAGGAAATCTTCGAGACATTCAGTAAGTGCGAGGTAAATATTCCTTTGTTTAATTTGATCAAAAGCATCCCTCGATATGCTAAATTTTTGAAGGAACTTTGCACTATCAAGCGGAACCAGAAGCTAAAAGGTAAGCAAAAGGTGAAGGTAAGCGAACATGTCACTGCTGTCTTTCAAAAGCGTATGCCTGAAAAGTGTAGTGATCCTGGTATGTTTGCTATTCCATGTGTGATAGGTGATACGAAATTTGATAAAGCCATGTTAGATTTACGAGCATCTATTAATGTTTTGCCTTCTAGCGTTTATCATGCTTTGGGGCTGGGACCTCTGAATGACACTCGGGTAGTAATTCAACTTGCTGATCGATCTACTATCTACCCGAAAGGGATTTGTGAAGATGTCTTGGTTATGGTTGACAACTTAATATTCCCTGCTGATTTCTTTGTGATTGACATGGGCCCTGGTAACAGTGAAGGCCCTATTCTGTTGGGAAGACCTTTCTTGAAAACTGCTAGAACCAAGATAGATGTCTATTCAGATCTCTTACTATGGAATTTGATGGTCAACGAGTTGAATATAATATCTATGATTCCATGAAATTCCCATCTGATGATCCTTCTCTGTGCTTTATAGATGCTATTGATACTATGGAACAGGATTGTTTTGATTTGGAATGTGTTGATGAGATGGAGGTTGCTTTACAGGCTCCTATAGATGAAATTGCTAGAGATTATGTATTGTCAGCTGACCTGCAGGAGGCTATAGTAGCTCTAGACCATCGATCTCCCACATATGTGCCACCGAGGGGAGACCGCATCGAGCTGACCTTTCCCACTGAAAAGCTTCTTCCATCCATTATCCAAGCGCCGGATGTTGAATTGAAACAACTTCCTAATCACCTTAAATATGCTTTCCTTGGTGAAAATGATACTCTACCTGTCATTATTTCTAACAAATTGACATTTGGACAGGAGGAGTGATTGGTGAATGTTCTAAAGGAGAACAAGGAGGCGCTAGGATGGACAATAGCGGACATTAAGGGCATCAGTCCTACCCTCTGCATGCATAGGATATTATTAGAGGATGATGCCAAGCCATCTAGACAACCTCAGCGAAGACTCAACCCACCAATGATGGAAGTGGTAAAGAAGGAGGTGCTGAAACTCCTTCAGGCAGGTATGATTTTTCCCATATCTGATAGCAAATGGGTGAGTCCTACTCAGGTTGTCCCTAAGAAGGGAGGTATTACTGTTGTTGAAAATCAGGATGGTGAATTGGTCCCTAGTAGGGTTCAAACTGGATGGAGAGTCTGTATTGATTATCGTAAATTAAATGCAGTCACTCGCAAGGACCATTTCCCCCTTCCCTTTATTGATCAGATGCTTGAGCGCCTTGCCGGCCGTTCTTTTTATTGATTTTTAGATGGCTACTCAGGATATTTTCAGGTACCCATAGCACCGGAGGACCAAGAAAAAACGACTTTTACATGCCCTTTTGGCACTTTTGCATATCGCAGAATGCCTTTTGGGCTATGTAACGCACCTGGGACTTTCCAACGGTGTATGGTGAGCATATTTTCTGAGTATGTGGAACATTTTATTGAAGTATTCATGGATGACTTCACTGTGCATGGAGATGATTTTGATACTTGCTTGCATCATTTGTCACTTGTACTTAAGCGGTGTGTAGACACCAATTTGGTTCTTAATTTTGAAAAGTGTCATTTTATGGTTGAGCAAGGCATTGTGTTGGGTCATATTGTGTCTAGCAGGGGTCTTGAGGTAGACAAGGCTAAAATTGATGTTATTCAGTCTCTACCTTACCCCACTAATGTGCGTGAGATTCGCTCCTTTTTAGGCCATGCATGGTTCTATCGCAGGTTTATTAAGGATTTTTCTAAGATTTCTGCACCTCTTTGTGATTTATTGAAAAAGGAAGTAGCTTTTGAGTTTGATGACAGGTGTAGAGCATCTTTTGATGAGCTTAAAGGTCGCCTAACTAGCGCTCCTATAATCCAAGCACCCATATGGTCGCAACCTTTTGAGATTATGTGTGATGCTAGCGATTACGCTGTGGGGGCTGTTTTGGGACAAAAGGAAGGAAGGAGCTCGCATGTCATCTACTATGCCTCCATGACTCTGAATGGAGCACAAAGGAACTACTCAACCACTGAGAAAGAGCTTCTGGCTGTGGTCTTTGCACTGGAGAAATTTCGCTCCTACCTCCTAGGAGCTAAGGTAATTGTCTTCACTGATCACGCTGCTCTCCGTTATCTATTAACTAAGAAAGAAGCGAAACCAAGATTGATTCGATGGATTTTACTTTTGAGTGAATTTGACATCGAAATCAAAGATAAGAAAGGTGCAGAAAACTTAGTGGCGGACCACCTCAGCAGACTTGTCCAAGAAGAGGACAAGCCGGAAGATCAAAGACCTATTCACGGTGAGTTCCCTGATGATACACTGTTTTACTTAACTCACACATCTTCGTTACAGCTGCAGGAACAAACAAGGACGGAGAGTCCTGATGAGGTAAGTCCTGATATTTCTGAATTGTTGATGGGTGTCCATACTCCTCGACCTTGGTTCGCCAATATGGTGAATTTCTTGGTCACGGGAGAATTTCCACCGAAATTTACAAAGGCTCAAAAGGACAAGATTCGACATGACTCTCGCTTCTACGTCTGGGATGACCCCTACCTTTGGAAACATTGTGCTGATCAGGTAATTAGGAGGTGTCTGTCGGACAATGAGGTACAATCTGTCCTTACCTTTTGTCATGCTCATGAATGTGGAGGCCACTTTGGTCCTCAAAAGACTGCTAGGAAAGTGTTAGAAGCAGGTTTCTTTTGGCCCCACTTATTTAGAGATGCTAATGCCTTCTGCAAATCATGCGATAGATGTCAAAGGGTCGGGAACATATCTGCTAAGAATGAAATGCCACAAACAACTGTCATATTCTGTGAAATTTTTGATGTTTGGGGTATCGACTTTATGGGTCCCTTCCCTAGCTCTTTTGGGAATTTGTATATTTTGCTTGCGGTGGACTATGTCTCCAAGTGGGTGGAGGCAAAAGCCACCAGAACTGATGATGCTAAAGTGGTTGCAGATTTCCTAAAAGACACCATTTTCGCAAGATTTGGGGTGCCTAAAGCCATAATTAGTGACAGAGGGACACATTTTTGCAACAGGACGATCACTGCCCTGTTAAAGAAATATCATGTCACACAGAGACTGTCCACTGCCTATCATCCACAGACCAATGGTCAAGCGGAGATATCAAATAGGGAGATAAAGACCATTCTGGAGAAAACAGTGGCACCCAACAGAAAGGATTGGAGTCTAAGGCTCAATGACACTCTTTGGGCCTATCGGACAGCTTATAAAACCCCTATTGGTATGTCCCCTTATCGTATTGTCTTTGGAAAAGCCTGTCATCTTCCTGTAGAGCTTCAGCATAAGGCATATTGGGCTGTAAAGAATTGCAACATGAGGTTGGATGAAGTGGGTGAATTTAGAAAACTTCAGTTGCAAGAGCTAGAGGAATTGCGTCTGGATGCTTACGATAATGCAGTGATCTATAAGGAAAAGACAAAGGCTTGGCATGACAAGCATATCCTGCGGAAAGAGCTAGCAATAGGAGACAAGGTCCTTCTATACAAATCACGCTTGAAACTCTTCCCTGGAAAGCTTAGATCAAGGTGGGAAGGACCATACACCATCTCAAAGATATTCCCTCATGGAGCAATTGAACTCTATGACCCTAAATCTCATGAGCTCTTTAAGGTCAATGGGCATAGAGTTAAGCCTTACTTTGAGAACATACCACATAATGAAGAAGAGGAGTTGGTGCTTGCTGAACCAACCGACTAGGCCACTCAAGGACCATCACGTCGAGCCAACGACTTAAAACAAAGGCGCTTCTCGGGAGGCAACCCGAGGTAAGTTCCCTATCTTTCTCATTTTTATTGTTGTTTTAGTTAATGACCATTAGCTAATCTAGGAGTAATCATATAGGTAGTTAAGTAATTAATTTAATTTCAAAAAAAAAAAAAAAGGGAATAAACCCGAGTACAGCGAGCGGCGGCCGCCGCAACCCCTGCGGCGCCCGCCGCAGCCGCTGCGGTGCCCGCCGCCAGGGGGTTGTTTCAAGCGGCACCCGCCGCAAGTAAACCCAAGAGAGTTGCGGCGGCCGCCGCACCCTCTGCGGCGCCCGCCGCAACGGTACCCATCTCGGACTTTTTTAAAAAAATAAAATAAAATAAAAAATAAAATAAAATAAAATAGAAATACATACCTATCACGGGCTACCTCTTCCCAAACCCTACCTCACCTCTCTCTTTCCTCTTGGCTTCTCTTCACCATAGCCCCACCCCAAAACTCTCTTTTTCACATCCTCTTTGCCGGATCTAGCCCCCACAGTCCCGCTCTCTACCGATTCCGTCTCCGAGACGCCGGATCCCGTGCTGCGCCCGCCGCTTCACTTGCTGCGCCCGCCGCCGGCCTGTTCTCCACCAGATCCGGAGCACTGCAGCCCTAAATCCCCGAAAATCTTCAAGTTTCCTACCCTTTAAACTCTCAAGGTATGATTTTCTTAACCTTTTCTCTCCATATTTGAGATTTTTTAAATGTGGATTGGAACTAGGTAGAGATTTGATTTTTGGGTGTTTGTTCATTGTGTAAAAGTGGAAATTTGTGTTTTACATGTGTTTGGAAATTAGGGGAATGAATTTTTATATGATGGAAAGGCTGATTTTGGTTAGGGCTATAAGATTTGGAGTTGGAATTTTTGTGAGAAAAGGTGACATTTGTGTGGGATAGTATTATTGTTCTTTAAAGTTTGATATTTGTGGAAGCATGAAATATGGGCTGATTTTCCATTGTTAATATGGGGCCGATTTTTGGAGTTTTTTTTGGTGTGAATTGATTATATGAGGTGGGATTATTGATATATTATGAAGTGTTCTTGAGTTTGGGTTGCTTATTGGAGATCTTGAGCCACTTGTGATGTGCTTTGCGTGTGTGTTTTATTTGGCTTGGATTATGTTTGAATTGTGCTTGGTGGTGTTGAAATCTGAATCTGTTTGGGGATGTCAATATATACTGCTGGAATTTGTTACAGATGGTGCGCAGACTAAGAAATGCATCCGACGAGCAGAGGAGGATCTTTAAGAATTTCGATGCTAAGCGCTTCGTTCAGACGAAGTTCTTTCACACCCCAGCACTACAGACGCTGGGGATGTTGGATGTCACTCACCAGATGCTCACCCATGGCGGGTTGGGGGGTTTTCTGAATTGAAGTGCCCCGACCTACCCCGAGCTCGCATGGGAGTTCTTAGCTACATTCGAGAGGGTAGACGATTCTAGGGTTCGGTTCAACTTGTTGGACCAACCCCATGTCTGCACGCTTGACAACCTCCGCCAGCAGTTCGGGATATCACAGGCGGCCACCCCAAACTGGTCTTCCATGACCACCGAGCAACAACGCCATGACCTGTGGTTCAAGGCTACTGGAACAGTTTTTGATAGCCACAAGGGGGAATACAACTACAGTTTTGTCCACCCTTGCTTCCGTTTGGTCCACAAGGTCTTAGCTATGGCCTTTAGCGGCAGAGGAGATGTCAACAAGGTATACGCTGCTGATCTCGCTTGGTTATGGAGCTTTGCTCCCCAGTCTCATGGTACACCAGACTGGGTTGAGATTTTTATTGAGAACTGTTTGAGGATCCAGGGGGCCAAGTCAGGCAGGTTTGGCTTGGGAGGCATGATCAGCCTCATAGCCTACCAATACTTATCGCCTGAGCAGTGCGGTACCCCTATGTCTGGTGGGTACACCTACACTACAGAGCAGCTTAGGAGGCCGGTTGTGCTCGAGGGTAATGATGGAAGGGGCTGGATTTGGAAGTCCGGAAACCGTGGAGAGCACCGATTGAGTCTTCCCAGGCTCCTACCTTATGGACCTTCCGATAACACCCTTTACATCGCAGGCGATCAGGAGCAGGCTGCGGAGGAGGTTCCTGAGGATGATGAGGACGAGGATACCCCTGCAGCGACAGATTATCATATGGGGGATGCACATCAGGATGCTGGCCCGTCTGCAGGCCATCGCTTCGCGTCTGATGAGGGCGACTCCTTGCGGGACTATCTGGCCAATGAGTTCCATCGTATTTCCTTACGCCAGGACGCAATTGAGTTCACCCTCAGCGACCTCGGTCGCTCTGCGAGGGAGTCGGATTCCAACATGGCGGCAATGCGGAGTGAGACAAACTACCAGTTAGAGGAGATGCGAAGGGAGCAACAGTACTACTTCCGCCAACAGTACCCTCACATTCCGCCATACCAGTCACCGCCTTACCAGCCTCCGCCTCAGCGATGGTTAGTTCTACCCTCTTTCACTCCGAGCTTTTATGTTTATTTTGGTTGTCTGTACTGTTTCAGTGAGGACACTGAAAATTTTAAGTGTGGGGGAGGAGACTTATATGTATTTTATGTTATTTCTATTAATTTTAGGACATGTTTAAATTTATGCAAATGTTTAAATTCTGTAATAGTTAGTTATTTTAATTCTGTTAAGTTTAGTTATTTTAATTATTTTAATTTCTGCATTTTCTGCATTTTATTTAATTTATTTTCTGCATTTTCGAAATATAAAAAAAATAAAAAAATATTTTAATTAATTTCGAAAAATATTAGAAATAGAGCATGCATTGCATATATATGTGTTATTCAAATACCCATCTTGCTTAGTTTGTCCTCTATTTTAAATTTCAAGCATGATTCATACAAATCTCATGGAGTTCTGGATGTTTTGATTATTATTTCTAATTGATTTTTGTGGAGCATGAGCTAGCAAATATAACTGAGCATGTATGATTGAGCTAAAGTGTGATTGAAGTCCTAAAAACATGACCCTGTGAGGATGTTTGGCCTTATTTGAATTCTTTTGCTAAATTGTGTGAATTACTCGCCTAGTGTTGCTACCTCTTGGCATTGACTGCAATATCTATTTTTGAGGGCCGATGCACATGTTTTATTCCTTGCGGAGTTTATGTTTATATTTTGAGTCTTTTTGTTCAATTTTATGCATATCTAGTAATTAAGGTGGCAATGGTTGATGCACTGAGTAACCGGGTCTACGCATGACACCCATGGGCATGATTCGCGCAGAAAGGTGTTGAAGACTATCCACTAGGAAAGAAGCTTGATCATTGAGTAACCAGGTTCATTCATGACACCCATGTTTGCAACTTGCGTCAAAAGGTGTTCAAGTGGACTTCATATTCATAGTCGAGGTGTTGATAGACCGGGGCCATTCATGACACCCATGTTTGCGCTTCGCGTAAGGAAAGCACCAAGACAAGAAAAAAAAAAAGAGAAAAGAAAACCAAAGAAAAAAAGAAAAAAAATTATATAAGGTATTGCATTGTATTTTCTTTATTGTGTCCCGCAAGTAATGACATTTCGGTAGAGAATTGGTGATATGGTGGTCAATGTCTATGAGCTTAGTGCATTATTGGTTTGAGTTGAGAGTTGTACTTAAAAGCCTAAACACATGAGTGAAACACATATTTCTGGTGAGGTTGGATGATGTCTACTTCTAAGCTTTGATCACCTGAGTACATGCTATGACGTTTGTTTGCTTGGTTTATGTTTTCACCTACTATGATGTTGTTTTTGGTAATGTTGAGACTTGAAGGGATTTCCTGTGGGATACATTGATTCATTTTCATTCTATCATTGCTTGAGGACAAGCAAAGGTTAAGTTTGGGGGAATTTGATAATGCATATTTTAGATAGGCATTATAGATACATTTAGTTTAGTTTAGGTTGCATTTCTTGCTTGCTTTATCATTAAATTGCATCTTGTGTTTATTTTAGAAAAGTTCAGATTCTGCGCAATTTTGTGTTTATCTCGCAGATTGAATCGAAACACATTTGGGAGATGCAATATTTCGAAGAGGAACACAAGATACACGGGAAGGAACAAGAAAGAAAGAAGCAAGACGAGAAGAGAAGTCCACAATGGAAGCTAAAAAGCCACGGCAAAGCATCTTGCCGCGGGCGCCGCAGCTGTTGCCGCGGCCGCGGCAGAGCCCGCCGCAGCAGGGAGCAAAAGAAGCATTTGCGGCAGGCGCCGCACCACTTGCGGCGGCCGCCGCACGTACAGCCGCGCGCCGTTTTGATGGAAAAACCCTAGTTTCTAAATTGTTTACTTTGAGGCCGACTTGGATGTTTTTAATTAGGCCTTTTATGTTATTTTTGAGGACCATTCATTCTATTCATTCAACCATTAGACTTTTTAGAGATTTTGAGCTATGTTTTCCATGAGGAACTAAACTCATCTATTCTGCCTGCAATTTGAAGCTTTATTCGGATTGATTGTGAGTTTCTAATTCTTGCTCCTGATTTCCTATTTGTGAATGCTTCAACTTCTTTGTGCTTAGTTAATTATTGTTTTGTTCTATCTTGTCTGGCCAACTCGTTAGATCAATTCAATCGCTAAGGTTTTGTAGATTCCTGGTTGTGAACTTTAACCTAAGTGGCAAACTTATTCCTTTAGGGCTGGTTGAACTAATTGAATAAGTAGGAAGTTGAATGTGTTGTTAAATCCTTTTTTAGGGACTGCAAATACCTTGGCTAATCTCTGAACTTAAAGCTATCAATTGGGTTAAATCCTTCTTTAGGGACTGTTCGATTGATAAGGGTTGCTAGGACTGGTTGGACTAGTAACTATATTAGGTCGGGACAAGGGCATTCATAGGAAACATAATAGGACGAGAAGAAGTTACAAGGATCGCTTCAATCCAATAAAGTGGAAAATTGTAGGTGGAATTGCTTCTCTCATCTGTCTAAATCAAATTCACTTACTTTGCGTTCTTTACTTTGCTTCAAAACTTTCACACTAAAACCCCCTCTTTGGTTACTTAATCAACGTTAAAATCGCACTTGAGTTATAAATTTCCCTGTGGGATCGACCTCTTACTTATTACTATACTAGTTATAGGTTTGAGTTTCTTTGGCGGAATCAACGACAGGTTTCCCCTCCGTCAGCAACACTTATTCAACAGATGTAAAGAAGGCATGATCCATCGTGATGTACTGATTTCCTTCTGGATGATGTCTGGATATCTAAGCCCTGCTGAATCCGTGGATGAGGCCTACAAAAAGGGGAGTCTTCGCTTAAGGGACTTGATTCAGGGTGGGTTGCTGAAGCCCTCAGATGAAGATCCCGATATGATTGAGGTTGCAGAGTCAATGTGCAGCCATGGATTAAGTCCCTACGATGCAACGAGTGTTGGATTCGTTGAAATGTTGGCGGTCGATAGAATCGAAAACGTGTTGCTCGTAGATGGAATGATGAAGCAACGCAATTGGGCACCCACCGGAAACTATCTATGCAGGCAAGTGTTTCAGCCTCAGAGATGGCTTAAATACATAGCTCACTTTAATCCCACCTCCAACTCTCTCAGCCCCCTGCTTGAAACTGTCAATAACCTGTCTGTGTTGATTCTTCGAGGTTTCGGTGATCGTCTTTTTCCATTGAGAGCCTCCACTTTCAAAAACTTGAAAACCTTGATTGTTCTTGAGATCTCCGGTTCGGGCATTTTTTATCCTATTCCCTTGTATCCTACCATTTCTAAACTGACTCAGCTTCGATACCTCTATCTATCCAATCCTCGAATCCATTGGTTATCAGAAGATCTATTTTCCAAGCTTGTAGAGCTCCGTTGGCTGATTCTTAGAGGGTTCTCTTGCTTAGATTTCTATTACAATCTGAGTCTCATGCGAAATCTTAAGGTGCTTGATCTTTCTTACACGTCCACAATTAACATACCTTATACGGTGCCAAACGTCACTGGTTTATTTCTAAGAGAGTCTGCTTTGACCGGACATCATTTACATGGAGGTCACAAGAATCTTAAGTTTGTTGATCTTTCAGGGAATCAAATGCCGAATGTTTTTACCTACTCTGTCGATAAATTAGTCGGTCTGGATCTTTCAAGAACCAAAATTGAAAGAGGAGATATAGAAGTGGCCCCCCTATTACGTCACCTACTACTTGGGGAATGCACAAGCTTAATTGAATTCTCGTTGAGTTGGAGAGGTCTCCAGACTAATCTCGAGGTGGTTGATGTCTCTGGTTGTGAAAATCTTCTACGCCTTCCTATAGGTCTAAGTAGTCACAAACACAAAAAGGAGCTCAATCTCGCAGGCTGTAGTCGTCTGCCAAATCTGAGGGAGGGATTTTTTGATCAAATGACTTGCCTTGTTAAACTTGACATCTCTGAAACTAAATTCAAGAGTCTACCCTCCTTTGCCAATCTCATTAGTCTTCGTGAGCTGAAACTAGGGGGTTTGGAGTTGGATTCCCTTGAGGTTTAAACTTGGACTTCCTTCTCAAATCTTGTCAAGCTTGACCTTCACGACCTCAAAATCAGTATATCAGAGGCCCTCAATTCAGACTTCTTACACTCTCTTTTGAACCTTAAAACTCTAGATCTATCAAAAACTTCGGTAGCAAAACTACCGGACATCTCTAATCTTGTAAGCCTCAAAGAGCTCTTATTAGCAGATTGTTGGGACTTGAAGGCCTTGCCCGATCTCCAACCCCTCACAATCCTGGAGACACTAGATGTTTCTTTACCGGATGATCCTACTAGAAGTTTCCAACTACAAGTTAAGCCTGAAGGTCAAGGAATCCTACCTCTTAGCCTCCGCAGATTAGTACATTCAAATCGTCCCAGGGTGCAAAGTTTGTTTCCTCGAGTTCCCTCGAGTAGGAAGTCGGAAAATCTTCAAGGACAAAGAACAATCTCTAAGGCCGTTGAATTTCATATTGTTCATGAGGTTGGCCACACGGGCTTTGACCGTTTCATATACGAGTTCGAAAGGATTGATGCTCTCATTTTGGAGATTCAGATGAGCTCTACCAGGAAGACTACCAAGACCAACAACTATCAAGCTTCCTATTTTGAGAGGAAGTTTGAAGTACTACATGCTGATATGAAGTACATACATGAAAACATTGATAGGCTTATGGGTTCTCATGACAACAAGATCAGCGAGGAGCTCCTGTAGGAGCTTGTGGACGTTGCAGTTAATCGCTCAACTTCCGACTTCAAAGATGATTCCCCAAACCTCAAGCAACTCTTGCGTTTGGTTGTCAGGCTAAAGCTCATGCTCCCTCCTACCAAGATGAATGACTAGGAAGCTTCAAAAATTACACCAAAGAATAAGAAACTGTTAACAGAATGTTGCTGAAATCAGTGAAGAAATGTGCATTGCCAAGACCAATAACCTCCACCGCGCCTACAATCCTCTAACCAGCATCCAGAGGAATTTCTTGTTATGTTTTACAGCTTTTCCTTGTAATGAACAAGTCGAGGAAAGTGATGGGATCCGAAAAAAGAACTTAGTGATCAATAAAAGGATCTTAATCAGCTGGTGGGTTTCTGAGGGATTTCTTGAAGAAGAACGTCTTCAAGATAATGGAAAACAGATGCTGGAGGACCTTGTAGAAAAGGGCTTTATTGAGTCTGTGATAAAGGAAAGTCAAAAATCAGCAAGTTTTCGAATGCACCACCATGTTCACTCTTTTGTGAATGCACAAGCAAAGAGTGAAAGTTTCTTTGATTTTGGAGGGGATAAGAACAACTGACTTGGTTCGTATTTCACTCGCTTCAACAAGGATTCTCTTCCGAAAACCCAAGGCAACTTTTCAGTCTGTGCCAAGATATGGGCAAACCATAAGAATTTGCCGAGGGAGTTGGATAGGATGAGAAATGTGTCGACGTTGTTCAATGCTGATGGGTCCATGATTGCGATCAAACCTGAATGGTTGTCGAAAATGAAAAAATTATCAACACTCTCTCTTAGGAATTGAGGCAGCTCTGAAAATGCAAAGCAAATTGAGATTATGGATAAGAAGTTCTTGGAGGAATTGAAGAGCCTGAAGCAATTGAGGTTTATCAACCTACAGGGGTTGATGACTATCATAAAGCTTCCAGAGTCAATCTGTAAGCTCAACAACCTCATAATACTAGATCTCAAAGAGTGTGGCTACTTGAAGGAACTTCCTGTGGGCATTGGATCGCTCAGGACTCTAATCCATCTAGACTTAACTGATTGCGTCCTCCTAAATAAGATGCCCAAGGGGATCAGCTTGGTCTCGAAACTTGAGGTGCTTAGGGGGTTCAAGATCACTCCGTCTCGGTGGGAAGAGACGATGAAAGGGTGTATGTGTGTAGCCTTAAAGATTTGTCCAATTTGGAGAAGCTCTACAAACTAAGCCTTGTAGTGAAAATAGAAGAGTTCCCCAATGAAGGAGATTTAGAGGTACTCACAGGAATGAAGCGTCTTCGCAAGCTGAAGATCTTATGGGAAAAGAGTATTGATTCCAACAACACTAGTACCAAAAGTAGCACTAGTATTAGCACTCGACAACATTTCAACGGGTTTTTAAGGAATGATTGGTAAGTTATACTTATATGGTAATTTAATATTACAAGTTATTATGATAATTGATTAAATTTATGATGTGATAAATGATCATGTTGATAAAACTTATTCAATGTGATCCAAACAGGGAGTTAGAGAAACTAGAGTTGTGGTGTATCCCCTATAAAATTCTACCGGAGTGGCTTTCTTCAGTGGAAGTTGAGAAGTTGTACATCGTGGGAGGATACCTTATTGAGTTTGGTTTTCGGAAGAGGGAGGGTTTTCCCAAGACTTTGCGTTTGAAGTATTTGTCGAAGATGAGATATGTTGGCCGGTTGACATTGAAACCCTATTTCAAAAGAATAACGTATATGGAGATTAAGGAATGTTTATTTTCCAGCAATTCAATTTGGTGGATTAATGGAGAATGCATTTGGAATCGGCCCATGGATTCCTATCTAGGATCAAGAGTATTCCTTACAAGCTGAAATCACAACATTCTTCCCAAACCTAACGTAGGATTCTTTCTTTGTTTTTTCAATTGATTTTATGTACCCCTAGATGAGTATTCATAGTCGTACTGTGTTTGTACATGTAATTTGATATATATAATTCAAAATAAAACCTCATCTGCTAATTAAACAACCTACAAATACATTTGGAGACATAATCCAAAAAACAAGGAACCAATTGAACAAATGGAAGACAAACTCATTATCCCAATAGGGACGAACAATTTTCATCAAATCCAACCTGATGACGAAACCAAACTATATGATACAAAGCTTCATGCTATCAATAGACACTCATACCATACCTCCCATAGGGGTTTGTCAAACAATTGTTCAGGGAACAAAGTTGAAGGAGATTTATATATCTCATCCGAATGCAAAACCCCACTTGAATCCCCAAAAGCAAAAAGAATATTTTCAAAAGCATCTCGAAACTGATATCTAAATGGGTGTCGGATCTTCTACGCTTTGAGAAGATGACGTTGTGTAATCGTCGAAGTCGTCTTGGACGATGGGGCTCGGGGATGAACATTTTACTTGACCTTGTAGACAAGGTGAGAATGGCAATAATAATTCATTTTCTAATTTATTTTAATTATTTCTTACACTTGGTCATCAAGCTTAATTTGGAGAATTAATTAAATAAATTATAATAAAACCAATCTAACCCATTTTATCTAGCTTTGTGCCACCAGTAACTCGTCAGACCCCACCTTTTTGCTTATTTGTTTGCTCGATTGTTCATGAGGCCGGATGGTTTAAGCTTATGTTTTTGGCATGCCTTTGGTGTTTGGTATTTCGTTCATTGTTGGTGTTTTGAGTGGGGCTCGACTGGCTGGGGTCATGATCGACTGTGTTTTTATGATAGCTCCATTGTCCAAGAGGCGCTTCCCTGGAGTTTTATCTTCACCCCACCAGGGGATCATATTATACCCGCTTTTCAGTGTTGCTACTCTGGTAGTTTCAGAATTGAGGATTGAAATCAAGAACAGAGAACTAGAGAACGACGGAAGCCATTAAAACCAACAACGAGAGCTTTGAATTTCTGTTTTTTTAATCAACTAAATTCATTACAGAGGAAGGAAGAAGAGGTTGGCTTATATAGCTGATGATTGTCACATGACTAGCACGAGACTCTACTAACCAACATATGAGAAACCCGGTTTTGGTAAATATAAAATACAAAACCTGATTTATATAATAACATCCCCCTTCAAACCGGTGGTGGATCTTGTAGCTGCATCCCCAGTTTGCTCAAAAGCTTCTTGTGATGAGCAGCAGGTAGAATCTTCGTAAAAACATCGGCCAATTGATTCTGAGTGGGTAGGTAAATGAGTTGTAGCAAACCATCCATCACTTTTTCCATTGTAAAATGGCAATCTATCTCTATATGCTTCGTTTACTCATGGAAAACTTGGTTCTGACCGATCTGGATTGTTGATTTATTATCACAATTCTGAAAAAGCTCGATCGGTCAAGGCCTCCATTTTTAGTGGGACCCGGGAATTTACCTGGTGAGATTATCAATATTCCCAACGGGCTTACCTGACCCGCATTGAAAAAATCGACGCGGCCCAACCTGTGCCGCGGGAAGAATTCTACATACGAGTTCGAAATGTTATTTCCTTATCGAGTTTTCTCTGGACAATTCGGGAAATTGGTTTGTTTACCTGTCGTCGTTGATTATCTCGAGGACCAACAACAACAGACTTTTAATTTTAGTGGAAAGCTTTACTAAGGATGAACAAGGTCTACATCCGCGGAACAGGTCTAGTGAAAAAGCTTCGATCTCCCTCTGGAATAGATTCTTGATGACGCTATGACTTCTTCTCTCTATCCTCTTTGTCTCAGATTTCTTTCTTAAGTTCACTTGACCTTGATCCGCTCCTACTTTCTTCTTTTCCCTCTCTCTTTTTTCTCCGAAAAGTCCCCTTTTCTTTGATGAAACTTCTTGCTTTTATAGGTCTTTGGCGGACTCTGAATGTCGTGCCACGTGGTGTTCGCCACTTGACACGTGTTCTACTCGTGGGGTGTGGGCATGGTCGTCACATGCCCTCTCTTTATATCCACGGAAGACTTTGTTTTGAGCTAGTTTTACTTTCCTTTGGATATTTGTCCGCGGACGGTTTTTTATGATGATGTAATTATTCCTTTTTGCTAACCGGTTTTGTGTTCTTTACTATATTTTTTATGTTTTTACAGATGTTTCTAATATTGGTTTAGTCACAGCTCCTCGGGCCGGGTTGATTCCCATCAGGGATTGATGCGGATCGATAAAGATTTTTTAAGAAAACATCTGTAGTCTCGCTGCTGCTATAATTCCGATTTATAGATAATTGGCACTCTCTTATCGCGTTTTGACCCAATTCGGGCCCATCAGGCCCATTTATGCTCGAAAGTCTAACCGTCGATAATTTCCTATAAGTTACCCCGTCCCATTTTATTTTTACTTCACACTTATTTTCTTTTACTCTCTAAGAGAATTCTGTTCTTATCCACCTTTTGGTTTTCCGGCGGCGGTTTTTTAGGTTTCCGGTCGCTTGCTCGAAGTTTCCGGCAGTTTTCTTCAAATCTTCAAGGTATTTTTTCTTGTTCTAAGTTGTTCTTGATTTTTCTCTGTTAGATTTTTAATTTTTTGATGGATAGATCGAAAGTTAGGGTGTGAGTCTGTCTCTGAACGTGTTTTTGGATGAGATTTTGCTTTGTGTAAGTAAATCTTCATACGATTTTCTTCTAGCTTCTTTAGAAATGGCTAGTCTCAGCGAGGAGCGTGATTTGTTAGAAGATTTTGAGAGAGGTGAAGGATGGAAAAGTGGTGTTGCTTCATCCTCTAAAGCGCGTCCGACTCCAGAGACTCTTTCTTCCTCTTCTGAGAGTTCTTATTCTAGCTCTGATGGTTCTTCATCGGAGTCGTCTTCTTCCACATCCGCGTCTACTCCAGATCGAGTTGGTCCCACTGGTAGTCCTATTAAGGTGAGAAGGTGTCGGAAGCGTTCTGACCCTGATTACTATTCTTCTCCTTACACGGTTTCTTCTTCTTCGAAGGGATGAGCGGGAGATGAAAACTCAAGGGACGTGGATGAGTCAGGTGCTAGTTCTTCGGTGGACGCGGGGCCTTCATCTATTTCCCAGTCTGCAGATCAAGAGGCGGAGGATGTTTGGATTTCTTATGAGCTTCCCCCAATTGGCTTAGCAGAAATTCCGAAGAAGATCCATTCTAAAGAGAATTTGACCGATTTAGACACCCCAGTGTATAATTTAAGGGATCTGGATACTTGCCTTTTTCTGGGGGATTTTAAACCTCTTCCACCTCCATCTAGCCGTCCACCAGTTGTGACCGATAGGATTCATTCGTGGAGGTCTCCTGTGAGTAAGTTGAGGGGTTGCACTACTCTGTTGAATTTGGAAGATCTTGATGCCCTTTCACAAATCTTCCCCTTGCTAGCGGGTGTAGAATTCTGTCTTCCTGAGGAAGGGGGTGGTTGCCTAGACGCTTGTGAAGATTGTTTGGTTGTATATGCAGCTAGCTTGTCTCAAGGCTTCCGACTTCCCTTACATCCTTTTTTCTCAATGTTTTTGGATGAGTACAATTTGAGTCCTGCCCAGATCGTTCCTAATGGCTGGATGTTTTTTACCAGTTTTATTATGAGGTGTAAGGAGATTGGTGTTGCTCCTTCTTTGAAGTTAATGTTAGGTATCTTTTCCTTAAAAAAGGGGACTCATGATTCAAGGTTTTACCAATGCAACTCAAGTTGTGGGTACATGGATAGGTTGTCTAGCAAACCGAATTGGAAGTACAAGTGGTTTTTGGTCCGCGATAGATCTGGGCAAGGCTTTAGTTGCCGAACTGTTTCGGGGCTTTTTGCTCTGCGAAGAAGCCAAAAATTTCCAATCTTTCTCAGTTCAAGCAATCATTTTCTCATACTCCTAGATTTCCGTGGGATAAAATGCTATCCGCGTTTCGTCTTGAGATGGCTGGCTTGAGTATGCCTCATCCGCGACTAGGTGGCTCTTTTGTTTTATTTTTTTTCTTGATATATAAATTTGTGTCTTCATGTTTTGTCTTTCTTTGACGGATGACTTATCGTGGAATGTTTTTGTGTTTAGATAAAATGAATTTGGACGCACTTTTGAAACGGCATAAGGCCAGATCTGAAAAGAAGAAAAAGATAATTTCGGTAGCCAATGATCCTCCTGCTCCTCCCCCTGCCCTGGAAATGGCATCGACTGTTGATGTGAGCATCGCGGATGAAGCCGGGGCTTTAGTTGAGTCTTCTTCATTGGTTCCCGTGCCTCAAGAGAAACGGGTTTGTCCATCTGCGCCCGAGCCTTCCAAATCAAAAAAGAGGAGAGTTAGCATTGCTGTTGGGCCATCGGTCGTGGATCAAAGGGGGCTCTTTCTAGAAGGTGAAGCAACTCTGCGCGAGTTCCCTATTCCAGGATTTGATCCAATTGACCTACGAGGTCTTGCTTTTCCGGCTAAGAAGCGTTGCCTCCCTGAGCAATGATATATCAGTCGACTGGATGTTGTTACTCTTTCAACTAACTTGGACCGTATTATTCAATGGGTAGATTAACTTTCCTTTGTCTTACCTTTTGGAATGGTTTGACGCGGTTTGATTTCAATTTTTCCTACTCTACTCTCCTTGATTCAAGCTGAGGGTAATTCAACCGGATGTTGAGAAACGCATGGTGTGTGGAGAAGAAAATCTTAGAAAGAAAGAGGAGGAGATTAAAAGACTGTCTCATCAGCTTCGAATCATGGGAAACATTGTGGGTGATCCAGCCTCAGTGGAGAAGTTCAAAAAGAGGTCGGCGGACCTTCATGAGGAGGTGCAAGCCCAGAAGGAGGCCATGGCCGCTTTGCGGAAAAAACATGATGATTTGAAGGTTTCTTTGAGCACTGCTGTCTCTCGTGTCAAAGAACTGGAAGTGGCTGAAGGGACTTCGCGGGAGCTTCTTCAAACTCGACAGGCCAGCATTGATAAGATGGAAGAAGATCTCTCCATCCTTCGCGAAGAGGTGTCCATCACTAAGCAAGAACTCGACACAATGAAGGCGCGTCCGGATCAAGATGTGGCCCTCCAATGGCTTCAGAGCCCGGAAGGTTTGGCTTATCTATCCTCTGAGTGGATAAAAACTGAGGCTGGTGTCTCCTTTCTCTCCTCTGTGGCTAAAGCTTGCCTCCAAACTGCGAAGGGCACTAGTATCTTAAAAGATAGGTGTTTTAGCTATTTTTGGAAGGGAATGATTGCAGGGATCAACCAAAGTGTTACACGTTCAGCAACTAACCTTGGTGTTCCCCTGGAGAAGTTTGAGCCTAGCATGATGCTGACTGGGGGCTTTCAAAGGAGGAGATGGTCGCGGAAGATTCTTATTCTGAAGATGAAGACGCGGAGGAAGAAGTTGAAAAGGCAGCTACTCCCCCTTAAACTTTGATTTTTAGTTCTTTGTGGGATGAAACTTTTATGGATTTGGGAACCTATATTTGGTTTCCTGTTTTTTGCGTTCCATTGAGATACTCCCCTCGTTTTGAGAATTTGGGTTAAAGATCTCTTTGGATAAAATACTGGTATCGCTTGCATATTTTGCTTGCAGTAAATATCTATATATTTACGTTCTGACCTCTCCAAGTGTTGAAAAGGTTGGTCCAAATGTATGAAGTCTTTTACCACTTGTCTTTATGCTTCAGGGTGGAATTTTCCTTTTTATAGCCTTAATTTTTATCTCCTTTGCCGCCTCTTACATTTTGACAACCGATTGTGCCATTGCAAGCATTATGTCATCAGGAAATTTTAATCCTTGGGCCTTTTTTCAAAAGATTGAGAGTGTGGAGCAGCTTTCTCGGCTAGTGAGTTTTCTTTATTTTCATTCCAATAGAGCTTGGGTTACCTATATTAAGTTTTAATTTTATCAGTGTGCAGGTTATGCCTCCTCAGTTTGAGGCTGAATATGGGCCTCTTCCGCCTCGGTGGGCTTTTCTTTCATCGTATCTCGTTCGTGATTTTCTAGTGGCTGTATCTTGGAGTGAGAATGGTCTTTTTCAGATTGACAGTGGTTGGGATGAGTTTCTTATACTTCACCACCTGGGGATAGGAAGTGATATGATGTTTTTTCATAAGGGTAATGTTTCCTTCCAAGTCTGTCCGCGTCGTGAAATTGGGGATGATCACGAGACCACCTTAAATTTGGTTTCTTCATCATGCAGTTCTAATTGAGCTGTTTCCGCGTCATGCTTTGGGGGTTTGTAAACTGGTCTTTCGATTAAGTTTTCGTGAATAAAGAAAAAAGGGAACCTATGATTCTCTTTTACTCCTTATTGTGTTCTTGTGATTTTAGAAAAAAAATAAAAATAGAAGGAGAGATCTTTTATTATTCATAATACGAAGCAGCGTATAGAAACCTTTCTAGAGGTTGGATCCCTTTAAACTTGATACATCATTTTAGAGATATTGACGCGAAGGATAGGGTAGGAACCTAAGGACGTCCTACCTCTCCAGTTTCCTCGCTATCAGGGCTGACGACGTCGACTTCAAAGATGGAGTCCCCCGTGTAGGTGAAAATCAGGGTCGATCCTACATTGACTCGATTTGCTTGTGTGAAGTCGCGCCATCCTTGAGTCAACCAGAATATGCCATCTTCATCCCTATCCACCTTTACTTCATGTTCCTGGTTGGAGCGGGACCAGAGTCTAGCTTGAGTGTGAGCATCCTCGTCGATTAGAACATACATGAAGGGAAGCCGAAGTGTTTGAAGTTGTTCCCCCCTCATGATGACTCTATAAAAAGCTCTTGGCAGCAAATTTGGATCCATCTTGTTTTAGGTTGTTTATTATTTTAGGACACCCTAGCGTGTTTTATACTCGCTGTGCGAGGTTTTCCTGCCCTTGGTTTTATCGCTTTTTTATCGAAAAGTAATTTTAGTTTTTCTTTTTGTAATTCACTTTTACTGGTTTTGAGAAAAGACTCTTTTTTGATTGACTTTGTTTTTAGAGAATGGGAGACGCGTGCCTTTGGTGGCTGTGTCACCTGTTGCGTGTTATGCATGTAATTCTTCTTTTTCCTGTTCGACTGTTCCCTCGTGATTGATGATACAAATAAGAGGGTTTTCACTGTTTTCCTCTAATTTCATCGAGATGCGGGGATCCATCATAATTCCTCCTTTATCATTTAGGGTAGACGGGGTTTTTGGGCCAGAACCACGATGGGCCCTTTTTCAAGCGATTGATTATCCCGAACAGTTCTTGCAATTGGTGAGATATTTATACTTAATTTCTAATTTCCTTACAAAACTCCTTTTTAGCTTATACTCCTCTTCTATTTTTTAGCTGCTACCATATAGGTTTGAGGAGGTGTATGCGGATGCTGTTCCTAGCCGGGTTTTACTTTCCTCTCATCTGCTGTGCAATTTCCCGGTTTGTATAGAACGACACAACGGTGGTCTTCTCTACCTTGGCCGCGGATGGAAAGATTTTGTGGAATCGCATGGTTTTGAAAGGGGGGTTTCCATGATTTTTACTCACATAGGTGAGGCCTGCTTCGAGGTTCAGGTGGTGGATTCACGCGGGGGTGGTCGTGAGGTCCATCATGATGATCCTTCTCCCCGCGACATAGCTTGAAATGGATCTTAAACTGTACTTTCATAACGAAATAAAGCTCTAAGCTTGTTTATTAGCTTTATTGATCTTGTGGATGTGTTTTGAGATTCTAGCGTGACACGCCTTTTATCTTTTGTCTTGGCCTATCACTGGATGCGAGTAACCTTCTCCTTGGTGGAAGTTTTTGAAAGATTAGCTATAATTTTGTTAATTGCGAAGCCTTTAATAATTGCTTCTGGGAGACTTTAAAGTCATGCATGCCACCAGTATGACTAGTTTTAGTCTTTCGAGGCTAAATCGTCATGGTGTGTCGCTCACGGGATCTCTGAGTAGTTTAGCAATAGTGTTCACTGTTTATTTCATGCATGGCGTGCTTGTGGCTTTTGGCTCAATGATTTGACCTTTCGAACTTATTTGCCCTGTACTCCTGTTCACGACATGTGTCCAGTATTGTTCATGCGCTTTATAAAAGAGAGTATGGGGGAAAGGACCCCTAGACTTGTTATGCGCTTTTGTCATGCCTTCCCCTGTTAGTCCATCTTGGTCCTTTTTTGAGAGAATCAGTTTTCCTGAGCAACTTCTCCGCCAGGTTAGTTCCTAAATTGCTAAATTTTTCTTTTGTCTGGTTGGTTTTTCCTTTAATGCTCTTTAAAATATGTCTCTTGCTAGTCTTTGCCACTATGTTTCGAAGATAAACTTGGGCTAGATCTTCCTAGGAGCATTCTTTTGTCAACCAGGATTCTTCGAGACTTCTCGGTGGAAGTTATACGCGGAGATTACAGGGTTCCTTTTTTAAGGGGAGGTTGGAATGATTTTGCCGAGTCACATAGCATTAATATTGGTTCCTCTTTAACCTTTATTCATAAAGGGGGAAATCGCTTCGATGTCCAGATCTTAGATGCTGTGGGAGATGAGGTAGATGCGGAGTGGGCCTCTCCGGAGTCAGAAGGTCCTCCCTCTAATGGATTTCGCCTGAGTCAAGGCAGAACTCGTCTCATCCCGGCTCGGGCTCGGCGGACATGAGCTGATGGGGGCATGTCTTTCATTCTAGAATGACAACTCTTTGAATGTGCTAGTGTATTTCATCCCTGATTGTTTTTATTTTATGTTAAACGGTGGATCTATAGCCACAATTTCCTTTGAAAATTAGAAAGCTTTAGGTGCTCCAGAAAGGTTTATGAAAACCATATCTTTCATTTCTAGACTGTCCTAAACAGAGATCTGACGTGGGGTTTGGATCTTAGAATGTTAGATTTGATCTTTGAGAATAGAGCTCCGATGAAAATCCCAACGCGGAGCTAAGTTCTAACGTCTTTGGAGTTTAGGTGAAACTTTATTCCGGAGATTGTGGTTTCGTTCGGAGGCCTGACGCAGAGCCAAGCTCCAGCGTCCTAGGTCTTAATATAAAATATCATCTATGAGAATGCAGATTCGATCAGAGGCCTGACGCGGAGCCAAGCTACAACGTCTCAGGACTTAATATAAAATATCATCTCTGAGAATGCGGATTCGATCATAGGCCTGACGCGGAGCCAAGCTCCAGAGTCTCAGGACTTAATATAAAATATCATCTCTGAGAATGCGGATTCGATCAGAGGCCTGACGCGGAGCCAAGCTTCGGCGTCTTAGGACTTAATATAAAATATCATCTCTGAGAATGCGGATTCGATCAGAGGCCTAACGTGGAGCCAAGCTCCAGCGTCTCAGGACTTAATATAAAATATCATCTCTGAGAATGCGGATTCGATTAGAGGCCTGACGCGGAGCCAAGCTCCAGCGTCTCAGGACTTAATATAAAACATCATCTCTGAGAATGTGGATTCGATCAGAGAGGCCTGACGCGGAGCCAAGCTCCAGCGTCTCAGGACTTAATATAAGAAGTTCTCCTGGAGACAAATATAATAAAAGCGCCCTCTAACCGGTTTATTTAATTTTTGCGGGGGCGACTAAGCTTTTTGTTTCATACAACCACTTGGTAATTATACATAGTACTTTTTTAGATTATCAGCATTCCAAGTCTTGTTCAAAACAATGCCTTCAGGGGTGCTGAGTTTGTATGCTCATTCTTGAACCTCTTTCACGATCACATAAGGTCCTTCCCAGTTAGGGTCCAGTTTCCCTCCAGAGGTAGCTTGTCGGAGTACCAAATCTTCTTCCTTGAGATGCCGCGGGCGAATTCGACTATCCCGATATTTAGATAACCTCCTCTTGTATTCTTGTTCCTTCAAGGTTGCTGTCATCATGCGCTCTTCTATGAGGTGGAGTTCAAGTTCCAATGCTTCATCGTTGGTTTCTTGGTTGTATTCCATTATTCGTGGTTAAGGAACCAATCTTTCAACTGGGATGACCGCGTCCATACCAAAGACTAAAGAAAACGGGGTTTCTCCAGTCG
The DNA here is from genome assembly GCA_037127255.1 of Persicaria tinctoria. Taxonomy (NCBI): domain Eukaryota; kingdom Viridiplantae; phylum Streptophyta; class Magnoliopsida; order Caryophyllales; family Polygonaceae; genus Persicaria; species Persicaria tinctoria. The sequence goes on from JBANSL010000009.1 coordinate 29,054,781, forward strand.
GAGTCTTTGCTGATGTGCGGTAGGACCAGAGAACTAACGGTAGAAGTTCTGCCCATCGCCCCTTTGTTGTGTTCCCGAGTTTCTTTTGTATCCCATACAGTAATTATCGATTAGTTGTTTCTGCCTGCCCGTTAGTCTGTGGATGGGCCACAGACGAAATTTTGAGGTTTATGCCTAACCCGGCGCAGAAATCTCTAATCGTTTCACAATCAAATTGTGGTCCATGATATGTGATTATCGAGTCGGGTACCCCGAAACGGCAGACAATGTTTTTCCACAAGAATCTTCTCACTTTTTCCGCCGTGATTAGTCCCATTGCTTCGGCCTCTACTCACTTTGTGAAATAATCAACCGAGACTAATACGTATTTGAACTGACCGGGGGCAGTAGGGAATGGACCAAGAATGTCCATTCCCCAGATAGAAAATGGGTAAGCACCAGTTATACTCTTCAGTACTTCGGAAGGGCGGTGAATCAAATTTCCGAACCGCTGACACGCGTCGCATTTCGGGATATAACTTTGAACATCTCGCTTCATAGTTGGCCAATAATATCCTAGTCTGGTTGCCTTGGCCACAACAGCCCTCCACCCTTGGTGGTGCGCACAAACTCCATCATGTAATTCTTCCACGACGAGACTTCCCTCCTTTGTTGATATGCACAACAGGTTGGGGAGACCGTAGCCTCTCTTGTATAGCCTTCCCTCCCTGATGGTGAATCGAGAAGACTTTGCAATCACCCTCTTAGCGGTGTCTCTTTCTTCGGGTAAGAAGCCCTTGCCCAGATAGTCCGCGATCGGCGTTCTCCAATCTTCCATTTCAATTCCCTGCACTTGGTAGACTTCTTGGATAAGTCTTCGACTGTTCATTCTTTCGAGGATCACTTCCTTTCGTACTTCTTTAGGCATAACAGCTCCTAACCTAGCTAACGAGTCTGCTTGCTGATTGTCACCTCTAGGAACAGTTGTTAGGCAAAAACTTAAGAAAGCTTTTGACAACGCCCGTGCCTTTCTTTGATAATCAGGCATTAAACCAGTTTTGGCCTCATATTCTTCTATTATCTGCCGCGTCCAGAGGCGGACCGTGGGGTAAGCAATGGTAAAAAAATTTGGAGCAACATGAAAAAAATAGTATTGCTGGGTAATTTTTTTTAGCATGCTTAATTTACTAGGCGAAATCAAGTCCATATATATTTACATTAAATTAAAATATAATAGAAACTTTTCACCTTAATCTTTCTCCGAATTCTCTCTATCATAGTATCATGCGTGTGTCTAGAATCTCTACCAACCTCTTTCAACTATTGTCTAATTTGGCTCTTAATTATGTTTTTAGTATTCATCTCTATGAGTCTTATCATTATGGATATTAGAATTTTAAATTTCGTAGGGTTTAAAATTGTTTTATGGTTTGATTATAGAAAATGAAATGAGTGGGTTTTAAACCGTCTATTGTTTATACTTTATATAATCCATTATTTTAAAATCGACGATTTTAAATCTCTTTTAAATTCTTAATGAAATACTATATAATTAGAAATTGTATTTTAGCTAGTCAAAAATTTATTTCTTTGTTGTGATTATTTTTTCGCTCATCTAACTTTAAATTACTAGATCCGCCACTGGTCGCGTCACTACTTACGAATCTGTGTAGACTGATTTATGCGGGACCATCCAAGACACCTTCGGATGATGTCCTTATCAAGAGGAAGAAGAAGGCTCCACCATGGGAGAAGGTCCAATGGTGGAAGCTTGGTGTTTTTACATTCGTTCAGCAACTTGACAGCTTTTCGACGTCTCTGTAATATGGGTCGTACGGATTCAATATTGATCGGATTGAGGCGTGCCATACCTTGTTGGAACGAGGACGAAGAGATCTACAACGTTTCTGTTGAAGGTTTTTCCAGATTCGTCCTATAGCTTGGCCGAAATCCACATTCTTTGAGCTACTGCGGGTTTTGACGGGATTTTGTTAAATTTTGGAACATTATATTTATTTCCTATTTAGTATTTCTTTTACTTAAGTTATTTTAGGAAACTTTAAGGTTATTTTAATTAATTCTATAGTTGTTAGTTTTATTAAAATCAGCCCATTCGGCCCTAGTTAGGTCTATATAAGCCGAATGTCTTCTTTGTAATCATTCACGTTGAATTTTATGAGAAAGGCTCTCTTTTTGTGTGAAACACAATGAGTGTTTGTCGATTGAATAGAGTTGTGCTCTTCAATTGAAACTATTGGTATTGATCTAGCTTGGTTTGCTTTGCCGTTCATCAACTTCGCAAGACTTGGTGAATCTAGTATCCACAAGCCCCCTCCTTGTGCCTTCAAGTTGTCCGCTTGATTGTGTAGGGTTGTAGAGGCGGGTTGTGTAGTCATTGGTATTGGTTCCTACCCTCTGAGGAGGCATGGGGTCTTTATCTTGTTCTACAAAGATCGACTCAGTCCATATCAGGTCGTGTCTTTCGATTCTTGCACTTTCTTTAATCGAGTCTTGTTCTTGTTATTGTCGATTTCAAGTGCAGCCTTTGTTCTTGGAATCTTTGTCGAGTCTTTCATCTTTCTTGTTGAGTCTTGCTGCGTCTTTTATTGTTCTTGATCGTTCTTGATTAAGTTCTCGTGTTTCTTGTTCAGTTCTTGAAGTTTCTTGCTTGTGGTCGAAGATCGGACCATCACACGGCTAACCCCATATTAAATTAATCTCCCTTTCTTGAAAAGGATTCGTCCTCGAATCCAAGGTCGCATTTGATTCCGCAATGGCATCCACACGAGCTCCTGGATCGAATACCACATGTCCATGGAAACCCTTCTCAAGGCTGGTTGGTGTAGGGATTGACCACTCCTCGATGGTTATTATCTCAGCTTCATCTACAAAATCAAGAAAAGAAACTTTATGAGTGCATAATTCATATTTTATATCATCATTATGTTCTAACGTAATATGCACTTTAGCTTGGTCAATAATCCCTAAGTTTCCATCCAATGCTAGCAAGTTTTCTTCCTTTTTCAAGGCTGAATTTTCAACTAATTCAAGGCTAGCAATAGTAGAAGAATTTTCGCCATCAATGATCAAATTAGACACTTTGCCTATTTCTAAGCACAAATACTCTCTTTGATTATCCTCACAAGGACTAGGTTGAACACTTAAAACTTTACTATCAATCAAAGAATCATCATGCTCAGATTCAATGCAAACATTATCATCATAGACAATTAAATTAAGATCTTGATCACTATTATCAACATGCTCTACATATTCAGCAATAAGAGAATTATCTATGCTAGAAGAAACATTAAGTTGAGTAGAAATAGGATGAGTTTCTTCCCTTTCAATTGGTGGCACGTCATCTTTAGGGGAGGCTCCTTGTACAAACACCGTATTAGAGCCAAAACGCTGAAACTCTATTGTCGCAAGGCTGTTTTCCATCTTAGCTATGCTGACATTCATCTTAGCTATGTTCTCCATGAAGGTATTGTACCAGTCATTGCCCTGGCTATTAGACATCGCAAATAAAGACAAACAAAGAACTATGTGAAAGGTTAGAAAAATATAAACAACCTCACGATGTGTTTCGCTCACACTCCCTCTCTAATTGGTATGTCACGCTTGTTGGGGCAATCCGCTTTGGGCAAATCAACAACCAAGCAATAGACTAAGCAATCAAAGTATGTAATGAATGAAACAACGCAGAAGAGTACTCAACAAGGGCTGTAGAGAACTCGATGCAAGCAAACAACTTAATTCAAGCAAAACAGATGGGCAATTGCAAGGAATCAACTCGACGAAACAAGGAGATCACTCGGCTGGGCTGAGATCACTCGACACACACAAGAGAGAACTCGGCAAGGGCTGAGATCACTCGACTCAATCAAAGCAAGCACTCGACAGTATCAATGAACACACAACAGCACTCGATCAAGGTGAAAAGAGTACTCGACACACACAGCAGCACTTGAACAAGAAAATCAGTGCTTGACACAAAGAGAAAATAAGAAAACAAAAGAAAACTTGGAAATTTACCTCTTTTGATTGAAAACCTTAAGTTATGATGTTGTAGTTGCAAGGTAGGGTTTCAATTTAGAATTTTGTGGAGGTAATGTGTTTGGGGAATAGATATGTCGATTAGGGCTGGATAGGTTCACCAAAAGAATGTCCTTGGGAGCTTTCTTGCACTAGATCAAACAACAACTTAACAAACACTTTCTTTTTTTTTTTTTTTTTTTTTTTGAATTTCGGATCTGATTTCTGTTTTTTTTTTTTTTATAAACTAATGCAAGAAAGACTTTTAAGATGTATGAAGGACTCGAAAAAATCTGATGGTAATGGTGAAAGGATAAAAATTTCAGCCCTAATGCAAAGATATAGATAGAATGACTAATTTAGGTAATATGATCTATCTTATGCCTTTAGAGATATATGATAGATTTAAATGATAAATCCACCACAAAATCAGATTATCAATAGGCAATAAATAATAGAATTTAGATAGAAGATAGAACAAATATGCCAAAGATAGAAAAGATAGAAAGATAGCAAACAATGGTTTCTTTGTGTGTTTAGGTGATGTCGACCAGCTGTGACTATGGGGACAAAGGAATTGCCGTCGGCTATGTGTGTTCAGAAGGGTTGTGCACACGATGGTCGACTCCACGGTCTCGGCTAGGCTTTGTGTTTGGGCTAATGCAACCACAACAATCACAAACAAACAAGATTAGTGCAATAATCAAATAAAGAACAAGAAGTAAAAGACCAAAACAAGAAAATGACTCTTTTTTGTGGTTTTTTGTGTTTATGAAAAGAAAAGATTCAATCTTGATGTCGGAAACCAAAGCTCTGATACCAATTTAATACGGGGTTAGCCGTGTGATGGTCCGATCTTCGACAACAAGCAAGAAACTTCAAGAACTGAACAAGAAACACAAGAACTTAATCAAGAACGATCAAGAACAATAAAAGACGCAACAAGACTCAACAAGAAAGATGAAAGACTTGACAAAGATTCCAAGAACAAAGGCTGCACTTGAAATCGACAATAACAAGAACAAGACTCGATTAAAGAAAGTGCAAGAATCGAAAGACACGACCTGATATGGACTGAGTCGATCTATGTAGAACAAGATAAAGACCCCAGGCCTCCTCATAGGGTAGGAACCAATACCAATGACTACACAACCCGCCTCTACAACCCTACACAATCAAGCGGACAACTTGAAGGCACAAGGAGGGGGCTTGTGGATACTAGATTCACCAAGTCTTGCGAAGTTGATGAACGGCAAAGCAAACCAAGCTAGATCAATACCAATAGTTTCAATTGAAGAGCACAACTCTATTCAATCGACAAATACTCATTGTGTTTCACACAAAAAGAGAGCTTTTCTCATAAAATTCGACGTGAATGATTACAAAGAAGGCATTCGGCTTATATAGACCTAACTAGGGCCGAATGGGCTGATTTTAATAAAACTAACAACTATAGGAATTAATTAAAATAACCTTAAAGTTTCCTAAAATAACTTAAGTAAAAGAAATACTAAATAGGAAATAAATATAATGTTCCAAAACTTAACAAAATCCCGTCAAAACCCGCAGCAGCTCAAAGAATGTGGATTTCGGCCACGCTATAGGACGAATCTGGAAAAACCTTCAACAGCAAAGTTGTAGATATCTTCGTCCTCGTTCCAACAAGGTACGGCACGCCTCAATCTAATCAATATTGAATCCGTACGACCCATTTTACAGAGACGTCGAAAAGTTGTCAAGTTGCTGAACGAATGTAAAAACGCCAAGCTTCCACCTTTGGACCTTCTCCCATGGTGGAGCCTTCTTCTTCCTCTTGATAAGGACATCATCCGAAGGTGTCTTAGATGGTCCCGCATCACTGATACTTGCCTGGCGCCTTTGACCAAAGCTACCTCTAGTCCTGCGAGTAGGGCTTCGTATTCAGCCTCATTGTTTGTAGCTTGGAAGTCCAATTTGTAAGCGTAATTGTATTGTTGTTCATCAGATGTAGTGAGAGTAACTCCAGCTTTGCACCCATCTTTATTGGCTGCACCATCCACCATGAGCGTCCATTCACTTTTTTCTGTTTGAGCATTCAATTCAAAACTTGTTTCGCCAATAAAATCGGCTAAAACCTGAGCCAGAGCTGCGTTCCACGGGGTATATTCTATTTCAAATTCTGTCAGCTCGATTGCCCACTTCATCATTCTCCCTGACAGGCATAGGGAGTGGAGGATTTGACGCATTGGTAAGTCAGTCATTACTCTGATAAGGTGATCCTGGAAGTATGGCCTCAACCTCCATGCCGCGAATATCATACACAAAATCATTTTCTCCACTGGTTCATACCGTGTTTCAGCATCCTGCAGCACGCGACTGATGTAATAAACTCGGTATTTTTCTTCTCGCGTCAAGACTGCACTGATTGTGACGTTTTTTTTACCGACAGGTATAGATGTAGAATTTCTTGCTTCTCGGGTTGATGAAGAGTGGGGAGTGTTGACAAGAAAACTTTCAAACTCCCGAATGCTTTCTGTAATTCGGGAGTCCACTGTATCGGTCCCTTCTTCTTGAGCAGAGCAAAGAAAGGTAATGACCTGTCCGCCAAGCAGGAGCAAAAACGACTTAGGTAATTTACTGCTCCATTTAAAGACTGCAATTCTTTGATCGTCCGCGGTGGTTGAAGATTTTGAGTCGCTGTGACTTTTTCAGGATTCACAACGATTCCTCGATGGCTAACCATGAAGCCAAGGAATTTTCCGGAATCAACCCCAAAGACACACTTTTCCGCATTCAAGTTCAAACCTCCTATGTGAAGGGAATCAAAAGTCTCCTGCAGATCTACTGGGTGATCCTCTGCCCTCTCGCTCTTGACCACGATATCGTCCACATAAATTGATACATTCCTACCATTCTGATCACGGAAGATCCGATCAACCGCTCTCTGAAATGTAGCTCCAACATTCCTGAGTCCGAAAGGCATGACGCGGTAGGAAAATATCCCCTGATTGCTGATGAAGGTAGTAGCTTTCTTGTCTAAGGGGTTCAAATTTATCTGATTGTATCCTGAGTAAGCATCAAGTAAACTAAGGACCTTATTACTCGCGGTTCCATCAACGAGTTCATCTATGGACGGTAATGGGTAACTATCCTTGGGGCAGGATTTGTTAAGGTCGGTAAAGTCGATGCACATTCTCCATTTCCCATTAGATTTCTTCACTAAAACCACATTCGAGAGCCAATCTGAGTCTTCTACTTCCTCTATGAACCCTGCTTCTAAAAGCTTATCAGTTTCTTCTTTTGCCACGACAGCTTTCTCAGGAGCTATCTTCCTTTTCTTCTGTACTATGGGTTTTGTTCCTGGCCGAATTCTCCAGGTATGCGAAGCGATCGCGGATGGGACTCCTAGCAGATCTAGTGGAGTCCATGCAAAAACGTCTCTTGACTTCGTTATGATTTCCAGGACCCGAACTCTTTTTACTGTCTCCAGTGCCTGTCCTAAATAGACTTTCTCCTCAGGGTTTGGGAATGGTGTATATGTAATTCTTTCATCCGTGGTTGGTATTTTTGCTTCTGTCGGTCTTACCTCCAGTTCAGCCTCTGAAAGTTCTGTCGAATCGTTGTCCCCGACTACGAATTCACATTTTTCACTAATTTTTTTTGAAATCAAATGATAAGAATCACATTTTTCACTAATACACATCACTTCTCTGCTTTTCTTGATAGAAGTCAGGTAACAACTTCTACTTTCTGGTTGCTGACCGCGGACCTCACCAATTCCTCCTCCTGGCAAACGGAACTTCCCCACAAAGTGGTAGATTGATACTACCATCTGGAATTTATAGAGCGAGACGCGACCCAGTAAAGCATTGTATACAGTAGAAATCTTCACTACTGTGAATACAATGCTTTCCACGCGTCTTCTTGGGGTTGTTCCCAAAACTATTGTAAGCTCTATCGTGCCTGCCACTTGTACCTCTCTCCCTGAGAACGTGATTAAAGTTCCTGAATATGGTTTCAGTGATGCTGCAGATATCCCCATTTGAGAGAAAGCCTCCCATGATAAGATATCAACTGATGAACCAGTATCAATAAATACTCTTTTAACTGTTTTGGCAGCTATCTGAGCATGGATGGCTAGAGGATCCGAATGCGACATTCTTACTTCCTCTCCGTCTATTGGGGAAAAGGAAATGTTTTCATGCTGTGCAAAAGAGATTCTTCTACTTGACGCGGACGGAGGCTGTCTTCCTTCTCTTTCATAATTTCTCTTTTCCTGTCTACTGGATCCTACCATGGAAAAGCCCCCTGCGAGGGTATTGATGAAACCCTCAGGTTCCGGTATTTGGCTTGACTCTGGTCTTCGAGCTTCTCTCTGATTGACGGATCTCTGGACTGCATGCGTATAGTTGTGCCTACCTCCGCGTCCTCTTCTTCCCCTCCCCCTTCCCCGGTTATGAAAAGGGGGATCTCTACGCTGATCATGTTGCCTTAAATAACGATCCTGCTAATCACGAGAGTCGTCAAACCTAGGGTTTCAGTCTTCCCAATCTGGCCTCTGGTTGGGTCGATTCTCTCTTCTTGGTGGAAATCTCATTTCTTGACTTTCATAGCGGTTATCCCTTGGATGATAGGAACGCGGGTGATCTTCCCTATGATGAGATCCTTGCCCTCTTTTTGAATTCATGTGCACTTAGTCGCGATGGGGATGAAAATCTACAGCTTCTGAATGATGTCTGGGTGGCTTAGCTTTCTCCTTCCTGAATTTTCCAGCAAGCTTCCCAAAGAGACCTTGATTTCCTGTGTTTGCCTTAGAACTGGACGCGGCTGCTTCTTCTGCCTCAATCTGCCTTGACACCCGCTCTATTAAGTCATCGTAACTAGTTGGCTTCTTCCAAAAGAGGTATGTCTTAAAGTATCCTTCTGCTAAATTCCCCATGAGTATGATGATTGCTGATTCATGATTAAAGTTGGGGATTTTTACTACCATACTGGTAAAACGGGTGAAGAAGTGCCCCAAAGATTCCCCAGCTCCTTGTCTAATGGAATTCAGGCCGAGCATGGTCTTTTTTCTTGATCGCGCACTTCCGAAATGGGACGTGAAGACGTGGGACAACTGGATAAAATTGGTTACAGAGCCTTTTGGAAGGTTTGTGAACCAGGTGAGTGCGATTTTTGTTAAAGTTGAAGGGAACGTTCTACACAACATGGCATCATTGTATTCATTTATCCCCATCGCGGTCGTAAAGTGGCAAAGATGATCTTCAGGATCGGTCGTCCCGTCATATTTCATGAGGTTCACATCTCTCCACCGTTTTGGCACTGCTCTTCCTGTCGATAATTTCCCTGTTGACGCGGATTCTGTCCCCACTGATCATAATAAAAGTATTGAGACTGCTCTTGCTGAAAGGGGTTGGGTTGTTCGCGACGTGTTTCATAGTACCAGAAGTTCTGCGGTATGTACCCTCCTCCTAATCCATGCTGACTGTTATGATGATGCGGAGGGGTACTGAGGTGTTGATCTCCCATTTCGCCATCCGGATTTGGTGGTGGTGTTAAAGGGATATACATGCTTGATGCCTCCTGATCCTGGTGAATCCCTTGGCTCATATCCTGGGTTGGATTGTTTTGGCTATCACTCATCTTCTCAGGGTTGCGAATATGTCAATAATGAAAGGTTTAATTTTACATACAAAAATTCATATTTCTAAATTCAAACGCGAACCCTAGCTTTCTTCAAAGGTCTGGGGGTCTTTGTCTGACTTCCTCGAATATAAAGAAATTTTTTAAGAGAACCCCTCAGTGTGAGGGGGTTCCCACAGACGGCACCAGTGAAAAAGCTCGATCGGTCAAGGCCTCCATTTTTAGTGGGACCCGGGAATTTACCTGGTGAGATTATCAATATTCCCAACGGGCTTACCTGACCCGCATCAAAAAAATCGACGCGGCCCAACCTGTGCCACGGGAAGAATTCTACATACGAGTTCGAAATGTTATTCCCTTATCGAGTTTTCTCTGGACAATTCGGGAAATTGGTTTGTTTACCTGTCGTCATTGATTATCTCGATACCAACAACAACAGACTTTTAATTTTAGTGGAAAGCTTTACTAAGGATGAACAAGGTCTACATCCGCGGAACAGGTCTAGTGAAAAGGCTTCGATCTCCCTCTGGAAGAGATTCTTGATGACGCGTACGACTTCTTCTCTCTATCCTCTTTGTTTCAGATTTCTTTCTTAAGTTCACTTGACCTTGAACCGCTCCTACTTTCTTCTTTTCCCTCTCTCATTTTTCTCCGAAAAGTCCCCTTTTCTTTGATGAAACTTCTTGCTTTTATAGGTCTTTGGCGGTCTCTGAATGTCGTGCCACGTGGTGTTCGCCACTTGACACGTGTTCTACTCGTGGGGTGTGGGCATGGTCGCCACGTGCCCTCTCTTTATATCCGCATATGACTTTGTTTTGAGCTAGTTTTACTTTCCTTTGGATATTTGTCCGCTGACGGTTTTTTATGATGATGTAATTATTCCTTTTTGCTTACCAGTTTTGTGTTCTTTACTATTTTTTTATGTTTTTACAGATGTTTTTAATATTGGTTTAGTCAAATTCAAAGTGACAGGCTTCAAATCTGATTATCCAAGATCTTGCAAGATATTAACCAACCATGTAACTTTTGCAGCTACTTGACTCATTGATATGTACTCTACCTCTGAAAACCTTCTTGAGACAATAGCTTACTTCTTTGATTTCCAATTGATTGGATTGTCTCCATATAAAACTACATAACCAGTGACCGATTTCCTTGATATTGGACATGATGCCCAATCAGAATCAGAAAATGCTTGTAGCTTTATTGTTGAACCTTTCTGTAGCTTGATTCCATAATGTGGAGTTCCTTTCACATATCTTAGCATATGACACAGTGCATCTTAATGTGTGACATCGGGTGATTTAAGAAATTGACTCAATACTCAATTTCCCAACTATACTTTTGTAACTGGTAGGATCAGAAATCAGATTATTTAAATCAGGTGAAAGAAGCTTGAAATTTAAAGGTAAAGGTGTAACACAATGTTTTTGATAATCAATATTTGCCTCGTTGAGTATCTCTGGACAAAACTTTCTTTGACTGAGTATCAATGAGCCATCTAATTGAATAACTTCTATGCCAAAGAAGTAATTGAATTTTCCCAAGTCCTTAATGCTGAATAGCTCGTGAAGATGTTGCTTGAGCCCTTTGACTTGAGACAAATATGAGCCTATAACAATTATATCATCTAAATACACTGCAACAATAGTTAAATGTCCATTTTGATGAGAAATAAACAATGAAGGATCATGCTTTGACTGTATAAACAAAACTCAATCAAAGTAGTATATAATTTGTTGAACCATTGCCTCGAAGCTTGCTTTAAGCCATATAATGGCGTTTTAAAAAAACAAACTTTGTTATTAGGATTAGGCACCCCTTGAGGCATGGTCATATATACTTCTTCATGTAAATCTCCATGCAAAAATGCATTGTTTACATCTAACTGAAAAATTTCACAACCTTTGTTCAGTGCAAGTGAAAGAATGACTCTTACAGTTGACATATTTACTACTGGTGAGAAAGTCTCATCATAGTCAATGCCATATTGTTGAGTATAACCTTTTGCCACTAACCTTGCCTTGTAACTTTCAATAGATCCATCAGCCTTTAGCTTGATTTTGTACACCCACTTGCATCCTATAGGCTTTTTACGTGCAAGAAGGTCAACTAATATCCAAGTTCTTTTAGACTGTAATGCATCTATCTCTTTATCCATAGCTTCAATCCTTTTTGGATTCTTAGAAGCTTTGGTAAAGGTTTTAGGTTCAACCAGATCAATTGAACCATGTCCAGATGCTGAATCGCACATGAATTGAGAACTGTCAACAGATAAAAAAGAATCCTAAAAACCAGACATTAATGGAAATAATTCAAAGTTTGAACCAAAATTGCATATGTAGTCTTTTCAAATGAATTGGTTGCCTAGGAATTCTTGATGATCTTCTCACAACATGTTGAATATGCTCTTCATTATTGGTTGTTGATGAACTGTCATTGCTGTTAGAAGAATGACTAGTTGAAGAGTTGTTATCTGAACTTCCACTGCTCATGTGATCAGCAAGTTCAACATTCTCATTAATAATCTCACTATCATGAAGGAAAATTGAGTCAGGACTGTCATGCATGATATTAGGAAGAGGAATGCCTTTATCAAAATCAATCTTATGCAATGGAATTTGTAATTCATGAAATTGAACATCTCTGGATATGAAAATCTTATGAGATTTTAAATCCATAACCTTATATCCTTTATTACCATGAGAATATCCCATAAAAATGCAAGGAGTGCTTTTGAAGTGAAATTTAGACTTGTTGCACTTGTTAGTACTGACAAAACATAAACATCCAAAAGACCTTAACATTGCATAATCTGGATCCTTATTGGATAACATCTGATATAGAGTTCTAAACTGAATAGGAAATAATGGAAACGTATTAATCAAATAGGTAGCAGTTAACACACACTCTCCCCAATACTGCATAGAGAGATTAGATTGGAATAATAGTGCTCTAGCCGCCTCCAAAAAGTGCTTGTGCTTTCTCTCCACCACTCCATTCTGTTGTGGAGTGTGAGCACAAATTGTTTGATGTACCACAACATTCCGAAGATAAAATTATTGTGCCTCATTACTTCAAAACTCCATACCATTGCCAGATCTAATAATCTTCACCTTAGCAACAAATTGTTTTGCCACAAATGCAACAAATGACATCAATAGAGAAAAGGCATTACTCTTAGCAGCAATCAAATGTGTCCATGTAGCTCCACAAAAATCATCCACAATAGTTAAAAATATCTAAAATAATTATGAGTAGGAACATTATATGGACCCCATATACCAACATGAATCAACTCAAAATGAAACAAGCCAAAGATTTTATTGAACTCTCAGAAAAAGAACACCTATGTTGCCTGGCCTTAGGACAGACCTTGCAAACACGATGTTTCTCAGTCTTTACCAGAGTTTGTAAGAAAGGGAAATGAAACAATTGATCAAAAGGCACATGCCAAAGCCTACAATGCCATAATTCTAAAGATACAGCTCGAGCATTGTTACAATGAACAGATTTATCTAAACTAAAAACAGAAGACAGAAAAGGAGATGCATCTTTGTCAAGAATATCAACGTTACTCTTGAGAGATGTAAGATACAATCCCTTTGACACTTCACCAAGCACCTGTGGCTTGTTAATTGAAGGGTCCTGTATTAAGCATTGAGATGGAGTAAACAACATGTATGCCTTCAAATCATGAATAAATTTTCTAACAGATAACAAGTTATAAGCAAATTCAGGCACATGTAACACATCATGTAACACAATATGATTTTGTAAAACAATAGAGCCAATATGACATATCTTGGATTGTTGTCCATTCGGCACAGTGATATAGTTGGGCAAATTAAAAATTTGATAAGTTTGAAACATAGATAACGTGGGACAAATATGATGAGTTGTACCACTATCTATACCCAGCTATGATCACTGTCAAACACACTAAAACAAAATTGTGTACCTGCAACCATATTGATATCTTCTCCATTACTTTGTTTGCTCAGAAAAGCCAAGATTTTTTCATACCAATGTTTTAAAAGGTGTTAGGCGGTGGGTAGCCGCCTAACGTGTAGGCGGTGAGGTCATATGCTAAAAACCTACACCCACAAGTGTATGGGGTTCAGTTGTAGTAATCAAGTATCGTATCCACAAGGAACAAAGGAGTATCGATTGTAATTTCGAGCTAGTTCAACCAAGTTCAGAATAAACAAACAGATTATATAGTGTGTGTATAAAGTAACCAAGAAAACCGATTTAGTGCTGAGAAATATATGTCGGTAAATCCTTGACCTTAGAACGCCTTCCCTATATATATATATATATAGGGAAGGCGTTCTAAGGTCAAGGATTTACCGACAATTCATCATCAATAGGCATAAAATATTTTCTTGCTCGAGTGATTCTGAAATCAGATTGTGGACGTAGGTTATCTAAGGTAATCGCACATCCCCTTTCAGGTTTAGCGTGAATGTGCCTAAATCGGTTAGCAATTATCCTTTCGGGCTCAAGCAACCGATTCAGGCCCTTTAAGTTCGTAGAGTTTTAGGCAATAATCGCACTAACATCGCCTTTCGGCTACGAATAATATCAAAATTGCCCAGAACATCTATGACAACGTATGAATCCTCAAGAAGTTCAATTTCACTTTTGCACAATCAAACTTCAGGTTTAATCTTATAGTTCCGATGGATTCTAGTCTCCTTTCGGTCTCAAATCACCATCTAAATTCTATTTTCGGTTTCTCATCTTTCGATTTCAAACCCTAAATCAAATCAAATCGACTCGCATCAATCAGAATAAACACAACATAATTAAACCACAATCTAATTCAGAAATCATTCGAGAGATACTAAGAACAAGCTTATTTCCGCATTGTCGGGACAATCCCAACCCTAAAACAGGAAATCTAACAACTCATGGAAAAGTACATGCTTGATTCAATCAAATTCGGCCAGACAAACATAGAACAACGGGGATGGAAACGGAATTTATCGGAATTTGACAAATCAAACAAGTTTTCTTCCCCAAAAATCTCTAGTCTCCAAAACATCCAAAAGCTCCACTACAATGTCAGATTTCCCTCCTTTTGTTTAGAAAAAAAAACAAATTTAATTCAAAACACAGGAAACACTCGGCCCGAGTGGACTCTGAAAAGCTGCGTCTCGAGTGGATTTTGCACTCGGTCGAGTGGCTTCTGGATTGTTCACCCCGACTTCATTCTTGGACCACTCGGTCGAGTGGTTTCTGAAGCTTAACTTTGCTGAGCTTGCTTCGCTTCTTTTGGCACGTTTCCTTGATCTCGTGCCTCCTAGCTCATCTTTGACAACTTTTTAGCGTAGCGAAGATCATCGAACCACCTCTTTCTCCTCAAGCTCTTGAATCGACACCAAACCGCTCCACAACACCTGAAATCATAACAAACGAGCGGTAGACACCGATTCCACCAAACTAAACCAACAAGGGCCAAAAATATATATAATACTTAACTCAAAAGCCCTAAACCCGATGCAAACATGCCTTATAATCATCGCTAAATAGATGCTATCGTGAGGCGAGTGCCTAGGTAGACTTAGAACAAACTTGATTATTTTCGTATATTTTAACGCATACCACATGTTAATAACTCATATAATGTAATAATAATTCATAATATCACTCATAAACCCAAATTTGCGGTGCTTAACTAACACTAATGTAAATAAACGCAAAAAGTACGCGTCCGACTAGTGATTCTGTACCTCCTAAAATCTAAAACAATATGTTCGACTCAATAGCAAATACATCATGACTTGGGGGATAAAAAAAATTCCTAAGTCAACTAATCACATGCCTAGAAGCTAAACTTTAATAATCGTCGGGCTAGGCGACGCCGAGACAGGACTAGGCGGAGTCTAGGTGATGCCTAGATAGGACTAGGCGGTGCATAGGCGGATTTCCACCTAGAGGGCCACCCAGACTTAAAAATTCCTAGGTGCCCTCCCGCCTAGGCACGATTTTTAGAACACTGGTTCATAATGCCCTTTGGTCAGAGAATGAGCAGCATCAGGGTTATCTCCTTCAACAGTCAGATTAGATGCAAACTTCTTTGATTGCCTATCCCCTTGAAATTAGGAGGATATCCATGAACCTTAAAGCATCTGTCAATAGAATGACCAGCAACCTTACAGTGATCACAAAAATAATTGCCTTTCCCTTTTTGACTATTCTGGTTCCCAAATTGCCTACCATTTTGATTCCCAGTTTGATTGTTACCCTTCTGATTGTTAAAACGACCAAACTGAGAGCCATTGCCAGCCTGAGAACCACTACCAGATTGATTTCCTTGCCTTTGAAACGCATTGAAAGCAGCAGTAGCATCAGTAATCGAACTTGAATTGTTGAGACCCCTCTGGCCCTCTTCATCAATAAGCATACGATAGACATCAACAATATTAAGAGTTGGTTTCATCAGCAAAATGTTTGTTCGAACTCCATTATAAGTGTCAGGCAAACCAACAAGAAATTTGATGACCTGTTGATTCGCAAATGACCTAGAAATTGGATTCCCAGATCCACAGGAAACACACACCGGTGCCTCCACCAAATCCATATACTCATCCCAAAATTTCTTGAATCTTGAGAAATGAAGTGATAGATGTGCCATTCAAAGAAATGTTAAGCATCTCCTCCTGTACCTGATACAAACGAGTACTATTCGGAGAACCAAAACGCATCTTTAACTCCTCCCAGATCTCTCTAGCAGTTCGAAAACACAACAACGTCTCAGCGATCTCCTTTTCCACTGAGTGCAGAAGCCACGCAACGACCATTCCGTTGCATCTACGCCACTGAGCATAACGGGGCGTCGTTTCGGCAGGAATCTGAAAAGTTCCGATCCATCAACAAGACTAATATTGTTCTTAGCAACCAAGGACACTTCAATAGCGCGCCTCCAATGGTTGCAGTTAGTTTCGTTTAGCAGATGAGTTGACAAATTGTGACTCGGATGATCCGAGTGATGCAAATATAGGACATCACTCGCATCCATCTGATTCGCATCATGACCATCCATAATCGATTAAGAATTTCAAACAATATGCGGAAAAATACAGAGAAAACGAAATCGAAAATAAAACCTGATTGCAGATCTAGACGAGCTTTGCAAGCTCTCATACCATTTCAGAATTGAGGATTGAAATCAAGAACAGAGAACTAGAGAACGACAGAAGCCATTAAAACCAACAACGAGATATTTGAATTTTTGTTTCAACCAACTGAATTCATTATAGAGGAAGGAAGAAGAGGTTGGCTTATATAGCCGATGATGGTCACGTGACTAGCACGAGACTCTACTAACCAACATATGAGAAACCCGATTTTGGTAAATATAAAATACAAAACCCGGTTTATATAATAACAGGTAGTGTTTGACTAGCCTTCCACTAGTGTCTTCGGCTGAAGTGCTGACATCTGGTTCCACATGGCTTCATTTCTCTTCCATTCGTTTTCAGTCAACTACGAATCGTCGAAGTGTTGGTTTTTTATTTGGTTGGTTGTCTCGTCCGTTGGTTTACCTTTATATCGGTCTCTCAAGAATGAGATAGGTTTGATTTCGAACAATGTAAAAAAAAAAATTAAAAGAAAGAAAGAAAATCCCCCTTTTCATCTGCATTAATTGTTGGGCGCATGCCACATGGTATGCGCTTTAGTGGAAACTGTTTATATAAAGGAGTGTGAGTAGCTTCAATTTCATTCTCATTGCATTGCTAACTTGAAACTTTGGTAGTTTACAGAAGCTGAAAATGGGAGAGATGAAGCACTTGGTGGTGGCCAAATTCAAGGAGGGTGTTGTTGTAGATGAAATCATTCAAGGCATGGTGAAGCTTGTCTCTGATCTTCCTCTTGTCTCATCTTTCGAGTGGTCAGTTCGTCTTCCCTTCTTATCCTCAAGACCGTTTACCTAATCTAGCACGCGAACTGAATGTTAAAAAAATAATAAGAGTATCTTATTGCTTGGTGAATTTGCAGGGGAAAGGACCTAGAGAGCCCGGAGATGCTAAGGCAGGGATTCACGCATGCCTTCCTCATGACATTCAAGACCCAAGAGGACTTCGCCGAGTTCTTGGGGCATCCGAAGCATGTCGAGTTTTCCACCACCTTCTCCACCTCCATCGAAAATGTTTTGCTTCTTGATTTCCCCGCGGTCGTCGCCAAGCCAAAGGAGAAGCCGGCTGAGGAGCAGCCCCCACTTCCAGCTGAGCCGCCGGCAACGCCAGCTGATCCACCGGTGTCTGAGCAGCCTGCAGAGGAGTCAGCACCACCTGCTTAACTGGCTGAGCTTCTTATATAATATTGTTCAACAACTAAGAGAAATTATTCAGTTTAATTTCTATCTTCTTTCAATGTTATCATTAGGGAAAAAAAAAAATCTTTCTTGAATCTTTTTCATGTTTGATGATGTATTGAAGTTTCAAGATGTTTTTTAGTGTTAATTAGATTAATGTAAGTGAATTTTTTATTCTCCTAGTGAATTTCAAGTGCTATTGTATAGTAGTATGTTCCCTAATTAAGATAAAAAAATTGAGCTACTTCACTACTTAGCTATAAGCACTTTTTTCTGGCATTTGGGGGTTTAAATTGCAAATTAAATTACTTTTCTATATACAAGTGGATAAACATTTATATGGATATAGATGGAAAATAATATTGAACTTTAGATATAAATCACCACAACTATTATAATATTTGTTCACAATTTTTGTTTAGCACATGTTTAAATTTTCGTTTAGTACATGGTCACATGATCGCAATGATCAGTGATCATACTGGTTTCAATGACTAATTGACTAGTGATCATACTTTTTTCTTTGGTCGAAGGAAATATTACCTTTTTCTTGTTAAATTTAATTTTTGTATTTAATTTGAAAATCTATTGACTTTGTTTTGGAAAGAAAATATATCATTGAGTCGGAGCCACAATAATGGCATAAGCTTTTCTCATGAAAATCTCAATTGTTGTATTTATGTGGTATGTTTGACGGTATGCTGTTTGCATCGACCTCTCGAACTTCATACTTGTCTGAGTTCAGATTTTCTACTTAATTAAAAAAAATGAAAATCTCAATTGCTTGCTATATTAAAATATTGAAATTTAACTATTCATATTTTAATGGAACTGTTCTATATTTCTGTTGACAAATAGGATGTTCTGAATTTCAACTTATTTTTTACCCCTCTTTTTTTTCCTTCTCATATGATTATGTTTGTCATTTTTTCACATTATTTTAGGTAAAATTTAATTTACCATTTATATAATTAGTATGTAGACACAACAAAATTGCACCGGAATAAACTTTAATTTACAACTTCAAATGTAATATTATAGACTGAACACAAAAGGAAAATTTATAAGATCAATTATGTTAATTTTATACTTTTCTTTAATTGACAAAAAAAAAATTTCCGGCTTTTTGGGATCAAATTGAGCTATATTCAAACTAGTAAATAAATGATAACAGTAATTTTGAAGAAAAAAAGGGGGATTTTTATGAAAATTTATTTAAAAATGAGTAACTGACAAATTCCGTAGGATGGCTGTACATTTACAGAAAGCACCGAAACAGAAGAGAATCATGCAAACGCACAGTTGCAACATGCATTACTGCTTTTACAGCATTTGCGCGGGTAAAAGACAACAACTACTCATTTTTTCAAAATAATAATAATAAATAATTTTTATTATTATTTTCCATTGGGCCCACCGTCTGATATCTTAGGTATTGTGGCTTGGATGAGATCGAGAACATAGATCATCCACCCGTACGTGTGTTCATAAAGGCATCAATTCTCTCTTATCAAGTTAACTAATTGGTGTGGAAGGATCACTTTATATTAAAAAGTTGTACTGTTAATGTAAAAGTATTTTATATTCATTGAATTGTATATGGTAATCTCCATAATACGTTTACCTCTAATTTCAATCGAAATGAAACTAGATTACCATATATTCATTTCACCAAAAAAATATTCAATCGAAATAGACTATGAGCCAATTTAACTGAATTATTCATTGTAAGAATTTAAGAACCAATTAGAAATTAAATCTAAATTTTAAGAAATGAAATAAAATTATTTCATTTCTAACTTCATCTCCATCTTTACTGTAATGATATGTGTTAATTTCCTATGTCTTGTATGCTTTATTTGTTACTTATATTGTTGTGTGTATGCTTGTAACATGTATGTATATGATGATTATACATATTACATATAGAAAACATATATACTATGTATGGATGCATATTTTGTCGTATACTCGACTGAGTCGTATTGAGCTATGAAGCTTGATCCTCTAACGAGTATATGTATAAAGTATGGTGTACTGATAATACATAGATAATATATGGTATGCTATATGTATAATATGTATATAGTAAGAGAGACTTTCCATTTCTCGTTACTGGGCTTTAGCCCATTAACTGAGAAAGGCCCATGGTTGCCGGATTGCAGTTGAGGAGCCCAGTTGCTTGAGCCCGTTCCAGCTTAAACCCTACATGGTGGAACGCTGCGTTTTGCCTTTGCTGGAGCTCTCCCATGTTGACCTAGCTTTATAAGCTCTTGTTGGAACTTTGCTGCCGTCGTACTGTTTCGTGCTCTCTCTCTCTCTTTCTCTTCATCTTCCACAGATGCTCTCTCTTCTAGGGTTTTCTAGGGTTTGGTGTTCCTCTCCCTTTGCCTGAAGATTCTCCGAGCCTGGAAGCGAAGAAGGTGGCCGACAGTGTCCCTGGTGGTTCTCTGGTGGCCGGCGCTCCAAGCTCTGGGCAGCAGCTCTCCTTCTCCAGGCGATCTAGGGTTGAGATCGAAGACTTCTTCGATCTCTGGTTCCCATATAGGGGGATTTTCTTTCTCTCTTGCTTTTTTATCTCATGCATGTCTAGATCTAGGAGTTTTGTATCTCTTTACTTGATTTGTCCCTGTACGAACTCATTATAGTGGATTTGGCCAACTCTTGAGGCCCCGTGGATGTAGGCATAGCCGAACCACGTAAAATCGCTTGTGTTCGTTCTTCGACTTGCTTGTTTCGATCAGATCTGTTATCTCTTGCTCGATTTCATACGCTTCCGCATATTCGCCTATCTCGTTTATCGATCTTTAGGTTTTACATATACCTCTACCACGCACAAAGTGACCCAACACTAATTTCAATAAAAATATAGATGAATATATTTATTTTCATTTTCTTGAAAAATAGACCCTACTAATTTTTAGTCACAAATGTGTCACTTAAGAGGAGTAAAATTTATTTATTTAAAAAATATGGTATAAATAGTAAAAACAAATGTGATGCAAATACCAATACCCATATATAATTGAAATTGGAGTTGAATTTAGAGACGTTTTAGGTATAAAACCATGAACCCGAAAAAGAACGCGCTTCAACACGCGCTCCCCCTTTCCCCAATACCCTTCAACTCCATCCGAAACCCTAGATCCTTTCAAACCACCGCAAGCGCCGCTATCGCATTCATCATCCTCCTGTTACTGATCGTCAAACCTAAGCAAATCCCCTGCATAATCAATAAACCAAAAAAAGATGCTCAAGTACCCAGCCCTAGGCCTAATTGCAACTTCATACTCAGATCCATCTCTTCTCATGGCACTTCCTGCCAAACTGTGGACAGATCTACCCTCACAAAACACCGAAAGCCCCTTAAACTCTCCTCCATGGGAGATTGCAGATCTGCTCTGACGACATCTCACAACAGGGGCCACAAAGAGAAAAAGAAGAAAATGAGAGCGATCGAACCAAACTCCCCTATTCTCGGCCTCTTCCGGGCTCGGGAGGGTTCCTTGAGGGAGAAAAACGCATCCAGCAAGATCGAGAGGAAAGGCGGTGGCTTGGTGGTTCTTCGTGATGCCTCATTGTCGAATCGGCTGTCCAAAAGGGAAGGATCTTGGAGATCTAGAGGGCCTGTGTTCAGTGAGGCTGGTACTCTTGGATTCGGGGTTCAACGGACTCTCATCCGCTTCATCGGATGCGCCCTTGAGGGTCTTTCATGTCCGCTCCCCTTGCCGCTCTTCCGGTGCTCCTGGGTCATGTGTGCAGCGGTACCTTGTACCAGTTCCGTTGGGTGTCTGTCTCTGTTTGCCGGCCAGATTGAACTCCCTCTCCGACGAGGACTGCACACATACATCGGTCTGGTGCGCAAAGCTTCAAATTATTACAAGTATGATATCCTATCCTATATCTTCTTATCCAACCTCCAGATGCGTGCTGAACCCTGGTTTCTATTCCCTATCTGGACTAATAATCGTTTTAATGAAAGCTTTCTCTTTCTCAAATTAAATGCTCAACCACTTCTCTTCTCGTCTTCCTTCTCTATTCTCCATCAAAAAAACTCTTTTTTCTCTCTCTGGTTTGACTCTGAATTCCTTTGCTCTGCTATAATGGCGAGCAACAAACCACCTAAAGGGAAGGGGAGCCTCTTTGGGGCTCCACCGACACCCATTGAAAATCAACCTACTGGGAAGCCTCCGGGTGACACCCTTAAAACTAAAACACCTTCCAAATCACATAAAAGTGATAAAGGAAAAACAAAAATTGATCTCAGTTCTTTCTTCAACCAATTGCAGCAATCCCAACCCAAGTACCTTATTTGTGGAATTTATCGTGATCACACTAACCATGCTCAAGGGGTTGCCCCCTGTGAGCATCTACACACTCAAACTGATTGGCAGGATTGCACTCTGGTTCACCTCATTAGCAAACATTGGGTCTTAGGAGTGATTCCCCTGGATCCAACACATAATACCGCTGCATCTACTCCATGGAGACTGATGTTCTTAGCACTTGATCCACTTCAGATAGGTAACTCTTTAATGACTAGTGACTTTATAGAATTGAATGAACATATAACTTGTATACTATCACCATCACTTATACTGCTTTTGAACTGGATCCTAGCACCTAATTATTATACTAAATATAAATTTATGATGTCAAGACCTGCTTTCTTTTGTGGTGATTTATTGAAATCAATTATCACTGCATCAACTAAGTGGAATAGGTCGGCTTATATTATGGGTCTCTTTCTAGTAAATCAAATCATACATCTATACACCCTTTTACCCCTCATTCATCCAAAAAAACTTAATGAAGGCTATTGGAGCATTGCATTCAAGTTGATTTATATTATTACCCACCATAGGCTTTCTAATCCCATATATTACATCTCAGTAGAGTTTGTGCAAACCTTTTTGTTTTACTCCTTTGGGATAAATAATTTTTATCACCAAATATACCAACTCAAAAATAGCATACATAATCATTTATATCCTATTGAGCTCTACTGTTATAAATTTATCCCTATAGATTGCATATATTTTGGTGATCTATATAATGAATGGTGTATGCATCATGTTATCCTATATCAGACAAACTCAAGGTATATTAATCATTGTTTCTTTGTTCCGAGCTATATCAATACAATTAATCATTTGATTTCTATTATTATCCACCATTGGCTTGCTGGAAATCAAAATAAAGTTGGTTTAACTTGCCATTATCATTGAATAAATGAGATTATATACTATTATTATACAATAACCACAAGCATCCTGTCAACTAATCTAAAGCATGACTATATGGCCTTTGGATGGAGTTTCATTAGCACCACCATGCTTACTGCTAAATATTCCTTGACTAACTACTCTCGAGAGGGATTCTCTCTTGAGATGTTTTACTCTCCCATCTGCTCACAGGTTCACAAAAGGAGACAAAGGCCTCAGTTTTATGGCCAAAACACAATCATCATGGATCTCTTATTTTCCCAGCAGGAATCTTGGCGGCATGTAACTAGGGGGCTGGTTTGGAACTTAAGGATCTTAATTAATTGGCATTGCTTCTCCTGTCCCTGGGATCAGTTGGGCTCTCTTCTTCTCTTTGACAGGTTTGGCTTCTCAATCCCTCTCTCTAGACCCAAAATCTAGATTCTTTCTGGAATTTGTATTCCTAAAATTCCTTTGAATATTGCTTACCCTTATTTAGTCCTTTGTATACAAAAATTAAATGCTCATCTCCTACTTAC
Organism: Persicaria tinctoria; assembly: GCA_037127255.1. Lineage (NCBI taxonomy): Eukaryota > Viridiplantae > Streptophyta > Magnoliopsida > Caryophyllales > Polygonaceae > Persicaria > Persicaria tinctoria. The sequence goes on from JBANSL010000009.1 coordinate 29,078,486, forward strand.
CTACTCTTTCCTTTCTGTTCTTGGCCAAATGCTCTCTGTTCTTACTGTGTTTTCTTGATTTTGTCTGTACTACACTACCTTAATGGCAAACAACCTAAACGACAAAGGGAAGGGGATTCTCATTGAGGATCCACCGAAACCCATAAATACCCAATCCAAAGGGAAGCCTTCGGGTGACACCCATAAAAAAACTACTCTCTCCAAGTCACTCAAGAGTGACAAGGGTAAAGGGAACCGTAATCTTGATTCATTATGTACTCAATTGCAACAGTTTCAACCCAAACACCGCTCTACTCTCTACTTCAGACATCCAGATTATGAAGAATTGTATTACTAGAGTATAATTTTACTGCATATCATTGATCAGTTACTTAACTTGCTTTCTGTAAGTTTGTCACAAACCCATAATAACTACAATAATAGCTTCAATTATAAATTTATAGTTATATATGTTTATAACTATAAATACTGCTTGATTATGTGCTTTGGCTTTGGCCATGGATATTTCTCACTCAAGTTTTCAACTGCTAGGTTTCTGGCTTATTACTACCCTTGGTCTAAAACCAAATCTCAGTTTAAACATACCCTACTGTTGGAAACTAGTATTGTCAAGTTATCACCTAACCTACACCTATATTACTGTCCTATACGAGTTAGAACTAACCAAAACTATTTGTATAACTATAAATATGAAGATTTGTATTACCAGATTATGCTTTTACTGTATATTAGTGATCAGATACCTAATTTGCTTTCTGTAAGTTTGTCACAAACCCATAATAACCACACTAATAGTTTCAATTATAACCACATTGCTATACTTGATTATAACTATAAGCAATGCTTGGTTATGGGCTTTGGCTTTGGCCATGAAGATTTCCTACTTAAGTATACAACTGCTAGTTTTATGGCTTCTCACTACTCAAAAATCAAATCTCAGTTTAGGCATACCTTACTGCTAGAGAATAGTATTGACAGGTTATCACCTAACTTACATCTATATTACTGTCCTATACCTGTTAGAACTAATCAAACCTATTTGTCTAAATACAAATATGAATCTATTATAAAACACTATACTAATCTTGCTCGAGGGAGTCATTTCCTTGAGCAACATATTCACTTGAATATTTTGCAGCTTCTGACTCGGCCAGCCTGGTCTCATGGTTTCTGCCTTCGGGACTACTGGTTTCAAGCCCAGGGATTGCTAACCTATATGCACTCAACACTTATGGAATTGATCCATGCTAGCCATTTGGATGGCAGCTGCCTCAAGCCACGTCTAAGCTTAAGTGAGCTCACTTGTGCCACTTCCAAAGCTTTTTTTACTTGCTGCTTGCTGGGTGGCTTATTTACTTTGTCTTACAAACCAGCTCTCAATATTGCAAATTGTATACAACATGATCCATGTTCTTTATATTTACCAACCTATCAGGTGGACACTTACTCACTAATCAACTACTGTATTCACAATGTAAATCAAGGACTTTATAAAATCTTCAACATGTTTTACAGATTATCAAAAGTACTTAATTACCATGATTTTATTCGGAACACATGCTTTTCTATTGTTCCATGCTTGTTTCTAACCCATTCCTTGGGCTTTAATTAGCCGGAACACATTGTAATACTCACAACCGGGGACCCATCACTCCTAACGTAAACATTACCCACTATACTAATGATATATCTTCTAACAAAAACAGCTTGATGCACAACCAAAAGAAAGAGGTTTTAGATTTGATAATCCTCAAATGAACTCGTACGAATGCACTCACAAGGATAGTCACAACTAAAAACACTAAGCATAAACAAACCAAAATCCCCATCAATTGGTTAACCTTTACTTTAATAAACAAGGCTCTCGACCTTCAAACTACCTCTTCCCCCATAAAAGTTTTTTAATGAAGTTTAGCTTTTGGAATGTCAGAGGGCTTAGTAGAAAGAATGTTTGGACCCACATTGAAGCAACTACTAAAGCGGAACACATAAAAATCCTAATGCTAGCTGAAACAAAATTAACAAACCCTCCTCCGGACAATTGTTGGAGAAAACCTGGTTTTGACAGAATGCATTTCCGCACATCCAATGGCCTTGCGGGGGGGGGGGGGGGGGGCTATGCCTCCTCTGGAAAGAATCCCTCTTCCATAATGAAACCTTTGCCATTAGAAACTCTAATAACCGAATCATTCAAGCAGAGTACACAAACACAACCCTTAATATTAACATCGAAATTTTATTCGTTTATGCAACACCTTATGCAAAAGAAAAAAACTATTTTTGGGCTTCTCTCTCAGATTATATACGCAATGCAAAGGACTCTTTGATAATTCTTGGAGACCTTAATGAAATATTAGAGCCAACCGACAAATTAGGAGGCAGGACCCCAACTGCAAACAGATTCGCTAGACTCCAGGATACTATTAGTACCTTCAATTTAGTGGATTCCCCGACGCGTGGGAACACTTACACTTGGAGAAAACATGAACATGGTAATGATAACAGTTTTGAAAAGCTTGACCGCGCTGTGATTAGCCACCCGATCCTAAAACAATTCACGAACCTCTGCACGAAAAACCATGCTTTCCTAAAATCTGACCACGCGCAGATCACGTTGGACCTCATGGATAACCGCAAACCAAAATTACAACCCTTCAAATTTGAAATGGCATGGACTACGAAACAAGACTATGAAGCAGTTGTGCGATCTGCTTGGAGGCTTGACCCTCCAGGATCGAAAATGTTCAAACTAACGAAGAAACTGCAAGAAGTTAAAAGGAAAATCAAGATTTGGAGCAAAGTAACCTTCGGAAATGTCTTTCGGCAGATTAAACTTATTGAAACAGAACTTCTAGAATCACAAAAAAATCTTTGTAATGCTTACAACCAAAATCTGGATAACAAAATCAAAAGACTCACTTCAAAGCATTCTTCTCTCCTTTCCTTTCAACAGAAATATTGGGGGCAAAGGGCGAAAAGAATGCACATAAAATCCATTGACGCCAACACCAAATACTTTCATAAAATAGCGACTGGAAGACGAAATAGAAACATAATAAAACATCTCCAAACCACGGTTGGAATCACACTTAGCAATGAAGAAGAAATTAGGAACCTAATCAAACACGATTTTAGCCAAAGATTCACGCAATATCCAAGACAACTAACACAGAGTAATCTACTCCAACTTGTAGGGAATGAAATCTCAAATGAAGACAATGAATAACTAACTCGTCAAGTCATAAATTCTGAAATTAAAAATGCTGTTTTCAGCCCAGCCAACGACAAATCACCAGGACCTGATGGTTTTCCAGCTGGTTTCTTCAAAAAGTACTGGCACATTGTATAACCATCTATCATCAAAGCAGTTAAAAGCTTCTTTCTAAGCGGAAGGATTCTGAAACAGACAAACCATACGTTCATAGCATTAATTCCGAAGATAGACAACCCGACCACAACATCTCACTATAGGCCTATTAGCCTCTGCTCGACAACATATAAAATTATATCCAAAATAAGAGCTTCAAGTCAAAAGGGTTATCCCCAAAGTAACTAATCCGCTTCAAAACGCCTTCTCTTCTCGCAAATCTATACAAGATAACATCTTAATCGCAAATGAAATATTTCACTCATTCTCAAAGAAAAATGGAAATTCAGGTTGGATGGCCATTAAGTTTGACATGGAAAAAGCTTTTGATATGGTCGACTGGAATTTCCTACTCTCAGTCATGTTCAAACTTGGCTTCTCACCCAAATTCACGGAATGGATAAAAGAATGCATCACCACAGTTACATACTCAGTGCTAGTGAACAATGAACCCACTGAAATGTTCTTCCCACAAAGGGGGTTACGACAGGGATGCCCGTTATCACCATATATGTTCTTAATAATTTCAGAAATTCTAGCACGGGGACTACAACAAGAATCAGAAAAACCACAAAGCCATCTAGGAATCAAACTAACGCTCGGAGGGACGAAGATTCCGTTCTTAGCCTTTGCAGACGACATTGTCATTTTCACATCAGCCACCAAAACCGGCTGTGACCAAATAAACAAAATTCTAAAAGAGTACTCAGATTTATCAGGACAAAAAGTAAATAAGCATAAATCCCAATTCCAAATGTCCAGAAATGTTTCAACCACACAAAAAAAATCTCATTAGAAATGAGCTGGAAATAGCACACACCCCTAATATGGGGATCTATTTAGGTTGTCCCCTCATAGAAGGAAGAATGACAAAGGAAGGATTCAAGGATCTTCTAACAAACACTAAGTCGCAACTTCATAGGTGGAAGGCAAACTGCCTTTCACAAGCTGGTCGATGCACTTTAATCAAAACAACCCTTGCAGCCAAACCTTTACACATAATTCAATGTTTTATGCTACCCAAATCAGCCCACACGGAACTTGACAGGATCAACCAGAACTTCCTCTGGAACAAAGGCCCAAACCATAATCCCCTCATCGGGTGGTATGAGGTTTGCAAAACCAAGGAAAATGGTGGGCTGGGTCTCCGAAGCTCTGAAGACATGAATAAAGCCCTTCAAATGAAATTACTTTGGAAACTGTTAGCGGAACCAACTAGCCCCTAGGTGACACTAATCAAAGAAAAATATCTCAAAAACCAAAACATTCTCACATATCGAAAGCATGGAACCTCGTCTTGGCAATGGACGCAGTTAATAAAACTAATCCCTCTATCCAAACAGGGTCTTCATTGGTCTATAGGGGACGGCGCCTCTATAAACTTTTGGCACGACCAGTGGCTAGGCCAAACGACTATAAACTCACTTATTTCTGGAACGCGACAAATAGACGAGACAATCAACATAAAACATTTCCTCACAGATAACAAAATGTGGAACCAAGAAAAATTACAGGAAGAATTACAAAATGTAATTCCAAATAATATAATTGAAACAATCAAAACAATATCGATCCCACAGCATATTCAGGTCGATAGATTTTATTGGAAATGGAGCAAAAATTGCTGGTTCAGCACTAAGTCTGCTATTGATATGATACATAAACACAAAAAACATGAAATTTCAGATATAAACTGGGTATGGGGACTAGATATCCCACCAAAAATAAAATCGTTCATGTGGAAAATCCTAAAAAATGGGGTGCACTGCTGTCAGACTAGCTTCTCGGCATGTTGGTATTCCGACAAACTGCCCCCACTGTGACTCTTGTTTTGAAGACCTAAACCACTTGCTTTAGAGTTGTCCTATCTCGAAGGAAACCCTGATCGCAAGTAACCCGGGTATATTTCGGAAAATTAATGGATGCTTCAATAAAGACGAACATTTAAACAACACACTATGGGACATCAAAAACACAATTGGAACCAAGGGTTTTGAAGAGCTGGCCTTTGTTTGGTGGGGTATTTGGTACTTCAGAAACAAAACACTTTTTGAAAACATAAACCCAAACATAAGAAGCATCTTATCCTTCGTAAGAGAACATATTTTTATCTGGAAAACATCGCATCTGAATTCACCGGACTACTGTACAAAAAACAAAACATTATCCTTACATATTGACAAATCAAGACCAATATCGAAAAGAAAGAGAACCAAATGGGAACCCCCGCCACCTGGAACTTATAAACTCAATTTCGATGGTTCTCTTCCCGGTGTGGGTTTGGGCACTTATGGCTTCATTCTTCGGGATTCTGTAGGTTCTCCAATTTACACCGGTAACGGACCATCACCAATCCATTCGGTTTGTGGCTGCGAAAGTATAGGTCTCTGGAAGGGTATTGTGGCTGCAAAAGAACTGAAAATAACTAACCTTACAATTGAAGGGGACAACCTAACAATAATAAAAAGTCTAAAAGGTTTGGGGAAGCCTAATGGAGACTCTGAAATGATTGTCTCAGACAGTCTAGTCTCGTTGGGCTTCTTTGGTTCTATTGAGATTCGTCATGTCTTCCGTGAGGCAAATCTGGTAGCTGATCGATTATCACGTATCGCATTTGCTTCAAACGGTTTCTTGACTCCTGATGACTCTCTGTTATATATATATATATATATATATAATTGAAATCAATCTCGCATATAGAGATACAACATTATAGGACAAAGGAAGAGGCCAATGATATCTAATGAATTATACGAAGGTGTAGGCTATGTAGGTCATATCATACATAAGCATATACTTCTTCCCGTTGCTAAAATATGTCATTTTAACTACTTGTATAAATTTTAAAGAAATCAATATATATATATATATATATATATATATATATATATATATATATATATATATATATATATATATATATATATATTATCATTTACAGTGGCGGATCTTCGTACAATTAGTTGAGGGGGCTGAAAATTAAATTCTAATTTTTTTTCCGAATGTGTAGTTAGAATAAAAACATAAATCGTATATACTTTATTTCATAATTTTCAAATATTTTAATATAGCATACTAATTTGAAGGTTTCGGGTTTAATTATAGCATTAATTATTAAGTTACGCTGTTTAACAAACGATAATTACGATAGAAGTATATCAGTTAGGTAAATGATATCAAAGTTCAATCTTTAAATGTTTATAACTTTTTAGTCGGGTGTCGGATTTGAGCTTATAATATATCAAATCGAAGCTAATGACGAGAAGAACATATATATTAAATTTTATTTTTGATTGGGGGGCGACTGCCATCCCTAGTCCTTTAAAGGATTTGCCTCTTCTCATTTATGATATTATACTCCGTATTACATTTTACTTTATAAAAAAACTACAACTACCAATTGATCTATTTTTTTTTATTAGGTAAAAATTCGAGGTCAGACAAAGCTGAACCTCGAAGGCCGACAAGTCGGCAGACGGATAACCGTCATAAACAAATATAAAATACAAAGATTGTGCAAAATACAGGCAACAACTCTACACAAGCGAAATTAAACACAACTAAACCAACCAAGACGAGGTCGTAGACGACGAACGAAGCCAAGCACCACCCATAAGCAGCACCCAATTGATATATTAATCATTATTAGGACGTTTAATATTCTCAAATAATACTATATTTTGCAGAATGAATAAAGTATTTAGAAGTTATAAGCTCCGATGTAGTGGTAGATCTTAAAAAAAAAAATTAGATGAATTGATTATAAAATTATCATCCAAATTTTTTACTAGTCATTTCATTTTTAGAAAAAAAATCAAAGAAAAACTGAAAAATATAATTGAATAAATTTTTATAAATTATATATTTAAAAAAAAGCTGAAAAAAATCTCCTAAATTATTAAGGTGCCTCACGAACACAAATGACAAACCTACTTGTCTGCTTTAAAGGGTGAATGCTTGCAGGGCTATCTCCCGTTTATACTCTTTTGAGTGTGGCCCTCAATAATTCATGTGCACGAAAGCTATGTCCACAAGATAAGAAAACCAAACTCCAACAAGTTACCTAAGCTTGTTCACCCATGAGTTCACTCGTGTGTCATCAAATCATTATACATTTATACTGCTCATATACTCTAGGTGTGCATTAAATGTAATTTCCCTTTTAGTAATGCAACTAGAGAGGTAATCGGATGAGTTAGATTAGTTTTGGGTCCGATCAATTAGTTTCAGGGGATTATTTTGGGTTTTGAATGTTTAATAGCTCAGTCAATTGAGTTATTTTAATTCAAATATGATATGTGTTTTGTATTTTGGTTATTTTGGGTTCGTGTATGTTTTAGATCGGGTGTGTCTTGGGTTTTGAAGATTTCAGGTCGGGTGGTTTTTACATCGGATAGTATTTGGTGGTTTTTGCATCGGGTAGGATTTGGGATATTCCTTTTTCGGGATTTGAACTACTTAGAGTTCGAATCGAATCAAGTGTCAAATGGAAAAAAAAAAGATGATAAAATTTTGGTATTTGGAGCTTGGATTTTCGGGTTGTATTGATTCACAGATCAAGCAGAAGCTACACAGATTAAGAACACTCAAGAACACTCAGAAGAAAAAAGGGACAAAAACATAACTCTCATATACCGAAGTTGATTGCTTTGTAAAACAAGTATCAATACATTCCGAGTTTGCTATTTGCTCAGAGTTTGTTACATTCTAATAGATTTCATGAGCTTCCTCTAACTAATACTCCAGCTCAACACATGTTGAATCACTTGGATCCAACACTCCCCCTCAAGTTATGAGTTTGAACATGTTCAGAACTCCTAACTTGTTCATCATCTTCTCATAGATCTTCTGTGTTATAGTCTCAGTAAAAATGTGTACTGGCTGCTCCTTGGTAGGAATATAGCCTAGAGTAATTTCATTACTTAGAACCTTGTTTCTCACAATGTGGCAATCACCTTCAATGTGTTCTGTCTTCTCATGAAACACTGAATTTTTTCCTATGTGTATGGTTGACTGATTATCACAATGAAGCTCCACAAATTCTATGTTCACTCCTAAGTTATGCAACAGTTTCACAAGCCATGTAACTTCACAACAGGTCATAGCAATAGATATGTATTCTGACTCAGCAGTAGACATTGCCACATATGTTTGCTTTTTGGTCCTCCAAGAGATCAATGATTTTCCCAGCAAAATGCAGAATCCAGTGAGTGACTTTCTAGTCATTGGACAACTCTGCTAGTCTGCATCACAAAAGGCTCTCAACTGCAGTTTAGATTCCCTTGCAAGCAGTAAACCTTGTCCTGGTGCCTTCTTGAGATACCTCAACACGTGCTTTGCTACTTGCCAATCATAACCGGTGGGTGAATGCATAAATTGACTCAGCATTTGAACTGCATAACACATGTCAGGTCGTGTAATGGTTAGGTAGATTAATTTCCCAACCAATCTTCTATAAGTGATAGGATCCACTCCTTCTCAGTTTCCTTCTATGACCAACTTCATTCTGGGATCAAGAGGAGTAGCAACAGGCTTAACATCAGTCATTCATGCTTCAGGAAGTAATTCCAATGCGTACTTCCTTTGATTCAAGAAAATTCCTTTGTCACTTCTATCAATTTCTATGCCCATAAAATATCTCAACTCACCTAGCTCCTTCATCTGAAAATGCTTATGCAGATGAGCCTTGAGTTGAGCTATATATGTCTCATCATTTCCTATGATGATCATATCATCTACATATACTAACAAAGTTGTGATACTCTTTTCGTACTTCTTGACAAACAAAGAGTAGTCTGCCTCAGCTTGCTCATATCCTGCAACTCTTACAACTTCTGAGAATTTTGCAAATCATTGTCTTAGAGCTTGTTTAAGACCATACGATGATTTCTGTAGTTTGCACACCACATCAAACTGATGTTCCACACCCTGAAACTCCCCCTGAACATCATACTGGACTGTCTTGAGATGATAATAGGCATATGGTAATTCCATAAACACTTCTTCCTCTAGATCACCATGCAAGAAAGCATTAGTGACATCCAGCTGAGAGATATGTCAGTTCTGCACAGCAACCACTGCTAGAATAGTTCTCACATATATCATTTTTGCAACAGGTGCAAAAGTTTCACTATAGTCAATGCCCTCCACTTGACTAAAACCTTGAGCCACTAGCCGAGCTTTATGCCTATCCAGACTTCCATCATCTTTCAGCTTGAGTTTAAAGAACCATTTGCAAGTGACAACTGACTGATGCTTGGGACGAGGCACCAATGACCAAGTATTCGTCCTTTCAAGAGCAATCAATTCAGTAATCATAGCTTGGCACCATTCTTTGCAGTGTAGAGCTTTTTTCACAATAGATGGCTCAGTTAGTGATGCAATATTGGTAATGAATGTGTTGTAGACAAAGGGACAAGAGGTATAAGAAACAAATGAAGAAATAGGATAAGGGGAGGTGAACTTACTGTTAGAAGAGGTGCTTGCGGAGATAAAGACATTTGGGATGGTACACACGTAGTCCTTCAACCATGATGGTGGTTTAACAAATCTGGTTGGGTGTCTAATTTCAGGTGATGAAGGTGGTGGTGGTGGTGGTGGTTGAGTATCCAAGGGTGCAGGTATTGGAAGTTCTTCAAATGTTGGTGGGATAGGAGAGGGAGAATAATCAGCTAGAGTCTCAGTTGTGGTGACTGGATTTAGAGATAAATGTGTAGGTGTACTTGAAGGCACAATGGGAGTGAAAGGCCAGTCATCCACATAAGGTTGTTGTGATTGAGATGGTATAGAAACAGAAGGTGGAATGTTTGACAGAGATGCAGAAGCAAAAGGGAAGAAGTCCTCTACAAACTGTACATCTCTACTAACATAACATTTTTGAGTTTGTAAATTGTAGACCTTATAGCCTTTAAAACCGTATGGATATCCCAAGAAAACACAAGGATTTGACCTAGGTTCAAAATTCTTGTGATGTTGAAAGGCAGTTGACATGTAACAAAGACAACCAAAAACCTTTAGTCTAGAGTAATCAGGTGAAGAGCTAAATAAGACCTCATAGGGTGATTTGTTTTGAAAAAGAGGAATTGGTAGTCTATTTATAAGAAAAGTAGCAGTCAAAATACAACCCCTCACCAGGCGAGCCGCCCGGTGATGTGGTACGTAGTGGGTTTAGTACGCTCCGCCAAAACGGCTCTGAAACAAACAAAAAGGTGTGTGCCGCACTCACGAGGGAATGCCAGTGATATACTGGAGGAAGGTGGGGATGACGTCAAGTCCGCATGGCCCTTATGGGCTGGGCCACACACGTGCTACAATGGCAATTACAATGGGAAGCAAGGCTGTAAGGCGGAGCGAATCCGGAAAGATTGCCTCACTTCGGATCGTTCTCTGCAACTCGAGAACATGAAGTTGGAATCGCTAGTAATCGCGGATCAGCATGCCGCGGTGAATATGTACCCGGGCCCTGTACACACCGCCCGTCACACCCTGGGAATTGGTTTCGCCCGAAGCATCGGACCAATGATCACCCATGACTTCTGTGTACCACTAGTGCCACAAAGGCTTTTGGTGGTCTTATTGGCGCATACCACGGTGGGGTCTTCGACTGGGGTGAAGTCGTAACAAGGTAGCCGTAGGGGAACCTGTGGCTGGATTATATATGCTTCCTCTCAACTCGACCATTCTGTTGAGGGGTTGCAGTACATGAGCTCTCATGTTGAATGCCTTTTGAAAGTAGAAAATTAAGCATATCAGTGTTGACAAATTTAGTACCCTGATCAGTTCTCAAAATGTTAACTTTTGTATCAAATTGATTTTCCATTTTCAAAATGAACTGCTGTAAGACAAGTGCAGTTTCAGATTTTTGAGTGAGCAAATGAGCCCAAACACTGATACTTTTGTCATCTATAATTGTTAAGAACTATGTTTTGCCATTGTAAGTTGGAGTTTCATAAGGACCCCAAAGATCACAATGTACAAGCTCAAAAACTCTTTTATAGCATGAGATGTACTAGTGTAGAAACTGTTTCTTGTTTGCTTTGCAATAGGAAAACTAAACATGAAAGGTCTGAATTTTTATTCATATCAAGTGTAATGCAAGGTACATGTAATAGTTTTTCAATAGGGGCATGGCCTAGCCTGAGATGCCACAAGGCATTAGAATCAGACTTACAATGGGAATGAGGCAAAAACATAGGTAGAATAGGACTATTTGCACAGAATTTGGTATGATCTTCATCAATTTTTTGAGACTCTTCAATCAGACTAGGGATGTCAGCTTCAGAAACCAAGTGGTACAACCCATCAATGTCCCTACCAGTGCAATGTTCCTCTTCTTTACAGGGTCCTGGATAAGGCACATCAAAGATCTGAGATTAATGTGAAAATGTGGAGTTCTCATCAAGGTACTTAGAGAGATCAAGTTAAGTTTGAAATCAGGTATGTAAAGCACATTGTGCAGAGTCAAAGAGGGTGTTAGATGAGCAGTACCAGAGTGAGTAATGGTACTTGTATGGCCATCAGGAAATTGTATCTTGGAGGGAGGAATCATAGGGCCAATGTTTGTTAGATGTTTGAGATCACACGTCATGTGATAATTTGCACCACTATCTAAGAGCCAACTATCTGTTAGAGAAGTAACTACACCACAAAAAAAAAGTACCTGCTAGATTCACATCATGATGCTTGTCGGTCTGAGGTTGGTTCATGGCATTCAGAAGGGAGATCATCATCCTTTGCTGGTTCAATGTGAGATTCTGAAACAGGTTTGGCTGTGTCTCATGAGCTTTATCAGTAGTGGCAGCAACATTTGCCCTATAGTTTGTGCTCCCAGATCCTGATTTCTTGCTATCAACATTGTAAGTTTGGCCAGGCTTTTGTGGCTTGTACTTACTCTTGGAATGCCAGCTTGGATACCCCATTACTTCCCAACATTTATCAGACGGATGGTTTCCATTACAGTGTGTGCACTTTCTCTTCCTGGGTTAATTTCCATCACCGTCTTTCTTGTTGAACATAGCTGTAACATCTGGTGATTTAGCACTTGTCTCAGGCTTCTTGTTGCTGGTCTCATCCTGCACCAACAGAGAATGAGCATAACTGGCAGTTGGTACAGGTGAGCTTAACAAGAACTGCCTTCTTGGAACATCATATTGCTCATTCAACCCCATGAGAAATTTCATTAATTTCTCTTCATTCTCTGCAACTTCAATTCTTGAATTCATATTACATTCACACTTGCTACATGTGCAACGAATTGGAGGACAAAGATTTGCCTATTGTTACCAAGTTCCCTTGAGTTTGGTGAAGTATTCGGTGATTCCTATATTCTTCTGCTCACACTCCTACAATTCCTTCTTGATATGAAACAGAAGTAGACCATTTTTCTGACCAAAACTTTCATGAAGATCATCCCACATGACCTTTGCTGAAACAAATTCATCAAGAGTTGTGTATATCTCCTTTGATACAGTGTTCAGAATCCAAGAACACACCATATCATCTCCCCTATTCCACAGAGATGAATTTTCAGCAGTTTCAACTAAAGATCCATCAACAAAACCTAGTTTGTTCTTAACGGACAATCCTTTCATCACAGCTTTCTTCCATCGACAAAAATTCTCACATGTAAGCTGAATTGTGGTGAGAATGATACCTGATTTGTCGGATGGATGAATGAATAAAGGATTATGCAGGTCCATTGCTGAAATCACATCACTTTGACGGCGATCTATCCTTTCTCCAGATCTATTTCTGTTCTATTCGTTAAGCGTCATGGATGCTTGAATGATTTGACAGAGAAAATGAAATCAAACACAACAATTGGATGCGGAAGGTTGAAGATTACTGATCGATGACAATCGCTTGCTCTGATACCATATTGATTCAGAGATCAAGCAAGAGCTACAGAGATTAAGATCACTCAAGAACACTCAGAAGAAAGAAAGGGAGAAAACAGAACTCTCATATACCGAAGTTGATTGCTTTGTAAAAAAAGTTTCAATACATTCTGAGTTGGTTATGTATAGCTCAACACACACACACGCACGCACGCACGAACGCACGCACGCACGCACGCACACACACACACACACACACACACACACACACACACACACCAGTACCTAGCATGCTCAGAGTTTGTTACATTCTAACAGATTTTATGAGCTTCCTCTAACTAACACTCCGGCTCAACACATGTTGAATCACTTGGATCCAACAGGTTGGGTAGAATCGCTATTTTATATATGGTTAGACTTGGTTATTGCCCATTATGTATCAATAATATGAGTCATAAATGTTAGGTGTGTGTACATGTGAAACAAGAAATCATATATCGGAAATTGGAAGGGTTCCAAGCTAGGATACAAGTAGGTGGGCTCAATGTTTGAAAAGGCGAAGCCCATAGGCGCTTAAGCAGGCTTAAGCCCAAGGCGCACCGGATGCATCTTGCCTTGGCCAAGACGCACCAATGTGGAAAAGCCCACCCAAAGCGCCCAAGCGCAGCTTAATCCATAAGTGAATTAAAGCCCAAAGCTATGGGCTTTTCTGGTTTTTTAATTTTGATAACTCCCTCCCTTGATGAAAATTGGAATAGATGTTTCAAAGGCTTTGACATGATATTTGTGTCAAAGGCCTTGGAGCATTAACAGTTGATGAAATACAAAACCTATCTTATTATTCGTATATTATTTTATCTTATTATATACTTCCATTATATTATATATATATATATATATATATATATATATATATATATATATATATATATATATATATATATATATATATATATATATATATATATGAATGACTAACCATTTCAGGAAGTATATTCGAGATTACATCCTTCCTTATACATGTTGAGGAGATCAATTCAAAATAGATCATGACGTTTCAAAGTATCTATAAATAGAAGATTGAAGATCATGACTGATTGGAAAGAGCCGTTGGAGATCTGGTGTTGAAGATCCTCATGCTCCATGCTATTATATAAAGGAAAGGAAGGAGAAGACAGATGATACAAGTGCTACACACGAGCTTTCATTCATTCAAGCGATATGTCTTCCAAGTGTCTCTCTCCTAAGCGCTCAAGAGTTTGTTGTTTATTTCAAAGCCTTTGAGAGTCACTGTGAGCTTATATGATATATTTATTTCAAGTGTTACTCGAGAGTTTACAACTCGGGAAGTTGCACTAGGCTATTGATTTGCGAGAGTTAGAGGATTGTACTAGATAGCAGAGAGAGGTGGGGCTCTTCTAGATTGGTCTAGGACTCCAAGGGAACGTGAGTTGACTAGATTGCAATTGTATAGGAGAGAGGCTTCTCGGTGAGCTATTAGGATCCTAAGCTAAGCATTCAATAAAGCCTTTGAATCCTAGGGTTGTGGAAGAACCCTAGGCGGGGACGTAGGCCAAGTTGCGCTGAACCTCGTAAACAATTACTCGTGTTCTTTACTTATTGCTTTACCTTATTTCCGCACTTGGTTCGAATTGTTTAACTTTGTGATTCAGGTTTATCTCAAAGGTTTTGGTACAAGCTCCAAAAGTCTTGAGACTTTCAGCGAAAAACGGGCATACTCTATTCAACCCCCCTTCTAGAGTATTTCTTATTACATTGTTTTTATATTATTGAACCTTCAATTGGTATCAGAGCTTTACTCACTGCTGTTGATCTAACAATCTTGTGAGTTTTCGATCATGTCTGGTGAAGCAAGCGGAGGATTTGCAGAGGGAAGGTCTACCATTAGACCACCACTCTTTGTAGGAAACAACTTCGTCCACTGGAGGTCCTTGATGAAAATGTTCATTATAGATCAAGATCTGGAACTTTGGAACATTATAGAGAATGGTCCGAAGGTTCCAGTGAAAGACGGGCCAAATGGAACCAAAGTCGAGAAGACCGAGGCTGAATACATCCAAGCGGATCTTGAACTCGTCTCCAAAAACTACAGGGCTATTAACTTACTTTATTGTGGACTTAGCACTGACGAGTTTAACCGTATTTCATCTTGTAGGTCAGCTAAAGAGATTTGGGACAAGCTGGTCGTCGCCTATGAAGGAACCAGCCAAGTGAAAGACACCAAGATCAGTATCTTCCTTCGAAAGTATGAGCTTTTCAAAATGAAGCCTGATGAGTCTATCAAGGCCATGTTCACATGATTCACGGAAATCACCAACAACCTTGACTCTCTCGGCAAGAGCTTTACGAACGTTGAGAAAGTTAGGAAGATATTGAGGTGCCTCCCAAAAGACAAATGGGGTCCGAAAGTGACAGCCATAGAAGAAGCCCAGAATCTCACCACTCTACCCCTTGATGACTTGCTTGGGAAGCTGATCACACATGAGATGATTCTCAATGAGGACGATGGAGAACTTCCAATAAGCACTAAGAACCTGGCGCTCAAGTCTAAGAAGGATGAGCCCAAAGATGTGTCTGATTCGGATGATGAGGAAGATGATGAGGATGATCCCTTCGATCTCATTACAAGGGGTCTTTCTCGAATCCTCAAGATGAAGAAGCAATTCAACAACAAAGATGGATCAGAGTCTTCTAAATTTCGAGGTAAGTCTCAATACAACAAATATGACAAGAAGACTAAACCTTTGTCTTGTTTTGAATGTGGTAAAACAGACCATCTAGTGAAAGATTGCCCTCAAAAGGAGAAGAGACAGCTCAAGAAGAGTGATAGATGGAAAACGAAAGCCATGGTGGCAACTTGGAGCGACTCTGACTCAAATTCCGATGATGAAAAGCCCAACCTTTGTCTCATGGCCACAGGAGATGAATCCCATGATGAGCAACTCGAGGTAACTGTAAGAGCGCTCATGGCAAGTCCAAAAGAGGTACTATCAGAATTCATTTCTAATATGATTGCCAATGAAGAGAAACTTATTGCCCAGACTAACACTCTTATCAAGAAAACCGTGGACCAGGAAAGAACTATTGAAGAACTGTCTAGGCGGGTCAAAAGTCTTGAAACTTCTTATTCAGGTCTTGACATTAAAGTCAAGACTCTTGACTCAGAGAAATCTGAACTCAAGCAAGATCTCTCGTCTCTGAGAAGTGAACATCATGACTTAGAGAACGAGAAGATCTCCCTGAATAATAAGATTCAAGACCAACAGACAGTCCTCATAAGTTTTACCAAATCCAAGGGCACTCTTGATAGGATGTTGGGTGAGCAACAAAATTCTCTAAACAGAAGTGGTATTGGTTACAACCCGAGGTTTTTAAAGAAGCAATACATTACCACTTTTGTTAAGGCAAAAGGAAGCAGAACCTCTCCTATATGTCACCACTGTGCGAGAAAGGGACATGTAAGAGAGACCTGCCCCTATAGAAGAAAGGATCCTCATATTATTCGCAATACATTTCCTATTCACTTGAGAAAAGAACGGATAACACAAGTTTGGGTCCCCAAAGGCACTATTTTACCAAATATGGTTTATCCCAATAAAGGATCTAAATTTTCTCACTGGTCTAGCCACAAAGGTTGATGTTTGTTTTGCAGGAGATCACCAAGGTGAATGAGCAAAAATGGATTATATATAGTGGATGCTCGAGGCATATGAGTGGGAAGAGTTCTCTCTTTCATGATCTAAAGGAGCAATCCACATGAACAATCACTCTTGGTGACAAAGGAAAGTGCGACATCGTTGGTATTGGTAGTGTTGGGAGTGATCCTAACCATTGTATTAAAAATGTTTATCTTGTTAATTATTTGAAGTATAATTTGCTTAGTATTTCTTAACTATGTGATTATGGTAATAATGTTGGATTTAACAAGAAAAGATGTTTAGTGCGCAGAGAAGATACAGGTGAAATAGTTCTAATTGTCTATCGTTATAACAACATCTATGCCGTGAATGCTGAGCAAGTGGCACAAGGAAGCGTAAACTGTCTAAAGGCTTTGACGGACGATCCAAAGCTCTGGCACAGGAGACTCGGTCATGTAAGCCCACATACACTACAAAAGCTTGTGTCTAAAGGGCTTGTAAGAGGACTACCTGAGATGGACTTCAAAGAGAAAAGGAACATGCAGGAACCGATTCTTAACACTGAAGAGTTGGCCCAAGGTGTTGAAGATTCATCCAAAGCCCTTGGTGTCCAATCCAACAGTGTTGAGACGTCAGAAACTGCTGTAACTGAACCTAACAGGACCACGGAGTCAAATGTACCACAAATCAATCCTGATGGTGTGACGAATCAAGGAGCTGAGACTAGCAAAAGGAAATTCAAATACTCCTCATCACACTCATTAAAGGATATCATTTCTGACCCTACTTCTAGTGTTCAAACTCGTTCTAAACTTAAAGATCTTTGTGCTTTTAACGCGTTTGTTTCTCTTATTGAGCCAAAGAAGGTAAATGAGGCACTTCAGGAGCCAGACTGGATTATAGCTATGCAAAATGAACTTAGCGAATTTGAGAGGAACAAAGTCTGGACTTTGAAGCCTAGACCAAAGCATCAATCAGTCATTGGCACTCGATGGGTATTTCGAAACAAGCTGGATGAGAATGGTAAGGTTGTGAGGAACAAGGCAAGGCTTGTTGCCCAAGGCTACAATCAAGAGGAAGGTATTGACTACGAGGAGACCTTTGCTCCCGTAGCCAGGCTTGAAGCCATTCGTATTTTATTAGCATTTGCATCTTTCATGAGCATAAAGTTATATCAAATGGATGTCAAGTGTGCTTTTCTTAATGGTTTCTTGGAGGAAGAAGTTTATGTTGCTCAACCCCCAGGTTTTGAAAGCTCCGAATTCCCCAATCATGTTTACAAACTTGACAAGGCGCTTTATGGTTTGAAACAAGCCCCAAGAGCTTGGTACGAGCGCTTGTCTAAATATCTTTTAGAAAATGATTTTAAAAGGGGGTTGATCGACAAAACTCTTTTTATCAAGACCAAAGGAAAGGACATCTTGGTTATCCAAATTTATGTTGATATATTATTTGGTGCTACTAACACATCTTTGTGCAAGGAATTTTCTGACATCATGTGCAGTGAATTTGAGATGAGCTTGATGGGTGAACTCAACTTCTTTTTAGGGTTACAAGTTCATCAATCCAAGAAAGGGATCTTCGTCAACCAAAGCAAGTACACTAAGGATCTCTTGAAGAAGTTCAAGATGGATCAATCCAAGGCAGCCAAGACTCCCATGAGCTCAACATTGTCTCTAGATCAAGACAAGACTGGAACAAGTGTCAATCAAAAGGAGTATCGAGGAATGATTGGATCTTTATTATATCTCACGGCTAGTAGACCTGACATCATGTTTAGTGTTTGCATGTGTACTAGGTTTCAAGCCGATCCTAAAGAATCTCACCTCGTGGTTGTGAAGAGGATCTTTCGATATCTCAATGGCACTAAGGAACTTGGACTATGGTACCCAAAGCAAAAGGATTTCACTTTAATTGGATATTCTGATGCAGATTTTGCAGGCTACAAGGTGGATAGGAAGAGCACATCAGGATGTTGCCAATTCTTAGGAACATCCTTGATCAGTTGGCACTCAAAGAAGCAAAATTCAGTTGCTCTATCCACTGCAGAAGCCGAATACATTGCAGTTGGAGCCTGTTGCTCCCAAATCCTTTGGATAGCTCAACAAATGCGAGATCTTGGCATCAACCTCAAAGGTATTCCAATTAAGTGTGACAATACAAGTGCCATCTCCATCACTAAGAATCCTGTTCAACATTCAAGGACCAAGCATATTGATGTAAGGCATCATTTCATTAGAGATCACGTTGAAAAAGGTTATGTGTCCATATCTTTTATTTCTACTGATTATCAATGGGCTGGCATCTTTACTAAGCCTTTGGCAGAGGACAGGTTCACCTTCATTAGACGAGAGATTGGGATGCTTAACAAGGATGCACTTTCGTAGGGGGAGCTTTTCCTTTACGAAAGATAAACTCCACTCAATGTCAAGACCTTTGAGAGTTATGTCATGGTCTGCAAACTGAACAGTGGAGTACATATATCGGATCACACATTTTTGGTTAATATCTTCCTAGATATTTAATCAATTATTTTTATTATTTCAAAAATCCGTTTTTATCCTTGAACCGTTGGAGATATTTTATTTTGGAACAAAATCTTTTCAGTTATCTCCCTCCTATTTATTTGGATTATTTGAAATTTGAATTTGGAAGTTTTTAAATTGGCAAGTATCATTACCTCCCCCCATTGGAACTCTCAACCGTCCCATCAATCCGTCACCTTCTCTCTCTACTTAAACCAAATCATGTACCCGATTACTCCACACCTCAGAAATTATCCAAACCCTTTCCACTTCTTCATCTTCAACCTCTGAATCACCTCTCAAGAAACCCTAACCGACTACTTCCATGGCACCCAAAACCAAGAAAGTTGTCACTCCCAAAAGACTTGGCGCCACCCCCAAGGGACGCCAGGCCACTGCTACCTCTCCCACACCCGAACCTGCTACTCAAGCCATCATCCCAGCCGTACGTTGTCCAGAGCACCATTAAGGCGAGCACGGCCACGGCTCCCAAAGGATCTCAGAAGCGCGCTGCTAAGAATCCCCTGAGTGCTAAACAAAAGGGGAAGAGAAAGATCTTGGTTGAGGAAGAGGACGAGGAAGAGGAGGAAGACGACCTTGATGCCACCCTGGAAAGAGATGCTGCCAGGGAAGCTGAGGAAGAGGCCTTGAGGCAGAAAAAGGCCGATGAGGAGACCGAACTTGCTAAGAAAAAGGCCGAGGAAGAAGCTGCGCGGATTCGGATCGGAAGGAAGCCGAAGCCGAGGAGGTTCCATCCGAGGTGGAGCATGAGGAAGAAGAAGAAGAAGAAGAGGAGCAAGAGGGATCTGGAGAGGACGAGGAACCAGAAGGAGATGACGCGGGGTCCGCTGAGGACTCGGGGTCTGAGGAAGAGGAGGAAGAATCTCCCTCTCCTTCTCCTCCTCCCCCGTCTCCGAAGAAGCGGAAAACCTCTGTTCCTGTCAAGCCTCCATCCCCCAAGCGCACCAGGAAAGGCACTGTCAAGGGTCTTACAGTGCCGGTCAAGAGAGTTGCTCCAACAGTTGCGCGCAGAAAGAATGCAGACCCCCCGGCCTATATCCAGGTAAATCAATCCTTGCCCTCCTCTTGGTTTCAAGATGCTGAGACTGCTGGTAAGTGGGTAGACGAGTTTAGAACTCGTAAGATTAGTTGTTCTGATTTTTTAGATGTTGAGTTCTTCGAAGCTTTGAAGTTACCTTGCATTGAGCTCCTCAAAAAATCCCCAGCCTGGAACCTTCTTAATCTTGAGACTGTTTACTACCCCGAGCTTACCCGACTCTTCTACATTAACCTAAAAGCCAAAAACGACACTGATGGTTGGTCTTTGGAGTCTGTCGTCAAAGGGGTTAGAATCTCTCTCAACTCCAATGATTTTGCAGATTCCCTAGGCTTACCTACACCAGTTCCACCTGCTGAAATCCACCCCTCGAAAGAAAATTGCATCATCCTAGCCCGAGCCAAATATCTCCTACCCGAAGCATCCAACAGCACCTCAAAGCAACTCACCCACTCATCCCTAACCCTTGGGGCAAAAATTACATTTAACATCATTGTTAGATGCCTCCTACCCCGTCTTAACTATGGCTCACTCCTTACCGACAATGACATGGTCCTGCTCTACCGCATTTTCAATGGCCTTGATCCTGATCTGGCCAACACTATCCTTGGAACCATGGCTCATGCCAGAAAAGGCTCTCCCCTCCCCTTTGCTACCCTTTTGACCCCTATCTTCAAAGCTTCTGGAATTGATGTCAAAAATGAAGAACAGATGCGTCATACGGGTAAGTTCGACTCTAAAGGCCTTGAAAAGATTGGCATCACTCGGTCTCCCCAAGGGACCTTGAGTCTTGCCACTCCTTCAAAAGCCTTTCCCACTGCTCCAGCTTTCGATGAACGCATGGACAACCTAGAGTTGGGCTTGGAGGAAGTTCGCCTGGATATTAAGGAGCTGCAGAAGGAGGTGATGACAACGACGAGTGGGATTTCAACGATGCTGGAAGGACTGTGGACGAGGCTCACTGATGATGCTCTGGAATGACTTAGCCTAAACCTTAACCCACCCTATCCCACCCCTGACTTGATACTTTGCTGGTTTGTTGGAAACTTTTTCAAAACTTTTGGTGAATTTCTGGTGACTATTTTTACCTCCGCCCTTTGTTGAAAGACAAAAAGGGGGAGATGATCGTTAGACTTTGAAAGCCTCTGCTTAAAGGTCTTGAAAGACCTTGGTTTTTGATTTATGGTTTTCAGTTGGATGTTCTCTTTCTTTAAAATTATTTGATCCAACATTTGTCTAACCCTTGCAGGTACTTAGTCCGATTTTATTTATGATATATCTGTTTGACTAAGTTGCAGGGATGCACAGGTTTTGTCTTTCATCAAGGGGGAGATTGATAACTCCCTCCCTTGATGAAAATCGGAATAGATGTTTCAAAGGCTTTGACAGGATATTTGTGTCAAAGGCCTTGGAGCATTAACAGTTGATGAAATACAAAACCTATCTTATTATTCGTATATTATTTTATCTTATTATATACTTCCATTATATTATATATATATATATATGAATGACTAACCATTTCAGGAAGTATATTCGAGATTACATCCTTCCTTATACATGTTGAGGAGATCAGTTCAAAATAGATCATGGCGTTTCAAAGTATCCATAAATAGAAGATTGAAGATCATGACTGATTGGAAAGAGCCGTTGGAGATCTGGTGTTGAAGATCCTCACGCTCCATGCTATTATATAAAGGAAAGGAAGGAGAAGACAGATGATACAAGTGCTACACACGAGCTTTCATTCATTCAAGCGATATGTCTTCCAAGTGTCTCTCTCCTAAGCGCTCAAGAGTTTGTTGTTTATTTCAAAGCCTTTGAGAGTCACTGTGAGCTTATATGATATATTTATTTCAAGTGTTACTCGAGAGTTTACAACTCGGGAAGTTGCACTAGGCTATTGATTTGCGAGAGTTAGAGGATTGTACTAGATAGCAGAGAGAGGTGGGGCTCTTCTAGATTGGTCTAGGACTCCAAGGGAACGTGAGTTGACTAGATTGCAATTGTATAGGAGAGAGGCTTCTCGGTGAGCTATTAGGATCCTAAGCTAAGCATTCAATAAAGCCTTTGAATCCTAGGGTTGTGGAAGAACCCTAGGCGGGGACGTAGGCCAAGTTGCGCTGAACCTCGTAAACAATTACTCGTGTTCTTTACTTATTGCTTTACCTTATTTCCGCACTTGGTTCGAATTGTTTAACTTTGTGATTCAGGTTTATCTCAAAGGTTTTGGTACAAGCTCCAAAAGTCTTGAGACTTTCTGCGAAAAACGGGCATACTCTATTCAACCCCCCTTCTAGAGTATTTCTTATTACATTGTTTTTATATTATCGAACCTTCAAATTTTCTTATTTTGGCCGAATTTGGATACAATCTTTCCATATCCTTTTTTTAGTTGAAAAATATTTTTCAGATTTTAGCAATTGTTTTTAAACTTTTCTGGTTTTATTAGCCCTCCTCTGTTCTTCACTTCACGTCTGTGCTCTGCCTTCTATTATCCCTTTCTTCTCTACTTCTCTGCCCTTCTTCCTTTCAGTGGAGTTGCTATTGTGTTATTGGGTGTCTGGGCCATTGCTATTGTCCTATTGTTTGCTATGTCATTGCTGTCAGGTTCTCCCTTCTAAATCAGGTAATGTATGTTTTCCACTTTTCCATTACTTGCTAGCTAGTTTCTACTACCCATTATAACATTCATTAATAGTTGCTAGTTTGTTTACTTTGCTTAGTATGTAATAAATGATTTTGCCGCATTTAAATTACATACAGATATGACTAATGAGAGTGTTGAGTGAAGAACTGATACAGGATGGATATGTATGCATTGATTAATAAGAGATGGGAATGTAGCTACATTGTTCTTTACATGCAACTGGATACTTTTAATCCATAATTCTACTATGACAATGAAGAGGCCTTCACATGCAAAGAAGTGCTTAATGGCTTATATCATGTCATTCATAGATTGATTCCTAGTGCAAGAAACCAAGACAAGTTTATGGAAAAGCTCTCTCTGTACAAATGAGCTGAAGGGTTGTTTGGGAATGCATTGACTATTAGACATAGAAAGCTAAAAGCACTAGGTAATATACTAATTAATAACCAATTATTTCCAGCTTTGTTTTCTATTAAAATTTAAATTATTGTCATACTAAGACATGATTAATATCAATGCAATTTATGATGTACAACCCATGGTGCTTCTACTACTACCTTGTAAAATTTTGCCATCAAAGTTTTAAGTCTTACTTGTAGTACCTCGGCATGTGAAAGGAATTGGAGCACTTTTGAGCATATAAGTTACCCTTCTTCTCTTAGTTGTTTGTTACTTTCAAGTGTCGAACTAAAATCATATCATTGTGCAAGTTATATAGTAGTGTTGATTGTTACAACAAATTCATACCAAGAAGAGAAACAAGCTTGATCAGCAACGATTGAATGATTTGGTTGACGTGAAGTACAACTGAACCTTGCTAAAGAAGTATGAAATGCGCGACACCATTGACCCAATAAGCTTGAAGGACATTGATTAATCCAATGAATGGATGACGGGAGCATTTTGAACAATATGTTGAAACTGAATCGGTGTATGAGAATGATGATCTTACTTGGGGCCAAGTTGCTAGTACTTTAGGTGCTCGCGTAGAAAGATTCAACCTAAGATCTAATAAAGGTCGAAACATAGGACAAAGCGTATCAAGTGATCGGGCTTCGTTGATGCAGCGAATCCCAGACATGTGTGTTTTTTGAAGAAATCAATGTACAACCTTAAGCAAACTCATCACGCTTAGTTTTAGCGATTTGCCTTATTCCTATATCAAATTGGTTTCTCTGGCTGTAGAAGTGACTCATCTTTGTTCATTTACAAATGTTGCAATGCTTTGCTTTATCTGCTTCTTTATGGAGACGACATTGTTCTGACTGCTTCATCTGATTCTCTTCGGGGTAGAATCGTTTCCATGCTCAACAAGGAGTTTGTGATGACTGATTTGGGGCCACTATGATTCTTTCTTGGCGTCTTTGTTTAGCGCTCATCTACAAGCTTCTTTCTCTCCCAAGAACAGTATGCTCGGGAGATTGTTGCATGGGTCAATACATCCAATTGTAAGCCAGTAGTCACTCCAGTCGAGCCATCTTCCAAGCTCAGTGCGACTGTTGGCCCCAAGGTTACCGATCATTTCTTATATCGCAGCCTTGCCGGTGCCCTCCAATACTTGACTTTTATCCGTCCGGACATCAGGTTTGATGTTCAGCAAGTGTGCCTCTTCATGCATGATCCTCGTGAGCCGCATTTTCACGCTCTCAAGCGAATCATCCGCTACATTCATGATTTCATGGTACGTCCGCTCTTAGCATTACTATCTCTCCTTCCCGTAAAACAGTTCGATCTTATTGCATACAATGATGCTGATTGGGGAAGGTGTCCGAAAACTTGTCGTTCTGCATCCGGCTATTGTGTGTTTTTCAATGACACCCTGATCTCGTGGTCCGCTAAGTGTCAGTCGGTTGTTTGACTTGTTTCCCGTTCGATTGCTGAGGCGGAGTATCGCGAAGTGGCTAATGTTGTCTCTGAGTGTTCTAGGCTGCAAAATCTTCTCTTGGTGCTTCACTATCCTTTTTCCCGTGCTTCTATTTTGTACACGGACAACATCTCGGTTGTTTACCTCGTCAACAACCCGCTTCAGCATCAACGCACGAAACACATTGAGCTTGACATACATTTCGTGTGTGACAAGGTGACTCTTGGACATGTTTGTGTGCTCCATGTTCCGTCTTCTTTTTATTATGCCGATATATTCGACCAAGTTGTTACCAAGACAATTATTTTTGGATTTTCGGTCCAGTCTCACTTTTCGCCCACTTCCAGTTTTGATTATGGGGGTTTAATAAAGGGAAAACTAATTAAAAACCCCCACCTTTGGGGGTATGGTAAAAATATATCCTCAACTTTCAAATGTAATAAAAATATCCTGACCTTTGAGGGTACTGGTAATATATTACCATGGGTATTCTCACGAGTCAAAAATGCCGACAAGGCAACCTATGTGAAAGCCTTTTTACAAATTAGCACTAAAATTGAGTTTTCTTGAACGGTTTCCTTAGGGAAAAAAATAAACCGACAACAAAATTGATTCAACCAAGCAACTAATCATGTCAAAATTGCATCAAATTAACACACCACGACTATTCCCAACAACCTCTTTATTTTTTCCTAAGGAAGCCATTAAAGAAAACCCTTGTCAAAAAATCCACGTAGGCTATCTCTTCAGCATTTTTTACACGTGAGAAAACCCGTGGTAATATATTACCACTACCCTAAAAGGTCGGGATATTTTTATTACATTTGAAAGTTGAGGATATATTTTTACCATACCTCAAAGGTGAAGGTATTTTAATTAGTTTTCCCTTTAATAAAATGTATTTTACATAATTTATATAATCCATATTTGTATTATTGTGTTTACACTTGTAATCCTATTAAATATAGTGAATGATATCCGAAGAGATCCCAAGTGGGAATTATCCATCTCTACTCTCTTTCACAGGTATCAGAACAAACAACAATTCATGTAATGAATTTATTTTATTTTCTATATATAAATATCAAATCTATATAGTACAACAATAATGTGTATAAAGTCTCCAAAAAAAAAATTGTGTATACCTATACATCTGTTCGATGGAAAAAAAAATGTACACCTACAAGTAAGGCAAAGGCAAATTAAAAGAGTGACTACAAATGCAACATAAAAAAAAATCATCAATCAACGAACCCAATGTCTTATGTCTGTGCATATACACATGTATCAACTCATCCTATTTACTAGAACCCCGGAAAGACTCAAATGTAACTCGATGCACCATGTCACACTAAGCCTGTGAAAAGAACCATGATCAAGGCCAGTATCAGCGCGCCAAATTGAGGACCGGTCCTAGCCGAGCTGTTGTCGCTGACCTGCCCCGTGTTGATGAACGTGGTCGTGCCAGTTGAGTTCGCGGTCACATTTACGTTACTAGAGCCTGACCATATGTAAAGGAATGTGTGCTTTAGCTACAATTTGTGACTAATTTGTAATAGAAAATGGCTTGGGAATTAGATGCTTACAATCGTAATCGACCCATCCGATTCGTTGGCGAGCCAGATCATATACAACTGCTTTGTTTTGCAGAACAAGGTCTCCTAAAATAGTCAAGTCTTGGCCCTGATTGTTCTGAATTCCCATACACCATACTTCAGCTCCTGCCTACAAACATAAACAATATTGCTTAAGGCCGGTAGAGTTTTCGATTAAGGACCCGTTTGGTATAGGATTTGGAAAGGTAAACAGAAAGAAAACGAATATATTTGCTTGTAAATGGACTACATTCATGTTTAGAGGGGGCTTACAATGGAGTTTTGCTGGATTAGATACTCTTCTGGGTCAAGAACCATGGAAGCACCACCTTGGAAGTTGAGACTAACTTTCGGAAACACTTCGTCAACACTGCCCATAGGATCACATCTTGAATTTTAGTATACGAAAAACTTTCACCGGTTATAATTCATGGAAGATCTTTTGATGGAAAGCCAACCTTGATGTTATTATGTAGCACTGACTTCCGTTAGAGGAAACAGACCGCGAAGATTGAGAAACCGCATTGTTTATCTGTAAATTGCAAGGGCATAATTAAGTACTTCACTGATATTGTGTGACAATATATATAGCTAGCAAAGACTAAGGAATCAATGGCTTACCGCGTTGACGAAAGCAGTATAGGCTGCTTCTGCAAAGTAGGCCAAAGTGGTACCGGAGTCGATGATGGTTCCGTTGGAGGCTGATGTTGCAAAGACCGATGAATCAATGGACAAAGTTTGGTTGCTGACAGAAATGCTCTCCATGTTCAGGTTGTAGTGTGGCCTGACCATTTTTCGACATTTGATCAGTAGTCAAAGATTAAACACATTGAGAGAATGTTTTCGAAAGACCCAGTAATGTCAAAAAAACAGACAAAAACAAAATTAAACAACACAAAAAGACACAAAGTAACCAAAACAATGCAAGGAAGACAAAGTAAGAAATATCCAAGTAAGAAAGGGTAGCATACATGTTGGCGACAAGGGGAGTGTAGACCATGCCAGGCTCCACAATCTCTCCAAGAACAAGTATCCCTCCACCATTGGAGTCGCCTCTCAAGCAATGGGAAAACGCTTGTGGTGCGACACCTTGTGTCGAAAGCTGAGAGATGACGGAAAGCGACTGCTGCCCGAATCCAAAGATCCCGTCCACCGCTCTGCTGGTCTTTGTCAAACTCCCTGATTGCGCTGTGCTGCACCTGTAGTTCAAAAATTACAATCAATTCAAATGAATTTCCATCCTAAAACCAATCGACAAAATGAGCACTTTTCTGTTAGAGAGCACTAAATGATAAGTTCGGATCCATCTTCTAACACACAAGTTGTAATTAGACAAGCTGAAGACGAATGAAATGAAAGCAGAGGCTTACCCAAACACAACCTTGGCAGTGCTGGTTGTGTTGTCGGAGCTCCCAGTAGTAGCAATGGTGTCAAGGTGCATGACGTCGTAGAGGTAGTGACCAGAGGTACCACTTCCGTCACCATACTGGAACTGGTAGCTGCACTGGTTGCTCTGGTTGCAGAGAGTATCCGACGTCTGAGCTCCGATGCTGCATTTCTGATCCGAACATGAGATCGTCGAAGCTGTGCTCGATTTCGACACGTTGAATGAGTTCAATTCAATCTGTCATATATTGATCAGCAAACAAATTTCAGACACATAACTGAGAAATTCAACCTTCTTTAAGATCATAATTGTATACATTTTAATTGAACACAAAAAAAAAAACCCCAATTTTGGATAGTTGCGGAAATCTCATTAACTTTTACGGTTTCAAAAATAGCAAAAATTATGTGATAAGTTCAATTATCAATTTATCATGGATATGAACCTTATGATCAATGATAATGACGATTCTATATGAGTTTTAATGTGAAGAAAATATATAATGAAAGTGTTAGTTGGACCATTATTTGCAACTGTCACATAATTGCTGTTATTTTTAGTAACTTTTAAAGTTTATTAGCACCTTTTTTTTAAACGATAAAAGATATATAAAATATTAATTTTTAAAAATAAATTCATACTTAATATTAATAAATATGAAATTATATAAAAAAATATTTAAAAAAATTATATATTAATATAATTTTTAATACCTAAAAAAAGTGTATTAATCATATTTTTCCATAAATATCTTCAAAGTTTAGGATATATAAAGCATTTTCTTAAATTCGTAACTATAATCTATGATTATTCAACACATACCTGGACAAAATCAATGGGTTGACATGTCCAACCTGAGAATTTTAAAACTAGGGTCGAGTATTTTGTAATTTTAACTCAGAAACAGCTATAGATCGCACGATTATAAATATTGAATTCGAAACTACTCATATTTAATATTTGTAAGCTAAAATGATCTGACTCAAACCCGACTCGTAAATTACCTTGAGGTCGGTCGAGGTGGGGCAACCGGAGCAGCTGGTGCAGCTCACCCACAGGACATCACTTCCGGTGTCAATCTGTACATTGAACTCTTGTGCCGGTGTCCCCAGTTTTACCGTCGTGTAGTAAAGCCTGTACATAATACCCGCCAAGGTAAAATTAAAAATCCATTTCATTGAATAAAAGGGGAAATTGAGAAAATAAAAAAAGGTGAGAATATTACCCAACGAGGAAAGGATCAAAGGAACCGGAAACCTGGAAATCAACGACGCCGTTTTGAGCCTGCAGCAACCTGCCGTGTCTGGCTCGGTCACGCGCTCTGAGTTGACTCACCTCAACTCGCCTGTTTGGAAAAGCCCGCCGCAACGACAGAGTTGTTGGAAAGCCTCCGGCCCCGCCGAAACTCGACGGAGCTCCGGCGAACGCGGTGGAGGCGAGAATTAAGCAAGTATAGACTGCCGCCAAGATGATCGCCGGAATCGATTTCCGCCTCATCCTCTTTTTGAATAAAAATCTAAACTTGATGGGGAAATTGGCTGTTGGGAGAATCAAAATTGGGTGAGAGGGAATTAAGAAAGAGAGGAGGTTTAAAAGGAAGGTGATGGAAGCAAGAACAGTTGAATTGATTTATATATATGTTGTGTTTGTAGGTGCACGATGATGACTGCTTCCATGGCTGCGGTTCTTTCATTTTATATTTATTTTTTGTTTTGGATACTTCCATTCGAATTGGACTTTTTCACTGCGTTGAAAAAATCATTCAACACCGCATTTCAAATGTAATTACACAAAACCACCACTTATTTAGATTATTTTGCATAAAACCGTCTACTTCCTTCAAAAGGTTAAATAGGAATTTGTGAAAATATCTTTTGGTCTTTTTAATTAATATTTTCATACAATTAAAATCAGTGTTGGACTGTTGGTAGTAAATTGTAAACAAGAAATGGATGGATGGACTACATGTCATGGAAGTAGAAATAATTACTTGTGAGTGTCTACTACTTTTTCAGCGCTTTCATTCTGTTGTGGTTTTTCACATATTTTATGAGGCTAATCGAGTGGCGGACCTGCTATCTCACTTTCGGTCCTCCTATTTCAACTCGATCATGCCCCCTAATCGATCTCGTCCATCTGGATACTCTTGGTTGATTGCCCCAACAATTAACCAAATTCTTCTAGGTTAAAACAAAAATGAATAAAGAGCCATTGATTCAATTCTTTTTTTATACAAAAGTACTTTGAGCAAAATAATTTAAATAAAGTAAACAACAACAACAACCGTCACAATATATCTCGCTTAAAATAGAGTCTGAAGGGTCGAGTTGTATGCACTATTTTCCCGACTAGGTCGACTTGATGTTTCCTAGTGACCCAAGACATCAAATACATAAAAGACTCCACACAGACAAGCAACACACAAAGAAAAAAAGGGTAAAAAGGATAACACATTCTCTAGATTTTTCAAATACACGTTTAGTGTCTGTCGACTCGGATTGCCCTCTCTTGTCACCTCTTCGGTGAGTCCCAAAACAATCTTGCATAATCACCTTATCCAAACTTTTCTCTTTTCTCTGGACGTTCTCTTTTCCGACGGACGCTTCAAATAGACAAGTTATAATATATTATTATTTTAATATAACGGTACTTTAAGTAATTAATTTGAAAAATGAAAATGCACATAACTGAAGAGGGTGGGAATGAGGCGGTCCATTAACGACCCAAACGCCCGCCTCCACGCCTTCATGTATTATTTTTTATTTTTTATTTTTATTTTTTTTGATTAAGTCAAAATTCAGTCAGCTGGATTATGTGTGCTCTTGGAAATTTCTTCTTATTTAATTTTCATTATTAATATTTGGCAATTCATACTTCCTCTTTAAAAATTTTGTTTTTAATTGTCTGAGATTCGTCCGATTCGATCCTTCTCAACGTTCAGATTGGAGAGGGTCAATCAATCAAAAGAATTGCAGCATGAATTCATTGATAGCACAAAATTAAGAGTTTATCGTCTCATTTTTCACTAGATCGGTCAAATATTTAGTCATTTAAAAAAAAACTAAAAAGACAACAATTAAAATTAGTAATTGTTGTAAAGGTTCGGATTTTCAAATCCTAATTTTTCGAAAAAAAAGAGAATATAAAATGAAATTTAATCGGTTTTAAAACCCGTTTAGCGGATTCCGACCGGAATATAAAATTTGACGAATAATTTCCATCTTCTTACCTCGAAAATTCAAAATAATTATCGGATGGCGATATCCTTGTCGATTTTAAAAATCTAATTGATCGAGAGAGCGAGAGTCGGGAAAACTAACATTTGAAAACTAATTTCGGGATTCAAAATTCGCGTATTTGGGATTTAATTCTGGGTATTAGATTAACCAATTCAACACACAATTCCTCACCCACTCCCTCACCTCCCCATACCCTTTCAAATCCATCAATCTTCCTCCATCCCTATTTGTGAGGATCACCATCCCCGCTCACCACTCCTATCCATCTCCTCTTTACCATCACCATCTCCTTCGCCATCACATTCACTCCATCATCGTCACCACCACCTCATTCACGCCATCACCACCATCACCACCACATCTCCACCCACTGCTCAGCGCCACCACTATCTCCTCATCACCATCATCCCGCAGCCACCATCACCATCGACACTCCTCTTCATCTTCATCTTCACCATCGTTCACCATCACCATCACTTCGTTCCTCCTCTTTCCTTAAGCCCAGAGGCTGCAACAACTTCAGCCCCACCTCCATCAGCGTCCAGCGCCATACCGGAGCCACCCAGGAGTCGCCCAGCGCCGCCACCGAGCCACCGGAGCTCCACCACCTCGTTCGAGCGCAAACTCCGTCCGGTAAGCTTCAACCTCTCGTTCGATTCGAAATCCCATGGACGAACCCTCCTTTAACCTCCCTTTACTCTCCTCAGGGCCGGATCTGAGGCATGGCCCAACAGGCCGTCGCCCCTGGCCCAATCAGTCTAAGGGGCCTATAGTATACATTTTTATAATAACTACAAGGAAAGTGAATTAAGAAACAAAAGGCTATATTGGCCCAGTGGTAAGGGACGGAAGTAATTTAATAGAGATTGTAGGAGATCTGAGGTTTGAATCCTCCTTTTCACATTTTTTTGCAGAACACATGTTGCCCAGCAACCCACCACACCAGCGCACCACACCCATTTTCTTACATAACACATGTTGCACAACAACACCCGCCACACCAGCGCACCACACCCTGGAGCCCCTTGGAATTGTGTTATGGTTGTGATTTTTGTAACATTTTTGTCACTAATTAGACTTTTTTTTTTTGAATGTGCATTAATTATACACATTAAAAAGTTAACTTTACTATAGAGAAATAAGATATATTATATATTATACTTTTTTAATTTCTATATATTTTTATTTAGTTGTTAAAAAAATCAACAAACTGACATTAGCAATTCTATTAGGCATACAATAAGTACAAGGTAAATACTAAAAGTTTATAACATGAAGAATAAATTTGAGAAATAAATTTGTGAATTTGGGGTTCGATATTTGCTTCGTTGTTATTAAAAATAGTAGAGGGCCCTATTTTGAAATCTCGCCTCAGGCATTACAAATCTCAGGTCCGGCCGTGACTCTCCTATGTCGATCCCGAGATTCCTCCCTCTCCGACGCAACGAATCGAGCCTTCGGCGAGCTCCGACGTCCGCGAACATCTCGATGAGCCTCGTTCATTTCTTTCCTTTAGCTTAATTCCGTGTGTGTGTGTCTTTTGTGGTTGGGATTGGGGTACCTGAGAGGATGAGAGGGGTCGGAGATGGAAGAGGTTCAAGCTCCACCGTCGAGGGTCGAACCAGTTTGATAGTAGAGGAAGAAGAAGAAGGTCGCGGGCGCAGCATATTACCGCGGGCGCAGCATTTTGCCATCTTATTGATGCGGGTGCAGCTTGTTGCCGTGGGCGCAGCTTGTTGCCGCGGGCGCGGCGCTGTTCTTCCGGGTGGATTTGGAGGGTTTTTGCAGGTCGGTTTTGTTATTTAAATTATTTGTTGAAACAATTAATTTAATTTGGGGATTAAGGTATAAAAATATTATTTTTGAAGATTTTACACAAATTTGAAAAGTGATTTAATAAATAAATGGAAAAGGGAATTTAGCGAGTATTTTCAAGGGTCGGAATTCTTAAACGTTTAATTCGGATTAATTTGGAACAGTTTTGAAACTAACATGAGAGTAAGACGTATTCGATGACTGACTAGCATGATAATATGATCGTTTGACTAACGACATGATATGTGTGACTAATAGCATGATATTATAGTGATTATTAGAAGTGATTAAATGTTCGATACTTATGATGATAATGATATATATATCCTTATGGAAAGTATGAGTATGAAATAGTAATATGTGAATTTGGCTAAGTATGATATAGAGAGGTTATTTTAACCTGATAAGTTGACAAGTTATGACACATGGTATGAGATAAGAGATGGTTGATTGGGGTAAACTGAAAGTATGGTTGATGCGAGCTTGTTATTTATCTGCTTGTATGAGTGTGTGATATATGTGTTTAGAATGGCTATAGAAGTATACTCAGTGTATTCTTGTTATATAATTAGGCGATATTATGCGATCGTGGCTACTGTGTGCTGGATTCTTCTTTTGCTGATCTTTTAGCCAGGTAATTACATCCGGGGCTTACTCAGTAACCAGTACCTCCCGCCTGACGTGTCATATAGCGTGTAGGTGTTGCATATGCATAAAAGCATGCCATGTAGTATCATGTTTAGGACTTGCACTTATGAATAAGCATTCTTATTCTGTATGCATTTGAATACAGAACGATCGTTATCTGTGAGTCGTAGAGTCTTTGCTAGGGTCATAGGACAACCTAGCATCATCGGGTTTTCCTGTTAGAGTTTGATTGATTATATATTTATGGTGTGGCACGACCGAGCGTCCTACCTCGGCTGTGGTATGGGCATGAATGGTTGATTATACCTGGTTCGGCATGACCGTGCGTCCTACCTCGGTTGTGGTACGGACATGTATGATGTAGTTGGAGATCTGGGATATCCCACTTGGCATTATATTTAGATCCATTTAATCGTTTTCTGCATATATATATAAACTGTCAGCATGCTTGTGTGAGTTAAATTCCAGCTCTACATTCGAGCATCCTTTATTCTAGGTATAGGCGTGTTATATTGGCCTGACTTGGTGGTATAGTTTCAGGTAACCGATCCACTGCTTGATTTTGTGCTGTTATGACGGGGTCCATTCATATGGCGGAGAGTGAGTGTTTGAAACCTAACTTCACCAGATTCATGCTTTTGGGATTTCTTCCTACTTATACTCTGTTTGACCCGGCTCTGCCGCGACTGTATCGTTTTCCGAACTCATGTCATTTGCATGATAAAAGGTTTTACGCGTTGTAGACTTAGGACATGTACAGGGGTTTACCCCGGGGTCTCAAATGGACCTTCCCGGTTTGGGTGCGAAATCCCGCTTTAAACTACAAATCTTCGGTTTCAAACCTTCAACCTGTACTCGGAGCGCAAGATCCTAACGAGGGGTTTTAACCCTCGAAACGTAACTCGAGAATCATAATTCCGGCCCGTTACAATTGTGGATTAAAAACATTAATTTAAAATAATATTTGTGGTTGAAAAACATTAATTGTGGATTAAAAACATTAATTTTTATGCTGAGAAATTAACTTATCAATAACTTGGATAAAAGGATGAAAATAAAACTTGACTAGTCCAATAAATAAATAAACTTCTTGTATTTTGAGATAAATGAAATTCCCGAAAATTAAAATTCTTAGATTTTTCTCTTTAAAATTGAAACTAAATACGTATATTTATACTCCATTACTTTATGCACATATTTTTTGTATTTTTTGACAAAATGAATATATATTTTTCTAACTCCACCTCCCTATTATCAATAAAAAAAAAAAAAAAACCCCCTCCACCTCCCGACAAATGACGCACCTCAAGTCGTCCAAACGGGAGTGTCAATCATCAATGCACCAACGCGGCATTGCGTTGCCTATCCCTGAAAATAGATCATCACCTCCAGTCTTAATAACGAGTTTCAAATTTATATTCCGTAATAATTAATAATTAATTATTACTCCGTATGATTTTATTTTTTTTCTAATTTATGTTTTAAGTATATAGATTAAGATTTATTTTTTCTCATAGATTACTGGATTAATTATTTTAACCCCTTGTTTTTTTTTAAAATTATCCATTTTCATTTATAATTTTATTTCCTAATTAATTTTTTGAATAAAAGAGATCACGTGAAATCTGTGTATGAAATGCAAATTGACAGAGAATCAAATGAGAGCTTCCATGGAGCTCTAGAAGGTGTTTGTTACAACCACCAGAAAGTGACAACTCAATTGAGCGGGAACCCAGCTCAAATACACTCGGTTACAACTAGAGATTAGTTGTTGTAATACCGAAAATGCCCTTACAGAGTTGCCTAAGATATATGATCAATTTATTTTATAACATTGATCATATATTCTACATTCCCCCCTCAAGCTTGGCCTGTACTAGGAAGAACAAGACCAAGCTTGGACCTCAGAAATTGGTGTTGGTGAGAGCCTAAGGCCTTGGCTAGAATGTCTGCAATCTGATTAGAAGAAGAGACATGGGAGGTGGCAATGAACTGTGCTTGAACCATTTCTCTAATGAAGTGAGCATCAAGCCTGACATGCTTTGTCCTTTCATGAAACAAGGGATTTGCTGCAAGTTCCTGAGCAGATTTATTGTCACAGTGCAGGGGAATATGAAGCTGAACATTGATACAAAGATCACTCAACAGGCCCTGTAACCATACCAATTCACTTGCTACTGGCGACATGGCTCTATACTCACTCTCTGTGGAAGATTTGGACACCACTTTTTGCTTCTTTGTCTTCCAAGATATGAGGGATCCTCCAAGGAATACACAGTAACCAGTTCAGGACCTCCATGTATCTCTACAATTACCCCAGTCAGCATCACTAAATGCTGTCAACTGAAAAGAAGAGATTGCAGGGAATGACAAAGCAAGGTTGAATGTCCCTTTCAAGTATCTGAGTAAGTACATGGCAGCATTCCAA
This sequence comes from Persicaria tinctoria, assembly GCA_037127255.1. Taxonomy (NCBI): domain Eukaryota; kingdom Viridiplantae; phylum Streptophyta; class Magnoliopsida; order Caryophyllales; family Polygonaceae; genus Persicaria; species Persicaria tinctoria. Next base: position 29,114,559 of record JBANSL010000009.1, read on the forward strand.
TGAGGTTGAAGAGGATTCTGAAGAAATTGGCTTAGCTGTTGGACAGTAAATGAAATATCAGGACGAGTGAGTGTGAGATATAGGAGCCTACCAACAATTCGTCTGTAAACCTCAAGATGCTCAGTAGGTTGGCCTTCAGTGGAGGATAACTTTGTTCCATGTTGCATAGGAAAGAGAGTGGCTTTGCAGGCTTCCATTTTAGCATCAGTGAGGATGTCTAAAATGTATTTTCTCTGGTTGAGCAAAATGCCTGATGATGATCGAGCAATCTCCATGCCTAAGAAGTATCTGGCCACCCCTAAATCTTTGATGGTGAAGGCATCATGAAGGCATTGCTTAGTAAGATGAATCTCTATTGATGAATTGCCAAGAAGGAGCATGTCATCCACATAGACAAGAGCAACTGTCATAGATGATCCTGTGTTTTTGACAAAAAGAGAGTAGTCGTGCTTGGACTGGGAATATCCAAGCTTGACTAGGAATTGAGTTAACTCATGGTTCCATTGTCTGCTGGCCTGTTTGAGGCCATACAATGATCTGTGGAGCCTGCACACATGACCATCAGGGACCTTGTATCCTAATGGAGGCACCATGTATACTTCTTCTTCCAAAAACCCATGCAGAAAAGCATTATTTACATCAAGTTGATGCAAGACCCATCCTTTGACAGCAGCTAATGCAAGGATCACTCTCACAGTTGAGAGTTTAGCTACAGGAGAAAATGTCTGCTTGTAATCCTTGTCTTTTACTTGATTATATCCTTTTGCTACAAGCCTTGCCTTGTATCTCTCCACCAATCCATCTGGCCTGTACTTGATCTTAAAAATCCATTTGGAGCCTATGACCTTTTTGCCTTGAGGAAGAGGTGTAATGGACCAAGTCTGGTTCTTCTCCAAAGCATCAATCTCAGTTTTCATGGCAATTTCCCACTCATTTATGCCCTTAGCTTGAGAATAGCTGTTTGGCTCAAACACAGTGCACACATTTACCCATGACTAAACATAACCCTCAGACAGATGGGTAAGATTTTGAAGGCTAAACACTACAAATGATTGAGAGATGGACTCTTTTGGGACTGACTAATGCCTGGAAGGCAATCCTGAACAAATGTAATCCTGTAGTCTAGTGGGAGCCCTGACAGGTCTTTTAGGCATTGGAGGAGAAGGGCCATTCACACTCTCAGGAGATGATGTTAATACAGGAGGTGGAGAATGAGAAGAAGGAGGAGAGGCATTAGAAGGAGTAGCACTGTCTTGTACTGTACTGCTACTGATAGGAGGTGGAATGGAAGCAGATGCTTGGGAAACAGGATAATTTCCAAGGTGAGAAGGCAAGAACTCATCATCTTCATATAGAAAGGAAGGCTTTGGGAAGGCTGGAGTGGGAGGAGATATGGGATCTCCTTTGAAAGGAAATACAGATTCTTCAAATTTCACATGTCTGCTTATAATGATGGTTTTTCTATCCCAATCATATAGCTTATATGCCTTCTGGCCTGGAGGATATCCCAAGAACACACACCTTCTAGCAATGTTGCCAAGTTTATCCCTTCTATCATTTGGTTGCAAGGCATAGCACAAACAACCAACAACTCTAAGTCTGTCATAAGCAGGTTCCATGTGAAACAACACCTCAAAGGGTGATTTCCATCCTAAGACTGCAGAGGGCATCTTGTTCACAAGATGAGTAGCACTTAAAACACAGTCTCCCCAGAACTTGATGGGCAAGCCAACATGCAGTCTAATAGCTCTAGCTGTCTCCAGTAAATGCCTGTGTTTTCTCTCAACACGCCCATTTTGTTCATGAACCCCAGGAGCAGATTTCTGGTGAACAATTCCATGGGAATCAAACAATTCAACACAACCTTTTTGTGTGAATTCAGTTCCATTGTCTGTTCTAATACACTTAACAGACACTTGGAACTATGTTTCAACTACAATAAGAAACTTAGTAATGCAACCCAGTACTTGCAACTTGTCTTGAAGCAAATAAACCCAATTGGTCCTAGAGTGATCATCTAGGATTGTAAGAAAATATTTTGCACCACACATGGATGGAGTTCTGTATGGTCCCCATAGATCCATGTGTAGCAAATGGAAAGGAGCAGAAACAACAGATTCACTTCTATCAAATTTCAGTTTGTGAAATTTAGTCACTGAGCAAGTGTCACATCTGAAACAGACATCCTTAGTATCCTTACACAAATTCAAATGCTTCATTTTGGACCAAGACATGTGTCCAAGACGTGCATGAGTGGTCATTAAACTGTCTACATTATTACAAAGAACCTTATCAGTAGCAGTCAAAGAGAAATTACCAGCTCTATCATCATCCAAAGTCTGAATTCTTTATAGACCACCATCTTCATGCCCACTGACCAGCACACACTTAGTTATAGGGTCCTGTAGGTAGCAATGTGTCTCATCAAACCGGAACAAAAGTTTCTGATCTTTAAGTACTTTAGAAACTGAAAGAAGGTTATGACAAAACTGACGAACATACAACACATTTCTGATTATAAATGTGTCATATAGGACAACAGTTCCACACCATTTCACTAAAATATGGGTACCATCAGGTAATCCCAATGAAATGGAAGTATTTAAAGGAGTGATTTCAGAAAATATTCCTTTGTCAAAGGCAATATGGTCTGTAGCTCCTGAATCCACTATCCAGGTGTGCTTGTCTCCTTTATGTAAACCAACAAGAAAAGACATACTTAGGGTACCTGCAAAGTGAACCATAGCTTGATTCACAGAGCTCTCCGAGTGATCACCAAGCCCCTTCCCTTTCATCATTCTCACCACTTCATTGTATATTGCATTGACCATGACTGGATCTGGCCTCATCTCTTGGCTTCCATGTTCAAAAGGACTGTCAATCTGAGCACCCTCAAACTGAGCTACAAACTTTCCATGTGATTTTCCTTTATCATCTTCCTTAGGACTTTTGAACCACTCTCGATAACCTACCAGCTTAAAACAGTAATCCTTGGTGTGACCCCTTTCATTACAATAGTCACACTTGCGCTCAAGCTTAGCTTTCTTATAGTCTCTCTTAGCCTGTTCAAATCTCATCTGATCAGTTAGTCTGCCATATCCTTGTTGTTCACCTTGTTTACCATAGCCATATCTGTTCACAACATTGGCTTCAGTTTCTGCTTGCTGGACCTTGCTAACATTCAAGGCATTGATGTCACCTGGAATCGCTGAAGTAACACCTTTTGATCTTTCCAGTTGAGTTGCCATCTGGAATACTTTCAGTAACCCTGGCATAGGGTCCTTAGAAAGCACATTTCCACGCAATGGCTCATAAACATCATTAAGCCCCATCATGAACTGCATCACCTTTGCCTTTTCTTCCCTTTCAATGATCCTTTTTAGCAATCCCACTACTAGAAATTTGTGATTTAACATCGGTTAATAGCCGATGTTTTTAAAAAAACAACCGATGTCTATGTGGGTGATGTAAAAAGTCAAAAGTTTTTCACATCGGCTAATGACCGATGTCTATAAAACTTATAACATCGTTTTTAAATATAAAACCGATATTTGTAATACTTTATAACATCAGTTATATTGTTTTTAACATTTTTTTGATAGACTTGGATCTTGATAACCCTTTTTATTTTGTATTTTTAGGCCGATGAAGATGTGAATCATAACACAATTAAGCCAATGGACATCGATATTTTGAAATTAAATGATGTTTTAATATGAAATAGACATCACCTGTATAGAAATCCTACATAGGTATATTCATTTTCTCTCTATAATTTATAATATTATTTTTCCACTCAAAATTTGGCTATATGGAATATATACAAAACCGATGTTATTTGGATATATTGAAATCAGTTTGGGTTTTAAAACCGTTGTTTATATGTAGTAAAGACATCGTAAATTATGAATGAATCAGATGTGTTTTAGGTCGTAAAAATGACATTTTTAGTTCATAAAAGTGATGTGCTTGGCTTGTAGAACTGATGTTTTTTTTACGTAAAGCTGATGTGTATAGTTCGTAAAACTGATGTTTTTAGTACGTAAGACGATGTGTTTAGTTCGTAAAAGCGATGTCTTTCGTTACAATAAATCGATGTCTTTTGCCCGTAAACCCGATGTGCTAGCTTATGAACCAAAGCAATTTGGTTCATAAACCCAATATCCTGTCTATATATATATATACACACACATAGACGAAACCACACCAGACCAACCAAAGAGAACCTGACCAACCGAAACATACACCATACCAACCGAAATATATTTACACATACACCAAACCGAAACATGTTTTCAGAACCTGTATATATACACATACACCAGACCAACCAAAGAGAACATGTTTTCATAAACAAAGGATCAAATGCCACACAATGCACTACATTTGGCTACTTAGTATTATCAACAAAATTGGCATGTTTGGAACACCAAGGTTAGAGGCTGCACATCCTAAAATAATTACAAAATCAACAAAATGGGATATTCAATCTTAGTGGCATCAATGTTAAAGGCTAGCTGGCCTGATCTAGTTAATATTTTTGTACGTGCTTCTAGCTAGGCAATTAGAAACCCAAAAAAAAAGCCTTGAATTCATGCAAAAAATAGGCAAACCTTCCAGAAACTTGGTAGTTCCTTAACCTAGGCCCATTAGATCAACCTACAACAAGCTCTTGATAAATTCAGCAAGTTCAACCCGAACTTCATCAATCTCCTGTTGGCTATAGGATTTACGACTCCTTGCAACAACCCATTGTTATCACAAATAAAGCATGTTGTTACGTGTCTATAGAGTAGTGCATGCACCAAAATTGTAAGCAACAAAGATCCAATGTGCACTTATTCTATCAATAATTGGTACATCACGTAATATCCAATATTTATACCTTGGTGGAGAATGAAATATTGTCATCCTCTACGATCTCCTTCATAAAGCGCATCACGTAGTACCCACACTCATGTCCACCCGGCTGCATAGGTGCACCATTGAGGTGTGTGAGCTTTGGCATTTTCCCATCACCATTACTAGTCTCTTCATTGAATTGTTTAACAGCACTACATATATATATATTACATGCTGAAATTAAGTTTCATATGGATATAAACGCTATCACTAATTTGTTAAACCATGAAAATCATATAACCATGAATTCATTACCTCTGCACTGCCTTCTTCCAGCCCTTGTACACAGATGGTCTTGGCATGGAGTCAATTATGAAGATTTCTGACTCCCATATAACAGTTAAGATCCAATGTTTCCTAAATATTTCAAAGAAAATGCATGCATACAATCAATAGAAAGCCAAATGGACTTTTGACAATTTTCCAACAGAAAGTTTGTGGGGGATCATGTATATGCTGTCACGAGGGATCAAAAGTGTATATAGTTATAAAAAAGGATCACAACGCACCCGGGGTTATGAGGGATCATGAATATGCGGTCGTTCTTTCTTTGTTTTAGTCGTGTCACCAAGTAAGGAACAAAACTCGCTCTTGTGTATGTGGCTGTAGCCCCGGAGTCAACAAAAGCATACAAGTCCGTCTCATTTTTTGCAGCAACACATTCATAGAGATATCTGTTCATTTAAGGCAAACTTCCTTCAATTAGAGTGATCAAGTATGGAACTAAAATAGTAAATATATTAGAATAGAAAAACTTTACTTACGCCATGTAAGCATCCAACACTCCAGCTCCAATCCAACTCAGCTGTAACAGATCAAGCACATTCTCTCGTAACACAATAAGTCGTTTAGGTACACCAAAAACATCCTCTTCCAGCTCAGTAGTTATAGACATACCAGTTTTAGCCATGGTGTCCTTAGCATGTTTGTATAAGAGTTGGCATGACTTGGGGACATGTAGAGGTAACTCACTCTTACCAAATAATTTTTGCGCTTGCTTTGGCTTTTTCTTTGGTTTAGCTGAATTTTTTCTAATGACCCATTTTTCAGGCCAAGGCACATGACTACCAATGGCATCCTTAACCAACAAAGTCTTGGCATTCGGTATAGGGAAAGGAAGTGATTGGTCACCTTGAACATCTCCAGCAATTGAGACTCGTACACACCCTTCTGGCCATGGGAGTCCATGGATACTATCTCTCATCCCTTCACCTTCTATGACAGTGCCAAAGGCAACAATGTTGGTGATGGTTTCCAATGCGAACTCACAAATGCCATTACCCTAAAATGAAACGAATTCATCATTCAAAATGGGTGGAGAACCAAATGTATATACAAATACCAAGTGAACAGATCTATATGTCTAATTACCTGACCAGTGGGTGGAGAACCAAACAAAAGATCATCCTCTGCATCAGCATTCACATCAAGACCAGATTCGGCATGGTGTAGGGCATCATAGGTGCTGAAATTGTCGGATATAGGGGTAATGGGCACTCTTGCATCTGCTAGCGGAGTTCCACCTTGGCTAGATGTCAAACGAGAAGAAAAGTCAGCAATCGCTTTATTGATTAACTCCTGCGTCTTTGCTTGGCTTTCAGCAAGCAATTTCTTTGTCTCGATCAACTCCCGATCCCGCTCTTTGTCACGAGCCAATAGTTCAGCCTTAGTGATTGAAACTCTTCTTTGTTTTGGTAGGCCAAAGAAATTCTTTGGAGTTATGACGCCTGCCACACCCCTCACCCTACCCGAGTGCTCTTGAGTTCCCAATGCTTGGGTCAGTATATCATTACCAGTTGCGAGGTCAATCTCCAGTTCGCCGCGCTCTTGTTTCTCCAACAATTCATCCTAGTATAAGTTTCAAATTTCAGTCATATGTGTAAAAGTAACGTTTTCTTGGAAGATCTGACTTCTACGATGCCATATTACTCAAGAACAAAGCACAAAATAGAGCTGAAACTTATGCACAACACAACTTCTACGATGCCATATTTCAGTCATATGAATGAAGTATAAGCTTCCGTATAATTGTTTCAAAGTATGCAATTGATAACTTACAATCTTTTCGATTACTGGTTTCAGGATCTCATCCACGGCCCCATCTTTGGGTGTATGGGCTTTCTTCCAGACAAGAACACGGTCAATCTCATCGTCAGGGCCTAAGTGCTCCTCCTCTCTCTAACCATAACAAAAAAAACTATATAAGATATGTAACACCAGTAATGTAGAGCAATTAAGGGATAAGGGCAACTTCATTACCATTTTCTCTTCGACACCTATGTAACCAAATCTTGCAGTTTTGTGATGATACTTTCTCTTCTTAACTCTTTCCTTACTAAGCTTATGTGTCTCCTACAGTGAAAATGTCATGGAAGTGAGATTATATTCAATATGTCAAGTAGTATATATATTCCCTTATAGGGGTAACCTGTTGAATTAAAAACAAGAAACATACCAGCCACTCTTCTGTACACCTTGATTTGACAAATTCCCTCCAATTCTGTTTACCTACGAATGCGTACTTCTTTGGTGGATTTCTCAGCTTCTTCTTCTGTCCACTGTATGGAAGCACCTCGTTTATCGTCAAATTTGTTTTAAATTGCCGCCATTTAGCCCCAGAAGAAGACAAGACCAATCTGCGGCTTTCAGGGGCCACTTTGAATGTATCCTAATTAAATGAGAGGCACACAAATAATGTTCATGGATATTTTATAATGGGAATGGGTGATCGGAAGTGGTAATGAGGAAAAACGGGCATAAACAATACATGAAAGTACGTGTTTTATTATCTTTTATGTATATGTTTAAGGAACACATGGTTTTTGGTATACAATTTGTTCAACTTTTATTCAAATAATTCAAAGTCAAGATGTTGTTTTTGCAAACACACACACATACAAAAAGGTCAAAATGTTTATAAAGCCTAGAATTTTAAGTGCAAGTAATGTAATAACCAGAGAAAATATCATTCGACACAACATATAACCCACATTTTATGGAGATTAAACACTACTAATAATTAAACGAGGCACACAAATTACCTGAATGTCTTTCCAAAGCTTCTCTTTTAGCTCCTTGTCAACCTTGGGCCAGCTGGCAATTGTGATTGGCACCATTTGCCGAGCAAGCATTCCAATGTATGATTGAAGGGTTGCCCGAGTTTTTCCACATGGGTTGCCTGATCGGTCGTACTCAACTTTGATTTTCTTATTTTTTGCCTTCCTCACAAGTACCTTGTAGATCTATGCAGAACCTCGTACCCCCCTTGGCTTACCCTTTTCAGTAGTTGCACTAGCTGAGGCAGGGTGATTGTCTCCATCAGTAGCGGCAACCGCCTCCTCAACAGGTGAAACCGCCTCCTCAACAACTTCAACAGAATCCTCAGTAGGTTTTTTTGACGCTTTCTTACTCTTGGCCTTCTCCTTTGGTTCACTTGCAACCTTACCCTTACCCTTAGACTTCTTGGAAACCATTGTTTAGTCAACTGCAAAGAAATAAAAACACTAGAAGATAGCATAATGAGAACAGATAACAACATGCATATAGGAACAGATAAGCTAACATGTAAAAAGGCCTATAGGAACTGATAGCATGTAATTAAACATCAAATAAGCAAGCATCAATCAAGGAAAAAGGCATATCATCGTTACTTGTTTCTAATCTTCCGTTGGACCAACATTTTGCTCGATCCAAGTTCCCTCGACATTATCTCTTCTATACGTCACATCCCCCTCGTTATCTTCTTCATCACAAGGCAAAGGTATCTCCATAGAAAATGGTTGATGATCCATAAAACTCTCTCCTATATCATCTTCATATAAGGAATCACGATAGTCTTTGTTGGGGGTCCTAAGCACAACCGACCAATCTGGATCCAAGGGATCTTCCACATAAAACACTTGTTTCACATGGGCAACAGAAGCAAACTGATCCCTTGTATGACCCCGCCTATTTAGGTTGACCAACGTAAAACCAAACTCATCGTGTTTAATTCATCTTCCGCTCTCTACCCATTCACACATAAACAAAGGCGTTTTGAAGTCACAATAATCTAGCTCCCAGATCTGTTGAATAACCCCATAGAATGTCATCTCGCTAGTCACCGGGTTTTTATCTTTAGCACTTGCCACTTGCATTGTGTTAGCTACTAAAGAAACGCCGCTATTTTGGACAACACGACCATTGTCTCGCTGTTTTGTGAAGTACTTAACACCATTGTATCGGTACCCATTGTACGTGAAAACGGTGAAACTTGGTTTTGCGGCCAACCATCTCACTGTTTCTGAAACGTCTATGGACTTTTCCTCCAGTTCAGCCTCTACCTACATGCCCAACACCCATTGTTATGCGCTTAAAACGTATTAACACTTTGAAGGATCACAGAATACTATGAATAATATAAATTCATTGAAAAATATTTATTGATGTACCTTTTGCTTAAACCAATCAGCAAAGGTACGATTATGCTCATCTTGAAGACACTTTTTAGTCTTTCTTTTTCCTTCGTATAATTTCTCCAGAAGTTGCTTGTGTGTGCTTCATAAAATGCACTTTTATTAGCAATGGAAAATATCTATCCAGAACTCTACAGAAGGCGTGTGTGAAACGAAGAAACTTACTGTATATATGGATCCACCTCGTCATTGTTGGATAACACATGAAGGTGAGCTGCATTTAGCTCTTCTTCATCCAACTGCCTCAATTTAGGTGCTGAAATTGGGCCCTACATCCTTAGGAAGACCAACTGGCCCACAATCTTGCCTGAAATCACCCCACAGCTCAGCCGATTCTTCAACAAGATAGCTCTCAGCAATGCAGCCCTCCGGATGGAAGCGATTGCGCACATACCCCTTTAGAACCTTCATGAATCGTTCAAATGGATACATCCATCTATAAAACACCGGGCCACATAACCTGACTTCTCTAACTAGATGAACAATAAGATGTAGCGTTACATCTAAGAATGATAAAGGGAATATCTTCTCTACCTCGCATAAGGTCAACACTAGGTTAGACTGCAGCTTGTCTAGCTTTGACACGTCTATCACCTTAGTGCACAAAGCATTGAAAAAGAAACATAATCTCATAACAGTAACCCTTACATGCTTTGGAAGGACCGAGCGAATGGCTACAGGAAGCAGTTGTTGCATTAGAATGTGGCAATCATGAGACTTCAATCCATATAACTTCAAATCAACCATAGACACTAGATTTTTTATATTTGAAGAATGCCCATCTGGAACCTTCATGCAGAATAGAGAAGTGAGCATTTTGACCTTCTCAGCCCTCGACAAAGTAAATGAGGCAGCAGGTATGTACGTTCTCTTCTCTCCGGCTTGTGGACCCAAGTCAAGCCTCAAAGCCATATCAACCATATCTTGGCGGGCAACAGCACCATCTTTTGTCTTGAAAGACATGTTTAACAACGTCCCAACCAAACTTTCTGCGACATTCTTCTCGATGTGCATCGAGACAATGTCGAACATGTAACCACGCCCAATACTCCAAATTGAAGAAGATTGACTTCTTCTTCCAGCAAGTAGCTTCTACTTCTGGGTTTTTTTTCTTCTTTTTCTTCCCAAACACATAATTAATATTTTCAACCGATTTCAACACTTCCAGACCTGATTGGGGCAATGGTTCATCTCCCAACTCTTGCTCATTATTAAAGGCCTTTCTTTGCCTACGATACGGATGATAACGATGAAGATACTTACGGTGACCTCCATAAGCCATCTTTCGACTATGTGGTAGATAAATTGCGGTAGTTTTATCACCGCAGATTGGACATGCCTTGTACCCTTTTGTGGAGCAGCCGGATAAGTTTCCATATGCAGGAAAATCGTTGATGGTCCACAATAGTACAGCTCTGAGGGTGAAGTGTTCCTTTCGATAAGCATCGTACACATTAGGGACCCCTACCCACAATGTCTGCAGATCCTCAATTAGCGGCGCCAAGTAGATATCTATATCGATGCCGGGCTGTTTTGGGCCAGAAATTAGTAAAGATAACATCATAAACTTCTTTTTCATGCACAACCATGGAGGAAGATTATACGTTACCAAAATTACAGGCCAACAACTATATCTGCTGCTCATACTACTATGTGGATTAATGTCATCCGCTGCCAAGGCCATCCTCAAATTTCTAGCTTCTGTTGCAAATTCCGGACACCTGTAATCAATCAATTTCCAAGCAGGGGAATCAACTGGATGTCTCATGTAGCCATCTTGACTGTGATTCTCATCATGCCATGTAATCAATTCAGTTGTTTCAGCAGATTTAAACAAACGGCGTAATCGAGGGATGATGGGAAAATACCATAAAACCTTTGCTGGTTGTCCCTCCTTTTCTGTTTGATCTCTCGTCATCTTCCAACGAGAGAGACCACAAGTAGGGCAAGAGTTTGACTCGGCATACTCATTCCTATAAAGTATACAATCATTGGGACATGCATGTATTTTCTGATATGAAAGACCTAGCTTGTTTAGTGTTTTTCTTGACTCGTACAGAGTTTGCGGTAACACATTTCCATTCGGAAGCAAGGACGATACAACCTCTAGTACTTCATTGAAACAAGTGTCACTCAAGCCGAACTTTGCTTTAACAGAGTGAAGTCTAACTAGCGCATCTAACTTCGTGTGATCACTACGATCAAACAGGGGTCTTTGTGCATCTTCAACAAACTGATTGAAGTCAGCAGATTCGGCATCATAATCATCACCTTCATTCCAAGCTGTTTCATACATCTCCACAGTTTCAGAGCCGAGTTGAGGGTGATGAGCTTTGTGGACATTATTGTTTGTGTCAACACTAGCAGTAGGTTCTCCATGCCAAATCCAATTTGTGTATCCCAAACTGAACCCAAATTCATGGCAGTGTTCTCTCATGACTTTAAATGTCCTCTTCTTAAAATTCACACATTTTGAGCAATGACATCTTACTTTCTTAGCGTTATTAGAGTTAGTTTTAACATAAGCAAAGAAAGCGTCCAACCCCAATTGATACTTCTCACTCAACCTATCTTCTTCAACCCATGATTTATACATTGCTAAAAATTATAAAACAAATAGAAAAAGAAGAATATAAACTATGTTACTAAAAAAAACACGAACTGTGATTTAAATAAATCATAGCTTGGATATAAGTGTAATGTAAATAATTCATAACTTGAATATTATATTTCAGCTTATTTATATATCCAACTGTATTTTGTCTCAGCTATTCACGTAAGGGCGGTTATGACTCAATGAAAAAAGATACTAGATTACTTATTCTAATAGCAGTAAAGCATTATTTATAGGCAGAAACAAACCTAAACTCTTTATCACTTACTAAGTTATTGATAATTTGATGGGATACAAACACCCTTATAATATCCATTGCACGCACAAATAACCCACATAATACCATATATAGGGAGCATACATAGCAATGAGGAGCTTAGTGATCGAGGAAATGGTTTTCCAACAGAAAGTTTGGTAACATTATAAAGGTGCATTCCCCTACCAACAAACATACAAAAGAAATGGGTAAGCCTCGATACAAACCTGAAGATATCTAATTATATCAAAATGTGTCACTCTTGAACCCTCCTCTTCTTGTTTCAGTATTAATTGGTAAATCTTTTCCTGCAAGGGAGAGAGAAGGAGAGGAAAAGGTAAGCATACCATTTTTAACGACAACTCAAATAACTCCTATGCTTGACCCACATCAAGAAGGAATTATACCTCTTCCGTAAGATGATCCGGATGAGGATATATGGTCACCAATACAGAACGAGAAATGTCCTACCAAAAATCCTTATTTATATGGAAAGGCGACAAGACACCTTGTTTGATATTTCAAAGGTCAAACGATTCTATTGAACTCAGCCTGCAAATAAATAATATAGGATTAGAAGTAGAAAATGAGGTAAACAAAAGCAAATTAGATACACTTCAACATCGTTACAACAACTGAAACCGGCAAGAGAGTCGGTACATGACTGCATTAAATGGATAATATTTTAGCTATCTATACTTAATCAAACCAGGTTTGATTAATTTTGCTCATCCCGACTTGATAGAATAATAGGTACTTGCATACACTTTACCTTCACATGATACACTATAGGGTACGTTGTATACCTATCTATTATATATATACAAGACCTTTCACATGATATTTTTATTTTATAAGTCTAAAGTTGATTATCAATTATATTCTTTATGTTAAAATATTATCCAATACAGAGTATAGAATAGACTATATCAATTATATAATATTATCCAATACAGAGTATAGAATAGACTATATCAATAGAAAGCACACCAGTTTGCCTCATTCCATTTTCCTCTTCACATGGAAGCTTATAGTACCAAAATCCACCTTGAACAGCAATAAGGTATAGATCTCTGGATTTTTATTAGTTTCTATTTGATCTATACATATCTCCCAAATTTGGACTGAGAAGTCAGTGGTGTAAGATAGTGGAAGCATTGAAGATCACACCGACGATATGATCCTAAATTCCACCAATCTCTGTCAAATATAGGTCATCAAATATGGTATAATGTTAGGAACAAGATGCATAAAAACCAGAAAACAGCCATCCGACAGCGTTAGAGTGAACCACATGGTCCTTTTGAAGGTGACAAGAGAAGAATACATGGAAGCCCAGGCCATGTGAAGAATCAATATAGAATTTAATTCACACTTGTGATTGAGATGCTTTAAGCAACGACATTGCAGAGACCGGTCTCTATGGAGTACCTTGGAATTGGATGAGCATTGCATATATATATATATATATATATATATATATATATATATATATATATATATATATATATATATATCGACATGCACTTCATAGTAATAAGCATTGAAAATTGAAAATATTGAAAATTGGGATATCAATTTTAGCTATCTATACCATAGAGACCGGTCTCTGCAATGTCGTTGCTTAAAGCATCTCAATATTGCATATATATATATATCGACATGCACTTCATAGTAATAAGCATTGAAAATTGAAAATATTGAAAATTGGGATATCAATTTTAGCTATCTATACTTAATCAAACCAGTTCATATAAACACTAAATCAAAAATATTGAAAATTGAAGGCGGAAAATTAGGGTTTCGACTGTTGAAGTTGGGATTTCAAAAGCATACCTGAATGTTGACAGCCCAGCTTGTTTTCGACGGTGAGAGAGACGACCACTAATAGAGGCAAAGCTCGGTTCGATAGAAACCACATGCCATGCCCTGGAGACACGACGAAGAAAGGGAAAGATGAGTTTCGTGGTTACGGAAAGAGTTGAGAGATGGGAACTTACGAGAACGAAGAAGGGATCTTGCTGGAGAGTCTACAACCCCACCGAAGCTACCATCGAGCTCCAAGGCCGGCGAGATTGGCGGATTGGAGGAGGAAGGCGTTGGGGGTGAACAGGAAGGAGCCTGCGATTTGGAAGAGGGAGCTGGGAGTCGGGGGGGCTGAGTCCAAATGTGGAATTGGGTTTTAATTTTTCCAAGCATAAGCCTTCGATATCTATTCTTTTGTTTAGTAGATAATTCCATTTTTTTCCAAGTGTTAGAAATATTGGGTTGTGTTTTAATTTTTTTGTAAGAAACAAACTCAAACTTCAAAAAAATTCTAAGTGTTAAATTCGCCCGCGTGTATTTTGAGATAGGCGGGATTTTACGTACTCCAGATTTCAATCCCGCGCGTTTAACTTTTTCCTAAAATTTTTTTTTAACATCGGTCAATAAAATCAGTGTGATGTCTATTATGTTTTCAACATCATTATTTTTTTAGCCGATGTTAAAAATTTATTTAACATCACCTGCTTTTCTGGACGATGTTAATTGTCCGATGTTAAATAACAGAATTCTGCAATTTCCAATAGCCCCACAATTACAGTTAGGCACAGAATCTAATAGCTGTAATTCATCCCAACACTTCTTTAATTTGCCATAGTACGCCCCTACAGATAGATTTTCCCGACGAATATTCCCTAAATTCCGACGCAGTTGATAGATCAATGGATCATTGGATTCACAGAATCGCTCAGGAATGTCATTCCACAATTCAACTGCAGACTCTACATACATAAGTGTCTCAGCAATTTCACTCTCCATTGAGTTGATTATCCAACATCGAACCATGAAATCAGCTCTTTCCCATTTTTCAAAATCCTCACTGGTCGGAGGTGGTTTCACACAGCTGCCTGTGATAAAGCCGAGTTTGGCTTTGGCTCCAAGAGCCATTCTAATTCCTCTACTCCAGGTTGCAAAATTCATTCCATTAAACACAGTATTTACCAATTGCATGCCTGGATGGTCTGAATTAGTCAAAAATAGCGGATTATAGTGTAAGCTATTCATACCTTGATTCAGATCTCCAAATTGGATTCCATTGAATCCGCCATTGCCGCCTCTCCCAAATCCAGGAGCAGGAAGAGTCATTGCGACGAACGTTCCTCGGCCAGCACCTCCTCCATTGACAGCTTCAGCATAGGTCTGTCCATTCGGAATCGGCGATCCTCTTCCAGCCATGAGCAATTAGTGAATCAAAACGAGCAAAAATACGGAATCAACACACACAGATCAGACTATACAATCTGATCTCAAATTCCGATCTAAATCGAAAATAGCTCTGATACCATTTGAATAAAAGAGATCAAGTGAAATTTGTGTATGAAATGCAAATTGACAGAGAATCAAATGAGAGCTTCCATGGAGCTCTAGAAGGTGTTTGTTACAACCACCAGAAAGTGACAACTCAATTGAGCGGGAACCCAGCTCAAATACACTCGGTTACAACTAGAGATTAGTTGATGTAATACCGAAAATGCCCTTACAGAGTTGCCTAAGATATATGATCAATTTATTTTATAACATTGATCATATATTCTACAAATTTAAATATATTTAACCTAAATGCAGACGTAGTCAAACCATTATAATAATAATTATATAAAGCGAAAAATAGGATGATCAAATGGAAGTTTCTTAGATCAGTTGCGTGTAAAGAAGAGGTTGGCCAGTAGGTGAGAAAGTTTGATTTTTTTTCTTGTCTATGTCATTTTTTTGTTTCATTTAAATGGAAATTAAATTATTTTAAGTTAATCAAATGATTTTAATAACGTAGATACCAACAGAAAATCACCTACATGTAACAATATTTGTTCTTATAAATATGTATGAGTGTAAAAGCTTTGACTTAAGAGTTTTACAAATTACAAATGGGAAAAGTGGAAAGTCATGAATTCAAGAATTTTCTTTTCCCAGAAAATGAAATATATGTGTAGAATTGTTGGTTGACTAGATTGAGGTCTATCACCATCTATTAATGAAACATTGTTTATTTTATTTAAATAGAATTAGGTAAACCATACACCTAATATATGGCAACCGAAATAATGACATATACACCTTTTAAAAAAAATGTATCTCAAACCGAAAATGTAAATCGGACTCCAGCACAAATTTCTTGCATTTTGGTGATAAATTTTCAACCATAATTGGGAGTAAAAAAAATCAAAATAACTTGTAATAAGCTAAAATGATTTGAATAAAAATATTGATTTGAATAAACGAAGAATGAAAAATGATTTAAGGTAGAGAAAAAAGAAGCAAAGCGAAAGAAGAACATCAAATTGTATTATGAAGAAGGTGACATTTACATAAGGTGAGATCCCCTTTTATACAACACCTGTAACCACCTAACAAACTAAACCCTTATAATTACTTAAAAGATGCCATATTTATATCTACAGCATATTTACAAATGTGCATAAACATGCACATTACCTTATTACCCCCTCCCCCTCCAAGTTTGAACGGGTGTGTCAAACACAAGAGACCCAACTTGACAGCAAGAAATTTGTATTGTTGCTCACCCAGGGCTTTTGTCAGGATGTCTGCTACCTGCAGTGTTGTGGGAACATGTTGAGTCTGAAGAAAACCCTCTTGTTGTCTCTCTCTCGGACGAAATGGCATAACAATCAATCTTGATGTGTTTAGTCCTTTCGTGAAAGGATGGGTTGGCTGCAAGATGTTGAGCAACTCTACTATCCCAATACAGAGGTATATATCGACTTTGGTAATGAGACACGAAGATCCTTGAAAACAGCTTACAACCACACTAACTCACTAGAAGCAGTCGACATAGCCCTATATTTTGATTCTACGGATGACTTAGAAAATGTGTTTTGTTACTTTGTCTTCCAGGATATGAGAGTTGATCCCAACGTCACACAATACCAGTCAAAGAGCGAGCAGAAAATAGACATGAAGGATTGAGATAAAGAATTGCTTGAACCAACCATAGGACTAACAAAAGCTTTCAATTTAACAGGAACATTATGAGATCTAGAAGACCTCCTTGGAACAATGCTAATTACATTATGTGTGTTATCAGAAACATAAAAAAAAACTGTTTGAAAATAAAGAACTTGCACATTAATATCAGACTAAGATGAATGAATCTCATATATGCTATCATTTATAATATGATTAATTTGAATCAAAGTTATATGGAACCTAAGGAATATAAGAATCACAATCATCTGCAGGATTAACTAAAGGTAATAAAGATATCTTAGGAGATACTTGTTCATTTTTAGGAACATTATTCTTAAAAGAAAATTTATCCCCCGGGAAAGTTACTTCTCTGCATACTACATATTTATGATCTTGTAAGTCGAAAAATTTATAAGCCTTTTGGCCAAATAGATATCCAACAAAAACACATTTCTTTGATTTGGATCCAAACTTTTCACTCTTATAATGAGGATCTAATGCATAACATAAAAACTCTATAGTTCTTAAATCATCAATGGGAGGAAGCTTATGAAATAAAACCTCAAAGGAAGATAACCAATTCAACACAAAAGATGGTAACATGTTAATAATATGTGTAGCAGCCATCACACAATCAGACCAAAATTTCATAGGAAGACCAACATGAATTCTTAGTGTTCTAGTAGTCTTAGTGAGATGCCTATGTTTACCTTCAACCCTCCCCTTTTGTTGAGGGGTGTAAGGAGCACTCTTCTGGTGGATTATACCTTTGGAAGCAAATAAATGAGCACAATCTTGTTGAAAAAACTCAGCACCATTATCACTTATAAAGGTCTTAATCACCTTGTTAAATTGAATATGAACATATGCAATAAAAGATGAAATAATATCAAACACCTGATGCTTATGAGACATCATAAATGTCCAAGTTACTCTACTTTTGTCATCCAACACAGTGAGAAAGGAAGAAACCCCCATTGATACTCTTTTGTTTATAAGGACCCCATATATCCAATGAACAAAATCAAAACAATTCTTAACACAAGATGTACGGACAGGAATTGGTTTCTTATACATCTTAGCTAGGATACAAGTCTCACTAGTAGGCATATATCTCTAGAATTAAAAGCATCAAAATGATTGTGCCAACAGAAGCATGACCCAATCTAGCATGAAAATTCTTAATCTGCTTAGTAGTCTTACAAACATTGCTAGCAAAAAATTTCTAATGAACAGAAAAAAATTTCAAAGACAAAACAGGATGTACTTGCACGACATCCTTTTTTGCTTTGTAATTTGTAAAGTGCATTGATCTTGAAGCCTGTCCCACGAGTTGATTAGTTCCAAGGTCCTGGAATTAAATGCCAATTATTAGATGTAAAAATCGTAGCCAATGTACAATCATCCACTAGCTTAGAAACACGTGTATATATATAGTAAGTTATGCTTAAAATCAGGAACCAACAACACATTGTGCAAGGTAATATTCTTATTAGAGAGATGTAAGTTTCCTATCTCAATTACCATTTGGCATACCTACTCTAATGGAATGATCAAGCTATTTCTTATCAACTAAAAAATGAGAATAAACTATCATATGATCCGATGCACTATTATCAATTATCCAATCATTCTCTCGTTGTAATTTGGCTAATAAAGCAACATTAAAAACATGAGAATTACTTGTCATGTTGGCTACTGTTGAGCAGTTAGCTTGAGACTTAGTTTGTATAGTGACAATATCCCAATAAATAGTCATCTTAGGATATTCATTTATACGTCATAAATAAGTCACCCAACACAAAAATAACACAAGTATAGGAAGATACATTCGCAGTCGGCATCGTTGGTCCTTTAATGCGAAGTATCGCGATTATATATATATATCTTCCACGGTCAGCCAAATATTCTTATATCAATGGTACAAACTCTTCGTTTATCCTACAAACCTTTTCGATCATAAGATTCACGATCGGAAGAATCAAAACCGACTAAGAGATCACTTGCTTCTCTCATAGTCAAATGATCATTGACTCGCCTTAATCGGTACCCGCCATCGCAAACGATATCTGAAACGACGTCTGACGTCTTGCTGGCGGCATCCCGTTGACCCACGTATCGTGATTCCCCAACGAGGTCTTGCTGACTTCGCATGCTCCCGCACTATAAATACCCCCTCATCATCATAATTATGGACCAATTTTAATTTCTTAGAGAAAACGACGAGCTCTGCAATTATCTCCCGGAATTAAAGCTCTCGAAGTTTGAGTTCAAAGGTCTCTTAAAGCGAAAATGAATCGTTTCTCAGTTACCTTAATGAAGATTGAACAGTAAAATCATAATTAAGAGCTCATCGCGAAGAATCTATCGTGAAGAAGCCTCATCGTGAAGCAATCATCATATCACCCTCCGAGTTTTCACTAAGATTTACCCCAAGCTTCCATCCAGGTTATATTTATATAGCTATTATCCGCCATATTCTTGCAAAATAGGGCACACGACATCAAAGTGAGGTAATAAGTATTGATGATTTTCTAGAAACGCTTCAAATAGATTTCAACACCTCTTGACAAACAACATTAACCAAAGAAGTGTCAACAGATGATCCTCCCTTACAACCATCCATTGGAGAATCTAAAGGATTTTCAGTTGTTACAATCAATCATCAAACCATAAGCATTTTTTGCCGAACAACCAACATTTTTCCCTTCTCTGGGACCTTATACCAATCCGAGAACCCATGCAACTTGAAACAAGTATCAGTCATATGCCATTTTGAAACAAGTATTAATCTTTCTTAATCTTGTCTTTCTTGAATTCTTTCATATCATAATTATGAGATTTACCAGTTCGCGTAGCAACTAATGAAAGCAAAATTCTCAAAAACATTAGATTTCATAGAACCGAGACCTTTCTGACATTCCACCTATTGAATTGGGAAATAAGCCCTATTGACCGATGGCAGAGGATCCGTAGATAAGATACTACTCCTGATCACATTCTTAAACGAATCACTCAAATCCATCAAGAACTGCATCAAGTGATTCCGAGCTTCAATATCACCTATCTTTTTACCCAATTGACAAGTACAAACACCACAAAACACTCGGGAAATCCTTGAGCACATTGCAATTCATCCCATATTTTCTTTAAACTGGAAATATACTCCTCGACAGATTTATCACCTTGAATAATAGACACTGATTCTCGTTTTAGTTAAAAGACCAAAGGTGTGTTTGTGTAACCAAAATGTTCATTCAATTCATCCCACATAATCTTTTCGAAATCCACATACGTACATAAAACTTTCTGAAACAACACTACACATGTAATTGAGTAACCAGCAACCTACCATGTAATCGACACTCATCCACTTATAAAAATCTGGAGAAGTAATCGGGGGTTTCACACACGAGCCATCGATGAACCCCATCTTGTTCTTTGCCCCAAGCGCTAATCAAACGCCCCTACTTCCATCCAAGGAAATTTGCACCAGGAAACTGTACAACAACTAATTGAGCTCTCGGATTGTCTGAATTCGCCAAATTTAGTGAATCGCTCATGTTGACTTGCGAATTCGACTCTTCTCCTTGAGCAAGAAACTCCAGATCCATATGATCGAAGCAAGAACACAAGATTGTATTACGAAGATATATACAATGAAAAACGAAGAATCAAAGATGATTCAAGGTAGAGGAAGAAAACGATAAGCGGAAGAAGAAGAACATCAAATTGTATTATGAAGAATGTAACGTTTACAGGAGGTGAAATCCCTTTTTATACAACACCGGTAACCACCTAACAAACTAAACTTAATAATTACATAAAAAAGCTCATATTTATATTTCCAGAAATCGCCCCATATATACAAATGTGCATAAACATGCACGTTACCCATTACAAGCTACCCAACTAGATTGACTAGTCGATTTGGACCGCATTGGTTGTGTTTTGTTTTGAAATATATAATACTCCGTACAAATTAATTGTATATTTATTATATAAATATAATACTGTATTGCATTTAACTAGCCTTTAATTAGATTTGTTGATTTGTTCGTCCAACCCCTAATATTTGGTTAGAAGCTAATATAGGGAGGAGCTAATTTTTGAAGCTATAGGAGGAAGAATAATTAAAGTTGCATTACTTTGATAAATAATTTGTTTTAGTTGCTGACTTTGTTGGGATGAAACATGTAATCAGGGGCGGATCCTGGACCGTCAATCCGGGGATACTTGAAGGTAAAAAATTTATCATTCCGGGAATGTTAAAGGGTAAAAAAAATTTCTTTTATAATTTTTTTCCCGGGTTGGGGATGCTTGACGGAAAAAATGAAGAAATTAACAGTAAAAAACAAATTGTGATAAATCGAAGATAAGAGAAGAGAGGTTACACGGGAACTAGAGTTACTAGGGTTTATCCATTCCAATATAATAATATTATAACACTCCCCCTTGGATAAACATCCCTAAATATTACAAAAATTACATATCTTGCCTAGAAAACCGAATGGGATAAAACTAGGACCAAGAGAACAAATACATATGACATTTGATAGGCTTTGGTGATCTGCCTCGTTAAAAACCTTGTCAGGAAAACCCAGTGAGACAAAACCCGATCGAAGGGAAAAAGAGTGCAGTGCGTATACTCCCCCTGAATTCAACACCCTTCTTGTAGTCTTCTCATTCGGGTAGGCTTTTTGAACTTCTTGATGATGTTGACTGTATGAGCTGCATAATCGAGTCTCAACATTTCCTTTGACGTGTATAAGTTGAGATGTCTTCATTCATTACAATTGACTTCGAATGCTTGACGTTCATTTGCTGGCGTTGAGCTTCTTTCAATGCACAAACATAAGGTACTTCAGGACCCAGTGTTCCATTTGATCATGGGGGATCTGGTGTATTAAATGGTGTCTAAGTTGCCTCATTAAAAACCTTAACATGGAAAAACCCAATGTGATAAAAACCAAGATCAAGGAAAAGAGTACAACATTGTATGGTACTTCGGGACCTAATGCATGTCACCATTTTCACAATTATAGATACTTCAGGTACTCTTATAAGGATCTTTAACCAATTGCATGTGACAAGACTTTGATATTAATGCTTCAGGCATTTTCAATCAATCTTTTTCATTTATATGCGTATGCAAGTAACATGTTCGTCATTTACAGTTAGATCCAAAATTATATTCACTTATGGTGAATACGTTCTCCATATAACCTTTGATAGGTTTTTGTGCAATCAGTTTGGCTTTATATTTTATTTTGTACGAACACCCACTTAAAACCAAATGATGTTACACTTTCCGGTGTTGGAACTACAGGTCCAATGTCATCATGCATAAAGAACCCATTCTTGCATGAATTTCCCTTTTCTAGCTCTTTACTATCATTTCGATGTCGACATCCATTATTTATTTGATGATCATCATATTCTCATAGGCTCATTCCACTTCTGGGGAATCGTATACTAAGAGCCTATTGATCTCCAACACTTCCGGTGTACTTGAGAATCACTTGATATTCATTGAGTTTGAGTTACTTTTGGAACTTCCAAATGAGCTAGTATGATTTGTGACTTTAATTATCACTTTCTTGGCCTTTAGTAAATGCTTTCAGTGGCATATTTGCTAAATCTTATAATCATTTCATTTATTGAACTTCTGGTTCACTTTTATTTACCCGCGGATATAAAATGATAGAGAAGTTGCTTCCATGCAATCTCTTTCTTAATTGTCTCATTTCCTCTCCCCCTAAATACCGAGCATTTAATCACCATTATAAAGCTCTAGGTATTTGATATCAATAGGGACTCAAACCCCATGTATCATCCAACTTTTTTGTGGTCTCATTGTAGTTGATTTGGAGGAGGTACATCTTGGAACATATACTGCTTATTCAAAACCTTTGAATGACATACTCTCTTCTGGAGATAATTAGGGATATGTTATTGTGTCAAATTCGAAATGCAGACATACATGGGCCCATTTGACCAGCGACTCTTCTGGGTCGCCGTGAGCTACCTTATGCTCAACAATGTAGTTGATAACATTCTCTACCTTATGTTTCATATGACCAAAGTGTTAAGGCATCTATGATATTCTAATTACACTGGTCTATATGATAATGTTCCGTAGTTGTCTCATTGAATCCACTCAAGAGACATTAGAGACTTTGCATTTACTTTGAATTTAGATGGTCTTATTGTCGATTTTGCCAAGATGATAGACCATATATGTTCGGTCACCCTTATTGAGGATCTTCGGGTCCTCGGATCTTCTGATCCCTTTTAGTGGGTGTGTATGTGAATGTCAATGATCCCGTCCATCATCGTTTCACATGAATGACCGAATGCCACAAAGAAAAAATATTTTATCATTAACTAACTTCTGGTTAGTGATAAGTTTCAATGGGATATGTGAGTGTCAAATAAACCATATATATACATCTCAATTCTGTAAGACTTGCTTCTGGCTAGTCATATGAGATATTGGTGTTCAATACCATGTCAATTCATACATATGTGTCATTGTTACTTCAAGTAACAAGATCAATGCTCTTTTGGAGATATATGGTATTCATCTTGGTTTTCCATTCAAGATTGTTTGGGAAAACTTCAGGTTTTCAAAATTGTTTGACACTTACAAAACCATAATATTCAACCATTGAACTTTGTATATGGTGATCCATTTATTTTAGATGCCATTGAATGAGTATTGTCAGAAGTTTTGTTGGTGTCATACTTCAGGTATGAGTCATTTATAATGTTCTTCAAGACATTTAGAAATAACCGTATAACAGACCTAGTTATAAGCCACAACAATAACTTTGGTCAAGCGCTTAACCATAACCTCTTTCACACCCTCTACCGGAGGGGCATGCTTCAGTGTAACGGCCCAGAATTATGATTTCCGGGTTACGTTTCAAGGGATAAAACCCCTTGTTCGGATCTTGCAATCCAGGTACGGGTCGAGGTTTCAAACTCATTTTAAGATTAGTAGAAAGAGGGATTTCAAACCCTAAAAACCACAAAGGGCCGTTGGGTACCCTTAACCTATCCTAAGACTATGTCGCGAAATCCATTTCAAATGGAAGTAAAGCAGAAGCATAATAAAGATACAGGTGCCACGGCAAAGCCGGTCAAAACCAAATCATGAGTGGATAATTACCATTTTTACTAAGTTAGGATATTAGCTAGATTCTTCGATTCGCCAAAAGGAAACCCCATTATATAGACATCGAGCACTCAAGATCTGCAGAGAATACCTTTAAAAGAAGAACGGGGAAAGGAGTCAGATCGAGCCACTCATGCGGGACCGGCAGTCCTCGCTGAGGCCACATAGTATGTGCTATAACTAATAAAGATGCTCTAATGCAGTACGAAAGTCAAACACACTAGCATGCTCCTAGTCATAATAATGTGCAGAAATACTGTAAAGGGCCCAAGACAATGCCAAATGGCATATCCCTCTCCTACCTCCACCCCCTTCCGATAGGGCGGAGACTGGCCAGCTCGTGTATGCATTCCATCATAATCGGGGGGCACGCATGCCTAACCCGCTCCACAATAAAGCCCGCAGGCATATCATAATATAAGGAAGTTCATGACTCGATTGACTCAGGGTACCCGATGAGGCTGGGCTACCCTATGACCCTAGCAAAGACTCTAGGACTATCACAGATAACGGCCGTTCTGTTTCAAACGCAATAAGTAAGCAGATGCTAATTCAATTAGTGCAACCTAAACAGGATACTACATGGCATGCTTTTATGCATATGCAACACCTAACATAAAATGCAACAACAGGCATGAATGTCCAACCTGAGTAAGCCCCCTAGGGAACTTAGTTGAAGATGCAGAACAGCAAGATAACACAAGCAAGGGCCCAAATGCACGTCCAAAGCAATCCAAAAGCAATACATACCTATCATCAAGCCATTTTCATAAGCTACCGGTCCATCATTCACACACATTAAACCCAAGTTCTCAACATGCTCAAAACCAACCGATAGTGAAACCGTTTTCCAAAACCTTTCCGATGTGATCAACCATCACTCAAAATCATTTACTCCCAATCAAACCCATTGATAAAATCGTACCAACCATATTTCCAAACTTTCTTCCCAAAACCAACATCATCAAACGAAGACAAAGAATCCCGGCATTAAACAATTAAACCTTAAACCAATTTCTCAAAATCATATTGTAGAAATAATTTACAGCATTTCGGTTTCAACACATCAAATCCTGTAAGAATCATTTTCGGAAGACTAAAAACCTTCTCTAATAATTTAACAACAATATTTATCTAAAATAAACATCAGAATAAATCCATCTTTATCATTCCCATTTATAAAACATATTAAATAAATCACTTTATCAATTAATCTCAATAAATCACTTTAAAATTCCTAATCACGTATTAAAACATCATAAAATACATATCCCAAATAATATCACCTTTAAGATAATTTTATAATACATCATAATCCCAAAAAAAATATAATATTTCACAAGACATAATAGCGCTAATAATAATAATATTAATTAACTATTAATCCGAAAATATATAAGTAATATAACACATTAACAATTAACAATGAATCTTAAACAACAACCCAAAGGCCCAAATCCCCCAACCCGGAAACAGAGACCCGAACCCAAGCCCATCAGATCTGAAGAAGGAAAGGGATCCTGATGAGGACCCACAACCCGGAAAAGTTAGGCCCAAACCCCCTCACAAACTCTCACCTTTCCAAAACCTCAGAACAGACCTCTGCAATTCAACGGAGGAAATACGGGAGAAAGAAGAAGAGGGCCAGGCTCGCCGGCGACTCGTCTCCGACCAAAACCTCGCCCAATAGATCTGAAAACCTATCCTGACCACCCTGGACCCATAAAGCCTCAAACGCGAGCAACGGAGGAAGGGGAAAAGAGGGCTTACAGTAGCGACTCCGGCTGCAATGGCGGATTCCGACGGCAATTAACGGGGAAGCCTGGATCGAATCTAAGAAGGGAGAGGAATGAGGACGAGCGAGACTGAACGAGTTTTGAATCGAATCGACATAAAACAAAACTAAAAACCTTGAACGGGAAATAAAGGAACCGGTTGTGAATTGACCTCCGGCGATACCTGGGCTTCGTCCCCGGCCTTCTGGGAATCGAGGGGAGTGTTGGGGTGGTTTCTGGCGGCCTCGAGGTGAGATTCTTTAGGATCCTCTTCATAGTCACGAGGTGAGATTCTTTAGGATCAGCTTGAAACCTAGCACACATGCAAACACTAAACATGATGTCAGGCTTACTAGCCGTGAGATATAATAAAGATCCAATCATTCCTCGATACTCCTTTTGATTGACACTTGTTCCAGTCTTGTCTTGATCTAGAGATAATGTTGAGCTCATGGGAGTCTTGGCTGCCTTGGATTGATCCATCTTGAACTTCTTCAAGAGATCCTTAGTGTACTTGCTTTGGTTGACGAAGATCCCTTTCTTGGATTGATGAACTTGTAAACCCAAAAAGAAGTTGAGTTCACCCATTAAGCTCATCTCAAATTCACTGCACATGATGTCAGAAAATTCCTTGCACAAAGATGTGTTAGTAGCACCAAATAATATATCATCAACATAAATTTGAATAATCAAAATTTCCTTTCCTTTGGTCTTGATAAAGAGTGTTTTGTCGATCAACCCCCTTTTAAAATCATTTTCTAAAAGATATTTAGACAAGCGCTCGTACCAAGCTCTTGGGGCTTGTTTCAAACCATAAAGCGCCTTGTCAAGTTTGTAAACATGATTGGGGAATTCTGAGCTTTCAAAACCTGGGGGTTGAGCAACATAAACTTCTTCCTCCAAGAAACCATCAAGAAAAGCACACTTGACATCCATTTGATATAACTTTATGCTCATGAAAGATGCAAATGCTAATAAAATGCGAATGGCTTCAAGTCTGGCTACAGGAGCAAAGGTCTCCTCGTAGTCAATACCTTCCTCTTGATTGTAGCCTTGGGCAACAAGCCTTGCCTTGTTCCTCACAACCTTACCATTCTCATCCAGCTTGTTTCGAAATACCCATCGAGTGCCAATGACTGATCGATGCTTTGGTCTAGGCTTCAAAGTCCAGACTTTGTTCCTCTCAAATTCGTTAAGTTCACTTTGCATAGCTATAATCCAGTCTGGCTCCTGAAGTGCCTCATTTACCTTCTTTGGCTCAATAAGAGAAACAAACGCGTTAAAAGCACAAAGATCTTTAAGTTTATAACGAGTTTGAACACTAGAAGTAGGGTCAGAAATGATATCCTTTAATGAGTGTGATGAGGAGTATTTGAATTTCCTTTTGCTAGTCTCAGCTCCTTGATTCGTCACACCATTAGGATTGATTTGTGGTACATTTGACTCCGTGGTCCTGTTAGGTTCAGTTACAGCAGTTTCTGATGTCTCAACACTTTTGGATTGGACACCAAGGGCTTTGGATGAATCTTCAACACCTTGGGCCAATTCTTCAGTGTTAAGAATCGGTTCCTGCATGTTCCTTTTCTCTGTGTTCATGGTAGCAGCATCATCACCTTCCTCGTTCTCTTCATGGATATTAAGATCTATATCTGCAACACTTTCACTCAAAGCACCGTCATTGCATTCATAAAAAATAACATGTATACTTTCTTCAACAACCTGGGTCCTTTTATTGAAGATTCTATAAGCTTTGATACTCGTGGAATAGCCAAGAAATATACCTTCATCACTACGCGCATCAAATTTCCCAAGGTTATCTTTTCCATTGTTATGAACAAAACAAGTACAACCAAAGGGTTTAAAATAAGATATAAGTGGTTTGCGGCCTTTGAAAAGTTCATAAGGAGTTTTCTTTAAGATGGAACGAATAAGACAACGATTTAAAATGTAGTTAGCTGTGTTAACAGCTTCAGCCCAATAGGTTTTAGGTAATGCATTTTCTAAAAGCATAGTCCTGACCATATCCTCTAAGGTGCGGTTCTTGCGTTCCACAACCCCGTTTTGTTGAGGTGTCCTAGGAGCAGAAACGTTATGGGAGATGCCATATTTAGCACAAAACAAATCTAATTGAAGTTGATCAAACTCCCTACCATGATCACTCCGAATAGACACTATGGGCTCATTTCTTAAAGTTTGCAACTCCTTACAAAGTTTTTAAAAACTCAAATAAGGCCTCTGATTTTTCTTTCAAAAATGCAACCCAAGTATATCTTGAAAAATCATCGACAACAACTAGCATGTACTTTTTACCATTGGGAGATTTGACCCGCATAGGACCACATAAATCCTTATGTAAAAGTTCAAGGGGTCTAGAAGAACTTACAACCTTTTTGGGTTTGAAGGAGCTACGTGTTTGTTTACCTCGTGTGCAAGCATTGCACATGTCAATACCTTTGAAGTCCATCTCAGGTAGCCCTCTTACAAGCCCTTTGGACACAAGCTTCTGTAGTGTATGTGGACTCACATGACCGAGTCTCCTGTGCCAAAGCTTTGGATCATCCGTCAAAGCCTTTAAACAGGTTAAGCTTCCTTGTGCCACTTGATCAGCATTTACAGCGTATATGTTGTTGTAACGATATGCAGTCAATATAACTTCACCTGTATCATCTCTGCACATTATACATCTTTTCTTGTTAAATCTGACATTGTTACCACTATCACATAATTGAGAGACACTAAGCAGATTATACTTCAAACCATTAACAGATAGACATTTTTAATACTATGGCTGGAATCACTTCCAACACTACCAATACCAAAAATTTCGCATTTCCCTTTGTCACCAAGAGTGATTGTTCCCGTGAATTGCTCCTTTAGATCATGAAAGAGAGAGCTCTTCCCACTCATATGCCTCGAACATCCACTATCAATAATCCATTTGTGTTCTTTCACCTTGGTGATTTCCTGCAAGACAAACATCAACCTTTGTGGCTAGACCAATAAGCAAATTTGGATCCATTGTTGGGGTAAACCATATTTGGTAAAATAGTGCCTTTTGGGACCCAAACTTGTGTTATCCGTTCTTTTCTCAAATGAACAGGAAATGTATTACGAATAATGTATGGATCCTTTCTTCTATAAGGGCAGGTCTCTTTTACATGTCCCTTTCTAGCACAATGGTGACATATAGGAGAGGTTCTGCTTCCTTTAGCCTTTACCAAAGTGGTAATGTGTTGCTTCTTTAAAAACTTTGGATTGTAACCAATACCACTTTTGTTTAGAGAGCTTTGTTGCTCACCCAACATCTTATCGAGAGTGCCTTTGGATTTGGTAAAAAATATGAGAGCTGTCTGTTGGTCTAGAATCTTATTATTTAGGGAGATCTTCTCGTTCTCTAAGTCATGATGCACATTTCTTAGAGAGGAGAGATCTTGCTTGAGTTAAGATTTCTCCGAATCAAGCGTCTTGACTTTAATGTCAAGACCTGAATAAGAAGCTTCAAGACCTTTGACCCTCATAGACAGATCCTCAATAGTTCTTTCCTCGTCCACAGTTCTCTTAATAAGAATGTTAGTTTGGGCAATAAGCTTCTCTTCATTGGCAATCATATTTGAAAGGAATTCCGATAATACCTCTTTTGGACTTTCCATAAGTTCTCTTACAGTAGCTTCAAGCTTTTCATCGTGGGATCCATCTTTTGAGGCCATAAGACAGATGTTGGCCTTCTCATCATCGGAGTCAGAGTCGGAATCACTCCAAGTAGCCACCATGGCTTTCTTCTTCCATTTGTCACCTTTCTTGGGCTGGCTCTTTGTCTTTTGAGGGCAGTCCTTCACAAGATGATCTGTTTCACCACATTCAAAACAAGACAACGGTTTAGTCTTCTTTTCATACTTGTTGTATTGAGGCTTACCTCGAAATTTTGAAGACTCTGATCCATCCTTGTTGTTGAATTGCTTCTTCATTTTGAGAATTCTAGCAAGGCCTCTTGTGATAAGAGCAAAAGGATCATCCTCATCGTCATCCTCATCTTCGAAATCAGATCCATCCTTGGACTCATCATTCTTCGACTTGAGTGTCAGGTTCTTAGTGCTGGTTGGAAGTTCTCCATCGTCTTCATTAAGGATCATCTCATGCGTGATCAGCTTTCCAAGATGGTCATCAAGGGGTAGAGTGGTGAGGTCCTGGGCTTCCTCTATAGCTGTTACTTTTGGACCCCATTTCTCCTTTGGAAGGCACCTCAGTATCTTCCTTACTTTCTCAACGTTCGTAAAGCTCTTTCCGAGAGAGTCAAGGTTGTTGGTGATTTCTGTGAATCGTGTGAACATGGCCTTGATTGACTCATCAGACTTCATCTTAAAGAGCTCGTACTTTCGAAGGAAGATGCTGATCTTGGTGTCTTTTACTTGGCTCGTTCCTTCATAGGTGACGACCAACTTGTCCCAAATCTCTTTAGCTGACCTACAAGAAGAGATACGGTTAAACTCATCAGTGCTAAGACCACAATAAAGTAAGTTAATAGCCCTGTAGTTCTTGGAGATGGTTTCAAGATCCGCTTGGTTGTATTCAGACTCCTTCTTTGCAACTTTGGTGTCATTTGGTCCATCCTTCTCTGGAATCTTCGGACCATTCTCTATAATGTTCCAAAGCTCTAGATCTTGGTCTATGATCAACATCTTCATCAAAGATCTCCAGTTGACAAAGTTGTTTCCTACAAAGAGTGGCGGTCTGCTTGTGGACCTTCCCTGTGCAAATGCTCCGCTTGCTTCACCAGACATGATCGAAAACTCACAAGATTGTTAGATCAAAAGCAGTGAGTAAAGCTCTGATACCAATTGAAGGTTCGATAATATAAAAACAATGTAATAAGAAATACTCTAGAAGGGGGTTTGAATAGAGTATGCCCGTTTTTCGCAGAAAGTCTCAAGACTTTTGGAGCTTGTACCAAAACCTTTGAGATAAACCTGAATCACAAAGTTAAACAATTCGAACCAAGTGCGGAAATAAGGTAAAGCAATAAGTAAAGAACACGAGTAATTGTTTACGAGGTTCAGCGCAACTTGGCCTACGTCCCCGCCTAGGGTTCTTCCACAACCCTAGGATTCAAAGGCTTTATTGAATGCTTAGCTTAGGATCCTAATAGCTCACCGAGAAGCCTCTCTCCTATACAATTGCAATCTAGTCAACTCACGTTCCCTTGGAGTCCTAGACCAATCTAGAAGAGCCCCACCTCTCTCAGTTATCTAGTACAATCCTCTAACTCTCGCAAATCAATAGCCTAGTGCAACTTCCCGAGTTGTAAACTCTCGAGTAACACTTGAAATAAATATATCCTATAAGCTCACAGTGACTCTCAAAGGCTTTGAAATAAACAACAAACTCTTGAGCGCTTAGCAGAGAGACACTTGGAAGACAGATCGCTTGAATGAATGAAAGCTCGTGTGTAGCACTTGTATATTCTGTCTTCTCCTTCCTTTTCTTTATATAATAGCATGGAGCGTGAGGATCTTCAACACCAGATCTCCAACGGCTCTTTCCAATCAGTCATGATCTTCAATCTTCTATATATGGATACTTTGAAACGCCATGATCTATTTTGAACTGATCTCCTCAACATGTATAAGGAAGGATGTAATCTCGAATATACTTCCTGAAATGGTTAGTCATTCATATATATATAATATAATGGAAGTATATAATAAGATAAAATAATATACGAATAATAAGATAGGTTTTGTATTTCATCAACTGTTAATGCTCCAAGGCCTTTGACACAAATATCCAGTCAAAGCCTTTGAAACATCTATTCCGATTTTCATCAATGGAGGGAGTTATCAAAAAGTACCAAGAAGGACATCATGGGTGATAGATTATAGTCATGCTATGAATAAACCATCATAGAGCACGTATATGGTACAATAGTCATCGTAGGACAAGTACAACACGTGATTATTTAGCGAGTCATATTAGAAATCATGAGCTCTATAGGATATTATCAACACATATCGAACATGAATACAATCAAGATACTTCGACTAGATTCATTCTAACATTCATGTGCCATGTGTATGCGAGATCATGATATAGCGTGGTGTGTAGTCATGCGAGGTGCCAAGTCACACATCTATGCAAGCGCGAGAGGATATTGTAGAGTAAGAGGGAACACTACCGAGCGACTATATTATAAGCATGCTAGGACTAACCATTATGGAAAGCAAGTAAATCATCGAATCTAACATCAATCTAATCATGATGAAGTCAACCTTTTAAGAGAAAAGCGAAAGAGGAGAGTCACACTATCAGGGACCTGTCTCAAGAGAGAATCACAGGCCAGTAAGGTAGGCAAAGCATATATGATCCACATAGGTCACAACCAAGGGTCCTACATGATACTAATGGCTCAATATACATACAATACATACATGTCTTTGATTGATTACATGGCCATCTGCAAGAGCTCAATCAATCACATTCCAATGTTATAGACGCATGGGAGGAAATGCAGTGAGGTATAATACAAGTCTAAGTAACGGGAAATGTGACTAGGTACGTGGACATGAGTTCAAATCAAAACATACTAGGATAAAAGATGTATCTTTCAAGACTCAATTATACCAACCTATTCTCCACTCAACGCAAGTAACACACAGCAACATTTATTGAAGAATAACCAACAATAGTCTACCTCATGAATACAATTAGATGAGCATACTATAAATTTTGTCACAAAAGGTATGATAATCATCAAGGCCTTATCAATTAGCATGCTAATGAGATTATTTACGCGCATTCATATAAAGAAGAGTTAATCACACTATCATGCACCAAATTCAGGGGAAAACAACAACCATATAGATTCATATCATGTGTCTCATGCTTCCAATCCATCATCAACAAAGTCAGTACGATATGTCAAGTAGACATGTTGTGACAACGTATAATCATGATAGAGAGTAAGGCATAATATGAGATCTAAGCAGGGTGACTAATCATAAATGCAATAACATGAGCAGCTTTTACTAACGATCATTCGCAAGGTACATGCCAAAGATTTCAAAATTTTGTCATCCAATTCAAAGGGAGTCACTGTTACAACCGGACAGAGATCCCTAAGGGCAATCATTGACTTTTCCCAACTGACTCATTACCTCTCTTTCCCGTGGGACTCTGGTACGACTCTTCATGGCAAGAAGACACTGGTTGGTCATCATAAGAATAAGGAAAGACAGCCCCAGAAACACTTTACTTCTGACTCAAAGTGACAACAAGAACTTCCAAAACTCACTCAGACAACCTTAATATCCAACCATGATTCCCGACACAATGTAGTTACCAACCCAATTCCCCGTGGAAGACACTGACATCCAAGGAAATGCTAGATAGAGTTGTCTAGGGGTTAACATAGTGGAAGGAGCTGTTCCACACAAGCTGGGTTTGACCACACAGAAACAAGGGTACTCCCACTATCCGATTTGCACATATCAGTCAGTACACATTTAATTGTTAGGCATCCAAATCAGATCTCTAGCATAGCAAGCACTCAGCATAGAATTAGTTAATGACACTCATAATCATCTCCTTGGAAACTCCCAAACCCATATGTAAAGAGCAAGCTAGTATTTTATCTACCGTTCCCAACTACACCCAATAGGGGTGATCTAGCGCCTTTACTACCCACTAGTGTCCCCGTTTAGTCGGTGTTTCTCTTTATTATAAGTCGAGTTCATTACTTAGTCCAATTTCGGTTAGGCATCTTAAGTTCATTTTGCCGCTTTAAAACACTTTCAAATCATTTGAAATTCATGGGCAGTTTTCCAAAACATACACTCGACCCTTGTGTACCCGAATTGTACAACCTCGGCTCTGATACCATCTTTGTAACGGCCCAGAATTATGATTTCCGGGTTACGTTTCAAGGGATATAACCCCTTGTTCGGATCTTGCAATCCAGGTACGGGTCGAGGTTTCAAACTCATTTTAAGATTAGTAGAAAGAGGGATTTCAAACCCTAAAAACCACAAAGGGCCGTTGGGTACCCTTAACCTATCCTAAGACTATGTCGTGAAATCCATTTCAAATGGAAGTAAAGCAGAAGCATAATAAAGATACAGGTGCCACGGAAAAGCCGGTCAAAACCAAATCATGAGTGAATAATTACCATTTTTACTAAGTTAGGATATTAGCCAGATTCTTCGATTCGCCAAAAGGAAACCCCGTTATATAGACATCGAGCACTCAAGATCTGCAGAGAATACCTTTAAAAGAAGAACGGGGAAAGGAGTCAGATCGAGCCACTCATGCGGGACCGGCAGTCCTGGTTGAGGCCACATAGTATGTGCTATACCTAATAAAGATGCTCTAATGCAGTACGAAAGTCAAACACACTAGCATGCTCCTAGTCATAATAATGTGCAGAAATACTGTAAAGGGCCCAAGACAATGCCAAGTGGCATATCCCTCTCCTACCTCCACCCCCTTCCGATAGGGCGGAGACTGGTCAGCTCGTGAATGCATTCCATCATAATCGGGGGGCACGCATGCCTTACCCGCTCCACAATAAAGCCCGCAGGCATATCATAATATAAGGAAGTTCATGACTCAATTGACTCAGGGTACCCGATGAGGCTGGGCTACCCTATGACCCTAGCAAAGACTCTAGGACTATCACAGATGACGGTTGTTCTGTTTCAAACGCAATAAGTAAGTAGATGCTAATTCAATTAGTGCAACCTAAACTACATGGCATGCTTTTATGCATATGCAACACCTAACATAAAATGCAACAACAGGCATGAATGTCCAACCTGAGTAAGCCCCCTAGGGAACTTACCTGAAGATGCAGAACAGCAAGATAACACAAGCAAGGGCCCAAATGCACGTCCAAAGCAATCCAAAAGCAATACATACCTATCATCAAGCCATTTTCATAAGCTACCGGTCCATCATTCACACACATTAAACCCAAGTTCTCAACATGCTCAAAACAAACCGATAGTGAAACCGTTTTCCAAAACCTTTCCGATGTGATCAACCATCACTCAAAATCATTTACTCCCAATCAAACCCATTGATAAAATCGTACCAACCATATTTCAAAACTTCCTTCCCAAAACCAACATCATCAAACCAAGACAAAGAATCCCGACATTAAACAATTAAACCTTAAACCAATTTCTCAAAATCATATTGTAGAAATAATTTACAGCATTTCGGTTTCAACACATCAAATCCTGTAAGAATCATTTCCGGAAGACTCAAAACCTTCTCTAATAATTTAACAACAATATTTATCTAAAATAAACACCAGAATAAATCCATCTTTATCATTCCCATTTATAAAACATATTAAATAAATCACTTTATCAATTAATCTCAATAAATCACTTTAAAATTCCTAATCACGTATTAAAACATCATAAAATACATATCCCAAATAATATCACCTTTAAGATAATTTTATACTACATCATAATCCCAAAAAAAATATAATATTTCACAAGACATAATAGCGCTAATAATAATAATATTAATTAACTATTAATCCGAAAATATATAAGTAATATAACACATTAACAATTAACAATGAATCTTAAACAACAACCCAAAGGCCCAAATCCCCCAACCCGGAAACAGATACCCGAACCCAAGCCCATCAGATCTGAAGAAGGAAAGGGATCCGGATGAGGACCCACAAACCGGAAAAGTTAGGCCCAAACCCCCTCACAAACTCTCACCTTTCCAAAACCTCAGAACAGACCTCTGCAATTCAACGGAGGAAATACGGGAGAAAGAAGAAGAGGGTCAGGCTCGCCGGCGACTCGTCTCCGACCAAAACCTCGCCCAATAGATCTGAAAACCTATCCCGACCACCCTGGACCCATAAAGCCTCAAACGCAAGCAACGGAGGAAGGGGAAAAGAGGGCTTACAGTAGCGACTCCGAGGGCGACTCCGGGGCTCGACGACGGCGCTCCGGCTGCAATGGCGGATTCCGACGGCAATTAACGGGGAAGCCTGGATCGAATCTAAGAAGGGAGAGGAATGAGGACGAGAGAGACTGAACGAGTTTTGAATCGAATCGACATAAAACAAAACTAAAAACCATGAACGGGAAATAAAGGAACCGGTTGTGAATTGACCTCCGGCGATACCTGGGCTTCGTCCCCGGCCTTCTGGGAATCGAGGGGAGTGTTGGGGTGGTTTCTGGCGGCTTCGACAGCTTTGAGGGCCTCCTTGTGTTCGGCGCCGTCCTCGTCGGAGGAGGCTGCTACTGCTGCTGCTCGGTTCCGAAGAAGGAAGGGAGAGAGCTGTTGAAGTGAGTGAATTAGAAATTGATGGGAGAGGAGGAGGTAAGCTCTTCTGGCAACTGCAGGCAACCGAGAGAAAGGTAAAAAAAAGCTTTCCTCTTGGGTTTTGATAGTGGTAAAAGCTGGTGTGAGAGAGAGTGAGGCAGAGGTTATAGTGTGAAATGAGCGTAAAACAACAAAATTGATAGCTGGATTTGTACATTATGGGCAAGGTAAGGGGACAAAAGGGTGAGCTTTGGCTATGGTATAAATTGAAAGTAGAAAGGGAAAAGAATACAAATTAAGATGTTCCCAAAACTCCAAACGTCAAATACCGGAAATATAAATAAGAAATCCGTTCACTCGACCTTATCCCGACGCGTTTAAAATACTCCTGAATTTTCCAAATCCGAATTTAATAAATGAAATCCGAACATTATTTTCCAATTCCCGGTATATAAAAGCAGAGTGTAACGTATTTTAAATTTCAAATTAATTAATGCCGGAACTTGCTTCGAAAGATTTAGAATAAATCCAATAGCTAAAGGACATAAATTCCAAACATTCCAAATCTTAAAAATTGGAATGATTAAATATCACTATTTTAATAATTTAATATTATAAAATTTCCCGGTCTTTACATTCAGGCATTGCTTAGAGGATAGTCAGGAAGTGGCCTTCTTAACCGGATCGTGTTATGTAGTTACTTCTATAATCGTTCTGAACTTGATAAAAACCCACATTCCATGTACTTCTTCATGAGTACAAATGATAAAATTAGGATCATATACTCTTCTGGAGTTTGTGAAATCCTTTACTCTTCTAGAGTTCATAAAATATTCTTTACTCTTCAGGAGTTAATAAAAATCCATCAGTAGAGTCTTCAGGCTCTTAGGTTGGTGTTGAAAAACTTCACAATCTACGGGATTGTGTAAACCTTTCTCCAAATGTTCATTTGCCAAACAAAACTCCGTATTAGACAGTCATGATAAGTAGTTTCTTTGGGAAACACTTTAAGCTTTGAATTACAATAAGTAAAATCATAATAATTTTATTCAATATAAAGTAATGAATATAAAAAAAACAAATAAATAAATAAAAGAAATTTGTATTTGTCCACTTCAGGTGGAGCCATGAGAAAAACTTGTCAATTTATCATTTTCTTCAAGAAATGATTTTATTCATAAAATTATTCATTTGTCAACTTTGAGTGACAATTAGTTTCTATTATGTATATTTTGATCATATACTCTTAAAGATGATAAGTTGCAATTCAAAAATATAGTAAGTTGTCATATAAATATTGTCTATATTCTTCAAGAAATGGTATGATCAATTATTACTCACTTCAGGGAGAAGACAACTTGTATACATTCACTTTAATTTCTACACTTCTGGGTATTTGTGCAACTTTAAAATGAAATTCATACACTTCTGGGTATGATTTTAAATAATATTTATGAGCATATACAATATATCTCTTATCATTCATTTACTTCAGGAAATGACTATTGTCTCTTCAGGGACAAATTTGTATTGATGAAAGAAACACATTTTATGAATTTTCTTTTCATATACAACTCTTCATGAGATGATTATCGTTACTACATGAACGATTTATGATTATGTGTTTATCCACTTCAGGGGATGCCTTTATATATTTCAAGAGATAATGATAAATAAATAGTTGGTATAATTGATAAAACTATAAAAACATAAATAAATGAAATAAAATTAATATATTGTCAACTTCGGGTGACAAGAAATTAATCATAGGTCTTCGAGACCTTTTTATCACCTATGTTGGGAGGTTGTATTCTTATATGAAATTTATCGTCTACTTCTGGAGACTGTTAGAGATCGAAGCCATCTACTACAGGAGATAAATTTAATCATGATATATAAGCTAAATATTTTATCTTCTTTAGGAGATAAATAAGAGTCACATCTTCTTCAAGAGATGTGATACATAAATTTTACTTTATCTACTTCAGGAGATAAACTACCACTTTTGGTATGATATGAAAATTTAACAATTTATATCTACTTCGGGAGATAATGTTTGTCTATTTCTGGAGACAAAAAATACAAATTGAAATGAATAATAAAAATGAAAGAAAAAAATACATCTGCTTCAGGAGATGTTCCGTTCATCTACTTCGGGAGATGAAGATTAAACAAATATAATTTAAATAAATTAAATTAAATAACATACATATAAAATAGTAAATAAATATAAATAATAAATGTACTTTCATCACTACATGGATGAAATTTATCGGCTTGATCATCTCTGCGGGGATGAGATTTATCGTTTCATCGCTTCGGGGATGAGATCAATTTATCATTTCATCTACTTCGGGAGATGCGCTCGTTCATCTACTTCGGGAGATGCGTTTGTTCATCTACTTCTGGAGGATATATAAATTTAACAATTTTGTCTACTTCATGAGATAATTTATCTACTTCAGGAGATGAAAAATAATTAAAAAAAATATAAGAATAAGATAAATAAAATAAATAAATAAATAAATAATTCATCACTACATGGATGAAATTCGATCGATTATCACTTCAGGGATATAATAAAATAACATCCACTTTAGGGGATACGACCGATTGATCCAATCGCTTCGGGGATTGAGATTCCGCTTCAGGGGATACGACCGATTGATCCAATCGCTTCGGGGATTGAGATTCCGCTTCAGGGGATACTACAACTTCGATTGATTCAATCACTTCAGGAATTGAGATTACTTTATCCGCTTCAGGGATATTACAACTTCGATTGCTTCAATCACTTCAGGATTGAGATTACTTTATTCGATTGATTCAATTACTTCAGGGATATAGATTACTTTATCCACTTCAGGGGATACTACAACTTCGATTGATTCAATCACTTCAGGGATTGAGATTACTTTATCCGCTTCAGGGATATTACAACTTCGATTGCTTCAATCACTTCAGGATTGAGATTACTTTATTCGATTGATTCAATTACTTCAGGGATTGAGATTACTTTATCCGCTTCAGGGGATATTACAACTTCGATTGATTCAACCACTTCGGGGGTTACACATCATCATCATCTTCGGGATGTTTGAATACTTCACAGGGACAAAAATATGCATCCATGAACATTTTGGGCCGCTTTCTGTAATTATATAAAATATATAGGCTAATATGTAATTTTAAAGAAATTTCGGGCCGATTTCGTAATTTTAAAAGCCTTTCTTCTTCGTCGTTTTGAAATTGATGGCTGCGGCAGCGCATAACTCCAGGCGATGTGGCAATTTTATTTATCTCTGGCTTCGACCTCAACGGCGATCGTGGACCATATGGTGCGACTCCGACCTACGAAATGGGTGGTAAGTCCGCTGATTCCGAGGGTGGTGGTAACGGATCCGTGTAGTGATCGGATGCAGATTGCAGAGGCGGCGGCCTGGCCCTACGGTGACGGCGAATCCGGCCGTGACACAGGCTAGGACCAGAGATTGCGGGCAATCGATGAGTTTTACCATGGAATCCCGGTGGTTGCGCACAAAATCCCTCCGGTTGATGTTCCCCAATCGACGAACCGGCACGCCGTAAATGCTCATAACCTGCAACTAAAAAAAAAACCTTCCAAAATCGCACTTAGATCAAAAGTAATAGAACTTAATCAATCGAGTGATGTACGGTAAACCAAATTAATTAATAAATTTGTAAGATTAATAGAAAATCATTAAGAAGAAGAACAAAAGTAAAGCATATGGAGAAGACTTCCTCACCGCGATCGCAAGCTCCGGGAAAAGGCGGAGCCGAATCTCATTCTCCTCTGGGGTAGTCGACTTCCGATTTCATCGACGGGAGATCGAAAATTGGATTATAATTTGATTTGAATCGAGTGGTGCTGAAGCAACGTGATAGTGAGAGCGAGAGGCGTGAAAGAGGAGAAGTTGAAGTGGTAACAACTCACAAATCAATTAGGATTTAGGAGGGTGTTAGGGGACGGCCGTCCGTTCTACCGTAGGTGGGTTTGACGAATGGACGGCAGGTTTGAAAAAAAATTAGGGTTTAACTTTTAGAGACTATCGTGCTGATAACGTGTGATAAATCGAAGATAAGAGAGGTAGAGAGAAGATAAGAGAAGAGATGAGGAATTGATGTGTTTATTGGGGTTCCAAGGGACCCTTTATATAGGAGTTTACACGTGAATTAGAGTTACTAGGGTTTATCCATTCCAATATAATAATATTATAACAAATTTTTTTTTTTGGATGCTTGAGCATCCCCATCATACACTTAGGTCCAGGGGCGGATCCTGGACCGTCATTCCGGGGATACTTGAAGGTAAAGTTTTCATCATTCCGAGAATGTTTAAGGGTAAAACAAATTTCTTTTGTAATTTTTTTCCCGGGTTGGGGATGCTTGACGGAAAAAATGAAGAAATTAACACTAAAAATAGAAATAAATTTTTTTCCGCCCCGGCTTAGGTCCGCCCCTGCATGTAATCATCCCACATTGATTGTGGGTGGTATAACAAACCAAAATATAAGGAGTGGTGAATCTTCTACACAATGACTTAAACTTTTGTGTAAAGTGGTGGATCCCGACCTTATAACTAAAAACAATATAAACCCAACATGACTCTCGATTTGATACGACCCGGCTCGGGATTCTCGATTTCCCATAGACTTTGCCATCTATATAATTGTTATAAATTTATACATGCTTATCGAGATTCTAGGATAGGATTCGAAGTGAGTTCAAGGATCAGGTAGAAGAATAGAATTTTGGGACGATAAGATCCCATCGTTGAAATTTTAAAAATTATTACTATGTTTTTTTTTATAAGAAAATTATTAGTATGTTAATATATTATATACAATCAAATATAATTTCAAATCATTAAGAACATAGACTATAACATCTATATCTATATCTATATATCTATCTATATATAAAATACTAAAACAGAGACCGCTGGCGCGACCTCGCGGCTGCGGAATTTCCTGGATTAAAGCGGGATTATTTTTGCATGCGTGTCATTTTCTGAATTAAATTGACATTAATTTCTGGGCCACATCAATTAATAAAGCAATATAGTTAGATAAAAAAACTTATCAAAAGATCTATCCAATATAACCTTATATCTTAATTAGGTTTTTTTTTTATAAATATTCAACCATATATTTTCAAACATTTAATCCGATAAAATAACTTGATAAAATCCACCGGTAACCATAATAAATAGTTTTTATAAAAAATAATTATATTTAGAACTATGTACAAGTGTAACACATATAGTTTAACGTTGGGCAAGTTGTTAGTATATTCAAATAAAAATAATTATATTCAAATAAGTTACAAAATATTATAAAAAATCATAATATATAAACTACGTACAACATATAGCCATATATTATATTCAATTTGATATAAAAGTAGAATAATTGACAAAAATTTGACGGCATGGTACATATTTATATATAGATATATTATATTCATTTTGATCTAAAACATAGAATAATTGACCAAATATTGGATAAGATTATTTGAACGAAAAAGATAAGTTCTCTAACTAATTAATTGAATAGAAATACACCGTTAATTGGATACCCCATAATTGATAAATACAATTAATTCAATTCATACCCCATTGAAACTTAACCGAAAAAAAAAATCAGTATATAATTTGTTATATAGTCGTTATCAATTGTTGCGTAGGAGCAAATTGAATATATGGAGAATTGGAGAGGGGTTTCCTTATTAGTAAAAAAAAATTAAAATCGGAAAATAGCTAAACGGATAAATTTTATTC
Source organism: Persicaria tinctoria (assembly GCA_037127255.1). Classification (NCBI taxonomy): domain Eukaryota; kingdom Viridiplantae; phylum Streptophyta; class Magnoliopsida; order Caryophyllales; family Polygonaceae; genus Persicaria; species Persicaria tinctoria. Next base: position 29,156,798 of record JBANSL010000009.1, read on the forward strand.
TATGATTTTGTATACTTTTTATTTTTATCTTAAATTTTTTTTGAAGATTTTGATTTATTTATTTAAGAAAATTTTAGTATCGATCTATCCCATATAACCTTCTATATTAATTACGTTTTTTTTATATAAATATTTAATCTTATATCTTAATTAGGTAGAAAACTTATCATTTTAGATAAATCTATCAAATATATACTTGCTAACCATATATTGATTTTAAATGAAAAGAAGGTTAGTTTAGTTTATGAATAATTGAAAACTTCTAGAATAAAGATTCATTGAAATAATATTAATCTTTATAATTTAATAAAAATTAATAGTTTAAAAATAAATTAAGGAAGTAATTAATAAAATATAATTTTTTAAGATACCGCGCAAAGTCGCGGGCCACGATACTAGTTTATTTATAACGTACTTAAACCCACTATTCTATTTACCGTGTGTGTCATCATATTATGTTTAGATATTTTATGTAATTTTTTTTTTAATTTTAAATATATGCATATCACATAACCTCACCATACACAAATATATTTTTATTTTTTTTCAATTCATTACCTACCTCATTTGTTAATCAATGAGTTCTATACCTATATGTAAATTGATAGCATACATTTAGATAGGCATATTAGGATGCATTTATCATGATTTAGATGTATATAATGCATGGTTTAGGCTAGAATTGCATTTATACTTGTTTTGTTGGTAGAGTCGGAATCTACACGCTTTTATGGATCCGACGAGGAATGAGAAAGCTCATGGATGAAGGAAGCTCATGGGAAAGCTCATGGATGAAGGAAGAGTGAAGAGGAGGGGAAAAAGTGAAGAACCCGGGAGCGGAATCAAAGTTAGAGAGCCTAAGTGAAGAACAAGTCCGTAGAAGTTGTCGCTAGACATGCTGAACTTGTTTCGCACTTTTTGGAGACCTCGGTGATCCGATTGACTATTATAATCATGCGTTGGAAAGCTCATTCCGAGATCTACAACTTTTTTGTTGACATTGGGACCAAATTCAAAGAGGAAAATCGTTGTGAACAGTAAAAGCCGCCCCGCGGCCAAGCAAACCGCCCCGCGGCCCGAAGCTCTAACGAAGGATTTCGCTGATCGCCTGGCCGCCCCGCGGCCTGGGTTGGCTGCCCCGTGGCTTCTGCAGAAACACCTAATCTGCTGAATGGACTTTTTATCTCTTTAATTAGGTTTTTAGAATTATTATTTGGTCGACTCTTTTGAGGCTTTTTAAGGACGTTTTAGGGTTTGTTTTAAGGAGGAATTCATTAGTTTATGCACTTGGAGATTATCAATTGAGAGAACCCTAGAGGGGAGCCTCCATGGCCATGGAGTGCTAAACGCTTTCGTTTCGTCTATGAATTGAAGCTTTGGTTTGATAAAGTTGTGAGATTTCTATTCTTATTCTATTCCTATTGATTTGTATTGATTCTTTTGCGAATATTTTTTATTTCTTCTAGTCCGTACAACTAGTTGAGATTATTGCTAAGATTTTGTAGATTCCTCGTAGCGAACCTTAATCCATAGTAGCAATCATACCTTTTTAGGACTCGTAGGACTAAACTGGTGTGTAGAGAATCAATTGTATGTTAAATGCTAACTCGTAGCTTGGTGTTGCATGTATCCTGGTTAATCCTTAATCTTAATGCTACTATTAGGTTAAATCTGGACAATGTTAGGGTTATCTAATTAGTAAGGGTTACTAGGACTCGTAGGACTAGTAATTTACACAAGATCAGGACAGGAACAACAATAGGATGAAAAGAAAACTTGAAGAAGAATCGAGGATCAACTAACCAAGCTAAAGTGGATATTTGTAAATGAAACTATTTTCTCAATTGTTATCTCTACTAACTTGTTTATAGTTTATTTTCTCATGTTCAATCACCAAAACCCCTCTTTCCTACTAATTGATAAATATACATTGCTTGTGAATACTTGATTCTCTGTGGGATCGACCTCTTACTTGCTTACTATACTAGTTTGTAGGTTTGAGTAGAGCTGGTAAAACCCGACCCGAACCCAAAAACCCGACTCGGTCGACCCGGAACCGATTGTTCTGAACACCGACTCAACCCGACCCATTTGGACCCGAAATCCGAATAACCGATAACCGAAACTCACCCGAATCCGAATGAACCGAACCCGATTCAACCGAAACCCATTAAGACCCGAACCCGTTATAACCGAAATCCGAAATAACCCAACTTTAAGATACATTCTAGTAAATTTTTTAAAATGAATATTGAAATAACTGAAACCCGAGACAACCGAAACCCGAATAACCGAAACCCGAACCCAACCCAACCAAATGACCAAATTATTAGACATTACCCGAAAACCGAATGACCCGAAACCCGAATTACCCGAATAGCATGAAGACAGTTTCCTCCTGTCATAAATCTTTATATACTATATCATACACCTTGTAATAGCATGAAGTTTCACATGAATAGTTACTCTCACTTGTAATTTTTAATTGTTTTTTGGATGAAAATACATATTTTTCCCTTCTAAATTATATTCTTATCTTATACTCCATTCGTTCGACAAAACATGTCGTTTACTATTCACGTACGCTTCTATAGAGCGATAAAAACTAGAGAAAATTCGCCACACATGCTATTTTTTTTACCCAAATTAAGTAATTGCCCCCGCACCTATTGAAATTAGGAAAAAGTACATCCCTAAATTTGTGGCACCCCTACCGTAAACCAAATGGGAGCTCGTGCTAGGGCCTTGCCGCTCCGAGGAAGAAGACCAAATTGGAGCTCGCTCTCACGACAATGGCGTTTCCGAGAAAGAAGACGAAGGTTGGGCTGGCTTTGCCGCTCGCGCTGGTGCCTTGCCGCTCCGACGAACCACCTTGAAGCCAGATCTGTCCGATGACGATATCGGCGGCGAGGCGACGTAGGAAGGCAGCGACGGATCTGTGTGCGACATAACTGTGCGCTCTCCCTCTTTCTCTTCCCCTTCAGTTACTTGTTTTCTCCATCATTGTCTTCCTCTGTCTCGATTTCTTAGACCTGTTGTTTATTGATTTCTCAGATCTCAGATCTGTGCGCCGGCGTTTCAGCAAGTTCCTCTTCCTCTTAGCCGGTAGACGACGCCTTTGAATCGACCTCTTGCAACCATTGATCTCAGATCTGACAAGCCACCTTGGAGCCAGATCTGTCCGATGGCGTGGCCAATTGCTTACCGCAGAGATGTGGAGGAGGAAGATGAAGATGCCAAAAGAAGCGTAGTCATTCTGTGCAAATTGATCAATTTCAGCCTCAATTTCTCAATTTCAGCCGGTAAGAAAAGGTAAGTTGAAGTCAATTTTGGCCTCGATTTCTCGATTTCACACGGACTAATTTCAAAAGATAGGGAGAGAAGTAAGAGCTTGCCTTGTGGTTAGACCTGTCAAACGGGTCATTCGGGTCGGGTTCGGCTCGGGTCACTTCGGGTCTAGGGTAAAACGGGTCCCGGGTAAAACGGGTTCCGAGTATTTTCGGGTTGACTAGAACCCGGGTTTGACCGGGTTTCGGGTCATTTCGGGTCGATTTCGGGTTTGTCAATTTTTTCTTTTTTAAATTAAAAAAAATCATGATTTGATAATTTTGCAATAAATTTTAATTATATATAAAAAAAATTTAATTATATTTAACTATAAATCAACCGGGTCAACCGGGTTCCCGGGTCAATCGGGTAAAATAGGGTCAAAATTACCTGGTCAATCGGGTCACTGGTTCGAAACCGAAATTACCCGGAAAATTTCCGGTTTTTCGGGTTCGGGTCGAAACAAAAATCCAGGTCAAAATTTCCGGGTTCGGGTCGAAAATTTTCCGGGCGTTCGGGTCGGGTCGGCCGGGTCGGGTTATGTTTTGACAGGTCTACTTGTGGTGTATTGGTGTTGAATTCTAAAGACTGGTTCGGGTTGAATCACACAAAATCATTTAAATTGGTGATTAATTGGTTCAATTCAATAGATTCTTTCAACTAGAAAATTAAACATAATCTCTTAGATTTTATATGTATAATGTTGAAATGCTTATTTAGAGAAGCTTGATCGAGGAATCGACTTGTATGCATGATGCTGAAATGCTTAAATTTTATATTGTTGTCTGCGTCTTTTTAGTGTATTCGTGGAATTTCACCTACACTTATTACCTTATTGTGACGACAAAATGATTAGAAATACCTACAAGCCTTAATCGAATGGGGTAACGATTAGATTATACGTTTATTGGTCCAAGCGATTGGGGGTAATGTTCGGCTCGTGAGGATTTGAGTCATTCTATCATGGACTCAGATGGGCGTTAGGTGATGTTCTTATTCAAAGAACGTTCTTCTCCGATCACAGATCTTGAGAACTCAACTCCGGGGGTTTGAGGTCCGGGGAACTATCAGAGCTCTCCTGTCTTTCTTCTCTTGGAATCGGATCCCTTCCTTTGGGGTTTGAGTGGGGTATTTATAGGGAAACCAAGAAAGCATCTGGCTGGCAACCTCGTGGTTCTATATAGGACACGTGTAACGCATGCCTACACGCTTAGGGGCATAGGCAACACATGTGGAGCTATTTAGAAGTGAGGTGCTTGAGCCAACGAGCTGCTTGCTAGATTCCCGGATGGTCATGAGATATTTGGAGAATTCACTTTGACTCTTGCCTGGGGTTCAGGTCGCGAGGGAAATCGGGATCAAAGTTCTTGGGGGCGCTAGGCCTAGTTATTTGGTTTTGATCATGTACCTTGCTCGCAATGGATCTAATGGTGGGGGCGGGTCCTTTTGTGTTGGGCGACCCATTTATGATGTCATATTCGTCTTTATTTTATAGTCTATTTTCTAGGGCATCATCAACGATATTGGTGGCGAGACGACAAAGGAAGGCAGTGACGGATCTGTGTGCGACAGAACCAGATCTGTGCGCTCTCTCTCTTTCTCTTCCCCTTCATTTACTTGTTTTCTCCATCACTCTCTTCCTCTGTCTCGATTTCTCAGACCTGTTGTTTATTGATTTCTCATATCTCATATATGTGCACCGGCGTTTTAGCAAGTTCCTCTTCCTCTTAGCCTGGTTCTAGTGGAATCACACAAAATCATTTAAATTGGTGATTAATTGGTTCAATCCAATAGATTCTTTCAACTAGAAAATTAAACATAATCTCTTAGATTTTATATGTATAATGCTGAAATGCTTATTATTTAGAGCAGCTTGATCAAGGAATCGACTTGTATGTATGATGTTGAAATGCTTAAATGCTTAGATTTTATATTGTTGTCCCCGTCTTTTTAGTGTATTTTCGGGTTGTTCTACTTGATGAATTTGTGTGTCTGCATAATTTCAGCAATTACAACAATAATTTCAGCAATATTATTTCAGAAACCTCGATGTCGAAGTGCTGACGCGGAAAAAAAAGCAACTTCGGTTTCAGCATCAACTAACAATTTCAGCAATACAATTTTTTTTCCTTGCTGAAACTTTTGAAGAGCTTATTAGCTTCTTGTTTTTTTTGGTGATCTGAAATGCTGAAATTAGTTCTTATTACCAAAATTCAGTATGCTAAAATGTTGAAATTAATTCTTATAAAATTGTATGAGCTACTATATCTTACACACAAGCATATATGACAACATTTCATCATTTTAACATTTCATCATTTTTTGCTGACGCGAAAAAAAAAATTCGGTTTCAGCAACACGGTTTCAACAACTCCGATGTCAAAGTGTTGACGTTAAAAAAAAACTCCGATGTAAAAAAAAATAAATTAATTTCAACAATTACAACAACAATTTCAGCAACTTCGGTGTCGAAGCGCTGACGCGAAAAAAATAACTAATTTCAGCAACTCTAGTGTCGAAGCACCGACGCAAAAAAAAAATCAGCAATTACAACAACAATTCCAGCAACTTAGGTTTCAGCAATTTTGGTTTCAGCAACTTCGGTGTCGAAGCGCTAACGCGAAAAAAAAAAGAAAAAAAACAAGTCACTCCGTTTCAGCAATGCGAAAAAAAAGGTTAAAACAGGGGTAGCTGAAAGTGAATGTGTTGAAACCCCTATTTCAGTAACACGGTAAAAAAACCCACTGAAACAGGGGTTGCTAAAACAGGAGGGGGGCACAGGGGGCGGTGGACATTTTGCTAATTTGGAGCACTTGGGGGTTATTTTCCTAATAAAGCCAATAAATATGGACATTCTAGTAATCACCCCTAAAAACTATATAAAATATTCGTTTTTTTATAAAAAAATTTTAACAAGTCTGTACCTAATAATAATAACTACTAAATTGTTAAAAAAAATAGAGAAATTTTGGTGAAATATCACATGTTGCTAATTTAAATAGGTTATTAGAGCAACCCCAACATCCTCTCTAAAATAGAGAAAAGTGCAGAATTTGTAGAAAAATGGGTGTTTTTTGCCCAAACAGCTTTTGTATATCCATATGCAAAATAGAGAAGTTTGGAGAGAGAGTAGATTTTTCTCTATATTTGTAGTAAAACAAACTCATTCTAAATATTAATTGTAAAATTTAATGCTTTGTCGTCGCTTTTTTGGTAGGATCCACCGTTTTGGGAGAAAGAGGGAAAAACATTAATGGTTTTGTGAGAGAGAAGGGAAAACATTAATTTCTTTGGGAGAGAGGGAAAAATTTTATATTTATTATATTATATAATTAATGTAGAAATCTGCATAATAGAGAAGCTGCTGGAGTGTGACGGTAAATTTTTTAGAGATTAGATTTCGATATTTTGATATCTATTTTAAAGAATTTTTACAAAAACTGTTGGACTTGCTCTTAGCATCCTAACTTATTAAATTGGCCGTGCTAACACCCCTTGGAAATTAATTAGCCCTTGTTCCCTTCCTCTTTCCCGTTCATTCTCTTCAATCTCCATCTATCGACTCTGATGGCGATTTGCTGGCACTTGGAAGACGATGAGCAACTTCGTCTACCCTCCCCCCACCACCCCTCCTGTCGTGGACCCCTACTTCGACGCCGGCCTCTACGACCACTCCAAACCCCCCAGATTCGACTTCTCCGACCGCCAATTGCACAAGGCGCCACCCGACTCCTGCGATTTGGCCTCCAATTACTACCTTCCATGTTCCAATTTTAGGGATTTTAGGGACAAGCCCCCAGATTCGACTCCTCCGGCCGCCAATTGCATAAGGCGCCGCCCCACTTCTGCGATTGGGCCTCCAGTTACTACCTTCCAGGTGAAAACTTGGAGGAGGAGACGACGAAGAGGGAGGAAGAATGGCGTATGGCGTTTTGGTTTCCGAGGTGATGTTGCAGAAGACGAGGGTGGCCACTGTGATTGACTACTAAAACCGATGGATGGAGAAATGACCTTCTCTTCACCACCTCTCTCTTGCTTCTCTCGAGGTTTTCTACTTCTCCATTCCTCCTTGCGGTTTAATTCTTTTATTTTTGAGTTGTGGACCATTGGAATCAGTTCTCATTTCTCAATTGGTGGAGTGAATCAACTTTGCACAGTATGAAGAATTTGGATTTCTGAGATACGACTTTGATGTTTTTCATGGACTATGTATCAATGAAGTTGATCACCCCTGAAATTTTAGGGGTTTTTTCTGCGATGGATGACAACTGAGTAGGGGAGGGATTTTATGTTGTTTTTGTTTCCTTTGGTTTAGGATTATGAAGTTATGATGGATATAGTCTCAAACGGAAATTACTTTATTCAAGTTTAAGATTGTGTATTTGAACTACTCAGAGTTGATTTTGATGAAATTGTGAACTATAAAGGGAACAACTTTCTTCAAGTTGGAATTTCGCTGGGATTGGATTGTTATTGTGTTTTTATATTTCTGAATTAAGAGAGGTAGTCTGATTTGATTCCTTCAATACATTTGCTTGGTGTTTTGGTAAATGAATTCTTCCTGTTGGCAATAGAGTTATAAAGCAAAATAAATACATCCTCTCTTCTGGAATTTTATATTAAATTGGTTAATTTTTCCTAGTATTTAGATTGATAGTGATAGTATTCATTGCAACTTGAGACCTACTGTGGTTTTCTTTGTGTATGGTATATTGGTATTCAATTGGGTTTATAAACTTTGCTCTATGTTATTTGCTTCCATGAAATGTGTTGCATAATTGAATGCTGTACAATAGTAGGTTTGAAAAGGAAGAGACAAAATGGGCTCGGTCGATCTCTCGCGTCTTGAAGAAGTTTGGCTTGTTTATTCATAAAGCTAAGTGGGTTGAAGATTTGTTTGGGTGTGGCAAGTCACAAAGAAGCATTGGGTTGGATGAAAAGATAGTGTAGTTTTTGTTACCTATTATTGGAAACTCAGGAATTTAAAAAAAAAAAACAAAAGAAAACTCTGCCCTTTGGCCTCTAATCTTAATACTATTATAAATATGAGGTATTTATTTGGAAAAATGTATTTTTATAGTGCTTTGTAGTCTGATATAGTGAAATTGGGTTTTGATGGCTTGGAGTTGATTATTTTCTGTTATAGAGAAATTTGGGCTGAGAGATTGATGGTCTTGCCAGTGCGGGCATTTAGTGGTGGATGAAAGCAGAAAATTATGGATGCATAATTGCACACTAAGGAAGGGTTTAGAGAGGACACCACTGATTTGAAAGTTTTTCAAACACTGTAGGAATTGTTGGATACCTAGATGAGATGTTCGAATTGGGAATGTGGCTAAGAGGCTACGTGAGAGACAACTTGATTAGCATGATTTGTATAGCTAAGTTATACTGCAATATAAATATTAACACTTGGGGGACAATGGCTCAATGAGTGAAACTATGGTCAACCACTTTGGTAGAATTATAGCTGAGTTTTCAAAGGTATCATTGTGGCTTTAGAAATGTTTTGAACTGCAATAGTTCCTTTGATTATTGTCATGATTATGCAAAGAAGCAAATTTGGTTTTGATGTGTTTTTAGAAGCTCATGTAGCTTTACTGATGAAACGTGTTGGGGGTCTTGTTCATTCAGACTCCAGTTTGTGCTTCACTTAACAACTACGACTATTTTTTTTTCTCCTTTCTAATATACTGTCTAGTTCTTCACCATTGAACAAAAATTCTGTAGGCAAGAATGCGGCTTATGCATCTAGTTTTGATGACAAGTGCGGCACCAGCCCTGATACGAAGGGACAACTTGCTTCAAAAGTCAGTTATATGATCTTATCCTATTCTATCTAGCTTAGAATTTATTCTTTCTTAGATCCTTAACTATCAATTAGCCTAGGGGGCCCAAATATTTTATGTGTATATATTAATAAAAATGTAAAAGGGAAGGAACGTACGACTTCCAAAAAAAACTGAAACGGGGATTGAACACAGTTGAAGCAGCGCATCCAAAAATGAAGAGACCCTCGAAAACCGTAGCCCAAACCCCCGAAGCCATCACCAAGAACAAGATCAAGATCTACAAAATACAAAGAAGAAATGGGCAATCGCAACCCAGATCTATTTTATTGTCCTCAAACCCTTAATTCTAAATGCTTCGTTTCTGGAATCATTCAAAAAATCGAGCCAAACCACTAAAAGAAAGATCTTTGAAGAAGTGAAGAGCTTTGGAGATCCCGTGGAATTGTGAAATCGCTGAATCTGGAAAAAGAAGGCAAGAATCAAATGGGAACGGGTGTTTCGTATGGTGGAGGTGGCGAAGGTTTTGGCAGAGGTGGTTCTTTCCTGGTGCAGTTGGCGTGGGTTTGGGCTGGTGGCTCTTCTCGGCCCGGACTGGCTCCTTTTGCTACTTCCTGGTTTGGTTTGTTTGCAACTCATGATAATTATATCATTTACCATTCCTTACATTAGTTTTAAACGGAGATGATTGGGAATTTCTAATTTGCTACAAACTGGTATTTGATCGCCAAGTCCAAGTACTTTGAAAATGTGATCCTAAATTCGATTTCGGTCTCATTACTTTGTGTATAAGGACTTTAGACTCATCTTTCATCTTTGATATGGAAAGGGATGTTAAGAACTTTGACTCGATTAAATGCACCAGAGAAAGAATCTATTTTCACTTGAACCACATCATGAACCGAAATCAATTGTGCAGAGGGCCAAATTTTCTTATCTCGCCTCTGACCTCCGAAATCTCAAGTCCGGCCCTGTATCAATTCATCGCATGTTCCAAATCCAGATTAATATCATCTCGATTAGCTTAATGTTTTTACAATGAATTGATTTTTCTTTTATTCAACCCACAAATTTGTTTATTGCGGTTGATTAAGTTCAATTGAGACATGCTGATGTTGCTGCATTTTTTAGTTGCCTTTGGAGCTGTTTTATTTGCCTTTGGAGCGACCGATTCCATGTTATGATTCCATATTTTACGGTTCTCTGTCATCAATTGTATAAAAATGTCACCAGAAACAATTATGGTTGTCATCAATGAATAAAAGTCGTCAATAAAATATGTAAAAATCACATTTCATGCTCCTATATCATCAATTGTATAAAAAAAAATGTGATAAAAATATCATCAACAAAAGATGTCATCACAAATGATCGAGATAAATGAAGTGTAATCACAAATGTCCTCAATGAATAAAAATGTAATAAACATGTCATCACAAGTGATTGCATCAATGAAGTGGGCATCAAGCGAATTGATTAAAGAAGTGGCATCAAATAATTACATTAGAAAAACGGTATTAAAACATTACTTTGAAAAGCTCGCGTCACATTAAAGAAAAAATGTCATCAAAATACTACTTTGAAAAAATATGGCATCACGGTAAAAAAAATATCATAAAAAACTGACATAAAAAATGTGTCATCAGTAGTCAACAGTAAAAAAAAGGGCACAAATGGTCCACGTGACATCATAGTAAACAAAAAAATGTCATCAAGGTTTGAAAAAAGTGGCATTAAAAAAGTGTAATGAAACATTTTCATTAGAAAAGTGACATCAAAGCGAAAATAAAATTTAATAAAAAAATGGCATTAAAGCGGCAAAAAATGACATCATGGTAAAAAAATGAAATAAAAAATTGGCATAAAAAAAAGTGGCATCATTGGTTAAAAAAAAATTCCGAAAGAGTCAGTCAACGATCAATTATTGACCGGTTGACGGTCAAACAGGTTGACCGTTGACCTTATGTACTCAATTTGGGAAGGGTGCTAGCTAGGTTACCTAATTAAATTAGTTTGGGTGCTAATCACCTAATTAATGTTTCAAAATAGGTTAGTTAGAACAATAACCCAAAAAAATATTTAAAAAAACTAGATATTTTATATAGTTTTTATCTGTTAAAAAAGCGTGCGTAAATAGTAAAGTGACATGTTTTGCCGAACGTAGAGAGTATTAACTATGTCTTTTTAAATAATTTATATCTTTTTTATAAAATGTTTTTTTAACCCTTAAAAGTTTGAATTTAAAAATATTAATTTTTTTTTTCAAGATCCTTCCTTTTATGTCTCTTCAAAATTATAAATTGTCACATTTCATCACTTTCACCTAACTTTATATTTTTTTTCTTAAAATACCCAATTAAAACTTGAAAATTTTCTCAAATCAACCATACTTTGTGTACATTTTAAATTTAACTACCTAAATTGTAGCTTTAAGGTTTTCTCAAATCAAACTGACTTTATATTTTTAATCAAATAATAATTAATAATAATAATATATTATAAACTTCTTCCAAACGAAAAGGTAGATGAGTGAATAGAGAAAGAGACGAAGCGAAGAGGAGAAACTGATATTTTTATTAGGGTTCCAAAGGACCCTTTATATATATATTACGCACTTTGGGCCCCAAGTCTAATTAGGGTTTCCTATGTACATTCACATAGAATAATCATATTATAAAACTCCCCCTTGGATGCACATAACTAATAATACAAAACTGTCATATTAAAAACCTCGCCTAGAAAACCCAGTGGGATCAAAACTAGGACCAAGGAAAAATACAAATGACATACGACACGGTTTAACGATACTGCCTCGTTAAAAACCTAGCTAGGAAAATCCAATGGGACAAAACCATAGCTTAGGAAAAAAGAGTGCAACCTTCTACATACGCTCTTGTTGTTCTGCCTCATTAAAAACCATGTCAGGAAAACCCATTGGGACAAAACCTGATCGAAGGGAAAAAGAGTGCAGTGCGTGTATACTCCCCCTGAATTCAACATCCTTCTTGAAGTTTTCTCATTCTTCTTAATGACACCGTCTTCATGAGCTTATGGTCGAATCTCAACATTGTCTTTGATGTGTATAAGCTGAAATGTCTTCATGATTGACTTTGACACGCTTGACTTCCATGTATTGGTGTTGAGCTGCTTTGGATGCACAAGAATAATGTACTTCAGGACCTAGTGTGCTTTTCATTGTTGATCTGGGGGATCTGATATATTAAATGGTACTTAAGTTGTCTTGTTAAAAACCTTCACTTGAAAAACCCAATGGGATAAAAACCAAGATTAAGGAAAAGAGTACAACATTGTATGGTACTTCGAGACCTAATACAATGTCACCATTTTTACAATTATAGGTACTTCTGGTACTCTAAGGATCTTTAATTAATTGTATGTGACGGGACTTTGATAATAATGCTTCAGACATTTTTAGTCGATTCTTTTCATTTATATGTATATGTACGTCATTTACATTTGGAGCCAAAATCATATTCACTCCTAGTGAATGCATTCTCATGTAACCTTTAATAGGCTTGTGTGCAATCAATTTGACTTTATATTTTCCTTTGTACGAACACCCACTTAAAACCAATTAATGCTACACTTTTCAATGTTGGAGCTACAGGTCCAAGAACTTCATGCTTAAATAATCCATCTTTACATGAATCATTTCTTTATGGAATTTAGGATATACAATGTATCCTTATAAGGGTAGTTGCCTCGTTAAAAACCTTGCTTTGGAAAAACCCAAATGGGACAAAAACCAAAGTTTAAGGAAAATAATACAACTTTTCTCCCCCTCAATTTAGCATATAAATCACCAATAAAGACATGGTACTTCTGGACTTAATATCCTTTCACATTCTTTTGGTTGACATATCCTTTCACATTCTAATCAAAGATAAAAAGATCATTTGTCTTCATATTGTAATATATCACTCTTTGTACACTCGAACTGCAGGTCGAGATGTTTTTAGAGCTTTCAATTAATTTCTAACTAATCATCTGCTCATCTTATGAATTGTTCAATAAACCAAACACATTAAGCTCTTAACGTTTTGCGAGGACATTCATTCCTAATCAAAAGATTTCACATCTTTAATATTGGAGCTATAGGTCCAAAACACTAACGTTTAGCCTATCAAAGAATCCAATTAATCATTTTAATGTAGACTTCTATTTAATTAGAAACTTTAATAATTCTCATCAAGCACTTCAAGTGCAAACTTAGGTATGTGTCATCAACAACGATAATCAAGAATCATGTCATTTCAAGACAACCCATAATTAACTCTAACATTGTCAACATTCACGACATCTCTTCCAGAGTCTTATACTTCTAAACAAATCACCATTGTTAAAGTTACTACTAGAACTTCAATCTAAATTATGCTAGTGCATTATTTGTTATAAATGTGACTTTTGTCACTATCTTTTACATTTACTAATGCCTTTACTATCTTGTTTGCTATATAGTTCATTGAACTTTTGGTTCACTTCTAGTCCCTGCAACATATTATTTATTGATCTCCTTTTCATCTCCCCCTAAATACCGAGTATTTTATCATCCGTGATAAACTCTAGGTATTTGATCATCTATGGGGACTTAATCCCTCATATACATCGACCTTTTTTGTTTACAACAACTTAATTAGTGTAATATTGGGAGATTTTCGGTGCCTATACTGAACATAACACTCTCTCCTGGAAATAAATTTCAAAGAAGAATTTATTATATTGTTGACCGAAATTGAATCAAACTCTTGATATTCATGAATGTATGTTATCTTATTGTTGGTGACTCTTCTGGGTTCATGCATGTAGGTTATCTATTGTTGGTGACTCTTCTGGGTCGATTTACTTGTCAACTTCTCAATGCTCACACACACACACACACACATATATATATCCAACATATCAATTTCATTGATAGCATTTCCATATTACATCCATATTGCCAACATGGGTAATTTATTTATTATATGTCGGATCCTCTTTTTGACATCTTTAACTAGAGGGAAGCCACTGCTAGTGCTTCTGACAATTATTTGTTCTCCATTGACTTTTATATCTCAAGTTAACTATTCACACTCATTCCCTTTAGAGTGTTTTGTCAGTAGTCCTTTGAAGACTAATTTTCTCATATGAGTTTATTGCTTGATTTTATCAGTAGTCCTTTGAAGACTAATTTTGATGCTCTTCTGGAGCCATGTATAAGGTTTATTTATGCCAAGTATAGACTTTATACAAATACTCGTTAGTAATTTCATCCCAAAAACTTCAGGTTTTCCATTTCATCAGATACCAAGCTCTAAACCATTCTAACATTTTCATACGATGATCCATTCACAGTTTGGGAGATTACAAATCCAAATTAGGTAAACCATCATCTTTGACTTGTTCTTCCACAATCCCCTTGATGTAGGAGTCGACTCATACATGATTATCTATAATTATTTTCAAAATTATGACCAGTATTCTAACAACGGTTGCGTGCACCGTATCCTCTTTATGTCCTCTTCTAGAGGTAACAATATATATTGCATTTGGCAATAAGAGAGGTTGTTATGAAACATAGGTCATTTAACTAGCTATTTATTTGAGTTCTACTATAACCAAGTAGACTAAGAACAAGATATTTATTGAGTCTTCAGGCTCTCATTAACTAATTTTATTAGTTTCACACAACTTAATTCGAATGTGTTTCAAATTCCTCTCCCAAATCATCATTTGTCAAGTTAAATTGACACTATATACCCACAATAGTTTCTCCTGGAAACATTTCAACATATACTTATGACTCAAACCAAAACTACGTACTCAAATAAAATTGAATTTCAAACAAGCCCATAGTCATGGATGCATTAGAATCATAAGAGTTGGATCATCTAAATTTCTTTATTGATAGTCTTTCGTAGCAACAAATGTATTGTAGATAGGTGTAAAAAAATTTCGTAACACACACCTCTAAGTTATCCACTACGGATGCATCCACTTCATTAATTGTCATGAAAATTTATGATATTAATCCATCTAGATAAAATTATGGATGATAAAAAAGGCATAAATAACTCAAATTTTACTTTAGGAAATTTAGGCTTACTCGATTGCAATCTCAACATACCTACGTACAAAAACTAAGAGCCTTCAATTAGGAAATATAACACAAACCATCATGCCATAACACAAATTATCAACGTTATACCAAATATAACAACATAACAAAAATATCTTAATCTAAAATCAATAAGAAGAACCTCCCGATAATATTGATATATGCACATAGATAAGAGGAAATCAAGTAGAATTTGTATGATGTGCTAAAAGAACAGAAATTGCATGATTTTCTAACTATTAATTTGAATAAAATCGAACCTTTCATCACTACGGGGATGAAATAGTCTATGCACGCACATCCTCTTTGAGGGATGATATTAATTTGTCTCAAATGGAACAAATTTGATATTGATCTATGTTTACTTAGATGAATGGAACAAGATCAAATTATCTCTCAATTTTGTATTCATCTTCGTACTTTAGGAATGAATATATATATATATTTCATCAATCACTGCAGGTGACAATTTATAACTTCAAAATTACACTTTTACCCACTTCAAGGAATATTACAAATTCGGTAGATTCAACCACTTCAGGGATTGAAGTTTTTGATTGATTCAACCACATCTGGGATTGAGATTAATCTATCCACTTCTGGAGATATTATACAAATTTAATTAATTCAACCGGTATGATGCATCTAATCAATCATAAATTAGTAATTCAATCAAATGAATACACCATCACTAGCCAATAAACATGAAATTAGATGGTTCACATATACGGGATATAATTGGGCTGATCGGCTATATAAGTGTGTGTATATATATATATATATACTATATCAATAATGAGCCGATACAGATACACTACTCTTATCAAAGAAAGAATATAGACTAATGAATATATTCTAAACAAACATCGGCCTTCTTGTGTTCTTCAATTCTGTAAACACCAACTCTACAAATTGTGAAATGGTATCAGAGCTATAGCTCTCATTTTCGTTTTCTGGTATCTTTTGATTGTCGATTTGAGAGACAATCAATCTAATCTTCTTCCGCGCAAAATCTCGTTTTCTGTAATCCGTTTCTTGCTTGAAGAATGGACCAAAACGAAGAAAATCTACAAGCGAATCAACAGAACGTGAATGATGTTCTGTATCTACATCATTCCGACCATCCAAGCTATAATCTGTCTACTCAATTGCTGAGCGAAACAAACTACAACCATTGGAGCCGAGCTGTGGAGGTTTCTCTGGTTGCGAAGAACAAGATGGGACTCGTCGATGGGAGTTTTCCGGTTCCAGATCTTGCATCACCTTAGTATCCGCAATGGAAGAGGTGCAGTGGAATGGTGGTTGCTTGGATTCTTCACTCGGTGGAGAAAGATATCGCCGAAACCTTGATCTACTTCAGAACTGCTCGCGAGATGTGGGAAGAGCTGAAGATGAGGTTTGGCTCTTCGAATTGTACACGATTGTATCAGGTACAAAAGGAGTTATTCAACATTTCTTTAAATGGAACTTCAATTTCGTCCTATTTTACTAAATTCAAGAAGCTATGGGACGAATATACGGATCTTGTTGACATGCCAACTTGTACTGCTTGTGGATCTGCAAATATTGTATCTAATCTGCTTGCTAATCAGTAAGTAATCCAGTTTCTTGTGGGATTACCTGATTCTTTTAATGGAATTTGTACAGATATATTGTGTATGAAGCCTACTCCTACCATGGGAGATGTATACATGATGTTGCTTGATGAAGAAAGTCAGAGAGGATTGAACAATGCTAGTTCGATCAATGAAAATGCTGCTGCATTCAATGCTTTTCAAAGAAACAATCAAGGCAACAGTCAAGGCAACAATCAGTATGGTAGATTCAATGGACAGAAAGGGGCTTCTCAAGGCTCTCAGGGATCTCAAGTTTATAGCCAATCTGGATATGGACAATCTGGGAATCAAACTGGTCACAAAGGAAAGGGAAATTGTTTTTGTGATCATTGTAAAGTGCCTGGACATTCCATTAGCAGGTGTTTTAAGATTCATGGTTATCCACCAAATTTCAAGGGTGAGAAACCAAGGAAGTTTGCCTCAAATGTCTCAGTGGATGACAATACTGAGTGTGCTGCTACTTCAGCTTTGACAAAGGGACAGTATGATCAGATCTTGGCCTTTTTGAGCAAGCAAGCTGGTGGTGAGGATAGTAACATGGTGGCAGGTAATAAGGTTTGTTTTAATGTCTGTGGTAATGTGTATAGTTGGGTTATTGATAGTGGTGCTACACACCACATATGTCCTGATATTTCCATATAAAGTTTTCAATATACCTAACCATATCACAATACCAAATGGCCATAAATCCAAAAATTTTCATGTTGGTTCTATTCAATTACAAAACAAAATTGTCCTTCATCATGTACTGCACGTGCCAGAATTTGCTTACAACTTATTATCTGTTCGAAAATTTGTCAATGACTTAAATGCCTATATGTTGTCTACTCTCTCACATTGCTTGGTTCAGGATCCTTCAATGAACAAGCACCAGGTGCTTGGTGAGGTGTCAAATGGATTGTACCTGACAGTGGATTCAAGTCATGATTCTGTTGATAGGGTTGCATCTAAGATTCTTTCTTCTGCTTTGAGTGATGGTTTAAATGATAATGTCTCTTGTAATAAGGCTTTAACTGTTGCTGTTTCATTAGAGTTGTGGCATTGTAGATTGGGACATGTTCCTTTTTGATCAGTTGTTTCATTTTGATTTTCTTAAAGATCTTACTAGACATTCCAAGCATCATGTATGTCATGTTTGTCCTCGTGCCAGACAGCACAGGAATTCTTTTCCAATCAGTTCAATAAAATCAATGAAATGCTGTGAGTTGTTACATGTTGATATTTGGGGACCTTATAAAGTCTCAACACACAATGGTTTCAAATATTTTTTGACTATTGTTGATGATTTTTCAAGGGCCACTTGGACACATTTAGTGGTTGCTAAGAGCAATGTTTTCTCTATCTTGAAAACATTTGTGAAATTTGTGCATTTTCAGTTTGAGACTAAAGTGCAGGTCATCAGAACAGACAATGGCAGTGAATTTTGTGGTTCTGAGGCTCAGGTTTTCTTTTCAGAAAATGGAATTGAACATTAGACCACTTGTGTCTACACACCTCAGCAAAATGGTGTAGTTGAGCGCAAGCATAAGCACCTTTTGGAGACTGCTCGGGCTTTGCTTTATCAGTCACAGCTTCCAATCAAATATTGGGGTGAATGCTTGCTCACTACCACACATCTGATCAACAGGTTTCCGTTAGCTTCAATTAAATTTCAAACTCCTTATGAGATTCTTTTTCATAAATCACCTGATTACTCAATGCTGAGAGCATTTGAATGTCTATGTTTTGTGAGCACTGTAAAGGCTAACAGATCAAAGTTTGATCCAAGAAGCATGCCTTGTGTGTTTGTTGGTTACTCACATGGCCAGAAAGGTTACAAAGTGTTGGATCTGAAATCTCATATGATATTTGTATCCAGAGATATCCAGTTTCATGAAACACAATGTCCTTTACATAAGATTGATTTTAACACTCAACTACCTCTTCCTACTGTAGTTACAGATTTACCTGATCATATTTTCTTCCCTGTTGCTGAAATCACTGTAGTAGAGAATGAAAGACATGATCAGTTGGTAAATAATCATGTGGTGCCAGATATTCCCCAACAAGTTGTCTCAGAAGCTGCACCACAACTGAGAAGATCTAACATGATAGTAAGACCTCCTGCACATTTACAAAACTATGTTTGTAACTTTGGCTCTCACCTAGAGCAATTTCCTACTTTACCTGGCTTTACTGATTCCTTTGTATGCCTTTCAGCTTCTACAATAAGCACATATGTTTTAGAAGAGCCTAAGTCTTTCACCAAAGCTTCTAAAGATCCCAAGTGGATTGAAGCAATGGACAAAGAAATAGATGCTCTTCAAACTTACAAGACATGGATTTTAGTTGATCTTCCTGCAGGAAAACAACCAATTGGATGCAAGTGGGTGTATAAAATAAAATTAAAGGCATATGGCTCTATAGAAAGATACAAAGCTCGACTGGTTGCAAAAGGTTACACTCAACAATATGGAATAGACTATGATGAGACATTCTCTCCAGTGGTAAAGTTATCCACTATAAGGGTTATTCTCTCTATTGCTTTAAACAAAGGTTGGGATCTATTTCAATTAGATGTCAACAATGCTTTTCTTCATGGAGATCTCCATGAAGAAGTGTAGATGACCATGCCTCAAGGTGTTTCAAATCCATCTAATAAAGTATGTTTATTGAAAAAATATTTGTATGGATTGGAACAAGCTGCAAGGCAATGGTTTAGTAAACTCTATACAACTTTACTGGATTTTGGTTTTGTGCAGTCTAAGTATGATCCATCCTTGTTCTTGTCTAACAAAAATGGTCACTTTACTATAGCTCAATTAGCTGTTGAAGATTAAAGACTTGGGAAAGCTCAATTACTTCCTAGGGATTCAAGTGGTTCACGGTGAAAATTCTCTCATCTTAAGCCAGAGGAAATTTTGCTCAGAAATCATCAAGGAAGCAAAATTGGATGACAACAAGACTTGTGTCATACCTTTACCAATTAATTTTAAATTACATGCTTCTCATAAATCTGATTTGATTTCTGATCCTACTAGCTATAGAAGTTTAGTTGGAAGATTGAGTTACTTACAAGACCAGATATCTCCTTTTCTATTTAGGTCTTAAGCCAGTTCTTACAAGCACCTGACAGAGATCATCTATCAGCTCTACATCATCTTATCAGATATGTGAAATGAACAATGCATTATGGAATCAAGTTGACAAAGGGAACTTCAATCAAGTTGCAAGCTTTCTCGGATAGTGATTGGGCTTCTTGTCTTATATCCAGAAAATCAGTAACATGATATGTTGTTCTCTATGGCAGCAATCCTATCTCTTGGAAGTCAAAGAAGCAGCCAACAGTATCCAGAAGCTCTTTTGAAGCCGAGTACAGAGCAATGAGCCAAGCAGCTGCTGAGGTTACATGGTTAGTCAACTTACCGATGGAGTTAGGCGAGTCAGAATTAAAGCTTGTCACTCTCCATTGTGATAACAAATCTGCCCTCCAGATTGCCCGGAATCTAGTCTTCCACGAAAGGACAAAGCACATTGAGATAGACTGTCACTTCACTCACTGGAAGGTCTTGGAGGGGTTGCTTCAACTCAGTTATCTGCCCACTGAGAACCAATTGGCTGATGTCTTAACTAAGATTGTTCCAGCAGCTCACCATCAAGAGTTACTCTCCAAATTAGGTATGAATCTCGTCGATCATCCTCCAGTTTGAGGGGGGATGTTGAGACATACTCGATGTCGACAACAGCTGCTCTTAATCGAATACAACATCCGTGTGTGTGAGCACAACACCTTCGTGTGCTTGGGATTTTATTTCTGTTAGAAACACGTGTCTATCACGTGATCTGTAAGGTATAAAATCCCAATTCCGTTGTGTAACAGAACCACTTCTTTCTCTTCTCTCTAATTCAATTGAAGCTTTTTTGGTTGTGGTTTAATGGCTGCTTTCTTGTGTTCTTCAATTCTGTAAACACCAACTCTACAAATTGTGAAATGTTCGAGGGTCAACAACCATGGATGCACCTCATTGAACTTGAATTTATGGAACACTGGGCCTCATCAGCACTGCACATATACAAAACTTGCAGTTGAGTGTATGAAATCACTAAAAACTTCACTTGTTAAGGTTAAGTTGATTTACTTCACCTGGATGTTATTAGATAGCACTGGGTTCCGTTAGAGGCAACAGACCGTGCTGATTGAGAAACCGTGGTGTTTATCTGTGTATTACCAAGTATGTAACTGATTCAAGATCTGCCATTTTCGATAATGTAACCATAGTAGCAAAGGCATTATGCTAAACAGGGCCGTGCGGATACTTTTGGGGGCCTGTACAAAAAAATAATTAGATCTTATTCATATATTGTGTTAACGATCTTTTTTTTATATAAGTTGCATTACGTAAATTGTTTTGCTATTATAAAAATATATATAATTATGTTTTTATTTTAAAAAATCAACAATGACCCTATTTATATTTACAAAATGCATAAAAAGAAATCAAAATGCCAAGGACCTTAAGGAGTATTGTAATTTCAAAGTCAACTTTATGTACATTAAATTAATCAAAATATAAATAAGATGAAAATTTGAAGCCTTTGAACATTCTTTTAAACATAAAATGGTTGTGAATAATATTTAATCAATTGTATATCGATATATTTTCATCGATTCTACTTTTATTCACTGATGACACGTTTATGATTACACTTCATTGATGGCATTTGTTATTACACTTTGTTGATCTCAATCTTTTGTGATGAAATTGTTTGTTGATTGTATTTTTATTGATAACATTTTTTGTTTACAAGTCATTGATGACATCTTTTTATTAATGACAATTTTATTGGTTACTTTTATTCATTGATGACACATTTGTAAGTACATTTTTTTGTAAGTTCAAAAGGTGATATTCTACCAAAAATTCTCTTTAAAAAATGTCATGAACTATATAGGAAACGAAAGGGTTAGTCTTTGGATTTGTAAAATCCCAAGTTGATTTTTTCCATCATCCTCGCCCAAATGGGACAAAGGAGAGGAGTATTACTCCCGCACCGTAGTAGCCGGGAGGGGTTGGAAACTCCAGCCAGCCACCGACGCAGTGGAGCACCCATAGCCCGGCGGAGCCAACGGAAACAATAGAGCCAGGCGAGGCCAGCACAGACTAGAAGCCTTCGGCAGGGGCGCAAATGCCACCACCCGCTGACGAAAAACTGACCCGCACCGGCAGAGGGAGGCAAGGAGGTGCCAACGACGGACGACAACGCCGAGTGCAGTCGGAGGAGAAAGAAGCCGAAAAGCTCCTCAAACCCGACAACACACCTCCATACCAAAGGTCGTCGAACGAAATCAAACACAAAGAACACCACAATATTGCACCACAACGCAAGGGAGTGCGATTTTTGAAAAATTGATACATGATAATCACTGAGATTGCCGACAATGGAGGTTTCCACATAGAATCGGAAGGCAAAAGCCCGATTACACATGATTTGTGAGGAGGGTGATGATGAACGGGTGGGCAATTAGGGATTTCGGGAGGCAGGTAGTTGAAGATAAGAGGGGTGCATCCCCAACGCGTATTCCTCCTTCCATGGGTCCATCTAAACTCAACTACCTAATTAATTTTGAAGATGTGCTAGGAAGGCCAATAAAATTTCTCTAATTTAAATCTAAACTCCTTATTTAAAATTGAGTGGTTAAGATTTAACTAACTTCACATAGAGTTATTTTACCAACTCCATGTGATCTGAAGTGATCATTTGATCGTTTTAGATAACCGTCACTCTATTGATAAGGTCGGGATACAACGTACGTACTTATCATCTATATAACTAGTCTTATTGGGCTAACTCAAATGGCATAGTGCAAATGCTCAAATATGCACATTTTGATGCAAAATATTCTACAATGGTTACTTTTGAGTGTTTAAAATGTGCACATTTGCACACAAAGTGCTCAAATATAAGCACATCACCTCCCCCATGTGCAATTTTTTTTTATCACTTCTCAATAAAGTAAAGTCATTTCTATTGGTGGTTTTTTATTATTTTCTTTTCCTTTTTAATTTAATCATATATATTTAGAGATAGGTGTGTATAAAATGCACATTTAACCAATGGAGTAAAATATCAAAACGTGATGTGCATTTTTAAACACCTTGTGCAAATAGGTACATTTGCACACTTAACCATTGGAGTTAGTCTTACCTGCGAGATGCGCGGTTTCGTAAATAAATATCATTTTATAAAGTGAATAATTATCAATTATACTATTTTTTGTGAGAATATAAATATACGTTTGTTTCTTAAATGTTTTGTTGTGTAAAACAAATATATAATACACATTTGTTGACAAATCTTTTAGTAACTTATCTGTTTATTTATTAAAAAAAATATCGATCTTTTAGAAGAGATCCTCGTATTTCACGTGTAAATTAATAATGATAACATGTCTACGACATGACATAAATTTTTATTTTTCATAATTAAGAAATTATATTTCTTTAATCATATATTAGAATTTTCTTATATGAACTACCGGTCCACTATTTTTAAAAAATATTAAATTAAAACTTCATTTAATTTTTTTTATTATATTTTAAAACTATTAAAGTTTTAAATTTATATTTTCATAGAAGTATAGTATAGATAATCATGCAACAATAATCTAATTAAGGTATTTTAAAATATTAAAATATGCTAATAAAATAGACTTAATTAACAATTCCATTATTTGACGAAAAATCTATTTCTTATTAATTTATTTTTAATGAGCTACGCAAAATTTTATCTTCTTGTGCAAAATTTATCCAAAATTAATTCTTTTCTTTTCTTTTCTTTTCTTTTCTTCATCTCATTTTATTTTAATCCCCAAGTATTATATTAATCAATTTCATGTCCTAGCTAAGCCATGTGAGATTTTTTAAAAAATAAAATTATATATGTAAGTGTAAATTCTATATTTTAGTGCAAATTTTATCTTAACTATAAGGATTTCTAAAAACTTACATAAGTGAAATCGATCAGAAGGTGACACATGTATTTAAAGTCTCTTTTTTAGTATATGTAAAACTTCTTTTGTTTCATAAATTTGAATTTAATATAAAATAAAAATATAATTTCTGTTGTTCTTTCTTTTAGTGGGAATATAAATACATATATCAACCTATTTTTTCTAGTTATAAGAATATAAAAGAAAATATTTATATAAATTTTTATGATATGAAATTGCTTTTTAGAGTATTAATTCACAAATAAGTAAACTAAAAAATAAAACCTAAATTTTATTGTATAGCCACGTCAATTAAAAAGGAATACAAAAGCTAGAAGAAATTCAAAAAGAAGTCAATGAAATAGAAAAGAACCACCTCATTCTTATATAATTTTTAATGATTTTTTTTTTAAATAACATAAAGGAGATATGTAATCCATCGAATGAAATTATATCATCCACCATCTTTTAACCATGTTAATTAAAAATCTTCATCTTCTATCCACAACATTTTTTTAATGTATAGTACACTGTAATATATTAAATTATTTTATAATATATAACCTAGCTAACAACCAAAATGTTTATTTAATACTCCCTCCGATTTTTAATATAAGACATTTGACTTATATGCACGTATTTTAAGGAGCTAAAAACTATATAAAATATTAATTTTTTTAATTAAATTTTTTAACATTATAAAAATTATTAATAAAAACTATTATAATGTAAAAAAATTTAATTAAAAACATTAATAATTTATATAGTTTTTAGCTCCTTAAACTACGTGCAAAAAAAGTCAATGCCAAAAGAGATTTGCAATATCTCTTGTATAGATTTAACCTAGGGTTCGTTTGGTTAGCAACTGAAAAACCCAGGAAGTAGAAAAATCCAGGAAATAGATGAAATATATGTGTTTGGTTGAAGTTTTAATCACAGGAAAACCCAGGAAGTTAAGGAATTTAAATTCCTCCATTTCAAGGGAATTCAACTTACCTACTTACCCCTAGGTAAGTTTCAATTCCACCTTTTATAAAAAGAAATTTCCAATTTCCCTATTTTAATTCCTACTATTTAAAATTCAACCAAACATATTTTTTCAATTCGCGGGAAGTGTAATACGTGGGAATTGAATTTCTGGGAAGTAACTTCCTGGAAATTGTTCTTCCCGTGTTAAACCAAACGAACCCTAATCGGTATATCAAATCAAACTACATCCTCTGCCATTTTTTTCCTCCGGAAAATCAATTAACATATTTAAAAAAAAACACTCCAGATTTCGTTAAAAAAAAATTAGATTTCTCCACACATGCGCATAAATAGAGTTAGTTTTGGCCAAAACAGTGGTAACACTACTTTGTTCAATCAATTGAATACCGGCCGGATTATTTGAAATCTACGGATTCAACCGGAATTTTCTTTTATAAAAAATGAAAAAAATGAAAGCATATCTCAATTGGTTAAATTGAAGATCTTTTTAACATAAAATATATAAAATTGATTGAAATTACATCTTTTTTGTTACATATATACTCGGGATTTAAATAATTTTTTATAATTATAAATATAGCTAAGAAAATACACCTAGAAATGAAAATGCACTTAGATAAATAGTAAAATAGATTAAGTCGTTATATGACATAACTTAAATTTATTAAATACTCATTAATTAAGGTGTCAAAAAAACTCGTTCAGATTGCAACAACGACACGTAAGCGAATTCGATCACAGTCCGCTACATAAGAATTTTTTTTTTTTTTGATGCAAGCTACATAAGATTTTTACATCCCTATTCTAGTATTATAATAATATATTGATTGATATATTGATATTTACCGTTAAATAAATTAATATGCAAAATAACCAATAATGAATAATATCTAATTAATTAAGGGTCTCCCTATATACACAGCAAATCCGGGTTTAGCGCTGCTAATGCAACGTCGTATGTAACGTTGTAACAACGTTGGATTGGACGTTGCTACAACGTCCAATCCGACGTTGTATTTTGTGGTGTAATTGCTTTGGAGAAAAGAAATCCGACGTTGTCAATCCGACGTTGTATTTTGTGGTGTAATTGCTTTGGAGAAAAGAAATCTGACGTTGTAACAACGTCCTATTGGACGTTGTAGCCTGGAATCCGAACGGGCTCGGCCGGGCTTAGGAAAAGAAGTGCAACGTCCCATTGTACGTTGTTATACAACGTTATATTCAACGTTGTTCATTCCGTGGGTTGGGTACGGTCTTCTTCCTCCTACCTTGGATCGGGGCCGGTATACAACGACGCCGGCAACACTCTTGGTTCTTGGTTGCAGATTCGGAAAGGATAGGCGAGGATAGTGGTGGAGCTTGTCGGTGGCTTAGGCGGTGAAAAGGTGGGTGATATCGATGACGGTCGGCGTTCCTCTTCGATGGCGATCGGCGGGTATGGTGGTGGAGCTTGCTAGCGGCCTGGGCGGTGAAAAGGCGGGTGATATCGATGGCGATCGGCGTTGCTCTTCGATGGCGGCCGTCGACGGTTACGCTTTATGGTGGTGGAGCTTGCTGCGAATTTTAGAAGCTTCAATGGCGGTCGGCGTAATCCAAAATACTTTATGGTTAATTACATAAAATCTCCCTTAAATATAGAACTTTATAGAAAAGGCACCCTTCCCAATTTGTTTTTATATAAATCACTCATAATCTTAATTCTCTTTAAAAAGAACCCCAAGACCCTTTTAAATGTTAAAAACAATAATTGTTTTACTTTAGACTTAAAATCATTTCATTAAACATATGTTGTAACAAAGGATACTTTCTCACTCACATGATACAAATTTTAACTTAATGTCACCTAAATAATATTATAAGTTTTAACTTATCTCTCATTTTCCACCTTTATTCCTATGACCCAGTTCAATCAAGTGTCAAATTCACGGAGATTGTGGAATACCAATTTTAAAACTCAACTAGTTAGTTAACTAAGACAAAAAAAAAAGTACTAATTTTTCACTTTTATTCCTATGACTCATTGATAGACGGTTTTTAGTCGCCTAAACCGTATCAAAATAATTTCGAACTTACTAACTAATATAGTGTGGTAAGTACGAGTCGATCCCACAGAGAATCAAGTTATTCCTTAGTTAAGTCTATTTACCAATTAAGACAAAACGGGGTTTTTTGAGTGGTGAAATTAGAAAGAAAATAAACTAAACTATGAACAAATTAATGGAGATAACAATTAAGAAGATAGTTTCATCTACAAATATCCACTTTAATTTGACTGGTTGATCCTTGATTCTTCTTCAAGTTCTCTTTTCATCCTATTATTGTTCCTATCCTGATCTTGTGTAAATTACTAGTCCTACGAGTCATAGTAACCCTTATTAATTAAATAACCTTAACACAGTCAAGATTTAACCTAATAGTAGCATTAAGATTAAGGCTTAACCAGGATATATGCAATACCAAGCTACGAGTCAGCATTTAACACATAATTGATTCTCTACACACTAGTTTAGTCCTACGAGTTAGTATGTTTAGTTCATATCAATATCTATTATATATATATAGAAAAATAAAAATATCTATATAATAGATAAATAAATTATGTTTGATTAAAATTAATATACTTAAAATTTTCTTAAATAAATAAATCAAAACCTTGGAAATTTTTAAGATAAAAATAAAAAGTACACAAAATTGAATAATGTCAACATATCTATCAAATTATTATGTTATTTTATTATGTCAAACCAATCAATCAATATATATAATACTAAAACAGAGGCGTGGAAATCAAATATCAAGCATATTATATATATATATTATATTTACTACATACGGTTTATCTTATCATTATATATATTATATTTAATTTCGACCAAATATTAGATAGATTATTTGATTTAAAAATATAATTTTTCTAACTAATTAAGATATAAGGTTGAGTATTTATTAAAAAAAACTAATTAAGATATATATAAGGTTATATTGGATATATTATTTGATCTAAAAAGATAAAATTTTCACCTAACTATATTCGTTTATTAATTGATGTGGATCAGAAATATAATACCACTTTAATTCAGAAAATTCCATGGCCGCGAGATCGCGCCAACGACCTCCGTTTTAGTATTATATATATATAGAATATATATAGATAGATATAGATTTAAAGCGGTTGTATAATATTAAATTAAGTAGATTAGGTATGTATAATATTAAATTCATTAATATATTGAACGATTTTCTTGAAATTCTAAGTTTCTAACTTGATAGTGGTATTTTTAAAAAAAAAGCTCAAGATC
Organism: Persicaria tinctoria; assembly: GCA_037127255.1. Taxonomy (NCBI): domain Eukaryota; kingdom Viridiplantae; phylum Streptophyta; class Magnoliopsida; order Caryophyllales; family Polygonaceae; genus Persicaria; species Persicaria tinctoria. Next base: position 29,184,907 of record JBANSL010000009.1, read on the forward strand.
AAAATATCTTTATAATGATATTTTTTCCTTTGATTTACATATGAGGTTAAATGTACGTATAATATATGGGGTTAAAATATAATGAATGTTGATTAGATATTTACATATGAGGTTTAATATTGGGAAGGGGGCCTTTTCTACAAAGTTCTATATTTAAGGGCGATTTTCTGTAATTAATCATAAAGGTAGGATCAAGGTATGAGGAAGACTTACCGTACCCACGGAATGAAATGGTGTATAACAACTTTATATTTAACGTTGTATAACAACGTACAATGGGACGTTGCACCTAAGCCCGGCCGAGCCCGTTCGGGTTCGAAGCTACAACGTCCAATTCGACGTTGTAACAACGTCCAATCTAACGTTGTTACAACGTCGGATTCCTTTTATCAGGCAATTACACCACAAAATACAACGTCGGATTGGACGTTGTAGAAACGTCTAATCCAACGTTGCTACAACGTCGGATCCGACGAAGTATTTGCGGTGTATATAGGGAACGCGTTAATTAATTAAGATTCTAAAATTTGATCCTATCTGATAGGATCAGAAATCCTAACCGTAAACCTTCTCCATCTATCTATAAATACCTCAAACACTCATCCTCAAAACTCCATCCTATCTCTCATTCCATTTCAATTAACTCTCCAATCTAATTAAAAACAAAAAAATTAAAAATGAAGGCCGGCACCCTCCTCTTCGCCACAGTCGCCGTCCTTCTGGCGGTGTCCACCACTGCCTGGCCGGTCTGGTGGCCGCCGCACATCCCCGACCCCTACCACCACCACCATCCCTACCCAGTCTACCCGCCGCACCGCCCCATCAGAGCTGAGGTTTCGCAACCTATTGTACCCGCCGCACATCATCCCTCGAAACGTAACTCGGGAATCATAATCTCGGGCCGTTACAAAGGTGGTATCAGAGCTGAGGTTTCGCAATCCGAGTACAATAGGTTGAAGAGGTTTTGAAAATCGCCCAATGTTTTAAAATGGTTTTGGAAAATATTTTATAAAGGACAAAATGAATTTAATTGGACTTAAACCTAAAATGAATAAAGGGGAAATAATCTCGTGGGTAGAGACCCAAGCGGTAGACATCCCTTATGGATGTAGAATTCGGGGAACAGTAGGAAAAATACTAGCTTTTATTTACAGATGGGCCTAGAAGACTCCAAGGAACACCACGGAGGTTGGAGTGTTGAGATAGGAGGCCGTGAGATTTTGCCCCTCCGGTCAGTCGTCCCTCGAAGGACGGCATAGATCGTCTATATGCTTACGTTTATATATGTACATATATGCAATTGGGCTCGAGGGCGATCCTCCTTGAAGAGGATCATATTAATCTTGTTGATTGCTTCCGTGATGAGTGCTCTATTGTGCTTAGGATAGCGAACTAATCAGTATGCCTTGACTTAAATCATGTGTTGAATAACTGTGCAAACGGGATAGTGGGAGAAAACCTTGTTCTTATGTAATCGGAATTCCTGTTTTGTCGAAATAGCCCTTTCATAATTCAAACCCCCCTGATGGTTCTGACTCTGTCATCCGCCCCACTAAAACATCTAGGCATGTTAGCAAGGGGCGAGAAGCATCCGCTCCCTGTTTAGAGTCTTGTTTTGTATCCCACCATCGATGCTTCTATCGAGTCTCGTACCTGTGATTGGGGTCTTTCACGAGAAATTTGGGTCGGTCAACTAAATGCCTTCGGAAATCGTGTCAGATGTGAGGGTTACCTGAGTATGTTAGTGGGAGTGAGGATTTAAATCGTTTTGAGATAGAAGTGAGTTGTCTTATGGAGTCATCCCTTTCGATCCTCGTAATGGCCAACCATGTCTTCTTGTCACAAGAGTCTAAACACGAGTTCTACCCTCATCTCTTGGAAACGGCGTGAATGTCCTTGTGTCCTACCCAGCAAGTCATAATAGCGTCCCACGAGGGAACGGGGTGGTGAGTCGGTGATTGTCCTTAGAGAATTCTGTCAAGTTATAATGATAGCCTCTTTGTGATTTAATGACATGCTATATTGGTATAATTCAGCATGACTTTCCCGGTACATTTCATGGTTGCACTTATGAGTTGTTGTATGTGTCTTATGTATTGAATTCTCATGATTATTGTCTCCCTATGAACTAGATCCATGATAGTGTGTTCAACTCTCGTTGCATGTTTAAAACGCGAATTGGATGACTTAGAATGCCAGATTAACCTAATTGGACCTCATTGGTTGTGTACATGTTTAATGAGTATTTCTAGTATCATGTAAGACATATACCTCCCAGTTATAGGCTCTCGTATGATTGTGTGACGTCCTAGTCTTACTATGCGAATATGGATGTATCTGATGAGATAGTTGCTATACCAACCATGCATGAACTGACCATACCCTTAGCAGGATTTTTAGGGTACATCTTAGCATGCTTTCCGTAATATTATGACTTGCTTAATTGTGTCTCTAAATGAGTGATAAGTCGTGCATATGATATCCTGTGATGTTTGCTAGATATTGCATAACTTGGGCAATATATGACCCATGTTAGTCTGTGCATACATGTTCTTAGTCTGTCAAGCATGATTGGTGAATGAAATGATAAGTTGCTAGCTTGTTCTGCACACATATAAAGATGATTATATGAACATGTTATGAATGCGTAAATCGATATTCCTTGAGATAGGTGCATACTAGTATGAAATAATGTGATGATATCTCTTGATTTTTATGTGTTTGCGTGCCATAATTATAAGGGCATCGTTGTAACTCTCGGGTTGGGATCTTATCCTTGGTCTCGTCGTCCCTAGTTCTGGTCCATGCCTGAACTCTTAAGGAATTGTGTTGTCCGCCCTTGTCTCTCCCCTATCTCCGTAACTTCTAACCCTTGCGATCCTTCGATGAGCGCCGATATGCAAGAAGGGACCGACGACCAAGTGGCACTGGAGCGGCGCAACGGAAGTGTGATGGGTCCATGACCCCTTAGGCCCCAGGAACAACGTCACCGATGGCAAAAAGGACGAATATGCTTCAAAGATGATAATCGTTAATAGATTCATTCTAGCAGACTCGAGGAAGAGCATTCTTAATTCAAATTGTGGATTCTTCTACACTAATCGGAATTGATGTTGTGTGATAGGCCTAGAACTGACATAATTGAATGTGTGATGACGGATGTGCTGAATTGGTAGCAATGATTGCCTGACTTACTTGTTTCTATGATGATGTGCCTTGGTGCTTGGTATACTGACTTGCGGGTGAGTAGGTTATGGGTTATATGTATGAGAGTGCTTTCTTCTTGAGCTTGAGTCATGAGATTCTTCAGTGAGAAGGGTTGGAAAGTGGCAGGTGGATTACGGTATTCGGATTGGGTCTTTGGTCGTCTGAGATGGGGTGCAGAAAGGATGCGTTAGCTTGGGTAGAGTTGAGTGAGTTGGGATGTGTGAAAGATAGTGGTCTGTGAGTATAGATGAGCTTTCAGGTAGGTCTTAGGTGAGCAGTGAGGCTAGTATGGGGAGATTTTGAGGGAGATGTCCAAGTGAGAAGTGGTAGTCTAGGCAGGTAGTGTGTGCGGGTAGTATAAGAGAGTGGTTGACTGAGGTATGGACTAGTTTCATTAGGGTGATATTGAGATTGGGTGTGGGTAGAGGTAGTTAGGATAGTTCTAGAGGTGGATGGGCAAGCTAGGAGTTGATTGGGAGATTCTTGAAGGGAGGTGTTGTGAGATGGATTGATGTGCTAAGGAAGGTGTCTAGATAGTCTATGAGCGGAACATGGGCGGTGTCAAGGATGATCGATTAAGGAATGTCTGAGGAATCGTAGAATTTGGGACTAGGTGATGGGTGCTAAGAGTGGGGGGGCGATTTCGGTAAGGGATGAGGTTGAGGAATTTCCTAGGAAAAGTAGTATGAGGTTGCTTCGGAAATTATCGATCGGGGATATTAGGTTGTTCATATCAGGGTTGTTCGTGTGATGAGTATTTTGGGGTTGTTTAGACAGGATTGGTAATGCTTGGGGAATTTATGAGTGAAGGATCTCTAGATGCGTTGTTGGAGGATTTTGACATAGGGAACGAATCGGGATTTATGAGTGGAGGTCATTGTGGCTATTGAGGTAATTGAGGACATGAGATGAATCTTCGAGGAACGGCCGGTAGCTATGCAATGATGTAGTTTAGATTCCTCGTAAGACTGTGGGCTTAAGGTTGAGACAGAGAGATTATGCGCATGGATTTGGGGACCAGGCAAAGCAGAAGGTATTGAGGACGCTAGATAGATTTTTTAAGGTTGGTGAAGTTGCGGTGCTTAGGAAATTCGGACGAGGATATCATAGGAATTCGGTGAAAATGATGATCGGTACATAAGGGTTTAAGTGGTAGAGGTTTCGAAGTTTAAGGAAGCGCGATCTGAGGCAATTTGGGGAAACATGCGGAGTTAAGGGAACTAGTCTAGCTAGGTACAGTATGCCGGGAAGAGGATCTAGAGTGGGTCGGCTTGATGGTCATGGTGATTCGTGGTTGGGAGTACCACCAGTTGAGTTCTACATTAGAATTGGTTGGGAGTGTCAGGTGTGAGATGGCGAGCATGAGTTGGGTCCTTAGAGGTGGATGGTTAGTGAGAGTGGTTAGTGGCGTGGGGAGTATGATTAAGTTAGCAAGGTGATTCGCGATGTCTCTTTAGGAGATGATAGTCGAGTGAAAGGTAGGACTTTAGATCGGGATGTCGAAGTGGATTGGCCCTTAGATGGCTTGATGGCATAGGAGTTGGGATACCTAGTAGCTGGTTTGGGGTATTCGGCCTTGATTGCGAATGGGTATGAGACTACAAAGGTTGTATGTGAGCAAGATGCAATGGTGTCTAGAACTAGTAGTGGTTTGGGTTGGTAGACCTCGGTGAATTTGATCTTAATGCAAGAGTTGATGGGTAGTGGTTGTGTCTTCTCGTGATTGATAGTTATAGGCAGATTCTCTTGAGGATGTAATCTAGCGTACGCTTTCCTTGGGGCCAAATGTGGTGCGAATTCTATGTTATAGACGATGTTGATTCTATGATGTATTGTCGTTGACAATAGTGAACTATTAGTACTAACATAGTTATCCCCTGAACTCGATGGAATGCTAGTGTACGGAAGTACTTGTTTGTCTCTAATGTGATGATGCTTGGCAGTGGCATGAGTATGATGTGCTTACCTGATTGATATGACGTGCTTATCTGTTTGATATGACGGGTTTATCTGATTGATATGGTGTGTCACTTCTGTGAGATGATGTGATAAATCCTACCATGGACGATACAATGCTAGATATATTATATTATACGAATGTACTTGACGTGTTTATGTGATGCTGTTAAACGTGAGATATGATTGCTATTATATATACGTTCCTTGATGATAGAAATGATGGAAGCTGAAGTATTGGAATTTGATTATGACTTGGAACCTAGGAAGAGAATACGGGATAAGCCCTTAGAGGCGGATGGTAGAATGAACTGAGAAGTTGGAAATGATGTTGGCTAACGTCGAACTTGAAATTTTGAATGGTGTTTCAAAAGACACTAACTTGGATTTTAAGAAATTAATGTGACTCTAGTTTTCATTATAACGCTCAATGAAGTGGATACAAGTATTTGAGTTATGATATGGCCAAAGAGTCGGAGTAAGGATGTGGTAGGGGCCCATATTACATTCTTACTACGGTCTATTGGCGATATTATGATCACGGCAATGGTACTGTGAGGATCTTATAGGGGCACTTATGAGATACTTACGGGATCAATGGCATGATCCTTGGACTCAATAATTTCAAGCTTCATCCCCTATTTGAAAATGACTTTAGTCTCGGGGACGAGACTTGTTTTTAGAGGTGGATGATGTAAAGGCTCGGATTTTTAAATCCTAATTTTTCGGGAAAAAAAAAGAAATTAAAAATGAATTTAAATCGAATTAAAAGCTCGTTTAGCGGATTCCGACCGTAATATAAAATTTGACGAACAATTTCCGTCGTTTTACCTCGACAACTCAAAATAATTATAGGATGGCGATATCCTTTTCGATCTTAAAAATCTAATCGATTGAGAAAGCGGTATTAAGGAAAACAAACATTCAAGAACTAATTTTGGGATTCGAAATTCGCGTATCCAGGATTTATTTCCGGGTATTTATTTAACCAATTCAACACTCATCCTCACCCACTCCCTCACCATACCATACCCTCTCCAATCCATCAATCTCCCTCCATTCCTATTCTGAAGATCGCTTCACCATCACCACCCTCACTGCCATTCTTCATCATCACCCTTACCAACTCCCATCGGCTCATCATCTCACGCCATCACCATTCTCCATTTGCAGCAACACACCTCCGCCACCAATCCCTCTTCATCCTCCTCTCCTCCTCGTCTGATGGGAAGCCGCAACCGCTAGTCATCCTCCTCTTTCCTCGAGAGCGCAGCAGTACCAACTAATCTACTACAATTACATTCCTCCCGTGTGCATTATCACTGAGCCAATCCGAGGGTCGGAGACGCCAAACCCACACCCGCCTTGGCTCTTCGACCATCCTCTTCGAGACCGAAGCAACTGCATCATTCCTCGGCACCTCGAGCAGCAGGCGAGCAGCCACCGGAGCCGTCGCAAAGCCACCGAGCCCCGACATCCTCCCTCCCCTGTTTGAGCGCAAGCCACTTTTATGGTAAGCGTTTCTTTTCTGTCTTAGATCGAAACCACCCTCGGACTTCACCATCACACTCACCCATGTCCCACACAGGTCCGACAAACCATCGCGAGCCTCCGACAAAACCCAGAACTCCGATCGAGAGCTCCGAAGTCGCGAACTTCCTTTGTGAGTCCCGCATTTTCCTTCCTCTGTTTCTAATCGTTTTTTGCGTCGGGTTGTGGGCGAATGTCGAGTGTGCGTGAGCTGAGTGCGGGGCGTTGGGTAAGCTCGGAAACTCCGGCGAGCTCGAGGAGTGTAGGAGCAACGAGAAGCGACGGATGTTAGCGATGCGAGAGGGTGCGCGAGGGTGCTGGTAAGAGCGCGGGAGCAGCGGACACATGAGAGCGGGAGCGAGCGAGCGGGTGCTGTAGGAGACGGATCCGAGCGAGCTGGACGCAGTTGCAATCGCAGGCAACCCTCGTCGACCAGAGCAGCGCAGACGGGAAATCTCCGGAGGAAGAAGATGGAGACGTGGGCCCTCCTGCTTGCCCAGTCAGCTCCGTGGGGTCCCTGTCCAGTCAGCCTCCCTTGTTTATCAATTGGTTGAACCGGTTGGGAGTTATACTAATTAGCGGGTTTGGTTCGGTTCGGTTCGGTTGAATTTAAATGGGTTTGGTTCGGTGTGGATTTATCCGTAATTAATTAATTATTGGTATTTTAAATAAAATATAATAATATTGGGGGTTTAAGATATAACATTATTTGGACTTGGAGATTTAAAAAGAATTTGGAAAAGAATTTCAAGGTTGGAAAGTAATCTAATAAATAAATTTAAAAAAGGAATTTGGCGAGTATTTTCAAGGTTTTGAAACTAACTTGGGAATAAGACTTATTCGATGACTAACTAGCATGATAATATGATCGTTTGACTAACAATATGATATGTATGACTAATAGCATGACTTGTGGTGAATTATTATATGAGATTAAATGTTGGATAATTATGACGATCTAGTAGGATTTTATATCACACAAATTATGTCTTATGATTTTGATGAACCGTTGAGGTATATGCGGAAATGATGCATATGAACATGCAGAATTGGTTGAATGATTATGGAGAACGATGTTGTCTTGATGATCGGATGATGTGATGAAATGACTTTCATAATATGTTACTTGTTCTATTGATTGAGGTGTGCTTGAGTGCTTAATAGTTGGATGCAGACTTATGTATATTCAATCATGTACTAGGTGATACTATGTGATTGTGACTACTGTGTGCTGGATTCTTTTGTTGTCGATCTGCTAGCCAGGTAAGTACCTCCGGGGCTTACTCAGTAACCAGTACCTCCTGCCTGATGTGTCATATAGTATGTAGGTGTTTCATATGCACAAGAACATGTCATGTAGTATCATGCTTAGGAATTGCACTTACGAATGAGCATTCTTATTCTGTATGCGTTTGAATACAGAACGGCCGTTATCTGTGAGTCCTAGAGTCCTTGCTAGGGTCATAGGGCAGCCCAGCTTCATCGGGTGTTGTCCTCCTCGAGTCATTTATATATATCACGAGATATGAGATGGGCATGAGATATGATATGATGATGAGATATGATATGATGATGAGATTTGATATGATTATAGCATCGAACTGGCCAGTCTCCACCTTGTCTGGAAGAGGGGTGGTGGTAAAAGAGGGATATACCGCTTGGTATTCTTTGTTAAGGCCTTCCTCAATATTCTGCACATATGAATTAGGAGCATGATAGTGTGGTTTTATTTCAGTACTGCATGAAGGCATCCTTTATTCTAGGTATAGGCGTATTATATGTCCTCAGCGCGGTCAGAGGACCCGCGGGCGGACTCTTGGCCTGACTTGGTGGTATAGTTTCAGGTACCCGATACACTACTTGATTTTGTGCTGTTATGACGGGGTCTATTCATATGGCGGAGAGTGAGTGTTTGAAACGTGACTTCACCAGATTCATGCTTTTGGGATTTCTCCTTACTGATACTCCGTTTTGACCCGGCTCTGCCGTGGCACTGGTTGTATCATTTTCTGAACTTATGCCCTTTGCATGATGAATGATTTTCCGCGTTGTAGACTTAGGACAGGTACAGGGGTTTACCCCGGGGTCTCCAACGGACCTTCCGGATTTGGGTGCGAAATCCTACTTTAAACTACAAACCTTCGGTTTCAAACCTTCAACCTGTACTCGGGGCGCAAGATCCCAGCGAGGGGTTTCATCCCTCGAAACGTAACTCGGGAATCATAATCCCGGGCCGTTACAACAAAAAACCTGTATTATGTGCATATTATGTCCGAATATTATTATATGTTATTATATACTTCTAGATATTATTATATATGCACTAACATTTCGGGAAGCTTTTCGAATTATATCTCCTTCCAAACACGAAAAGATTAGAAGATCAAATCGGAAAGATTGTGTTTTCAGAGTTTCCCAGTTTAGAAGATCTCAAAGATCCACCCGCAAGCCATAATCCAAGTTAGCCATTGGAGAAGATTCTTTCCTCAAGTGGCGCCGATGATCTTCACTATATAAAGGAGATGAAGAAGAGAAGGAAGACTGACGAACTCTTACAACATCAACGCTCTACATCGCACTCAGTCTTCAAGCATACTTCTCTCTTCTTCATGTGCTCTCTGCTAGTTCTTAAAAGTCTGTTATTTTTTTTCAAAGCATTTGAGAGTTACACAGTGAGCTTATAGGATATATTTCGAGTGAGTGTTATACTCGAGAGTTTGTAACTCAAAAAGTGAACACTAGGCGATTGATTCACGAAGTGTAAGAGGATTGTACTAGATAGCTGAGAGAGGTGTGGCTCTTCTAGATTGGTCTAGGACTCGAAGGGAACGTGAGTTGACTAGATTGCAATTGTATAGGAGAGAGGCTTCTCGGTGAGCTATTAGGATCCTAAGCTTTATGAATCAATAAAGCTTGTTGAATCCTAGGGTTGTGGAAGAACCCTAGGCGGGGACGTAGGCCAAGTTCGTGTCGAACCTCGTTAACAATTCGTTGCGTCCTTTACTTATTGCTTTACCTTATTTCCGCACTTGGTTCGATTGTCTAACTTTGTGATTCAGGTTTCCAGAGAAAAGATTAAGTCTAATCTCAAAGGGTTTTGCGAGCATTTCAAAAGTCTTGAGATTATCTGCGAAAAACCGGCATACTCTATTCAACCCCCTTCTAGAGTATTTCTATATTACTTTGTTATACATTATTGAACCTTCAATTGGTATCAGAGCTTTACTCACTACTTTCGATCTAACAATCTTGTGAGTTTTTTATCATGTCTGGTGAAGCAAGCAGAGGATTTGCACAGGGAACGTCTACCAGTAGACCACCACTCTTTGTAGGAAACAACTTCGTCCACTGGAGATCTTTGATGAAGATGTTCATTATAGATCAAGATATGGAACTTTGGAACATTATAGAGAATGGTCCGAAGGTTCCAGAGAAAGACGGACCAAATGGAACCAAAATTGCAAAGACTGAGGCTGAATACATCCAAGCGGATCTTGAACTCGTCTCCAAAAACTACAGGGCTATTAACTTACTTTATTGTGGTCTTAGCGCTGATGAGTTTAATCGTATTTCATCTTGTAGGTCAGCTAAAGAGATTTGGGACAAGCTGGTTGTCACCTATGAAGGAACTAGCCAAGTGAAGGACACCAATATCAGTATCTTCCTTCGAAAGTATGAACTTTTCAAAATGAAGCCTGATGAGTCTATCAAGGCCATGTTCACACGGTTCACGGAAATCACCAATAACCTTGACTCTCTCGGCAAGAGCTTTAAGAACGTTGAGAAAGTGAGAAAGATATTGAGGTGCCTCCCAAAAGAAAAATGGGGTCCTAAAATAACATCCATAGAGGAAGCTCAATATCTCACCACTCTGCCCCTTGATGACTTGTTCGGGAAGCTGATCACACATGAGATGATTCTCAATGAAGACGATGGAGAACTTCCAGCAAGCACCAAAAACTTGGCGCTCAAGTCTAAGAAGAATGAGCCTAAAGATGTATCTGATTCTGAAGATGAGGATGACGATGAGGATGATCCTTTTGCTCTTATCACAGAAGGCCTTTCTCGAATCGTCAAAATGAAGAAACAATTCAACAACAAGGATGGATCAGAGTCTTCTAAATTTCGAGGTAAGTCTCAATACAACAAATATGACAAGAAGATTAAACCTTTGTCTTGTTTTGAATGTGGTGAAACAGACTATCTTGTGAAAGACTGCCCTCAAAAGACAAAGAGCCAGTCTAAGAAAGGTGATAGATGGAAAAAGAAAGTCATGGTGGCAACTTGGAGCGATTCTGACTCAGACTCCGATGATGAGAACGCCAATGTCTGTCTTATGGCCTCAGGAGATGAATCCCACGATGAGAAGCTTGAGGTAACTGTAAGAGAACTTATGGCAAGTCCAAAAGAGGTATTATCAGAATTCCTTTCTAATATGATTGTCAATGAAGAGAAACTTATTGACCAAACTAACACTCTTATCAAGAAAACTATGGACCAGGAAAGAACTATTGAGGATCTTTCTATGAGGGTCAAAAGTCTTGAAGCTTCTTATTTAGGTCTTGACATTAAAGTCAAGACTCTTGACTCAGAGAAATCTGAACTCAAGCAAGATCTCTCCTCTCTAAGAAGTGAACATCATGACTTACAGAATGAGAACATCTCCCTGAATAATAAGATTCAAGACCAACAGGCAACACTCATAAGTTTTACCAAATCCAAAAGCACTCTCGATAGGATGTTGGGTGAGAAACAAAGTTCTCTAAACAAAAGTAGTATTGGTTACAATCCAAGGTTTTTAAAGAAGCAGCACATTACCACTTTTGTAAAGGCAAAAGGATTCAGAACCTCTCCTATATGTCACCACTATGCGAGAAAGGGACATGTAAAAGAGACCTGCCCCTATAGAAGAAAGGATCCACATATCATTCGCAATACATTTCCTGTTAATTTGAGAAAAGAGCGGATAACGCAAGTTTGGGTCCCCAAAGGCACTATTTTACCAAATATGGTTTCACTACTAGAATTCTATTCATAGACGTCGGGTAAAAACCGATGTTAATAAAAAAAATATTCGACGTGTTAGTGGGTGGTGTTAAAAATCCAAACTTTACCACATCGGTTTATAAACGATGTCTATAATGATTTATAACATCGTTTCTCTTTGTAATATCGACTTAAATGCATGAATATAAATACATTTTGATTGATTCACCTAATGTTAAAACATTATTATTTTGCATTTCTAGCTATTTAAAGATATGTAGAGCAATAAAAAGACTCACATTAACATCGGTATTTTTTTCCAAAAACAATGTTGTAATATTTTATTTACATCAGTTATAGGTGATTCATTTCATGTTTATTAACTTTTTCTTTGTATTTTGTCTTGTTATTTCGTTTAAAAAATAGTATTCAACATTCAATATTTATAAAGACAATGTTATATGTATATATTTAAATCAGTATATTTGAAAGAAATGATGTCTAAAAATATTATAACATCATTTTCTTTATGAATAACAATGTATAATTTCATAAAAGACATCAGTTTTATTAGTCGTTTTGTTGTGTTTCAATACATTTTAAAATGGCTTTTTAGTCTATTAAATGATGTCTCATTTCCTGTTTGTATCCATTAATAGACTACTTCTCAAATAGTAAAAATGGGATCAAATACATGATGAAACACCAAAAATAGATTCAAATCCATTTATTACATCTATGTCATCCCTAAAAATACTGTATCACGACAACGCACTAAAACAAAATCAAGTTCTCCATTGATCATACATTATTTCATCAAGTTTCCTCATCTATCTAGCACTATTAACCACCTCAAACAAAATCAGCTGGTGAGAATAAAAAGAACATTGCATGGTAGTCCCACTCAGCAGGAATGGGACCAATGAACTCAGCAGCAAGCAACTCAGCAGATGGCATTTCATGACCAATCACCCTGTGAAAGAAAATTGTAACGAGAAGACATGTTCACTTACTGAAATACAACCTTCTTACATGAAAGTAAATATTACCTTGACATGTTTGAAATTCAGGCATGATGTAAAATTGAATGTAAAATTGCATGATACAAATAGAAACATTACCTTAAAATGTTTGAAAATCTCTTCCATTGCCTTGACTCGCTTTAGCTCATCTTCTTGTTTTCTCTTTTCTAATTGTTTTCAATTTAAGGCTCAGCAAAAACATACTAAAATATTGCACAAGAATCAAAATATGCAGAAAGCCAACCAACCTGAAGTTTCCATTGTTCGTGAGATTTTTGTATTGGTAAAGCAGCAAATAATTATGGATTTTTGTTTGCTTTCAGTTTTCCGAACACATTTCTGAAAATAGTTCTTTCTTTTTCCTTTTCATGAAAATCGTGTCATAGATAACTAAATGAGTCAAGAACAATGAATTCCAAATAACTAAATGAGTCAAGAACTGTGAGTGAAACCTTGAATTCCAATCTCATCGGAGAGTAAGGTGTGTTCAATCCAGACTCAATACCTTCCAGAGCAGCCACATCAAATCTCTAAAAACACATACTGCAGGTACAGTAAAGGGAAGGAAATATCAAATACAGAAATAAAACTTGCAGCAAAGTCGGAATCTAAATTTTCCAAGCAATTAAAGTGGCATATGATAGATAAAAAGAACATGTTTGCAGAGATGATGGGCAGCGCAAAGACCAACCCAGCCAGAACCAACAACTAGAACTTTCTTTTTTCTTCTTGTTGGTCTGTTCTTGCACATTGAAGACGATGATTGGAGGTTTTCAGCTTTACAAGAAAACCCCATGTTGCTTGTATTCTTGATGGGGCATGGAGGGAAACACAAGCTACTTGAGAACATTTCCTTGTCTCAATCGTAGTGTTTCTAGTTTCTGGACAAACACGCCCTAAAATTAAATTCAATCAAATGAGTGGGATCTTTGGTTTACTCCAAACGGCAAACCATTTTCAATTTATCTCCTTCGTATAGAACTGTTGTCCTCAACAAATTCATGATAATCCTTAAACTCAAAATGTCAAAAAACAGATAATCATACAAGTACAAATCTTGTGATATGGCTCCTGCGTGCTTTTCAACTGCCATCTTAACAAAATTCAGAACTGTTGTCCTCAGTACTTATGCAGAAACAAAAAAAAAAGCATGTACTCTAATTTTAAGTAGCAACTCAACTATGTTAAAGACTCCTAATTATAGAGAAATCATGTATATCAACCAAACTTTTTCAGATAAGCTCCTAAATAATCTTTTTGTAATGCTGAGACGAAAGCCACATCAGAGAGAAAGGGATGCCTAAAACTTTGATCAACAGTAAAAGATAATCCAAACAGCATGCACCGATTGTAGATTGAAGTAAACAAAGTTCCAAACAATATTTGCCAACATAATTAATTGCTTCCATCAAAATCATAAAAAAAAAACAAACATACAAATTAATTGACAAAAGAATAATATTATAAACAAGAGTTAGAATATAGGATCAAGAAGAAAGAAACCTCATATTCTATATGTGAAAATTGGCTATTCATTTATCAAAATCTTATTTGCATCAAATAAGAAGGATTAAAGATTGTTGTTAGTGTGTATATTTCCTATCATAAACAATAATACATAATAACAAATACACAATTTTAAATACTAAATTTAGAAGAGTAATTGAAAAATAATAAACTCTTTCTAGGGAATTAACAGGTAGGGAACTTACAAGGTAGAAGTTTATGAATATAAGATAAAAGTTAAACCTTTTATAATCTTCTTTATGAGCTATCGATCAGAATGCAACTATCCTTGTTGTCCTCGATGAGCAACTGGAGCTGCACATGGCTTATCTCTGAACAACAACATAAGTGATGTTATGCTCCTCAATCAGTTTCATCACCATCACCATCTCCATCTCCATCTCTATCTCCATAGCAGGTTATGAGATGATTTACAACCAACTACCTTTAAATTCAACCAAGATGATTATCATCCCATCAAAATAATCATATATAGTAACTTAGAACCATAAAAGCTTGACACAAGAGTATCAATTAGGTTTTAGTTGTGTTCAGAAGATAGATCAACTATCCAAACAAAACAAATGAAGGACAAATCAAAACCCTAAGAAAACAAGAAGCCAATAAAATCAAACTCACCCTGAAATCCCAAATTTCAAATTAGGATTATAAATGAAATCCGCGGAGATTATATAACTTGTCATAGTTGCATTCGAACTAGAAAACCCTATCAGCCCTAAACCCCCAATTCCATAGTTTCCTCTAAAGTAAATTTACTTACCGAGAGAGAGGGAACCTACGAGAGAAGATGGGAGCCACTGCCACCGCAGCCACCGCCATGGACTCAACATCAGTGGCCGAAGAGTAGAATTCAAGCCTACCGTCGCCGCTCCTCTTCAGATTCATCTTGAGTTATTACTCACTCTCCCCCGCTATCTAGAAATATCTTGGAACCCTAGATTCGGAGAGAAAGTGGGTTTGAGATGAAGAATGCTAATGGAGAGTTTAGATCTGAAAGATCAAGGATGATGGTGAAAATGGGAGAAAAATAGCTCTAGATCTGAAATGGGGGAAAAAGAAGCTCTAAATATGAGGGCAAGAGAAGAATTGAGAGGAAAGACTACAGAGGACGACGGGGAGGTAAGAGAGAGGCTTCTATTTTGGAAGAGCGGGTTATAAAAAAATTTAAGTGTCAAAATTTCAATTTGGCGCTTTTCTAAAAATTTTAAATAGTGTTTTTAACATCGATCGATAAAAATGACAGATGTCTCTGTTTTCATTGACATCACAAATTTAGATATCGATGTTATAAACTTATTTAACATCATGCGTTTTTCTAACCAATGTAAATAGTGTGATGTCTGATGACATAATTCTAGTAGTGTTTATCCCAATAATGGATATAAATTTGCTTATTGGTCTAGCCAAAAAGGTTGATGTTTGTTTTGCAGGAGATCTCCAAGGTGAAGGAGCAAAAATGGATTATTGAGAGTGGATGCTCGAGACATGTGAGGGGAAGAGTTCTCTCTTTCATGACCTAAAGAAGCAATCCTCTGGAACAATCACTCTTGGTGAACCGACATCGTTGGTATTGGTAGTATTGGGAGTGATCCCAACCATAGTATTAAAAATGTCTATCTTGTTAATGGCTTGAAGTATAATTTTCTTAGTATTTCTCAACTATGTGATAGTGGTAATGATGTTGAATTTAACAAGAAAAGATGTCTAGTGCGCAGAGAAGATACATGTGAAGAAGTTCTAACTGCATATCGTTATAACAACATCTATGCTGTGAATACTGAGACTCGGTCATGTGAGCCCACATACACTACAAAAACTTGTGTCCAAAGGGCTTGTAAGAGGACTACCTGAGATGGACTTCAAATGTATTGATATGTGCAAAGCATGCACACGAGGTAAACAAACACGTAGCTCTTTCAAACCCAAAAGGTTGTAAGTTCTTCTAGACCCCTTGAACTTTTACATATGGATTTATGTGGCCCTATGCGAGTCAAATCTCCCAATGGTAAAAAGTACATGCTTGTTGTTGTTGATGATTTTTCTAGATATACTTGGGTTGTATTTTTAAGAGAAAAATCAGAGGCCTTATTTGAGTTTTCAAAACTTTGTAAGGAGTTGCAAACTTTAAGAAACGAGCTAATAGTGTCAATTCGAAGTGATCATGGTAGGGAGTTTGATCAACTTCAGCTTGATTTATTTTGTGCTAAATATGGCATCTCCCATAATTTTTCTTCTCCTAGGACACCTTAACAAAATGGGGTTGTGGAACGAAAGAACCGCACCCTAGAGGACATGGCCATTACTATGCTTTTAGAAAATGCATTACCTAAAACCTATTGGGTTGAAGCTGTTAACACAGCTAACTATATTTTGAATCGTTGTCTTATTCGTTCCATCTTAAAGAAAACTCCTTATGAACTTTTCAAAGGCCGCAAACCACTTATATCTTACTTTAAACCTTTTGGCTGTACTTGTTTTGTTCATAACAATGGAAAAGATAACCTTGGGAAATTTGATGCGCGTAGTGATGAAGGTATATTTCTTGGCTACTCCACAAGTAGCAAAGCTTATAGAATCTTCAACAAAAGGACCAAGTTAGTTGAGGAAAGTATACATGTTATATTTGATGAATGCAATGACGGTTCTTTGAGTGAAAGTGTTGCAGATTTAGATCTTAACATCCATACAGAGAACGAGGATGTTGATGATGCTGCTATCAAAAACACAGCGAAGAGGAACATGCAAGAACAGATTCTCAACACTGAAGAATTGGCCCAAGGTGTTGAAGATTCATCCAAATCCCTTGGTGTCCAATCCAACAGTGTTGAAACGTCAGAAACTGCTGTAACTGAACCTAACAGATCCATGGAGTCAGATGTACCATAAATCAATCCAAGGAGATGAGATTAGCAAAAGAAAATTCAAATACTCCTCATCACACTCATTAAAAGATATCATTTCTGACCCTACATCTAGTGTTCAAACTCGTTCTAAACTTAAAGATCTTTGTGCTTTTCACGCGTTTGTTTCTCTTATTGAACCAAAGAAGGTAGATGAGGCCCTCCAAGAGCCAGACTGGATCATTGCCATGCAAAGTGAGCTTAACGAATTTGAAAGGAACAAAGTCTGGACCTTGAAGCCTAGGCCAAAGCATCAATCAGTCATTGGCACACGTTGGGTATTTCGGAACAAGCTAGATGAGAATGGTAAGATCGTGAGGAACAAAGCAAGGCTTGTTGCTCAAGGCTACAATCAAGAGGAAGATATTGACTACGAGGAGACTTTTGCTCCCGTAGCCAGGCTTGAAGCCATTCGCATATTATTAGCATTTGCATCTTTTATGAGCATAAAGTTATATCAAATGGAGGTCAAGTGTGCTTTTCTTAATGGTTTCTTAGAGGAAGAAGTCTATGTGGCTCCACCCCCAGGCTTTGAAAGTTCGGAATTTCCTAATCATGTTTACAAACTAGACAAAGCACTATATGGTTTGAAACAAGCCCCAAGAGCTTGGTATGAGCGCTTGTCAAAATATCTTTTAGAAAATGATTTTAAAACGGGGTTGATCGACAAGACTCTTTTTATCAAAACAAAAGGAAAGGACATTTTAGTTATTCAAATATATATTGATGATATATAGTTTGGTGCTACTAACACATCTTTGTGCAAGGAATTTTCTGACATTATGTGCAGTGAATTTGAGATGAGCTTGATGGGTGAACTCAACTTCTTCTTGGGATTACTAGTTCATCAATCCAAGAAAGGGATCTTTGTCAACCAAAGCAAGTACACTAAGGATCTCTTGAAGAAGTTCAAGATGGATCAATCCAAAGAAACCAAGACACCCATGAGCTCAACCTTATCTCTAGATTAAGACAAGACTGGGAAGAGTGTCAATCAAAAGGAGTATCGAGGGATGATTGGATCTTTACTATATCTTACAGCTAGTAGACCTGACATCATGTTCAGTGTTTGCATGTGTGCTAGGTTTCAAGCTGATCCTAAAGAATCACACCTCGTGGCTAAGAAGAAGATCTTTCGATATCTCAATGGCACTAAGAAGCTTGGCTTATGGTACCCAAAACAAAAAGATTTTATAGGCTATAAGGTGGATAGGAAGAGCACATCAGGATGTTGCCAATTCTTCGGAGCATCCTTGATCAGTTGGCACTCAAAGAAACAAAACTCAGTTGCTCTATCCACTGCCGAAGTCGAATACATAACAGTTGGAGCATGTTGCTCCCAAATCCTTTAGATAGCTCAACAAATGAGAGATCTTGGCATCGACCTCAAAGGTATTCCCATTAAGTGTGACAATACAAGTGCCATATCAATCACAAAGAATCCTGTTTAGCATTCAAGGACCAAACATATTGATGTAAGGCATCATTTCATTAGAGACCATATCGAAAAAGGTGATGTGTCCATATCTTTTATTTCAACTGATTATCAATGGGCTGACATCTTTACTAAGCCTTTGGCAGAGGACAGGTTCACCTTCATTAGACGAGAGATTGGAATGCTCAATAGGGATGCACTTTCGTAGGGGGGCTTTCCCTTTACGAAAGAAAAATTCTACTCAGTGTCAAGATCCTTGAACCTCATTTCAAAGGTTGTGAACTGAACAGTAGAGTACATATAACGGATCAGATATTTGGTTGATATCTTATTAGATATTTGATAAAAAAAATGGTTTTAATGGATTTTAACCTTCTTTATATGTTACCTATTTTATTTTCGGAAAAATCCTTTTATTTTATCCGAGTATATTTTTATTTGTTGACATTTTTCAAATTGGATAAACATCTCTTGCCTTAATCGTTAAGATTCGAACGACTCTTGGTTTAATTTTTGAAATTGTTTTGGTGACTGTTTTTATGCTCCTTCCTTTGTTGAAAGACAAAAAGGGGGAGATGGTTTGATGGTTTAAACTTTGAAACTGTTGTGAACCAAGGGTCTTGGAAGACCTTATTTTGTTTTGTTTTCTTCGATGTTTCTCTTTGGCTTTGAAAACTTATAATCCAACATTCGTCTAACCCATGCATGTACTTAGTCCGATTTTGCTTATGATATATTTGCTCGACTAAGTTGCAGGGATGCACAGGTTTTGTCATTCATCAATGGGGAGATTGATAACTCCACTCCCTTGATGAAAATCAGAAATAGTTTCAAAGGCTTTGACGCACATCTTGTGTCAAAGGTCTTGACGCTACAACTGCGTTGATGAAACACAAAACCTGTATTATGTGCATATTATGTCCGAATATTATTATATGTTATTATATGCTTCCAGATATTATTATATATGCACTAACATTTCAGGAATCTTTTCGAATTATATCTCCTTCCAAAGACGAAAAGATTAGAAGATCAAATCGGAAAGATTGTGGCTTCAGAGTTTCCCAGTTTGGAAGATCTCAAAGATCCACCTGCAAGCCATAATCCAAGTTAGCCGTTGGAGAAGATTCCTTCCTCAAGTGACGCCGATGATCTTCACTATATAAAGGAGATGAAGAAGAGAAGGAAGGCTGACGAACTCTTACAACATCAACGCTCTACATCGCACTCAGTCTTCAAGCATACTTCTCTCTTCTTCGTGTGCTCTCTGCTAGTTCTTAAAACTCTGTTATTTTTTTTCAAAGCATTTGAGAGTTACACAGTGAGCTTAAATGATATATTTCGAGTGAGTGTTATACTCGAGAGTTTGTAACTCAGGAAGTGAACACTAGGCGATTGATTCACGAAGTGTAAGAGGATTGTACTAGATAGCTGAGAGATGTGGGGTTCTTCTAGATTGGTCTAGGACTCCAAGGGAACGTGAGTTGACTAGATTGCGATTGTATAGGAGAGAGGCTTCTCGGTGAACTATGAGGATCCTAAGTCTTGTGAATCAATAAAAGCCGATTGAATCCTAGGGTTGTGGAAGAACCCTAGGCGGGGACGTAGGTCAAGTTCATGCCGAACCTCGTAAACAATTCATTGCGTCCTTTACTTACTGCTTTACCATATTTCCGCACTTGTTTCGAATTTTATAACTTGTTTGTGATTCAGGTTTCTAGAGAAAAGATTAAGTCTAATCTCAAAGGGTTTTGCAAGCATTTCAAAAGTCTTGAGATTATCTGCGAAAAACCGGCATACTCTATTCAACCCCCCTTCTAGAGTATTTCTATATTACTTTGTTATACATTATCGAACCTTCAGTCTTCCCGAATTTGCTTTCCTTTTCCCTTTGTGCTCAAATCTTCCTGATTCGGTGCCTTTAATGTAGTCCCAACTGAAGCATTCAATTCGCCTTGTTTCGAGCTCTCTCCTTTTTCTTTCTCGTTTGCATCCTTTTTCAACAATCGAGTGGGTCCATGAAGCACCGAGGACATGAAGCTACCACCGACATTGCCTCTTTTTCCAATTCTTCCCATGACATGCGACAAACCACGACAGCCACCGCCGAGAGGGTAGCGCTAAGCGAAAAATCGCCCAAGAGAGCTTTGCACATAAACCGAGGCACTCGCACTTTTAAGTGAGTCTTATGGACATGTTTGGTTGTATAGTCCATGCTTCATGTTTGGTTGCATAGTGCATGCTTCCTGTTTTACTGCGTCTTTCTCTAGTTTTCTGCTATATGGTCGATGGTTTTCCGTCTGCCGACTTGTCAACCTAGCTTATCTGATCTCATTATCAAACGAAAAAAAGAATGGAAATAAATTACTACCTCCTACGTCATTCAGTATTCACGCATAATTTTTTAGATGATAATAACCATATAAAACATTCATTTTAATTTTTTTTTTTAACAATTCTGTACTTATGAATGGTGAATTCAGGGTACGCATTGGCGGAGCCAAGGGAGGACCTAGGCCCCCTTTCATATGACGAACTATCTAATGTATTCACCTTGTCAATGGCTTCATTTTGATATTTAATACATCATAATCTGACATCTGAGTAAAAAGTTATGAACTAAATGTTTAAAAATTGAATGTATATTATAATCATTTTAATTTTATTTCAATAGACTATAATGCTTTTATAATTTACTTAAATTAACTTCCACATACTATAGTTCATTTCAAGAGCTTTGAAATGAGAGGCTAAACTTATTATTTTTATAATTTTATAAAAAGTTACACAAATTTAAAAATTATATACCTGGTTAATTATATTTATTATTATATGTTAAAAGTGAAACAAGTTATATATTGACTAGGGTAGCTATTCGAGCCGAACAAGACTAGTAGTTCTTCATTATAATTGGCTCGTTTAGAAATGAGTCGAGCCGATATTTGGACTTGAACTTATACTGGGCTTGTTTAGGAAATGAACGAGCTAGAGTTGAGGTTTTTTTTAAAAGGTAATATTTCACAAAATTCGAGCTTAAATCGACCATAACCGATCTTTGAATCGAGATTAAAAATTTACACATACTCAACTCATTTATTAAATGAACTCGAGCTGAGCTTTAATTGAGCAGAACTCGAGTCAAGCTCGAGCTACTCAGCTCACATAATGATGTCTCTAAAGTAGCCATGTTTTTATGCACATTTTAGTTCTATATTTTATACACTTTGCATATTTCGGGTTGGGAATATGTCGAATTTATGTAGTATATGCTTATTCGCCAGAAATGGAGATCTACATAAGTTTCTGTTTAATATTGCAAAATATGGAGCCATTTCGGGAGAAAACCAAGAAGCAATGACGGGAGCCCAAAGCTACTCGATATCGACAAGTTTTAGTCGATATCGACAAACCATGTCTAGGCATATCACTGATCGAAGAGCACCAAGTCGAGAAGACGGGGAACGAAGCAACCCGACTCCGAAGCTTTACTCGAGATCGAGTAAGGTTCTCGAGATCGACAAGAGTTGAGAGTCAGCCCGGAATCGAGAAGGAGAGCTTGATCGAGGAGACGAGTAGAACTACCCGACCTGACCAGAGCAGCCGAAGACGAAGACAGACCGGGCAACACTTGCTCGATATCGAAGACACTCCTCGATCTCGTCAAGCCTAGAAGCAAATCCCCGAGCCATGTCGAAGACAAGCTGCTCGACATCACCAGGCCAAGCCATGATCCATACCACTACTCGAGATCGAGGACACCTAAGAGCCTTTATCCGAGCAGATCGAGCACCAACTACCCGAGACGCCGAGCCAAGCTGAAGTCGATGTCCATGTTACTCGAGATCGAGTAAGCCTACTCGAGATCGAGGAAAGCCATCCCGGAGACAAGTTACGCGGTTTGAGCTGTTCTACTCGGATTGGGATTCCTTGAGGCCGAAGATTACCGAGTTCTATCCGATTCTATCAAGATCCATCATGGAAGAGAAGATTTATCCACTTGAAGATATTTAAAGCTTTTAGATATAGATTTAGATAGAGATAGATATTTCTATCCTTGAATAGCAAGGTTTAGAAGCCTATAAATAAAGCCCATGGGGCTGATTTTAGGAATCATCCAATTCACAAGCTAGAGAAGTAGCTCACAGAGAAGTTTTAGGAGTTCGAATGTTTTAGGGTTTTGGCGTTCAACGAGAGTTGGATTGCCGGGATCGTAAAGACTTTGACTTTAGTTTAATGCAAGTTATTTCCTTTCAATCAATGTCTAAGGTTGCAATGAAGCGCGAGTAGTCCACCCACTTCTAGGGTTGGGGCGAGCCCGACGATAGCCTTGCGTGTTTGAGGTAAAGATCCGACTTTTATCATGTTTTAAAGTATCTGCTACTTGTTATATGTTTATTACCCATAATCGGAGGTCCATGCTAGCAACTTGGATTGTAAACATAAAATCGGTAGAGACAATTAGGGTTTCTTGAAAGAGTTGTCTAATTGTTGAAAAAGGCGAAAGCTTGATTCTTTGATGCAATTCACATGATATCTGTTTTATTTCTGCCTTATGCATGCTTGGTTATCGTTGTTGCAAACCCCAATCTTGGAAGTCTTTTACATACAGTTTATTTGTTAGAGTCCCAAAAGCCTTTGTCTTTATTTTGTTTCATTTTAGTTTCTGTCTTACTCGATCTCGACCAACCTTGGTCGATCTCGAGTTACCGATCCTCGATCCCAGAATCAATGTAGTTTCTGTGCGCAGGTGCTCGACAAAGACAACTCGACGTCAACCAACTCTACTCGATCTCGAGTAGCCCTAGTCGAGATCGACTAACACTTGTGACTGTTGCTGCGCTGCTCGACTTGTCCGATCTTCTATCGACTCACCCTAGTCGAGATCGAGGACATCTGTGGTCGACTTCTATCCGTGAGATTTCTCCGCTGCCTAGGATCCGCTGACACGCTTCCTCGTGGATCGATCCTGACTTCCCATTGCTGCATCGAGAGGAAGTCTTGTAATTATTTGCATGGGACGGAATCTGGTTTGCTGTCCCCTTGAACATATTACCAATTTTTCTGACATGTGCCGTACTCTTGCTGAAGGTACAACTTGGGAATATGTCAAGATGAAGGCTTTTCACTGGTCTCTCGCTGGACCTGCCCTGAAGTGGCTTGAAAGGCTTAAACTAAGATCCCTCACAACATGGGCCCAAGTAGAGCAAGAGTTTTTGAACAAATTCTTCCCTCCTGCCAAGACAACACTCCTCCGCCAGAAGATTACAGCTTCCAAACAGAAGTCTGGGGAGCCGCTGGCAAAAGCATGGGAACGATACAAAGAGCTGTTGCGATCTTGCCCTACTCAGGGACAGCCACCCTACGTCATTCAAGAGATCTTCTTCAACTCTCTTGACCAAGTCACTAAGGACAGGATCAACCAGTATACTCGATATGAGTATCTGACGATGCCACCAATTGACGCATGGGGTGTGCTAGACAAGCTCACTAATTATGACAACAAGTATGGGTCTACTGCAAACTATGAGGAGAACTCATATGCCAGGCCAGCACCATCTATGCCCCTTTATGAGCCTTCCAAGGAGATCGACCCAGATGTCAGGGAGCAGTTCTACAAAGACCAGAATCGCAAGCTCCTCAATCAAGTCAAGTATCTCTCTGTCAACCAGCCTTGCATCGAATGCGGATCACAACGGCACACCACTACTGAGTGCCCACACACAGAGCAAGTCAGGATGGCAGAGGCACGCGAAGAGGTAGCTTACGCATGGGGTCCCAATCGCTATATGGGGGATCAAAGGTTCTATCAACCACAGTGGAACCAAGGTCCTCCTAGGAACCCTCCGCCATACAGAGCTCCAGGACATCCAGAAAGGGATCAAAAGAAGGATGATCTACAGCTTATCCTTGAGGAGATGCGTCGGAATCAAGGCGCCATTAACAACCAGTTCCAGAACATCACTACAAAATTTGGAGAGCTAGACATTTGGAAGAAAGGCATAGAGACTCAGATGGGTCAAATTGATGCACAGATTCCTCGACCATCCGGACAACTCCCTGGGCAAACAGAACCAAATCCTAAGGGAAAGACAAGACAAGTCGCAACTATCAAACTCAGGAGCGGACACCAATTACATGAGCCAGAGGTCGGGAACCACCAAGACAAAGCAGAGCAGCAACTCGACAACGAGAAGAAGCAACTCGATATCGAGGAGCCAGTGGTCGATCTCGATAAAACTCTCATCGTCACGGACCAAAAGCCCAGCTCGGACTCCACTGCACAGCCCAGCAACCCGAGATCGACAACCTTAGTCGATATCGAGGAGACCCTTGTCGATATCGAGGAGAAGGAGGCCGATGTCGACGACTCTGCAACACCTCCGACGTCTGATCTGGCTCCGAAGCAGAAAAAGACATTCCCTTTCCCTTCCAAAGCACTGAAAGACCCCACTGCAGGTAAGTTTAAACGCTTTGTTAATATGCTGCAAGAACTGAATTTCTTTATTCCTTTTATAGAAGCTCTGGAAGAGATGCCTGGATACGTCAGATTCCTAAAAGAAATCCTGAGCAAGAAGCGATCCATCTCAGAGATCGATGGCGAATGCAAAGTGCTCCACTTCCCTGAAAAGAGACCTAATCCTGGTAAGTTTTCCGTTACTGTGGGATTTGGTCAATATAAATACGATTCCTTGTGTGATTTAGGAGCAAGTGTGAGCATCATGCCCATATCAATCAGGCAGAAGGTAAAAATAGGATGCATAGAACCTGTGGATGCCAAATTATACATGGAAAACAATACAGAAGTCATCCCTGCAGGTATGGTTGAAAATGTTCCTGTCCAAGTTGGTAAATTCTTTATCCCAGCTGATTTCCTTATTATAGATTGTGCTGAAGATCCTACTAGCCCTATTATTCTTGGTAGACCATTCTTAGCTACTGCAGATGCCAGGATTAGTGTCAAACAGCGATCACTCACCTTCACCATAGGCAACGAGGTCTTAGATT